>CM067172.1:47557559-47765059 GCA_034093135.1 Erigeron breviscapus
GGTCTTCAATTCTACCTTTGAGATGGTAGCACTAAAGACTTTAGAAGTTGGAGAATCGGAGGTTTCACCTTGTACCCTAAGGATTTTACCGTTAGCCAAAGGTATTTTAACAACTCTCTCACCACAATCAATGGTTGCATTTACCGCCGTCAACCAATCCATACCCACTATAATATCAAAACTACCAATGTCTAAAGGCATAAGATCGATGAAGAAGTCGACGTCCTCTAAGGTCATGACACAATCACGGAGCATTTGGCTAATTCTAGTTAGTGACCCATTTACCATTTCAATGTCAAGCACATAGTTTAGAGCACACGGATGCACATCAATCAAAGGAACAAAGTTAGAAGACACGAGGCTAAAATCGGCCCCGGAATCAAATAGGACGGTTGCATAAAGACCATTAAGGAGGAAAGTACCTGCCACTACGTTAGGATCATTTCGGGCTTCATTTACATTGGCCGCAAAAGCTCGGCCGCGTGGTTGCACTTGGTGGCCTTGTTGTCCCCGGTTTTGATTAGGCCCGACCATTTGTAGTTGATTGGGGTGGACGGCTACTTGGACTTGTTGTCCCACCCATCGAGGACAATTATCACGGTAGTGGTCATGGCTACCACACACAAAACATTCACCTCTCCTTTGGTTACCTTGAGGAGGAACGGCCCGAATAGGAGCCGCATTCATTGGGCCCGCTCTTGGAGCTCTACAATTTCTGGATGCGTGCCCAACTTGGTTGCAATTATAGCATGCTTCACATGGAGTAGTGGCGGGATGGTGCCTGTTGCACCTCCCACAGAAAGGATGAGGCCCGGTATAAGGCCTCCTAGCCGGTTCTACCGCCGCCATTACCCTACCCCTAAAAGCATTCTTGGGATCAAACCTTCCCGCTTTCTTCACCCCACTTGACTCACCCACTTCTTTCCTCTTGTTTGATGAGGATTTGCTCAAAACACCACTCCTCAATAAATCTTCAGTCACACTCCCGGCTTGGTTGACCGCATTAGCCAAGGAAGTAGGCATGTTTGAGTTAACATAAGATCGGACTTGAGGGTTCAAGCCCAATACAAATTTTTGGATGGCTTGTGGCTCGGTACCCACCAAGTGAGGAATGAGAGTAGACAACTCTTGGAATCGTCTCACATAGCCCTTGTAATCGGCTCCCTCCATGTTTAGATTTGCGAATTCGATGGTTAGGTTTTGGAGTTCATATGGAGGGCAAAACTTTGCTTTCACTTTGTCTTTGAAGTCAATCCACTCCAAATTTTGGGTCCGCCCCAACGTTATCTCCTGATTCCACCAACTCAAGGCGTCATGCCTAAACATGCCGGATGCATAGGAAATCCGGTCATCATAGGTGCAATGACTCCTTTCAATCACTGCTTCTATCGCCTCAAACCACCTTATACATTCCGTGGGACCCCCTTTTCCATCGAACTCCGGTGCCCCACAACTCTTAAAATCTTTGAATATACACCCTTGTCGGTACCCACCATATTGGTTATTCAAGGGCATTCCGATATTAACTCCCATTGGTTCCTCTTCCTCATATTCTTCGGCTTGAGGTTGATCATTTTCATTGTTTGCATTTTCTGGGGCTTCGTTGTTTTGAGGCCCATTATCTTGCCCAAGACTTGCCGTGACTTGAGCAATGATGGTTGGCATGATACCGGCAACCGTTTGAGCAATTACCTCAGCCAAGTTTGGCTCAGGAGCTCTACCACGACCCCTACCACGGCCCCTACCACGGCCTCTACCACGGCCTCTACCACCTTGTACTTCCGGTTGAGCTTCCGGTTGAGGCTCTTCTTCTTCAGCCCTATAGTTTGTTCGTACTCTCCTTGGTCTTTCCATTTCTATAAAACAAGTGACACGTTGACCCGAGAGTTAGTCTCAAATGCTCGCATGTTAGTCACACAAGTAGTCAATGCCCTCATATCGGTACCACATACTCATTACATAATGTTATGCTAAGGCAGTAGTGTTAGGATCATAAGGGGTTTTCACCTATCATATCATCACGTTGCATTTATTGCCATATTTTATCATTAAATTAAGTACTCATGTTCATTTCATCATGTAATCCAACAACTAACACGAATGATTCAAAGTATAATCCGAATTCGATATGTCCTCTAGTTGTTGACCGGGTATGTATACAAGGTGTACCAACGGCTAACCTTCCACCTAATCAACTTCCATTAAGCATATCGGTTCCTTATTATACTTTAGCTACACGTGCGCAATCCACGATGTCATGAACTTACTATAGTACCGGGTAACCATAAAAGAGTTGATCGGGTTCTTTTAGGGTTGCCACAATATTATACTAAGTTAATGGCATCCCTTCATTTTGCCCTAAATCATCACATTAGTTCCAACAATTAGCAACAACAAATCATAGTAACCATATTCATCACGTTGAATTCAAGCTATCACACAAATGGTCTTAACTACGAACTCACACTGGGATTCACATATTTCACATTGCACACGAATTTCCTAACCATGCATGCTATATGAAAAGTTTTAACTTAAGCCGTAGTCTAGGTCAAACCGCCTAATTCTCTACGACCACGCATGGGCCACCATTCTGTAACACCCCAAGCCGGAGCTCGAAATGTCACGGAAATCATACAGCACCCGGTGGAATTACAATAGAACAAACTAAATGCAATTAACGATTCGGTGAATCCAAAACATAGCAAAACAAGTAACAAAATACAACAGGAGCAAATAGCCATCAAAGTTAACATAATACATCCAAAGATGGCAAACGATCCTAAGTATAATGCAAAAGGAGGGTCAATGAATCCTTGATCCATGAGGTCCAAGTCCGGGTTAGACAGCAAGCAAGCAAGCAACTAAACTCCACGCCCGGGGAGAACCTGATTACCTGAAAAGTGTACTAAGCATAGTCAACACAAGGTTGGTGAGTTCGTAGTAATGGTCCATAAAGAACCAACGTCAATAATCACAATAAACGAGTAGAGGCTAGGCATGACTTACAGCGAGCCTCTAAGCAACACAATATCGTCCAACAACAAGATTACACAAGACAACAATGTGTAATGAGAATGCACAAATGATATATGAATCAATGCAAATGCCAAATGCATGAATAAGTCAACATGCCTATCCTATGCGTGAACGCCGGTCACCAATGCAACGATACCCTTCTGTCATCGCAATGAACAAGGCTGTATCTCAAAATCATCGAGTTATATATGTCTATATACTCGGGGTCATGACTACATCCAAAATGGGTGCATACATCTATGCACCAGGATGCCGGCAAATCCTCTGCCGAGGGTCCAACAATAATGTATGCAATGCTTACAATCAAATGTAAGTGCATAAATCATAAACCAACGATCGATATACGATGAATATGAATCAATAATCAATATTCGCCAATCCTGAGCCAACAATCAATATTCGTCAAACGTGAATCAATAGTCAATATACGACAAACATAAGCCAACAATCAATATTCGTCAAACGTGAATCAATAGTCAATATACGACAAACATAAGCCAACAATCAATATTCGTCAAACGTGAATCAATAGTCAATATACGACAAACATAAGCCAACAATCAATATTCGTCAAACGTGAATCAATAGTCAATATACGACAAACATAAGCCAACAATCAATATTCGTCAAACGTGAATCAATAGTCAATATACGACAAACATAAGCCAACAATCAATATTCGTCAAACGTGAATCAATAGTCAATATACGACAAACATAAGCCAACAATCAATATTCGTCAAACGTGAATCAATAGTCAATATACGACAAACATAAGCCAACAATCAATATTCGTCAAACGTGAATCAATAGTCAATATACGACAAACATAAGCCAACAATCAATATTCGTCAAACGTGAATCAATAGTCAATATACGACAAACATAAGCCAACAATCAATTTAAACCAACTATACGTACATATACTTCAGAGGATTCTACTCTCTTCAAGTCCCAGATGCTTATATATAGGGTCACCCGCAGCCTTCCCACCACATCTAAAACCCAATGAAGGCATAACTGACTTCCATGTATGTACGTCTATCCTAATGTATAAGTAATACTTAACCAAAACATAAACCAAGTCAACCAAACGGAATGAACCGTCACATCAATCCAACAACTAGAACAATCAATCAACAAATGCAAGTAAACACGCAAGTTTACACTTTTCAGCCCGAATCTCAAGCGAGTAGGGAGATACGAAACTCACCTTGTCCGGCAAAGAAGCTAGTATAAGATTACAAACGAGTAATGGGGTCCACACGTCCACAACCTATAATTATCCATCATAATATCGTAATGTCAACTATACATTCCCAAACAAGTTGAAACTCGACACACATATAAACACAGTGACCATCCACTGCGCCGCAGTGGAGCAGAACTATGCCCACTGCGCCGCAGTGGCTAAACTGGGCCAGGATCAGAAACAAAGCACTGCGCCGCAGTGAGCCAAACCCATGCCCACTGCGCCGCAGTGGGCTAAGGAGCAAGAATGGCCGAGAGAATCCACTGCGCCGCAGTGGGGACTATGCCCTCCCACTGCGCCGCAGTGGGCAGAACTTGCCCACTGCGCCGCAGTGGGGACTATGCCCTCCCACTGCGCCGCAGTGGGGCAACCTGCAGATCAGAACCAGCAGCTGCAAGTGCAGCAAAACGAACCCAAAACCCCCAAATTCGACCCAAACCACACCAAAATGATTTGTAACCCATTTTGAAGCATAACTAAACATCAATGACCATAAATACACATAACCCAACCCACAATTTCGACCAAAACATCAAAATCACTCATGAATCATTCAAACCCTAACCCTAACCCTAATTTCCATTTTTACCATGAACATGTCTTGAAATCCCATAAAAACGACTAGAAACATTAGAACAAGTATAAATAGAAGTAAATGGGATGAATTCGACTTACCAAAACGTCTCCTTGAGCTAGAACCCGAAATTAGGTCAAATGGATAAAATGGTAAGAACTTGACTTTGATTCTTCGATATGAAGCAAACGGGGTTAAGATGGCTAAGATTCTTGTGTTATAATCGACCCACTACTAGTTTGATGCAAGAATTGGTGAAGAGATTAAATTGGTTCTTTTGCTAGTTTTTGAGAGAAAGAAAGAAATGAAGAGGTAGATAGAATGAGAAGGGAGAAGGAAGGAAAGGATAAGGGGGGGGGGAAATGGGTCATTGGGGCTGGTGGGTCATGGACTACCCACGGGCCGACCCGTTTCTCCCACAAGCCATATAAACAATCATTTACACTACTAAACGCCAAACGACATATTAACGACTCGACTAACATACCACTTAGTCATAAAATCATAAATGAGCCCAAATTACTTCATTCAATAAATTTGTTAGTCAAATTACACAAAAGTCAACGGGTCAAAATTCACGTGTGTTACAAGAAATGATAGAACAAAAATTAATTAGAAAATCTGAAAGTCCTCATAGATCAGCAGCATTTGTGGTTAGAAACCATAGTGAAATTAAAAGAGGAAAAGCTAGAATAGTATATAATTACAAAAGATTGAATGATAATACAGAAGATGACGGATATAATATTCCAAACAAATATAGTTTAATAAATTTAATACAGAAAAAGAAAGTATTTTCAAAATTCGATTTAAAATCAGGATATAATCAATTACAATTAGAAGAAAGTTTTAAACCATGGACAGCCTTCACATGTTCAGAAGGACAATATGAATGGAATGTTCTTAGCTTTGGATTAAAAAATGCACCTTCAATTTTTCAGAGATTTATGGATAGTATCTTTCTTAAATATGATTTTTGTCTTGTATATATTGATGATATTTTAGTTGCCAGTGAAACAATACAGGAGCATGAGAGACATCTACAACAAATATTCGAAGAAATTAAAAAGAACGGTATAGTAGTTTCAAAGAGAAAAATGGAGCTATTCAAAAGAAAAATATCATTTTTAGGTTTAGAAATAGGAAATGGTAAAATAGAATTAGAACCTCATATTTCTACAAAAATATTAGAGTTTCCAGAAAAATTTGAAAATCTCAAACAAATTCAAGCATTTTTAGGATTAGTAAATTATGCTAGAAAATTTATTCCAAATCTTTCAAAATTAGTAGGACCATTATATAGCAAAACAACCAAAAATGGTCAAAGACATTTTAACACAGAAGACATAAAATTAGTGAAAACAATTAAAGAGGCAGTCAAAAAGATTAAACCATTAGAATTGCCATTAGTTACAGATTATATAATTATAGAAGTAGATGGATGTAAAGAAGGATGGGGAGCAATCCTTCTTTGTAAACCTGACAAATATAGTGCTAAAAACACAGAGAAAATTTGTTCATATACAAGTGGAAACTTTAATAAAGCAGGTACAAATTGGACTAGTTTAGATTTTGAAATACAAGCATTAATAAATGCTATAGAAAAATTTAAAATATTTTTACATAAAGAATTTACAGTAAGAACTGATTGTGAAGCAATAGTAAAATTTATTAGAAATGATCAAAGCAAAAAAATGAATAGGACAAGATGGGTAAATTTACAAAATATAATACAAGGTTGTGGTTATAAAATAAATTTTGAGCATATTAGAGGAAAAAATAATGGATTAGCAGATATGTTATCTAGAAACATTAACAAATTGTTTGATGCAGATGGATCAAAAAGATAAAGGTAAAGGAAAGATAGTTCGTCCAAAGAGAAGCTCATCGTCGATGAGTATAGATAGTGATAACACAGAGAAAATTTGTTCATATACAAGTGGAAACTTTAATAAAGCAGGTACAAATTGGACTAGTTTAGATTTTGAAATACAAGCATTAATAAATGCTATAGAAAAATTTAAAATATTTTTACATAAAGAATTTACAGTAAGAACTGATTGTGAAGCAATAGTAAAATTTATTAGAAATGATCAAAGCAAAAAAATGAATAGGACAAGATGGGTAAATTTACAAAATATAATACAAGGTTGTGGTTATAAAATAAATTTTGAGCATATTAGAGGAAAAAATAATGGATTAGCAGATATGTTATCTAGAAACATTAACAAATTGTTTGATGCAGATGGATCAAAAAGATAAAGGTAAAGGAAAGATAGTTCGTCCAAAGAGAAGCTCATCGTCGATGAGTATAGATAGTGATAACACAGAGAAGCTCATGCAATCTGGCATGGACGCAACATCCAGTAGTCAACAAACAGAGAAGTTTATTAGTCAACAAATATATGGATTAGATAACATTAGTATTTTACAATCTCAACAAAGTTCATCATTTTATAATAATCCCCAAATTAATTTACAACCTAGATTATCACCTCAACAATATAGAACCCCTAGACCACATATTAGATCCATAACACCTCATTACACTCCTCAAACCATACAACCTTCAACCACATCCACAGATAATGTTATATACTTTGGAACTTATACACTTCCAAAGTTTGTAGAACCCCTTAGAAAGTTTAGACCCCTCAAAGGAATTAGTTTAACAGAAAAACAACAGTGTCTATTAGACAATTTCTGGCATCTACAAACAGTGGGACAAGCAACATCACATAAAGTCCAACTTTTGAATGCTATGAGTATATATTTTAGAGAGCAGAATTTAGTAGTTCCTGAACAAAGACAGAAAAAATTTACTCATTATGTTATATTTAAAGGAACAAAATTAGGAGTTTTCAATAAATGGGAAACAGTTGCAAAACATATACAATGTATACAACCCATTTTCAAAGGTTATTATAGTTTTTCAGAAGCCATAGAAGCATGTAGAAAAGCCTTTGGATTAAAGGATTTTTATATAGAACCAGAGGAAACAAAAACTTTTTCTGATATAGCACAAATTAGTCCTGAGCAAATTATAAAAGCTCAAGAAGAAACAATTGCTAGCCTTCAAAAACAATTATTAGAACAAGGAAAGAATTCAGAGAATGTTATTATACAATTAGAGAATAGAATCTTTCAAGAAAAATAAAAAATTATGATAGAAAAAATTAGTACATTACAAGAAAAATTAGAGAAAAAAGAAAAAGAAACAAGTACAAAAATATACAGAGATTTTGATAGCTTCAAGGCAAGACTATTAGATATTCCATGGTTACACACTATGAAGCCATTAATAGATGATTTCCCTGAAGTCGAGCAGATTATTGAAGAAAAAGTTCGTAGAGAATTTCCACTAGTACTCTATGATTTACAGTTAAAAATCATAGATCTTGCATTTGAAAAGCAAAAGTTCAAAGGAGTAAATGTAGTTCAACGAAGAAGCAGCTTGGGAAAATCACATTTCCTGTTACAGATCAACTTAGAAAAAACAGATATGCCTGAAGACCAGATAATCAATTATTACCATAATGGAATGATTGATTTCTTAGAATTTAGTTATACTAATAAAATAGAAAATTTACTCAATAAATTAGGAGAAAAATTAGTATTTGTAGCTGGGAATATTGCATCTTATTCTTTAAACCCCATAGGATGCAAAATCTTTTCTTCATTTCCAGAGATGGATAACCACACCTACAGGCCATTAAGAAAGAGAATTTTCATTAGTGAAATAGAGGCAATTAAAAAACAAATAAAAGGGATAGCATGTATAGAGACAGCTAGTGATATGGATATCAACTGGTGGTTAGATGATGACTTTTGTCCAGCAAACCTATCAAAAGAACAAAAGCACCAATTAGAATATGCTAGAAAAAACATTAGAGCAAAATGGATTACTGAAGCCCAGAAGACACCAAAGATACCAATGACCTTTCCAAAAGGACAATACAAATTATTAACAGAAGGACATTATATTCAAATTTGGGAACACCATAACTGGACAATGTTTCTCCCCTTCATAGGAGAAAGTGAAGATTTAGATATATCTATAAAAGTATTTAGAAATGTAACAAACTTTAGATGAATGTCTATAGTGTGAAATAACTAAAGTTGTGTTCATTGTATGTAATCATCTTTAAATTATGTCTATTGTGCTGTCACTTGTTAATTTTTTATTGGTTGAATACATTTTCTTACATACAATAGACATAATTTAAAGATGATTACATACAATGAACACAACTTTAGTTATTTCACACTATAGACATTTGTCCAAAGTTTGTTACATTCCAGGATACTTATCTATATAGGCTATGTTCGGTTAGTAGCTTATTATATTACTCCTAAATAAGTAATGGATGTCTCATGTTTCGGTTTTGAGCGGCTTTTAGAAGCTTAAACTCCAAGCTGATCGAGGTACCTGCAACAAAAAAGCATTACTTACATAACTTATATGCATAGGGTATTTTATAGATTTAGAACCAATATATCCATAACTTATCGTATAAATTAAAAATCGAAAATACAAAGTTTTAATCAATTTACTTACCTAAAACAATCTTGTAATTTTTAAAAGGGGTAATTAATGATCCGAATAGCATAGCTACTCTCACATCCCCAACACGTTATCAAATGGAAAAATAGTTTAATGTGAGACAAACCGCGCAATAATGGGAACAAAAAAAACTTAAAAAGGATAGTAGAATTCAAAGAATTTTTTAAAGTAAATAGTAGTTATAATTCGGGGAAAATGAGTATAGCAATTACCAAAGATAAAATATAGGGGCAAGATTTATAAACAGGACACAACTTTGTTGGGGGCCCTGAAATAAGTAGACAACAAATTGGTCTGATAGTTCGATAGACTTTCTTTTTTTCTTATGGGCCTGAACATATCAAATTCATATAGCTATGGATTGACAAAAATGGGCCCAAATAAAGGTGGCTGTAACTAATATGTACTCGAGAAACTTGCATAGGGTCAAAGGACCAAACAAGTAACTTTCCTTAATTGCAAACAACAATACAAAGTACGACAATATGTAATTTGTTTGTGTAAGAACCCAATTCAAAAAAAAAAAAAAGGTAAATGATTTATGTTAAATATATAGTCTTGGAAAATTTACAATAATGATTAGATAAAAATAGATACTCGTTTTTGCCTATTGACTTGATTTAATCAATTTCTTTTTAGAAGTCGAGGTGACATTTCATGGTCTTTGTGGGATGACTGGGATCCATGTTATGTTATGCTAGTCCAGAATTCAGTTTTGGAAGTTTAATGGTTCCAAAAACGAGTTTACATCGACTTCTATTTCTATAAAATTAATTTGCTTTCAAAGGTCCTAACTTGGAAAGTTTGAAATGCATACCAAGACGACTTTTGATTTTTCATCAATATTCCTTCATCCATGAATATTTTCCACACCAAATAAGGAAGTTCCTGTTTTATATTATCCCACTTGTAATTTGCACCACAACTAAAAATCACTATTTATATTTTTTTCAACATAATCATCATAAAAAAAATTAAAAAATATATATATATTAGCATCTTTGACTTGATTAAGTCATCAATGCAGTGTGAATGCTGATATTTTCTTATTTTAATTCTTGCATCCTATAGATGACTTCAGCATGAACATCGAGAAAACTTAGTTTACGTTATTGTTGTAGAACAAACATTCCATAATTTATGTATTTTTGTGTAACCAGTACGTAGTATACCGTGCAAAACAGTATTAGGAGACCCTCTATCTTGAAGATCAAGGTTCGAATCTTGAGGCAAGCGTGTTTTATTAATAATTTGGCATCGTGCCTACGAGTGGCGGGTGAGCTATTGGGTTTTCCCCAGATGTGGAGTAACTTGGGGAATTTAAGGGCTTCGTTCTACTATATTTGGTCAGCTAAGCAGTGATCTTTCTTTCGCCAATGGGTACAACAAAATTTTGTTATAATAAATACTAATATATCAAAAAGGGTAAAGGAGGGCACCCTGTCCCCGGAACCACATTGGATCCCCATCATCCCACCCCGTAAGGGTTATGATGCCGGTAAAATACCTTCACTTAATACCCACATGATTTGGGCATCCCTAAGGATCGAACCCGCGTCTCTCAACTTCACATGTGGGCCCAAGCTGCATTGGTAACGGGTACCACTCCATCTATTGATGGATTGGTATAAATATATATTAATGCATAAGGCAAAACTATCTAAAAAATTGTTAGTACAACAGTGATTGATGTGTAAAAAAATGTTAGTAGCGTATGGCCAAGTTGCAGCTTTGGGAGCTCCCCGGTAGTTTCCTAGCGCAACGTAACCAAGTTACATATAATATTGCATCCTCTCTTCAATAATCTACAACTAATACCACACATTAACGTACAATTTTAAGGAATTGAACAATGCATTTACCAATAGTGCTAGTACTCCTAGTAGTACTGTTAGTGGTAGGTATGGCATTCATGGGGCTGCAGTAGGTTCTCAGCCCCCGGATGATTGTGAAAGATCATGTGGCGATAAGAGCATCCCTTTTCCGTTCGGTTTAGAGGAAAGATGCTACTACAATAGACGTTTTCTCGTGACATGTCGTGATGGTCATGACCTTGTCCTTGGAAATAGCACTATTGGTATTAGAAATATTTCTACTACCAGAAGTAACATAGTGGTTACGGCTATGGTTGCCTATGATTGCTACAACACCTCTGGTCCAGAGAAACGCAGAATCCCACGCCATTCGTATTCAAGTACTTACTCGATCTCAAACGAGAACAGATTTGTTGCCATTGGGTGTGACACATGCGTTTATTGCAGGAATAAGAAATGGGAAACAATTTGGTAGCGGATGCATTTCTACATGTGACAACAACAGTGATATCACAGATGGATCGTGCTCAGGAGTTGGGTGTTGTAATATAACGATGCCTAAAGGGATGAGCTTGACAAGGATTTCGCTAAGTAGCTATAATAACCACAGTGATATACTGGAAATGAATCCCTGTAGCTATGCCTTTGTCGTGGAAGAAGGCAAGTACAGCTTCTCTAAACTGATCTTATTGATTTTGTAGAAAGAAGGTCTGATGCCACGATTACTTGACTGGGCAATTGGAAACAAGACTTGTGCAGCTGTGGATAAGGAATCGGATGATTTCTTATGCAAAGTAAATAGTGAGTGCGATCAAGATTATGCTGGTCCTGGATATCGTTGTCGTTGCCTGAAGGGTTATGATGGCAACCCTTATATCAAAGATAACTGCACAAGTAAGTATTGTAAATTCCATATATAGAATTTCTCATATTTTGATCATGGACAGTTCTTTTTCTCAGATGTTCTCATTTAAAAAAAAATCACTTCCAAATTTTTAGTTGCCAAATTTTCAAAGTATATAACAAATAAAACTTTACTCCATCCCATTATAAGTGTCTCGTTTTTACTTTTTAAAGTATTTCTTTTTAGATATTTTTGCTTGTGTTGTGTTATATAATACTGAATGAAAATTATACCAATAAAAGCACAAAATAATCAATCCATTCATATAAGTTTCATCAAATATTATTTAACACAAAGAACACAATTGGATCATCATTTGCTATTCTACAGATATTGATGAATGTAAAGCCGGAACTCATGATTGCAAAGGTAAATGCATTGATAAAGTAGGAGGCTATACATGCCCTTGTCCAAATGGTAAACCTGGAGAATACCGGAATAATAGCAGTACTTGCACTGCAAATGATTTACCCATTATTGAGATTTCTGTAAGTAAAGTCACTGATCCCTAAGTTATGTGTTGGACGTGATACTAAAATCTAATTATTATTGTGCTATATATAAGTCGATGCTTTTTGTTGCAGGTACCTTAATTGGTGGCTTATTTCTGCTAATACTCTTTACATGGATATACTTGGGACTACAAAGGCGTAAGAACTTGATTCTTAGAGAAAAGTTTTTCAAGCAAAATGGTGGAATAATGTTGCAGCAAAAAATTTCTGGGGATGGGGGTTCTCAAATTCAAGCTAAACTCTTCAGCGTTGAGGAGCTTGAGAAGGCAACCAACAACTATGATCAGAGCAGGATTATCGGAAAGGGTGGCTACGGCACAGTGTTTAAAGGAGTTTTACCTGATGACAGAATAGTTGCCATAAAAAAGTCCAAGATAGTAGATCAAACCGAAACCCAAGTCGAGCAATTTATCAATGAAGTGCTTATCCTTTCCCAAGTCAATCATAGAAATGTGGTCAAGCTGATTGGTTGCTGCCTGGAAACAGAAGTTCCTTCATTAGTTTATGAATTTATTCCAAATGGCACCCTCTATGATCACATCCACGGTAAATGCAACTCAAAGGCGATTATTTGGGACATTCAACTAAGAATTGCAACGGAGATAGCAGGAGCACTTTCGTATTTACACTCTGCAGCATCTGTCCCAATCATTTATCGAGATGTGAAGCCAATGAATATACTTATTGATAGTAGCTATGTAGCAAAAGTAGCTGATTTTGGAGCGTCAAGGCTAATTCCTATGGATCAGAATGAAGTGGCGACAATGGTGCAAGGAACGCTAGGTTACTTGGATCCAGAATTCTTGCAGACAAATCAAGTACCTGAAAAGAGCGATGTTTATAGTTTCGGGGTAGTACTAGTGGAAATTTTAACCGGAAAGAAGATTATTAACTTCGATAGGCCAGAGAACGAAAGGAATATAACCTTACTTTTTATAGCTTGTTTAGAAAATGAGACTCTATTACAGGTTTTAGATGAAAACTTGTGACTAAAGAAAGTTCCTCACGATATCATCCTAGTTTCAAGGCTTGCAAAAAGATGCTTACACATTCAAGGAGACGAAAGGCCTACCATGAAGCAAGTAGCATTAGAGTTGGAAGGAATATCAGCATCCATGGGTGAAAAGTACTTCAAATGAAGAAGCAGCTGAATATTTGCTTAACGGACCAAGAGAAAACTATGAAGACGCCGATGACACCGATACAAACACAACTTATTATAGCATGATATAAGATAATGCTGATGCTTAGTGTAAGTAAGTAGGGACTTGGATCTTTGGTTAAACTGTTGTAATTAAGAGTGACCAGCCAGAGCAAGGATACAGCGCGCTATCAATAATTAATTCTATGAAATTACTAGGTTTTGATTTATTTAATTTGTACTTTTTTTCCAATTAGCTGGAGTCTATTATAGTGCTTTAAGATTGTAAACATACATAGCTAGCTATAGTTATATTCAAATCCTTTAATTTGTCGTGAATATGCATGTTACTAATTAAGGAAAATAATAGCGTCCTTTGCTACGCTTTTGTTATCTTGAGCTTATACGTCTTACATAAACACAAACAGTCGACAATCACTAATAATTACGAGTACCTTTCAAGTCAATGTAGTATAAATCATAAGTTCAATAATTACTTCTCTGGGTTGGAGAGACTTGTAGTATGTAACATGACTTTTTTATTACAGGTGATTTTCGAATAGAAACAGATATTTGTTGTCTAAATTGGATCCTTGATGCGGACCCGAATGACGTCGTTGAAAAGTCAACATGTCACGGTCAATAAAAGGGGAAGTGGAAGATGAAATGGAATGGAAGGAAAGTCAAAATCTAACCAGATACACAAGTATATGGCAAATATGACTCGAGTGTCGACAAAGAAGCGGCGAATTGAAAACCTTAAGCGAACTATTTAAATTTTGAAAGTGAATTTTGTTCATTAAAAGAAAGTTTTGAAAGGTTGATTTTAACAACTAATTAACAATGCAAATGACAACTAAATAAACAAGTAGACAAATAAAGCAAATAAAATGATCAAATATCTAAAATATGTTTACTTAGGCATGTTTCCCCCTTTTCGTAATGGTCATGGTTAATTTGACTAAACATTGTAAACCGGCCACCATACAAACATGGTATATAGGATAAATATTAGGCCCAAACTGAGAAGTGTTGCACCCCCTTGAAATGAGTGCATGTACATCACACCTCCTACGGTGGTTGCCAAAGCTCCGAGTGAACCCGAAATAGGCCATGGACTTGGATCTACCAAATGATAAGAGTGCCTCTGAGATTCAACCGTAACGTAAGTAACTCAGCGCTCCATACGTGGGAAATGAAAGCAGAATTCGTTCGGATCCTCCCACATGTTCAATCTTTTTTTAGCGGTTTCCCCAGAGATCTTTATCATTAATGCAACCTTCATTTTGCTCATTCATGGAGTTGTATTTAGTCTCTTACATTCTTACCCTGGTAAAGAACCTGGTTATATCACTGTTGTGAGACCTTCTCATGATAAAGATGTCTTGTTAATTGCTGCTTTAGAATGGTAACACAATGCCGCCGTGAACTCCTCCAAACAACATATTCTGGGGTTTGGTTGGCACACCTGGAAAAGTTCATACTTGACAATTGTTTCCATGCACTGATAATCGCAAGCAGACATAATGGAAATGGGTTAGGCTTGGTTTTCTTTGAGTTCAAGATATTCGGCAAAAGCCGTCTTTGCTTTTTCTCTTATCGAATTACCGACGGCAAAATCTGTCCCAAATCCGTCCCTAAACTCAATTTTCGACGGATTATGGCGGTCCCTAAAATCGGCCTCGGTAATTTTTGTTGACGGATTTTGGGACGGTCACCGTTTTAGCGACAGATTTACGATGGCAGATTTTCCGACGGATTCGCGACAGCTGTTTTACCGACGGACAAATTCCGACCCTAGTTAGCGACGGACGCCTTTTACGGCGGATTTTCAACGGTCACTTTTGTGAAGGATTTTCTAGGCATGCCTTTTTAGACATATTTCCGACGGAATCTTTTGTCCATAATCTTTCCGTAAATAACTATTTATATTTATATTTATACTTATATTTATATTTACTATATATTTATACATAGTTAACTAGGAATTAAAATCAAAATCAAATAGGAAAATATTTATACAAATCTAAAAAAAATATACAGTTACATGATCTAATCTTCAATCTACACACAACCTTGATCTCATCTTTAATCTATACACAACCTTTCTTCTTTTTTTTCATCGATTCCAAATAGTTCATAGTTTGAGATCTTAAATAAGATAGAACACGAAAACAATGACTAGTAATTAATTAATTTTTAGACAACTAATTTGCAAGGAAGCTTCGATTGTTGGAGATATGGACATCCGATTGTGACATCCGTCACCAAAAACTGGTAATTCATTATAGTCTCTAACTTACATTTCAAATTTCTTGACTAGTCAATGTGCCTATATAGTATAACAAGCATAGAAATGTGGTGATCATTTCCAATATGGGATTTCTATTACTTGGATTTCAATAGTTTAGGATTTAGATATTCGATCTTCCTAAACATAGATGACTATAACTATTTCCCGTACTCTTTAGATGCGTAGTTGTTAGTCATATTCATATTAGACGAAGTTAAAGCATGATAGACTAATTATCTGTACCTTGAAGTTATAAGCTAATGAGTTAAGTCATAATAAATATTAATGAAATAAACTCAATTTACCATAGTGCGAAAATATAAGATAATTAGTAACCAAATTAGAAGCTACCATGAATAAAAATAAGTGTATGTGGAATACGAATAAATGAGTTGTAGTCCAGCCAAGTTTAAAAATCACAAACTTGTGATTTACGGTTAGAAGGAATTAAAATCCTTTTATGACTCTTATTAAATTATAAACTATATCAAACACTTATCTCTACACTTATAAAATATAGTAACATTAATGATCAAAAAAAATATATATCTCAAAACACAACTTCTGCCTTGCTGCCGTCGAATACAAAACCAAAACATCACCATCACAAAATCAAAAAAAAATTTAATCATCACTTTGTCAAAGCAATTTTTGGTAAGTTTAAATAATTTTTAAAGATCTTTTATATAAATTTATTGCTAAAATTCTTATAGAATTATATTTTATTTGTTAAGGTATCTAAGGAGTGATCATCAATCTTGGGGTAAATTACTTATCTTTTCTTTTCATATATATATATATATATAAGTATATCCTTTATTTAATAATCTTTATTATAAGTAACCTATGTTGATGAATATATATACTATGGCAAAATTTATAATAATGAATGAAAGGGTTTCTTTATTATAAATACTTGTCTTCTCTTTTATATATATATATATATAAGTATATCCTTTATTTAATAATCTTTATTATAAGTAACCTATGTTGATGAATATATATACTATGGCAAAATTTATAATAATGAATGAAAGGGTTTCTTTTAGGTTAAATCAAGAACTTAAAGTATAGATCATATTAATGTTAAAAGTTTACATATTTATTGTAGCATAATAATTAATGTAATTAAAGAAATTCAATTAAGAGGGCATGGAAATCATAATAACAGATTAATATAGGTGTTGGAAAGATTTGAAAGTTTATATATGAGTATTTAGTTGTAATAGTCTTTAAAACAGTAAGTGGAGTTATTTCAGAATCTGGACAGATTCGGTTTGTCAACTTTGAAAGGTCGTATCTTGGTAATGGAAGATGGTTAAGTCACGTTTTTGGTGTCTAAAATTAAGTTCAGGAAGTCTACTTTCTGTTGGAATTGGTTTCGTGTCAAAATATGAAGTTTAAGTTCGTCAAAAGAATTTTATGAGAAAACTGCGCAAATCTGAGTTTTCCGAACAGATTTCGGTCGACTTCAAATAGTCATATCTTGGTCAATTTTAAGAACTGGAAGTTTATTTTTTTCCAGAAACATTTTTAAGATGTTAAGAGTTGATAGTAAAAAAATTGGATTTTTTTGAAGCTCCGAAGGTCCTTAACTTTTATAAAACTTTTCTGTGCGCAAACAGTGAATTTTCTGACTAGTCTGTAATTATCGAATTTTTAAAAATAGTTAAAGTACAAAATAAATTCTTTAAAAATTCACGTAAGTATCTAACACATAAAAGTTACAGTGGTAAAAATTTAAGGTCTTGGTTAGTTCGTTTGTTCCAGATTAAAAATAGATAAATTTACCAAAAAATTCAGTGAATATGAACTTGTAGAAACCAATCATAAATCATTAAAACAAATACTCTATATTAAGTTATATGACTTGTAACTTAATAATACATAACAAATCATTGGGAATATTTTTGGAAGTAGCCATATATGTATATCATCAAATACGGGTTACAATGGACGGTTATTGACCATGTCCATAATTGTAACTTGTTCATATATATGTTGTGTAGATTCTAGTTGATCTTTTGGGCGTTTACTACTACTACAACTACTTGCTTGTTGAGGTGAGTTTCGTGGCCCCTTTTTATTCTATTTCTTTGGGGGAAAATGATGCTCAAAACATTTTTCATTTCTTTTACTAGCTGTGCCAAAACTTGTTTGTTTTATTGGACAAATACGTGTAATTATGAAATGTGTAGGTTAGCTTTGCTTGTGGTTATTACAATGATGCAATAGATGTCTGTCGATATCTATTGAAGACAATTTACGGCAATAGATGTCTGTCGATATCTATTGAAGACAATTTACGGCAATGGATAACAGTGATAACAATTAACCAACTTTATACTCCAGCTGGTAGTTTGTTGGTACAACAATGTGTGATTGAGTTGTTGGCAAGTGATGTGATTGAGT
This sequence comes from Erigeron breviscapus, assembly GCA_034093135.1. Classification (NCBI taxonomy): domain Eukaryota; kingdom Viridiplantae; phylum Streptophyta; class Magnoliopsida; order Asterales; family Asteraceae; genus Erigeron; species Erigeron breviscapus. The sequence continues at coordinate 47,576,064 of CM067172.1, forward strand.
TGTTGGCAAGCAGTGGTGAGTTTATGTTGTTGGATAACTATGATGGCATTGATCAGTATTTGGTATGCATACATGCTACTACATGTTTATATTTACACTATTGTCCAAACTTCTTATATCATGCACAGCAAATTCATTTGTATTACATTAATAATAATAATAATAATAATAATAATAATAATAATAATAATAATAATAATAATAGCACAATAATAATAATAATAATAATAATAATAATAATAATAATAATAATAATAATAATAATAATAATAATAATAATAATAATAATAATAATAATAATAATAATAATAATAATAATAATAATAATAATAATAATAATAATAATAATAATAATAATAATAATAATAATAATAATAATAATAATAATAATAATAATAATAATAATAATAATAATAATAATAATAATAATAATAATAATAATAATAATAATAATAATAATAATAATAATAATAATAATAATAATAATAATAATAATAATAATAATAATAATAATAATAATAATAATAATAATAATAATAATAATAATAATAATAATAATAATAATAATAATAATAATAATAATAATAATAATAATAATAATAATAATAATAATAATAATAATAATAATAATAATAATAATAATAATAATAATAATAATAATAATAATAATAATAATAATAATAATAATAATAATAATAATAATAATAATAATAATAATAATAATAATAATAATAATAATAATAATAATAATAATAATAATAATAATAATAATAATAATAATAATAATAATAATAATAATAATAATAATAATAATAATAATAATAATAATAATAATAATAATAATAATAATAATAATAATAATAATAATAATAATAATAATAATAATAATAATAATAATAATAATAATAATAATAATAATAATAATAATAATAATAATAATAATAATAATAATAATAATAATAATAATAATAATAATAATAATAATAATAATAATAATAATAATAATAATAATAATAATAATAATAATAATAATAATAATAATAATAATAATAATAATAATAATAATAATAATAATAATAATAATAATAATAATAATAATAATAATAATAATAATAATAATAATAATAATAATAATAATAATAATAATAATAATAATAATAATAATAATAATAATAATAATAATAATAATAATAATAATAATAATAATAATAATAATAATAATAATAATAATAATAATAATAATAATAATAATAATAATAATAATAATAATAATAATAATAATAATAATAATAATAATAATAATAATAATAATAATAATAATAATAATAATAATAATAATAATAATAATAATAATAATAATAATAATAATAATAATAATAATAATAATAATAATAATAATAATAATAATAATAATAATAATAATAATAATAATAATAATAATAATAATAATAATAATAATAATAATAATAATAATAATAATAATAATAATAATAATAATAATAATAATAATAATAATAATAATAATAATAATAATAATAATAATAATAATAATAATAATAATAATAATAATAATAATAATAATAATAATAATAATAATAATAATAATAATAATAATAATAATAATAATAATAATAATAATAATAATAATAATAATAATAATAATAATAATAATAATAATAATAATAATAATAATAATAATAATAATAATAATAATAATAATAATAATAATAATAATAATAATAATAATAATAATAATAATAATAATAATAATAATAATAATAATAATAATAATAATAATAATAATAATAATAATAATAATAATAATAATAATAATAATAATAATAATAATAATAATAATAATAATAATAATAATAATAATAATAATAATAATAATAATAATAATAATAATAATAATAATAATAATAATAATAATAATAATAATAATAATAATAATAATAATAATAATAATAATAATAATAATAATAATAATAATAATAATAATAATAATAATAATAATAATAATAATAATAATAATAATAATAATAATAATAATAATAATAATAATAATAATAATAATAATAATAATAATAATAATAATAATAATAATAATAATAATAATAATAATAATAATAATAATAATAATAATAATAATAATAATAATAATAATAATAATAATAATAATAATAATAATAATAATAATAATAATAATAACTAGTATAATTCCGGGAGTAATAATAATAATAATAATAATAATAATAATAATAATAATAATAATAATAATAATAATAATAATAATAATATAATTTCTAATGGAAGTGATGTTGAATAATAATAATAATAATAATAATAATAATAATAATAATAATAATAATAATAAGGGTATTACATTAAACCTACGAACTCACCAACGTTATGTTGACATTTTCGAGCATTCATTTTCAGGTAATAACAATGCTTAAGGAGAGTGAGCATATGGACTTTAGGAAGACCAATAAAGAGATCCTTCATGGACTCCTAGCTTTGCATTTGAACAATTGAACTTTATTTGCTATTTGCTACATCTTTTGCTATTTGAGGCGTGTTGCCTAGATCTATCCCGCTTGTGGGAATTACTTTTATTTGGATTTCATTTAGTATGACTCTATTATAAATTCCATGTGCTATGCTATATCTTTTCGTCATATCCTACGATTCCGCCTAAGGTGGGGTGTGACAGATATATGGAAAATCTTGAAAATGTAAATCTTGTATGTCTCCATCGACTAATCGTGTCTCTTCTTTTTCTCATCTTTGGGAGCTTCTATTTTGCCTTTCATGAATCTCGTTATCTAGCCACAGCATCCATGGTTCTATAAAAGCGAAGGATTTTAGGAATCATTATGTAGTTTTGCTATTGTTGTAATTGTTTATATGAAAGACACATGTTGAATCTGAAGAAAAATGTGATGGAGATATAATAGGTGGTTTATTTAGGATCAAAAGATTAGATCTGGAATTTAGGTGGTTTTATATAGAAAATGGAGGTGTATTCTAATTGGTAGATAAAGGTTCACATGGATTGTAAGTTTAGACCATTGGATGAGATGAATATAATTGAATGGTGGAGATAGATATGGTTTGTGCTTGTTTGAGGTAAAAAATTATGTTATCTGTTCAAAGGAAAAACCAAAAAACAATTTATATTATTATTATATTAGAAAATGTAAAAATGGAGTATTGTGTTTTCCATCTTTGCTTAACAGGCTTACATGATTATTTCTTAGAATTCTACAAACTATATATAGTGATGTTGATTATATAAATAAAATTATATTATAATAATAATAATAATAATAATAATAATAAAATAAGGGCTAATTACTTGAAAAGTCATCCAACTTGTCACAAATACCTTTTCCGGGGTCCCAACAAAAAAAAGTTTTAATGTGGGGTAAAAATCCGGCTAAAAAACGTATTAAGGGGTTTTTTGTAAGTTGCAGGTAACAATTTAATTTTCAAATACATTTTGCTTTAAATTTATTCGTTTATTTCATCCATGGAATATCCATGTCATTTTCATTTAAAAAAAACTACACCTCAGATTATTTTTTTTTGAATTTCATTTTAAATTATTTTATTAGTCAAATTTATGATGTTGATTTCCACCTCATTTCTCATTAAAAAGGTGAAATAAAAATAAGAATATACGGAGTATTAGATTTAAATAGTTTATGAAACATTCATACTGGTAACATGAACTCAATCCAATATAAACACACCATCAAAATCACGCCGCTATAATCAACACAAAATTTAACTTTTAACAATAAATTCCATAATGACCTATATATGAATTAAATCATAATTATCATTAAATCATCACATTCCAATTGATACTTCTCTGTTTTGATTTCCTTACCCATACTGGAATTTCTCTTTTATCTATAAATTCCAACTGAATTTTAGTGTTTACAATAAAAAGGAAGAATTTCCCTCAAATCCTGTATCTACATTTAACTTCATCACATCAAATCCTGTATCTATATCTCTATCTCTATATCTATCGATCAAATTTCCCTCAAAATCCTCATTACTCAAAACCCTAAAAATCCACTTACTCATTCATGAACAATTAATCCCCAAAATGGAAACATTAACTGAACTCTGCGATCTGATCGCTCAAAACCCTAACCAATTCTCCGAAAAAAATCGCTTGGATTTGTAACCGCTGTCCTCAACCCGAATCACTCCGATCCCGATCTCCGGCGAAGTAGGGCGACATCGATGTTAGCCGGAATTCAATTTGGGGGGTTTTGTTGATTTGGGGATAATCGTGTAAACAATACACAATTTCCGTTTTGTCCGATACAAAAAAGGTTGAACTAATAAATACCTTATAAAGAAAATGGGCTTTGTTTGGTCTGATGATGGTATTTTATTGTAAAGATCAGATGATGGGTTTTGTAGAGATAATAATTTGTTTGTTTGTTAGGGTTGATTTTGTAAAGATTTTGGGTGGATTGAAAAGGGGAAGATTCTATGTTTAGTTCAAAGGGTAGTATTTGCTGTTGATTTTGTAAAGATTTTGTTGTTGCTTGAATGTGCTCCTGCTACTGATTAGAAGGAAATGATATATATATATATATATATATATATATATATATAATATATATATATATAAAATAAAAGATGAAATGATATTCAGAAATAATAAAAAGAAAACTTTTGGCACGTGAATTTATGAGGACGTGGCAGGTGATTTGGCAGATAACCGGGTAAAAAGCAATGTTATCCGGTAAAACCCCTTAATACGTTTTTTAGCCGGGTTTTTACCCCACATTAAAACTTTTTTTTGTTGGGACCCCGGAAAAGGTATTTGTGACAAGTTGGATGACTTTCCAAGTAATTAGCCCTAATAATAACAATTATGAACCACACTACTATACGTTCCTAAAAATAAAAATAAATAAAAAAAATATAACATAATAATAATATATAATATATTTATTTATATCATACGACATTAAAATTTATTTTTGGAAATATTACATATTAGTCCATTCTTAATATTTTCATATATTTTCTTTAAAAGCACAATGTCGACCGAAGAACATAAAACATACAACTATATCTATATCATCAATAGATAACACTAGTCATTTTACCCCGTGTTTCCGCAGAACACGGATGTTATATGACAAAGTTTTGGCTACAAACAATATATATTAGTCTTGGTGTAATACATATACGTTTATGTCATATAACTAAATACAATCATATAACTAAATGAACATATTTAAAATTTAAAAAGTGTAAAAACTCACACAACTCTGCGACTTTATGTACAAACAGTAACTTTCGAGTATAAAACTACATATACACCGACTCGGTTGAACGTGTGAACGCCACAAACAAGAGCCAATTGGTGCGTAGATCGTACCATTAGAACTCTAAATGTATAAATACACTTTATCATTACTTGTGCATATTAGTGCTCGTATTCTCGAAAAAAAAAATTACATTTGGTCCGTCCCAAATCCGTCCCTAATAGCGACGGATTAGGGACGGCCAATTGATTTTTTATTGTTTAAAAATCCAATTTTCGCAAAAACGCATGCACATTCATTCCTAAATACAGTCATATAACTAAATGAACATATTTAAAATTTAAAAAGTGTAAAAACTCACACAACTCTGCGACTTTATGTACAAACAGTAACTTTCGAGTATAAAACTACATATACACCGACTCGGTTGAACGTGTGAACGCCACAAACAAGAGCCAATTGGTGCGTAGATCGTACCATTAGAACTCTAAATGTATAAATACACTTTATCATTACTTGTATATCCATATTAGTGCTCGTATACTCGAAAAAAAAAATTACATTTGGTCCGTCCCAAATCCGTCCCTAATAGCGACGGATTAGGGACGGCCAATTGATTTTTTATTTTTAAAAATCCAATTTTCGCAAAAACGCATGCACATTCATTCCTAAATACAGTCATATAACTAAATGAACATATTTAAAATTTAAAAAGTGTAAAAACTCACACAACTCTGCGACTTTATGTACAAACAGTAACTTTCGAGTATAAAACTACATATACACCGACTCGGTTGAACGTGTGAACGCCACAAACAAGAGCCAATTGGTGCGTAGATCGTACCATATAGAACTCTAAATGTATAAATACACTTTATCATTACTTGTATATGCATATTAGTGCTCGTATCTCGAAAAAAAAAATTACATTTGGTCCGTCCCTAATAGCGACGGATTAGGGACGGCCAATTGATTTTTTATTGTTTAAAAATCCAATTTTCGCAAAAACGCATGCACATTCATTCCTAAATACAGTCATATAACTAAATCATATAACTAAATGAACATATTTAAAATTTAAAAAGTGTAAAAACTCACACAACTCTGCGACTTTATGTACAAACAGTAACTTTCGAGTATAAAACTACATATACACCGACTCGGTTGAACGTGTAAACGCCACAAACAAATCGTCTATTGGTGCGTAGATCGTACCATTAGAACTCTAAATGTATAAATACACTTTATCATTACTTGTATATGCAAATCATTGCTCGTATACTCGAAAAAAAAAAAATTACATTTGGTCCGTCCCAAATCCGTCCCTAATAGCGACGGATTAGGGACGGCCAATTGAATTTTTATTTTTTAAAAATCAAATTTTCGTAAAAACGAATGAACATTCATTCTTAATTAGAGTAATATAACTAAATGAACATATTTAAAATTTAAAAAGTGTAAAAACTCACACAACTCTGCGACTTCATGTACAAACAGTATCTTTCGAGTATAAAACTACATATACACCGACTCGCTTGAACGTGTGAACGCCACAAACAAATCGTCTATTGGTGCGTAGATCGTACCATTAGAACTCCATTTGTACAAATACACTTTATCATCACTTGTATATGCAAATCATTGCTCGTATACTCGAAAAAACAAAAAATTACATTTGGTCCGTCCCAAATCCGTCCCTAATAGCGACGGATTAGGGACGGCCAATTGAATTTTTATTTTTTAAAAATCAAATTTTCGCAAAAACGAATGAACATTCATTCTTAAATACAATCATATAACTAAATGAACATATTTAAAAGAGTAAATTACAAATTTGGTCCCTGTCGTGGGTCAAAAATTACACTTTTCGTCCTTACCTTTCATAAATTACCGTTTTGGTCCAAAATAGTTTTCTCCGTCAACGGTTTTGGTCCAATTCGTAAACGGACGTTTAATTCCCCATCACGTGATGGGTACTTATGTAAATTGGCCCCAACACATGCCGTTTGACCCTATTTAAAACATATCTTATGATCAAAACATCTCAGTCTCTCTTTCTCTCTCTCTCTCTCTCTATATATATATATATTCTCTCTATATCTCTAAAACATGTTTTTCATCTTCTAGTAAAATGCCAATTTGTTCATGTGGTGAGGTCGCTGTCATTTGCACATCTTGGACTCCGCGAAACCCAGGAAGAAGGTTCTATACTTGCCCTAAAAGAGGATCCCGTTGCACAAGGTTTATTGGATGGTATGATCCAGTTATGTGTGAACGATCGATGGACATTATTCCTGGTCTTCTAAGGTCTAAGAACGCACTGGAGGTTGAAATTGTTATGAAGAATCAACAGATAAAGAAACTAAAGTTGTGTCTCTTGGCTTGTGTTATTGTTATTTTTTTGTTAATTCTGAAGTAATATAGTTAGGGTTTCAATGTGGCAGTGGGTTTGGTGATGTAATTTGGGGCATTTTTGAGAATTAATTGTAATCTGGTTAGGGTTTCATTATGAAGTAATATAGTTAGGGTTTCAATGTGGCAGTGGGTTTGATGATGTAATTTGGGGCTTTTTTGAGAATTAATTGTAATCTGGTTAGGGTTTCATTATGAAGTAATATAGTTAGTGTTTGATTGTGTTATTGTTATTTATCAATGAAATTGTGTAAAAGTCTTATGAAATTGAAAAGTTGGTAATTTTGACTAAATTTGTTCACATAATTTTTGACTTTATTTGGCAGAATACATTGGTTCAAATGCATAATTTTGACTAAATTTGTTCAGATGTTGTTGACTTTATTTGGCAGAATACATTGGTTGAAATGCATATGTTCAGAAAAATAAGCATAAGCAAAACTAAAGTAAAGAAACTACATATTCAAATTCCACATACATCAAAAGCATTGTTTCAAAGTACACAAACATAAAAGCATTGTACCAACATACATAAAGCTAAACATAGTTTCAAAAGCATTAGACAGAAAATAGAAACATAAACATTGTCTTCAAGTAGCAGTCTTCTGGGCTACATTCTTCTTGGACACATTCTTGTTGGTCTTTTTTCCTGCTGGTATCCCTCCTGGAAATTTTTGTGCTTGTATGGCTTGCCTTGTAAGCTTGTTTGGTGATTGAGGTAACCTCCTTTGTTGTTGGCTTGATGTCTGAACCTGACTTGGTGCTTGAGGCTGACTTGATGCTTGAGTCTGACTGGATGGTGCTTTTTTAGCTGCTGATTGGCTTTGGGACTGACTTGGTTGTGTTCTTTGAGTGGGTGGTGCAGTTTGGGACTGACTTGGTTGTGCATTATGAGACTGGGATCCCCCTTGCCCTTTACAACTCCTAGAGTTATGCCCTAGATTACCACAAAGCCCACAAGTTAGTGTCTTCAACTTCCTTGCATTATTATCACCTTTTTTCACCATTTTTTCCTCATTGAATGACCTTTTCCTCTTCTTCTTTGGCCTTCCAACAGGATTGTGATGGATTGGGGGTGTTATTCCAATAGGAAGTTGAGACCTTTCCCACATGTTTGGACCATTAACACCACCTATCCTGTAAGAATAAACCTGTCTCCATGTACTTAGCCAATAACACTCATCAACCCAAGTTTCAACCATGCCAACAACTACCCCATTTGTAGCCATATTCCAATTAGCAGCCACAGCATGTTTACATGGTATGCCTGTTAACTCCCATCTTCTGCAAGTACAGTTCTTTTCTTGTACATTCACTACACACTGATCACCCCATGGACCAGATACTTGGTAATTAACCCCTCCATCATAGATGACATTGTACTTTGAAGCATCCTGTTTACACACTTCTAACAACCTAGTTGCTGTTGGTGTTAAGGGTCCAAGGCACTTGTTAATTTCCTTTTGTACCAAAGTATTCCTTTTCATCATATATTCCCTAATGAAGTCTAGACATCCTATGATTGGACTTTCCCTAGCCTTAAGTAACCTTCTATTAAACACTTCACACAAATTGTTTAACAGTATATCAGATCTAGGCCTCCCTGTTACATACAAATTGTAATTAAGACCTAACATGTGTGTAACCCTACTAATGTAATCAACTGCATAAGAAAGTTAAGCAAGTTTACCTGAGAAGTGGGATCTTGACCAATGACTTGGATGGATTTGTGACAACCATTCAAAACACTGCTGATTCAATCTCTTTAACTCTTCCATTGCCCTGGTGTATTCTGGCACTGTTGTAGTTGTTGCAGCCTTCCATAGACAATCCTTGTATGCTTTCCCTCTCCATTGGGACTTCATGTTCTCATGGATGTGCTTCACACAATATCTGTGCTCAGCACATGGGAACAGTCTTGCAATTGCAGGTATAATTCCCTGCATAGTCAAGTTAGAAAAGCCAAATCCATTTACATACGATATAAAAATATTATAAGTAATCCATTTACATATAACATAAAAATATTATAGAGTAAATTACCTTTTGTCTATCAGAGATGAATGTGAAGTTGGATTGTGGAGACAAATCCAAATCTTCCCCTAGAGCAGTCAAAAACCACAGCCAAGACATTGTGGTCTCAGCTTCCACAATACCATATGCAACAGGAAAGATACCATTGTTTGGATCGACTCCCACAGCAGTTATCACCCAACCAGGGAATGGACCCTTCATGAAAGATCCATCAACTCCAATTATCTCCCTCCTACATGCCTTGAACCCCTCTTTGCAAGCTCCCAAGCATATATAAATCCTCCTAAACTGCCTTGTTGTTGCATTTTTATCTGCAGGCCTTTCAACATCCAACCTTATACTTGTGTTTGGATTTGATCTCTGCAACTCTTGAAGATAATCCCTCAACATTGAGTATTCTTTGAGGTGGTCTCCACTCAGAATCTTCTGAGCATTTTGCTTAGCCCTGAATGCCTTCATCCATGATATTCCTACCTCATATTTTTTTGACAACTGATCTTGTATGGCACTTGGTGGGATTTCAGGATTGGTAGCAAGTTGTTGATGAATTTCTTTAGCCAAAAAACCAGCAGTACAGTGTGGTATTTTTCTAGATTGGATACATTTATGTGTGGGAGTAAAGGTTTTCACCATCCAAGTTTGGTTTTCTTTAATTTTTCCCACATGTAATGCCCATGGACAGCTAATAAAGTCCTTTTTGACTGTTTGCTTTGGGGTTGGTGTGGATATGTCTTCACCTTCTTTAATGTTTGGACCAGGATGCTTTGAACCCTTTCCTTTTGAACCCTTACCTTTTGAACTTGCACTCTTTGAACCCTTGGTTTTTGAACTTGCACTCTTTGAACTTGCACTCTTAGTCCCACTTGCCTCAACTGGCCCAGTATCTTTATCAGGCCCATTATCTGCACTTGCCCCACCTTGTTCAAATACCCCTGCATTATCAAAAATTGGTATCCTACCAACACAAACAGCTCTAATCCTTATATTGTCATTTTTTACCAACTTCAATTCTCTTCTTGTTGCCACAGAATGTTTTTTTATGAGTTCTTTCACTTCATCCTTAGTCCCAAAAATTTGTCCAACTTGAAAGGTCTCATTATCATCCAACCTGTTATTCTTTCTAAGCCTCCTTATACAATTTGCTCTAACAGTTGCAACATCATCACCAGACTCCTCTTCACTTGTAAATTCATCATTATTTATCACACCTATGTTATCATCCACCTCAGCATTCTCATTAGGCACTTGTTGTGCAACAGGAGTATTACAACCCATATACTCAACATGAGGATCAATATTCATATGATAATGCCTCATGTCAACCTCAACTTCTTCAATTTCATTCTCATTATCAACTATGTAATCACTATCTTCACTATCATCATCATCACTACCCTCAGATTCATCATCATCACTACCCTGAGTTTCATCATCACCATCAACCTCAGATTCATCATCATCACTACCCTCAGAGTTTCATCATCATCACTACCCTCAGATTCATCATCATCACTACCCTCAGATCATCATCATCACTACCCTCAGATCATCATCATCACTACCCTAGATTCATCATCTTCACTATCATCATCATCACTACCCTCAGATTCATCATCATCACTACCCTGAGTTTCATCATCACCATCAACCTCAACAGCAACACCCTTACCCTTATCAACTGGTTGTGGACTATTAGCATTGTCATTACCCTCAACAACTGTCTCATAAGCATTATCATTACCCTCAGCAACTGCCTCATTTGTAACAATGTACACATCATCAAATGTAATGTCATTAAAATCCACAGTTTCATGTGCCTCATTATCCTGTTTTTCAGTTTCTTGCCAATCTATCATTAACCTAGATGAACTAGCCTTCCTATATTTATCCTTAACAAGCATATGCTCTGCTTGCTCATCAGTTAACTCTTCTATAACAACTTTGCCCCTTTTAGGTGACAGATATTCAGTGCTAAGATTGGTGAACCCATGTTCTATGTAAAAATCAACCACATATGGTCTATGTAAAGCAACTATCTTGTGCATAGCATGAATATCAGAATCTGAGGTCAAACGATTTAGACCAGTATCTAGGTTACCATTTAGGGTTAAAAAGTGATAATACATTATTTGCCCAGCCTTATAACCTAACTTTAACATCATTTCATCCAACTCCAACACTGAAAATAGATCTATATCGACATAATCCACATAAGAAACCTTCCCATTAACATACCTCCTATCAGGCCACTCAGTGAAAGCACCACCATGGTGTATCTTGATAGTGAACATACCCGGGCTATTCCCTATTTTATAAAAATAAATAATATATATATTTAGTAAATATAACCAATACATGCATCAAAATATGAACTTTAAAGGACGGATTAGGGACACCAAATGAATTTTTATTTTTTAAAAATCAAATTTTCGTAAAAACGAATGAACATTCATTCTTAATTAGAGTAATATAACTAAATGAACATATTTAAAATTTAAAAAGTGTAAAAACTCACACAACTCTGCGACTTCATGTACAAACAGTATCTTTCGAGTATAAAACTACATATACACCGACTCGGTTGAACATGTGAACGCCACAAACAAATCGTTTATTGGTGCGTAGATCGTGCCATTAGAACTCTAATTGTATAAATATACTTTATCATTACTTGTATATGCAAATCATTGCTCGTATACTCGAAAAAACAAAAAATTACATTTGGTCTGTCCCAAATCCGTCCCTAATAGCGACGGATTAGGGACGACCAAATGAATTTTTATTTTTTAAAAATCAAATTTTCGTAAAAACGAATGAACATTCATTCTTAATTAGAGTAATATAACTAAATGAACATATTTAAAATTTAAAAAGTGTAAAAACTCACACAACTCTGCGACTTCATGTACAAACAGTATCTTTCGAGTATAAAACTACATATACACCGACTCGGTTGAACGTGTGAACGCCACAAACAAGAGCCAATTGGTGCGTAGATCGTACCATGAGAACTCTAAATGTATAAATACACTTTATCATTACTTGTATATGCATATTAGTGTTCGTATACTCGAAAAAATAAAAAAATTACATTTGGTCCGTCCCTAATCCGTCCCTAATAGCGACGGATTAGGGACGACTAAATTTATGTCCGCCGTAAATCCGTCGTTAAAAATTAGATTGGGTCCGTCCCAAATCCGTCCCTAATACCGACGGATTAGGGACGGCCAAATCGAAGTCCGTCGTAAATCCGTCCCTAATACCGACAGATTTGGGACGGATGTATTATATTAATTTATTTGGATTTCTTTTGCTATTATTAAATTCATCCGTCGTAAATCCGTCGAGAAATTATATATTTAGGGACGGATTTCCGACGGTTTGTATATCTGTCGGTAATCTGTCCCTAATCCGTCGTAAATACTTTTGTATCAATTTAGTTGGCTTGTTGTCTGAAATCCGTCGGAAAGCCGTCGCTAATTTGGGACGGAAAATTTTTCCGTCGCAAATCTGTCGGTAATATCAGATTTTCTTGTAGTGCGGGTTGACAAACACTTGTTTATGGGACTTGACCTTTGCTTGAGCAACAACGTGACACAAACATCTAAAACAATTGCCTAGACGGTCATCTACGACTAAAGACTCAAACGTTGAAATGACTAGAAACGATGGAAATAAGTATTGCAGTCACGAGTATTCCCTATTCCAACCGTTTGACATGAAAAACGACTCAAGAGGCTTGGATCAAAATACAAGTTGGTGTCCCTTTATGTATCTAATCCAAGCTAACAAGTTATAAAGCATTTAGATGGTCATCTTTTAATGCAATTACAACTCATTAATTTTACAAATCATATTTAGCTAATCAATTCCAATGGCAACATATGGCTTTACGGTCATAAACGTCATGGTGAATAATCACCAACATATACAAGTTCATCCAATCGTTCAATTGCAATGCACTCATACATATCATGTTATCCAAATTTATTAACTAGCTAAAGTTTGACCCTAAAAACTCAAAACCCATAAATAAATGTTTATCAACCAATCAACCATAGCTAATCAACCATTAACAAAAAGGAGAAAACATTATTGCCTAAGCAAATATACCAATTACCAAATCAACTACTCAAAATCCATAGCATAAACACAAATCATCACACATAGGCATATAATCATGTTTATAAATATTGTAAGTCCCAACTCAATAGATGGTACTAACTGAAGACACCTCTATGTCAATGGTGAGATACTTTGCAATATACACACTGTATCTGGAGACGACCAGTTGCAGTGTGTGATATACCAGGTATACTGGAAGTTACTTATTTAGGTAACAATGTAAAATAAGTAAAGACAATGCAATAATAGAAAGTACTTGTAAAGTAAATTGGTGAGACAATATGTATTTTCAAGTGTAATTTATTTATTAACTTTAAATAAATTACAAGGTTGTTGCGGAACCAAGATAATACAAAGTATGTAAATATCCTAACAACCTATGAAATACAATTGATCTATACTTGGAAATTCTCTAAACAATCGAAACACTTAAAGTTGTGAAATGTTCCTTTTTGCGATTGGGATAATATTGCACAAGTTCACCAAGAATATTGCAGGTTTGCAAAGTCGTTTCTTGGTTGTGCAAAGACCTCTATTTATAGGCAAAGTTGACATTGGGATGTCAACTTTGGCCGTACAAATATGGTTGAGAGCATTTAAGGAATAACATTTAATTCCTTAAAATGCTGTGTAAAGTTATGACATAAAGTAACTTTACTCAACCTGCTTTATGTACCTTTTGTACTTTATACATAGATAAATCCTTTTATCCGTGTAATAGCACATAAAACATAAATGTCTTTTCCTTGTAATCAGTGTAAAGCTTTGTAAGTACTTTACACTGATGTTCTCCAGTTTATATCTGAGTAGAATGATAACTGGGCTTCGCTGCCATTGTCATTCTTTATCTTCCACTTGTTGTCTTCGACTTCAACTGGAATGATTCTTCATCTGGTCAGATCTCAACTGGAGGAAGTCTTCAGTTGCGTTAACTGTACGTTGCAACTGGACTTCAATATATTTCTGGACAAATCTTCATAGTCTGGCCAATTTTCAGCAAAACTAGTCCTAACAAATATGAAAATAAAGTAGAGATTTACAACCCAAATGATAAAAACAAGGGTTAATATCACAAATGGCCCCTGTGGTTGTCGAAATTAGCATTTTGCACCCTGTGCTCGATTATTGTCACTAGATGCCTCTATCGTTGCATTTTTAATCACTAGACACCCCTCCTCCAAACGTCCGTCCTTGTCAATCCGTTAATGCCCTCACGTGCTACACATGTGAGGGTATATCCGTCATTTTCCTTTGTAATTTCCTTTTTAACAACAAATAATGCTTCATTCCTAATAATATCCGATCAAAACACACACACACATCTAGTCATTTTACATCTAAAACATTATCTCCTCCATCTTCTTTTCAGATCCAACTACATGAGTGTTTTTTTCAATATATCTTTATCCCATATAAAACATTCACATAACAAAACCATACAAGAATAAATTCCAAAATATTACATTAAAAACAATAATAAAATCCAAAACTCAAGTTGAAAAATGAATATATTGCCACCGAAATCATATCATCAAATGGAAACGAGAACTTTTTGCTATACACTACTCCTATTATTGCTTATATAATGAACAATAACAAATCTTTGTTAGTATCAAGTTGACTAAGTACTGTTACTACTCTTTTTATTTCCTTTCCTTTTCTTTCGTGTATTTCTCTCTCTTTCTCCCTCTCTCTCTATATCTATATACATATATAATTCTGTTCTGAATATATATATATATATATTTCATTTCAAATCCAATGAGGTCGTGAAGGCCACAGAAGAAGAAAAGAAGATGTGGTAGTTGGGAAGAATAAGGGTGGTGGTCGGTAGTGATGGGACACTGGTGGAACGACTTTTTCCGGCCAAAACCTGATGAAATACATATATATTCAATCGATGCATTTAAACGCTATCCCCGTCCTTTTCATTCTGTAATGATCGATCCAAAGGGGTGGCCGGATCTAGATCTAGTGGTGGTGGTGCCAACAGTAGCCGGATCTATTGGTGGTTGTTGTCGCTATCCATCTGAACGATTATTGTCTTGATTTGGGGTTTGATATGATGTTATTTGCTTGTATCAGTTTTGTTTGATTTGATTATGGTTTTCTGGTGTATGAAACTTGTTTTTCGGTGTAAAGATCTTGCTAATCTAACTGATCTAAGCTTTTAGTAATGTTTGGGATGTGAGTTGGGGTTAAATTATAGATATGATGGTATGAGTTTGGGTTTTTTTTCATGTGTATAGATGAGTTTTTACCCTTTTTTTAGGGTAAATTTTTTTGTGAATAGTGAATCTTTGTTCATTGTCGGGATGAAGATGATTGTACAGTGATATGAGGTGTTTTTTCCAGAATTAAAATGACAAACATACCCTCACGTGGAATGCACGCGAGGGCATTAACGGTAGAAAATAGACGGCAGTTAAACGGAGGGGTGTCTGGTGATTAAAAATGCAACGATAGGGGCATCTAGTGACAATAATCGAGCACAGGGTGCAAAATGCTAATTTTGACAACCACAGGGGCCATTTGTGATATTAACCCTAAAAACAATGAATGAATGGATGGTGATGAGTAGTCCTTCAATCTTTAACTTCTTCAATATTTTTAATTTTAAGCCAAGACGGTCATGTTTAACTTTTTGGAAAAAAATAATGAATGGGTTTTTGATTTAAGGGATGGATGATGGTGGTTGGTGGTGGAATGATAATGTGTGGTTTTAGGAGTTTTATAAAGGTGACGGTTGTTTGGATCTAAGATCTTGGCTCAGTCGGTTCGCTCCGACGCTAAAAGTCTAAAACAGATGGTTGGCTAATAAAAATATGAAACTGAGACCACCCATTCAGAACTCAGAAGGCTCCATCTTTACAAGAAATAATTCACACGCGGTCAAAGTAGTCAGCAGGAAACAAAGTTTTGATTAAATTGCCATGGACATGCCACGTGTCATCATGTGAGTGGTGGAGAAATTAATTCCCATTGATAGATAATGGTGGGACCCGCGTTGAATTCAATTCAATTGAAATGAAATGTGCGTGCATATATTACCAGTTTAACGGCCGTCAGGTTCAGTAGTGAAACTACTGCAATTGTGGTCCTTTTTCCTGACGGTCGTTAATTATGACTAACGGCTGCCAGGCCTTCTTTTCCCTCTTTTTTACGTCTTCAGCCCATCCAACTTGCTTAGACTTGAACTGCTTCATCCATATGCATCTAAATCATAAATATTGATCACCGAATTATCGATTTAGCTCAAAATGGTCACGTTTTCTCCAAGTACCTACACAAAACCTTATGCAAGTACCAACTACTAAGTAACCATTTCAACATGATTTATGACTTAAAATGCAAATATGTATAATTTGACTAATATCAACTCCGTTACCATGAGTCAAGCAACGGTGCCAAAGGAAAAACCCCATTAGGCTCCCCTAACAAGTGGGTATTAATAGAGTGAATTTATACGGTACTTGACAAGATTATTCAAACCTTCTTTTCATGGCCTGGGTAAAATCTGGGTGTCTCACCACTTGAATCACGGATCATTAATGGCGTATGTAAAGTGACTTAAGTTCATATATATGGGCTCTACTCTCAACATGATGTTGGTAATAATCAAGCTAAGTAATCATTCACGATAACCCGTAACCGTAATACTTATGGTACTAGTAGTTTTGGCTTATCAGGGGAAAATTTTTTGGCGCGTGCATCTAAATGTGAGCAAAAGACGAGGAAAGATGGGTGGAAATTTCGACGACAAAGAGGTGGATACATTATGTGCTAGCTATTTGTTAGGGCGAATATGAAGAAAATGGGACGATAGGGACTTTGGGTTGTGAACATCCATATCATGTAGGATGCATCAAGCTTTGTCTAATTTGCAGGCGTATTGGGTTGACAGTTTTGATTTTGATTTTAGTTAATGTTGTAAGCACATATATTTGCAATGTGACGCCATTTGATATCAGGAACGGTTTGGAACCTGTTATGGCCATGTTTAAATCAATTCTCAATCGAGTTCTATGGGTATGTTTGGCAAAGAGTTTTAAGCCGCTATTAGAAGCTTAAATCCCAAACTTTTAAAAATAAGCTCTTTTCAGAAATATAGCATATTAGTATGTATAAATATAACTTCATGTTTTATTTTTCCAAAAAGTTGAAAGAAAATAATGTATATGAATTTAATAAATCAAAGTAATATACAATATCATTTACAAAAAATAAGCTCTTTTCAGAAATATAGCATATTAGTATGTATAAATATAACTTCATGTTTTATTTTTCCAAAAAGTTGAAAGAAAATAATGTATATGAATTTAATAAATCAAAGTAATATACAATATCATTTACAAAAAATAAGCTCTTTTCAGAAATATAGCATATTAGTATGTATAAATATAACTTCATGTTTTATTTTTCCAAAAAGTTGAAAGAAAATAATGTATATGAATTTAATAAATCAAAGTAATATACAATATCATTTACAAAAAATAAGCTCTTTTCAGAAATATAGCATATTAGTATGTATAAATATAACTTCATGTTTTATTTTTCCAAAAAGTTGAAAGAAAATAATGTATATGAATTTAATAAATCAAAGTAATATACAATATCATTTACAAAAAATAAGCTAGTCTCTAGTCTCTACCTTTTACCTTCCACTAGAAATGGCTAAAATACTATGCTGGTTCATGCTATCAAAAGTACTTGAGTTTACATTGGTATGGGTTTCATTTGCGTGTTCAAAGTGATCATCATTTAGTTTTCTAAGTAAGTGCTCAGCTTCATCTTCATTTGAACTACTTTGTACCCATGGATGCTTTTGTATCATTGATGCCATTATTCCTCCAAGCTCCATAGCTACTTCTTTCATGGTAGGCCTTTCGTCTCCTCTAACACGTAAGCATCTTTCTGCAAGCCTTGAAACTTGGATGATCTCGTTAGGAACTTCGTTTAGCTGCAATTGTTGATCAAGAACATGGAGTAGTCTCCCTTGTTTCAAAGAAGATATAAAATACATGGCTAGATTCCTCTCTTCTTCTGGCCTGTCAAAGCTAAGAGCCTTTTTCGCTGTTAAAAGTTCCACTAGTACTACCCCGAAACTATAAACATCGCTCTTATCTGTTAGCTGATTCGTTTGTAAATATTCAGGATCTAAGTATCCTAGTGTCCCTTGCACTATTGTGGCCAACTCAATTTGATCCATGGGAACCAGCCTAGATGCTCCAAAATCAGCCACTTTTGCAATGTAATCATCATCCAGTAGTATATTCATTGGCTTGACATCTCGATGGATAATTGGGACAGACGCTGCAGAGTGCAAGTATGAAAGTGCTTCAGCTGTTTCCGTTGCTATCCTAAGCCGGATGTCCCAAGTCATAGCCAACGTGTTGCCTTTTTTGTGGATGTGATCAGAGAGTGTGCCATTTGGAATGAATTCATATACCAGTAAAGGAACTTCAGTTTCCAAACAACATCCAATCAGTTTCACCACATTTCTATGATTGATTTGAGAGAGGATAACGACTTCATTGATAAATTGCTCTATCTGGGCTTGCGTCTGATCTGCTAATTTGGACTTCTTAATGGCAACTACTCTGTTATCAGATAGAACTCCTTTATACACCGTGCCATAGCCACCCTTGCCGATAATCCTGCTCTCATCATAGTTGTTTGTTGCCTTCTTAAGCTCTTCTATGGTGAAGACTCTTGCCCGATCATCAGAACTCGCGTCTCCAGAAATACGTTGCTGCAACATTAGTCCTCCATTTTGCTTAAAGAATCTTTCTCTAAGCATTATAAGCTTTCGCCTCTTGAGTCCAAAGTACAACCAGGTCACAAATACAAGCAGTAATATAGCAGCAGCTGAGGTACCTGCAACAAAAAAAACATTACTTAAAGAACCAATGCATAGTGTATTGTATAGAACCAATACATAACTTATTATATAAACTAAAAAAGAAGAATAAAAAAAGATCTATCACTTAATTAATTTGCTTACCTACAACAATCTTTATCATGGTTGATTGATCTTGATTGCAACCTGTTCCATCTCTCCTACCATCTCCAGAGTAGCCCTTTCGACAAGAACATGTATAACTTCCTTCGGTATCAATGCATTCATGTTCACAATCATGATTTTCTCGTTCACACTCATTAATATCTACATATAAAATAATAAAGGGTCAATGATTTATATATCTATATATAATAGAAAGAGATCCAGAAACAGAATATGAAATTAGCATATCTGTATAGATGGATTGGTATTTGAGAGGACTAGAAACCTCAAATCTTGGTGTGAGCAAAAATTCTCCCAAAAATGGAGACATAGATTTTCCCATAAGCGTTTTCTTAGTAAATAGAGTTGAAATTTGCTGATAAAAAAAAGAATATGATGAAATTAGTACTTACTTTTGCAATCATTTTCAATATAGGGATTGCCTTCATAACCTTCAACGCATTTACAACGATATCCAGGACCGGCATAATCTTGATCACATTTGCTGTTTCCTTTGCATAGGAAGTTACTAGTGTTCTGACTTGCTACATCACAAGTCAAGTCACCAATTGCCCAGTCAAGTAACATGGGCATCTTTTTGACACTTCTAAAATCACGCAGATTACTTGTGGAAAAGTTAAATTTGCCTTCTTCAACGAAGAAACCATAGCTACAAGGGTTGAAATCTATTATGTTGCTATGGTTATTAAAGCTACGTAGTGTTATGTTGTAAGATCTGATTCCTTCAGGCACTGATGCTTCACAACACCCGACTCCTGAACAAGATCCATTTGCAATAAGGCTGTTTCTCCTACATGTAGAAATACATCCCATACCATCAGTCACATTCCCCCTTCTTCCACTAACACGGGCTTGTGTGTCACACCCGATGGCTACAAATTTGTTCTTGGTTGAGATTCTGAAATCCCTCAACCTCAACGATGCACGGTTTCTGCCTGCTTGACCAGAAGTGTTATAGCAATCACGCGCTACAAATGCCATAATTTCCATTTCACTCTTGCTCGTTGACATATTTGATATCACAACATTGCCTGTTCCAAAGAACGGTATTGGCTCTCCAGATGACCGGTTACAAGTTACTAGGAAATCGGGACTGTAGTAGCATCCTGGACCTGATCCAAATGGAAATGTAATACTAACATTGCCACATGAACTCTCACAAGCTGGTACCTCTTGACCACTTGCTGCCTCCAAATAAGCTGCAATAGCTACAATTAATGCTAGTATTAGTATTTGTATATGCATATCTAGCTAGTTTCTTTTATGTTTTTGGATATATGATTATTGAGAAAGGGAGTACTGATTAGAGATCTTATATATATATGTTTGAACATTAACATTAAGACCTGTTCATATTTTGTGAAAAGAAATTGAGGACTTGGCTCCTAATTAAACCTGCAATTTGACCACTAGTTAATTAATTGATGGTTGAAGAGGTCTTTGAACACTTTGATCATGACCCGCCTTTTTAAACTATTACTAGTACTATATATATATATATATATATTTAATAGAGTATATCTTGGTTAATTTCTCGTTCAATTATGTAAGGGTGATGGGTGTGGGCAGTAAGTTGAGAGGTAACAAAAGTTGGTATGCCAAAACACCACTCCCTAGCTATCTTTTGGCATCGTGTGGCGTGAGGCATTGTCATAGGAAATCAACATGAAATGCCAATGGAGAGAAAAATTGTCGTGTTTCTTTTTAGATAATAATTAACTTAATATACGTATTATCTATTTAATTTAATATGAATTCTTAAAAATTAGGTTCATTATGAAATGTTTTAACGATTTTCTACTTTCAGACATAATACTATGAAAATTTAACCTTTTCCTTTTCCATTGTTCACATTGAATCGTATGTACAAAGATATGGGTTATATTAATTTTATAATTGTTCAACTAAGATCAAATCCAATCCTAAGTAGCTAGTGACTTGTGACATTTATTGTCATGTATCTTAATTAAGTACTAATTTAGAAATAATCAAATGTTGGATAGTCCCATTTTATATTAAGTGGCCCTCTAGAAAGTAAATTTGCCAAAGTTGACTTGAAATCGTCTGTTAATACGTGTGCTTCAAAACTTCAACAACCTTTAACTTATTCAACATTTTTTCCTGTCTTCAATAAAATATAATCTAAACGTTTGTACGTTCATCCCTAACATAGAAATTAGAATAACAATAAAACTTAATCTAAAACAGCTCGTTTATAAATGAAGTATTTCTTAATTTTGAAACAATAACAATGAATAAATCTAATTCGCATCCTCATATATGAATCCATGTGGGTGGTTTATACAATTATACTTATACTTATGCTCAAACTTTTTTTTTTTCTTCAATTAATTATACAATGATTATATATATATTTACCAACAAATGTTCAATATCTTTAAATATTTCCTTTAATTTAAAAAGTGGACAAATAGCAACGAAAAAAATAATCGGAGACTGAACATAAAGAAGGCAAAAATTTTGAATTCTTTATTTTGTATTTACCGTGCATCGATCACGTAAAGTGGGCCTTGAAATAAGTAGACAACAAAATTAGTGTGATAGCTCGATGGACTTCCTTTTCTTCTCATGGGCCAGAAGATATCAAACTTGTATGACTTTGGGCTGACAAAGTTGGGCTCTAATAAAGGTGTGTGTAATGTGCAATTGATTCACAAACTTGTACTGGCCCATCAACAATACTGAGGCTTATAAATTGTTGTGGTAAGTAATCCTCAAATTTGGTCAAATGTAACGATAACATATATGAGAGATGTCTTAGCAGGCTGATGAAGCAGATAACTTTGTTTATAGTCGATAATATTGGCCCCAGAGACAACTCGACAACTTTATGTATTTTTGCTTTCTTGCTTTGAAACAAAGAAATGACCAGGCAAAGTTCATGTTAACTTTCTTTAATTGCAAACAATCATACGAAGTACGACAGTATGTAATTGATTTTTGTAAAGTAACTTGCGTTTGATACAAGTCAGAAAATGTCAGCTAATATAATTTTTTTTTTACTTTTATTATTACAAGTGGCAGATCAAATATCACAAAGAAGAGTTTAAACTATGTTGTCTTAACCAGGTCCACCTTGGAGAGTCTGCTCACGACCTCACATAATACCTAATAAGAGAAGACCTCTTAATAGTCCGCCCAAAGTCACGACAATATATTATGGAAAAACTTTGTCTTTTAAGACTTGAACTTGGGTCTCCCCAAATCTAAGCCCTCATGGTGGACTTCCTGTACTAACGGGCTATTAACCCGGCAATATGTTAATATCTAAGCCCTCATGGAGGACTTCCTATACTTATATCTTAGTTACCAGGTTAATATAAAAAGTGGAGGTGGCTGATACTGTTCAACGTCTATGTGGGATCGATGTTATATCATAGCATACAGTGGTGATTGTACACAACCAGATTTTGACAATATCCAACTAAATATGTTTTATAGTGTTGTATTGTATCACACTGTAAAACATATTTGGTGGTGTACATCCAAAAAAATTAATAGTGTACACATAGCTACCCCCATATCAGAATCGAGATTTATGTTTTGGAAGTTTAGATGGTTCCAAAAACGAGTTTAAATAAACTTCCCTTTCCATAAATTAGTTTGCTTTCAAAGAAACGTCCCAAAGACGTCGAAAGTTTGGAATGACTACCGAGACGACTTTTGATATTTTATTATCAACATTCCTTCATCCATGGTTATTTTCCACCCCAATTAATAAGTCCATATTTCATAATATCCCACTACTTTTGCACAATTGCACCACTATTTTATAAACAAATTAATCGTAACGAGGATTGGTGGCCGCACGTTGGGGCGGTTAAACGGTGATGATAATACAAAACAGTGGGGGATGAATTGATATGCATGTGTGTAAATAGGAAGGAGAGAAAGAAGTTACTGTGTGTTAGATCATGGTAGGGTATTTGTCTGATTGTGTTTAGAGATATAGAATTACAGGTAATGTGTGAATTAGGGGCAATATGGGGATATTGAAAAAAGTGCTTAAATTACTTAAAATAGAGTTTCAATATGTTTTATAAGGGTTTATAGATAAAACAAATATTAGTTATCATCCCTTTGATACATGTTTATAATAAACTAGATTAAATTCATGCGTGCATGGTTAATTATTGTTATAAAATTTGTTAAAAGTAAATAATGCATTTTTAAAATTTGAAGCATAAGACTATCATATTGTAGCAACAATTATTGTAGCAACAATGGATAAGACTACAATATTGTAGCAACAATGTATTCAAATGTTGACTTACTTATTAAAGACAGTTACATCATAATATATAATACTAATCAATGAAATATTTTTTTATTATGTCTAAACTATACAACCATTTAACAACAAATGAAATCAAGTAATAAATATATAAAATATACTTCATAAATAAACCTCAACATAAGTTCAATTTTAATGCATAAAGCATAAACTGAAAGGTTATTTCAAAAAAATAATTATTATTAAATTTGAGTTAGAGATTGAATTTTTATTTAATAACCAAAAGGTAAAATCACAGCATAGGCATTATCAAAAATTAGGGAAAAAAACCCGCATAATCTCTTCGTCAGAATAATCTCAAGTATTGGTATAGTCTTAATCTTATATTTCCAGCCTATCTCCATGGCACGAGGGATATTCATTAATCTTTAGTTAGATGAGGTGTACATATACACAGGGTTGTAAAATTCGGTCAAAAAATTGGACTCGGATTCGGAATCGGGGGTTAAACGGGCCGAGTCAGGCTCACTCGGTCTAAAACTCGGTAAACGGCTTAGACTCGGGTCAACATAGGTCAAACTCGGTCGAGACTCGGATGAATCGGCCAAAACTCAGGTGAGTCGGTCAAAACTCGGTCAAACTTTTTAAACTTTTTTTTTAAGTGTTACGTTTAGGTTTTGGAACAATTAAGTTTGAACTTTGAAATATGATGTTTATTTTATTAGACAATTATGTTTAACTTTCAAGTTTATAGCCTATTTTTAATTTTCTAATATATATAGTTTCAAAAAAAAAATTGATTTTCTTATATAAAAGCCAAACCGAGTTCTCCCGATTCCGTTCTGAGTTTTCAGAAACTTCTGACTCCCCCTTCTACCGATCCGATCTCGAGTCACGAGTTCCCAACCTTGCATACATGACAATTTAAAATGGAAACTTGTATATACAAATAGACAAATAAGCAAAAATCCTAATTGTCATTCAAATAAAGTTGTTACATAAGAGCAATTTTCTCTCTTAGTTATATACAGAGATGTCAAATATGTTAACGCATAATTTATGAAATATAATATTTATAAATAATAAAAATCTTCTTTATGATCTATATTTATTAAAGAGGATAACATACCTGCTAAAACAAAAATGTAATTGTCTCTTTTTCCTCTCACATAATAGCAAAAAATTTAAAACAATTCTATTATAAAGGAAAATGTAAAGGGCTGCCTGTTTATTGAAATAGGTATTATTTTCTCTTTGTTAAATATAATATAGTAAACACTCTTATTTAAAAAGTAAAATTATCATTGAATTGATAAAGACACAGTCTTAGATATATAAATCTTGGTGTTGTTCATAATAATGTACAAATACTACATAAAGGATTAAAATAGCTATATATTTAAACAACTTATTGAGACTATGATGTAAAATATTTTACAATAAATGTTTACTCTATACCATAGTAAGAGGCATTTAAAGATATTTTTAATTAATAATTTAATCGCACAGTTAGTATATACATATGGCCTCTTAGTTATGTACATATGAGTTTCGGGCATTTACCTCTTCGGACGCGTGTGGGTCGTGTTATCGCACCATTGGTCTCAGAGGTGCCTTCGGGTTCCAACCTCTAGCATACTGCTCACTGGATGTCACTGCTAGGGTTTGAACCACTAACCAACTAACACGCCGTTTAAAAAAAAATAATAATAAATAATAAATTAATATAATAATAAACTTAACGTTGTATAAATAAAATGTTTGCTTATATGTATATCAATCTTTGCCTAATGTTGTTGTTAATAAAAATATATCTACCAATATACTAAAAGATTAAGACTTTTATTGATGAACACTTGGCTTATTATTTACACGACATGTGTCCTTTATAAATTCCTAATTTTAAGTTACCTTATTACTATCAAACACTAATATTTAATTATTAATAAAATTTCATATAACTATTTTAATAATACTTATCGAAGTCGACATAGTGATTAAATTTTGTATATATACTTTTTGACTTTCATGCATGCATACTTTTATTTTATATTATAAACCATTAAGACTAAATGATATTAAAATATTATCGGTTTTGTATATTAACTATTTTTATTTATTGTATTCTATTATTATTTTAACATAATTTTCATGTTATTCTTAATAAGTAGATACAAATAAGCCTATATACTAAAAAAAATATATATTAAAACTTTAATCTAGCAAAAGAAGGATTGTAAAACTTAAAAACAATGTTATCCATATTTCACTATCATTACTTTAGGTTCATAACATTATTAACAACAGAATTAATAATCATATTATCATTAATATTTTTATGATCCATGTATTTTATATTAAGTTTATTGGATTGTGATCATTTGAAAACTAAAATTTTCATGAACACTAGAAAACTGGCAAAACAAATTGTGATTTGAATTTAACACAATGTGTTTTTAAAAACACATGAAAACACATTGTGTTAAGTTTCAAATCACAGTGTGTTTGACTAGTTTCTGGTTTTCATGTGCTATCAAAAACACACTGTGATTGAAACTTAACACATTGTGTTTTTAGAAAACACATTGTGTTAAATTCAGATCACAGTGTATTTTGACCAGTTTTCTAGTTTTCATGAAAATTTTAGTTTTCAAATTAACATTTATCTGAGTTTCCATCGTGAAAAAATGCATTGAATAAATTATCTCACTACAAAAAAAAATTCATTTGTTCACACTTTGTTATAGAAAATGTCAAAAATTTTATGAATTTAATCACATATAAAAATGTGTAGAAAAAAGTTACATTTAAAAGTGTGAATAAATTTCAAAAGTTATAATTTTTTCACACTTATAAGTGTGTAAACAAAATGTTAACACTTAAAAGTGTGAACATTTGTCAAATATTTTCACACTTAAAAGTGTGAAAGTCAATTTGCAACACATGATTTCTTTACACCTTCCATGTGTGAAGAAAATAAATGTTACAAATTAACTTTCACACTTTTAAGTGTGAACAATTGATATATCTTTACACACTTGAAAGTGTGAACTTTCCTCTTCCACATGTATAAGTGTGTAAATATTGTGATTTTTTAAATTTCTCCACACTTTAAAATGTAAATTATTTCTACACACTTTTAAATGTGATTAAATTAACAAAAATCTTTTTCACACTTTTTAAAAGTATAAAAAACAAGTACGAAGAAATTACATATTCTACATAACAAAGTGTGTCATTGTCGCCTTACTTTTGATATTTTGTTTCTATATATGGGCCTAGCATGGAAGACTCGGTCAACCATCAAAAATTAAAAGACACGTGGTCACGTTAGCCTAGCTAGCATAGAAAAGCATGGTCAAGGTCAACCATCAATGTCCAGTTGCAGCTATACTGCTCGAATAAACATGCATCCAAATTGTGCATGGTAACATAATTCAGCCTTCCACGTCCAATCACAAATTATTCAACCTGTTAGAATGTGGGATCAGAAAATCCTCATCATTTCCCACTAAAAGCAGACAACCAAGAATCCAGCAACAAAACCACTTCCACTACAAGCAGGAAACCAGGCACCAACATTACAGCCACAAAAGCAGGAGCCACAAAAGCAGGACAAAAGCAGAAACCTTTCTATTTTATATTGAAGCATTTCATGTATAAATAGAACATGTAATTGTCCTAATTATGCATTGAAATATAAAAGAACAAGTATTTCATTTCTTATCATGGTATCAGAGCCTCGATTCGGGGCTTCATCATCTACCCATTAAACCAATTGTATCACCTAAACCGAAATCAAAGCCACCATGGCAGCAGCTGCCGGCGGCTCCGAATCCGAGTTGGCATTACAACTAGCAAACCTTTTTCAAAACAATACAAATTCTCAAACCCCAAAATTATCCGACAATCTTCAGATTAATCTAAAGTTAAATAATTCCAATTATGCCTTATGGACCCGAATGATTCGGGTAGCCATTGGGGGAAGATCAAAACACCTTTTAAACCACTTAACCGAATCACCACCATCAAAAACAACAACAGAAAAACAAGAGATATGGGAACAAGAAGACCTGGTCGTCTTTTCGTGGCTCATCCAAAATATTGAACCAATCATAGCCGGAAACCTTACCGAATTCGCCACAGCAAAAGAGCTTTGGGACGCATTAGCAACTACTTACAGTAGTGGCCGCGACAAGCTACACACCTTTAACCTTCATGTAAAAGCCAACGAACTGAAACAAGCAAATAAATCCCTTGAAGATTTCTGGATAGCCTTACAAGGGGTATGGGGCGAAATCGATCGAGTCGACCCAAACCCAATGAAATGTTCCGACGACATCAAGATATATGCCAAAATAAGATCCGATCAAAAACTATTC
The DNA here is from genome assembly GCA_034093135.1 of Erigeron breviscapus. NCBI lineage: Eukaryota > Viridiplantae > Streptophyta > Magnoliopsida > Asterales > Asteraceae > Erigeron > Erigeron breviscapus. The sequence goes on from CM067172.1 coordinate 47,604,603, forward strand.
CAGATTTTGAATGGTTTAGATCGAAAGTTCGAACCCATTATCCGAGAAATCCTTCGGACCGACCCACTTCCAACCGTCGAATCCGCCTACTCCACAGTTCGAAAGGAAGCTTCTCACCAATTGATTATAGGAGCAACTACCAATGAACCGCAGGGGGTTGCCTCCGCATCCCGGTGACAAATGCTCATTTCCTTTTTCCTTCTGCATCTCTTCCCATTCCACCGTGGCTCGACACAAAGTGTGTCATTGTCGCCTTACTTTTGATATTTTGTTTCTATATATGGGCCTAGCATGGAAGACTCGGTCAACCATCAAAAATTAAAAGACACGTGGTCACGTTAGCCTAGCTAGCATAGAAAAGCATGGTCAAGGTCAACCATCAAAAATTAAAAGACACGTGGTCACGTTAGCCTAGCTAGCATAGAAAAGCATGGTCAAGGTCAACCATCAAAAATTAAAAGACACGTGGTCACGTTAGCCTAGCTAGCATGAAAAGCATGGTCAAGGTCAACCATCAAAAATTAAAAGACACGTGGTCACGTTAGCCTAGCTAGCATAGAAAAGCATGGTCAAGGTCAACCATCAAAAATTAAAAGACACGTGGTCACGTTAGCCTAGCTAGCATGAAAAGCATGGTCAAGGTCAACCATCAAAAATTAAAAGACACGTGGTCACGTTAGCCTAGCTAGCATAGAAAAGCATGGTCAAGGTCAACCATCAAAAATTAAAAGACACGTGGTCACGTTAGCCTAGCTAGCATAGAAAAGCATGGTCAAGGTCAACCATCAATGTCCAGTTGCAGCTATACTGCTCGAATAAACATGCATCCAAATTGTGCATGGTAACATAATTCAGCCTTCCACGTCCAATCACAAATTATTCAACCTGTTAGAATGTGGGATCAGAAAATCCTCATCATTTCCCACTAAAAGCAGACAACCAAGAATCCAGCAACAAAACCACTTCCACTACAAGCAGGAAACCAGGCACCAACATTACAGCCACAAAAGCAGGACAAAAGCAGAAACCTTTCTATTTTATATTGAAGCATTTCATGTATAAATAGAACATGTAATTGTCCTAATTATGCATTGAAATATAAAAGAACAAGTATTTCATTTCTTATCATGGTATCAGAGCCTCGATTCGGGGCTTCATCATCTACCCATTAAACCAATTGTATCACCTAAACCGAAATCAAAGCCACCATGGCAGCAGCTGCCGGCGGCTCCGAATCCGAGTTGGCATTACAACTAGCAAACCTTTTTCAAAACAATACAAATTCTCAAACCCCAAAATTATCCGACAATCTTCAGATTAATCTAAAGTTAAATAATTCCAATTATGCCTTATGGACCCGAATGATTCGGGTAGCCATTGGGGGAAGATCAAAACACCTTTTAAACCACTTAACCGAATCACCACCATCAAAAACAACAACAGAAAAACAAGAGATATGGGAACAAGAAGACCTGGTCGTCTTTTCGTGGCTCATCCAAAATATTGAACCAATCATAGCCGGAAACCTTACCGAATTCGCCACAGCAAAAGAGCTTTGGGACGCATTAGCAACTACTTACAGTAGTGGCCGCGACAAGCTACACACCTTTAACCTTCATGTAAAAGCCAACGAACTGAAACAAGCAAATAAATCCCTTGAAGATTTCTGGATAGCCTTACAAGGGGTATGGGGCGAAATCGATCGAGTCGACCCAAACCCAATGAAATGTTCCGACGACATCAAGATATATGCCAAAATAAGATCCGATCAAAAACTATTCCAGATTTTGAATGGTTTAGATCGAAAGTTCGAACCCATTATCCGAGAAATCCTTCGGACCGACCCACTTCCAACCGTCGAATCCGCCTACTCCACAGTTCGAAAGGAAGCTTCTCACCAATTGATTATAGGAGCAACTACCAATGAACCGCAGGGGGTTGCCTCCGGCTTAATCGCCGGTGACCATACCAGCGGCGGCGGTGGATTTGCCACAAAAAGTTTTCGCCGGATCGACGGCAAGAAGAGAGGGACCCAAGATGATAAGTCTCATCTTAAGTGCGAAGGGTGTGGCATGTCAAGACACACAAAGGAACAATGTTTCGAGATTATAGGTTACCCGGATTGGTGGATTGGTCCGAAAAAAACCAACCACACATCAAAAACCACCGCACCTACCACCGGAAATGGAGGCAGTAGCCGAAAAGGAGAAGGATTTGGTGGAATAGCAGCAGCGGCGGCTGGTGGAATCGAAGGGGAGGGGTTTTTGATGGAAGAAGGTAAAAGGGGGCGGGTGATTAACCCTAAACATATATATCGATCGATATATAAAGAAGAAGAAAGGGAAAGGGTTACCAAATACCGAAAAATACCCTCGGGTATATTTACCAACAAAATGTTTTTTAAACAAAAAAAATTACCCACCTTCTTTAAAAATCCAACCCACTAATTTCCAAAAACAAAAACCTATATTTTTTTATGGTATTGACAATACTAGTAAAAAAAGGTCTTTTATAAGACCAAGGTTAATTGGAAATGCCTATAATGTTAATGGAAATTGTCAAAAATCAAATGGCCCTTGGATTTTTGATTGTGGGGCAACGGATACTATGTCATATGAGTTATCCGATTTTTCAGAAACTTCAAAACCTCGGAAAACACATATTCAAGCAGCAAATAAAGGAAGAATGAATGTAGAAACCGGAGGAACTATTAAAATCTCACCAGATATCAAACTTTCTAATTGTCTTCATGTTCCCTCCTTGTCACACAAACTCTTATCAATAAGTCATGTGACAAAGGAACTAAATTGTTCCGTTCTCATGCATCCGAGTTTTTGTCTGTTACAGGATATCAGGACGGGACGGATTATTGGGCGTGGCACTGAGAAAGGTGGACTGTACTATGTTGATGAAGTGTGCTCAAGTGGAAGTGTTATGCTAGCTCATGGAACAAGAGAAAGAGAATCATGGCTTTGGCATAGGAGACTAGACATCCTTCAGTCAGTTATTTACATACTTTGTTTCCTGAACTTTTTCCATTGAATAAACCGATTTCGTGTGAAACTTGCATTTTAGCCAAAAGTCATAAACAAACCTATAAACCTAGCCACACTAGAACTAAAATTCCTTTTTCACTAATTCACTCTGATGTGTGGGGTCCTGCCCCAGTTCTTGGGGGCCAAAAATTCCGGTATTATGTGATCTTTGTTGATGACTGCACCCGGATGACGTGGATTTATTTTTAAAAAAATAAAGCTGAGGTTTATGATAGGTTTCTTACATTTTATGCCATGATTCAAACACAATTTCAAAAATCCATCAAAGTTGTGAGATCTGATAATGGAGGGGAATATGTAAACTTACAATTAAACCTATTTTTCCAATCAAAAGGAATTGTTCATCAAACCACATGTCCCCATACCCCAGAACAGAATGGTGTTGCCGAACGAAAAAACAGACTGCTATTAGAAATGACTAGAGCTCTAATAATTGAATCTTGTACACCAAAATCTTTCTGGCCAGAAGCTCTAGCCACAGCTACTTACCTCATTAACAGACTTCCAACCAAAATCCTTAAAATGAAAACACCACTTCAAACGTTTGCTGAGTACCATACCCTTCCATCAACACTTACTCTCCCACCAAAAGTGTTTGGATGTACTGTCTTTGTTCATGTTCCGAAACCGTATCGTGACAAACTTGATCCGTGTGCTGAAAAGTGTATTTTTTGGGGTATGGGGTGAACCAAAAAGGGTATCGGTGTTATAATCCGGAAACTCGACACATGTTCACCACTATGAACTGTGATTTTCTTGAAACCAAGTATTTTTATTCCCAGCCATCCAGTGGTCAGGGGGAGGAACAACATGACACACTTAGTTGGCTAGGATATTCTTCAACAGAAAGTTTGTTGAACAAAAATTCTCCAGATCAATCTGATAACAGTACAGCAGAACAGCAGCCTCCAGACCAGGAACAACAGCCTCCAGACCAGTCTAACAATAGTACAGACCAGCCTATCAGTGCCATCGAAAATAACAGTCCAACCCTGATATCCGAGGTACGTAATCCTTCATAATTACATCCACTTGAAATACCGAATTCCATGAATGAAAGTATGCAGGAAGATGAAGAACAGATACGTACAGAGAATTTAGAAGAGGTCTCCGAAAGATATGTGTTGCCACCAAGAACAACCAGGGGAATTCCTGCTAAACGTTTCTCTCCAGAAAGAAGTTCCAGAAGCTCTAAATATCCTATGGCTAACATAGCAAAAGAAAAACTATCGGAAGAAGCAAAAGCGTTCACAGCAAAATTATATTCAGAAGAAATTCCTTCTAATGTTGAACAGGCTTTTGAAAATGAAAAGTGGAAGGATGCTATGAAAATTGAGATGGAAGCACTGGAAAAGAATGAAACGTGGGACAAATGTGCTCTGCCTCACGGGAAGAAACCAGTTGGATGCCGATGGATCTATACGATCAAGTATAGACCAAATGGGGAAATAGAAAGATATAAAGCTCGGTTAGTTGCCAAAGGGTACACTCAGACGTATGGAATTGATTACTCTGAAACTTTCTCTCCAGTTGCAAAATTGGACACAATAAGGGTTCTATTCTCAATAGCAGCAAATCAAGGATGGCCTCTTCATCAATTTGATGTTAAAAATGCTTTCCTACATGGAGAGTTAAAGGAAGAAGTGTACATGGATCCTCCACCTGGCTTCGCACAAGATTTCAAAACTGGAGAAATGTGCAAGTTAAAAAGATCATTATATGGTCTAAAAGAGTCACCCAGAGCATGGTTTGGCAGATTCACTCTTGCAATGAAAAAGTATGGATACAAACAAAGCAATTCTGATCACACTTTGTTTCTCAGTCAGAAAGAAGATCGTATTACATGTCTAATAATCTATGTTGATGACATAATTATCACTGGGAATGATGAAAGTGAAATCAAGAAGCTGAAAGAAAGTCTTTATGGAGAGTTCGAAATGAAGGACTTAGGAAATTTAAAATATTTCCTTGGAATTGAAGTTTTAAGGTCACAACAAGGAATATTCATCTGCCAAAAGAAGTATATACTGGATTTTCTTGCAGAAACAGGGATGGTTGACTGTAAACCTGCAGATACACCTATGATCATGAATCAGAAACTGTTTATGAAATCTGAAGCAGAACCTGCTGATAAGAATAGATACCAAAGAATTGTCGGAAAGTTAATCTATCTGGCTCATACTCGACCAGATATAGCATATGCTGTTGGTGTAGTAAGCCAGTTCATGCACCAACCTCAAGTTGAACACATGGATGCAGTTCTAAGGATTATCAGATATCTCAAAGGAACAACGGGTCATGGAGTCTTGTTCAAATCAAATGGGAATCTCAATATTCAGATATATACAGATGCTGATTGGGCAGGAGATAAAGGAAATAGAAGATCTACATCCGGATACTTTTCATTGATAGGAGGTAATCTTGTCACATGGAAAAGTAAAAAGCAGAAAGTTGTCTCGTTATCCAGTGCAGAAGCAGAATTCAGAGGGATAGCTAAAGGTTTAGCCGAAGCATTATGGCTAAAGAAACTTGTAACAGAATTAGGCTTTGCTCCCAAAGAAAGTATACAGATCATGAGTGATAATGAAGCTGCAATACAAATCTCAGAGAATCCAGTACAACATGACAGAACCAAACATGTGGAGGTAGATCGTCATTTCATCAAAGAAAAACTTGAAGATGGAATTATCAAGCTTCCGTTTGTAAAGTCAGAAGACCAACTTGCAGATATCCTCACTAAAGCAGTGGGGACAACCATGTTCAACAAGTGTCTAAACAAGCTGAATTTTGGTGATCCCACTATCCAGCTTGAGGGGGAGTGTTAGAATGTGGGATCAGAAAATCCTCATCATTTCCCACTAAAAGCAGACAACCAAGAATCCAGCAACAAAACCACTTCCACTACAAGCAGGAAACCAGGCACCAACATTACAGCCACAAAAGCAGGAGCCACAAAAGCAGGACAAAAGCAGAAACCTTTCTATTTTATATTGAAGCATTTCATGTATAAATAGAACATGTAATTGTCCTTAATTATGCATTGAAATATAAAAGAACAAGTATTTCATTTCTTATCACAACCAACCTAATTAACCATGTATTTACGAATACTAGTTTCGTTAATAGTACTTGTGACATGTTTGGGCAAATCATGTGCTAAAAAGATGTCAGATTGTGAAACTTTATGTGGAAATGTGACTATACCATTTCCTTTTGGTTCAGGTAGTGAGGATTGCTACCTCAATCCCCATTTTCAAGTAACTTGTTACCGACAACGAGTACATAATCAAGATCAGCATATACTTTTCTATAGAAATATCACATCCAATATAATTATTACAAATATTTCTTTAAGTACTAGCGAGATGGAGATTAATAAGTTAATATCCCATGATTGCTACGATGCCACTGGTCCAAGTAATGGAAACGATGCAGCTTTGACGTTGCATAATTTCAGAATCTCAACCAAGAACAGGCTCGTCGCCATTGGGTGTGACACATATGCGTACATGGAAGGAACAATAGGGAACGAAACCATTCGTAGTGGATGCATAACTAAATGTGATAGTACGAACACAATCACAAATGGATCTTGCTCTGGAGTTGGGTGCTGCGAAATAACAATCCCCGAAGGAATGAGTTATTTTGAAGTGTCACTAAGTAGCTATGATAATCATAAAGATATATTGGACTTCGACCCTTGCAGCTATGCTTTTGTCGTTCGGGAAGACAAGTTCAACTTTTCTTCCAACTTACTGCGTGATTTGGAAACCGTAGATAGGATGCCGATGTTACTTGACTGGGCAATTGGAAACTTGACTTGTGACAAGGCAAAAGAGGAAAACAGTACTTTCTTATGCAAGGGAAAAAGCACATGTGATAAAAAATATCGCGGTCCTGGATATCGCTGCCAATGCCCTGAAGGGTATGAAGGCAACCCTTATGTCACAGATGGTTGCAAGAGTAAGGACCAATCCCACTTATATTTGGTTTATTTACTTGACTTATTTCACATACTTTCGAACCCTTTCTGCACCATATTTAATTTCACCCTTAACACATGTTTTCCGTTCTACAGATATCAATGAGTGTAGTCTCGGGATCCATGATTGCGTACAAGACTGCACTGATACTGAAGGAAGCTTTAACTGTTCTTGTGGTAAAGGTTACTTCGGAGATGGTAGAAAAGGTGAAGGTGGAACAGGTTGCACTAAAGATCAGCCGTCAACCAACTTGACCCTCGTTATAGAGATTGCCCTGTGTAAGTAGAGTCGATCTGTTTTCTAAACTAATAATAAATATATGTGATACTAGTTGAATCATCATGATATAACGAGTTCAGAGAAAAGTTAAATTAGGGACCATTAGGGACAAATCTCAATCATTCATTTTTCACCATCTCCGACCACCACCACCACCACCACCACCATGATCCTCTGGCAACGACGACCACCGCCACCACGACTTACACATGTGTAAGTTACAACTTACGTACACATGTGTAAGTTACATGGTCCCTAATTTAAGATGTCCCTAAATTAACCCACCCCTAACGAGTTCATTGTTAAATATTGTCATTACAGGTACCTTGGTCGCTATCATACTTTCGTTTGTGCTTATCACCTGGGTGTATTTTAGATTCAAGAACCATAAGGATATGATGCTTAGAGAAAAATTCTTTAGGCAAAATGGTGGAATTATGTTGCAGCAACGTATTCGTAAAGAAGGGAATTCTCATGGCCAGGTGGAGGTAATCTTCACCACGGAGGAGCTTAAGAGGGCAACGGATAACTACGATGAAAGCAAGATTATTGGCAAGGGCGGTTATGGTACAGTTTATAAAGGAGTTTTGTCTGATAACAGAATAGTTGCCATAAAGAAGTCCAAATTAGCAGATCAAACCCGAAACCAAATAGATGAATTTATCAATGAAGTTGTTATCCTTTCCCAAATCAATCATAGGAATGTGGTGAAGCTGATAGGATGTTGTTTGGAAACTGAAGTCCCTTTATTGGTTTACGAGTTCATTCCAAATGGTACTCTGTCTGATCACATCCATAACGAAAGCAAGTCAGTGGCTCTTACTTGGGACATCCGGCTGAGAATAGCAACAGGGACTGCTGGAGCACTTTCGTATTTACACTATGCAGCGTCTGTCCCAATCATCCATCGAGATATCAAGCCCACTAATATACTATTAGATGATAACTATGTAGCAAAAGTGGCTGATTTTGGAGCATCTAAACTAATTCCCGTGGATCAGAATGAGTTGGAAACACTGGTCAGGGGAACACTGGGTTACTTAGATCCTGAGTACTTGCAGACGAATCTGTTGGATTAGTGTGTAGTTTCATAACACAAAACTATACTACCGCTTACACACGAGCCTACGGGGTCACACACAAAGAACATTTAGATATCCGGATATATGTATATTGTATACATATATTTATAATCACCAAAGTATTTAATTAATAAATGGTTTATTAATTATAATTAATCAAAATCAATTAATTAATAAAAGGTTTATTTGTTAATTGAAACAAAGGTGATATTGTTGAGTCAAGGATTCGCTGACCAGACTTGGTCGCTGACGTGGGTCGTCAGCGAGTCATCAGCGAGTCATTGACTCTCGTCAGCGGGTGGTTTGCTTTCCAAATTGTTTGTCAAGGCGGGAAGATTTCAAACCAACAAGAAGACAAGAAGTCACATGGTGGTTCTCCTAACTGAATGTTACCTTATTTGGCAAAGGTACAGTTGGGACCAAAACAAGGGTTTCTCTCTTTCATACCCGTTTTGGTAAAGAAGACAAAGGCTCCTGGATCCAAGTACTTAGAGCCAATGGAATGTCGACAACCACCATCACATCACTATCATTGTAAGGCTGTGTTGCCCTAATTCCTCTTCTATATAAAGGAACACAGCCGCATCTTTTAAGTGTGCTTGATCACCATAAAGTGTGTATCACTTTATTTTGTAATTGCTTAAGTTTCTTTCTTACTTTCTAGGCTTAGCAATTATCTAGTTCATTTGTATTCTTGTAAGACAAGTTGTAACATCGACCATGTATTCATCGTTTAATCAATGATACATATGATTAGACTTGCATAGTTTTTCTTACAATTGAACTTGTTCTTGTTTATGTTCTTTACTTCTGTTCCTTACTTAATTGTCTAATTAAATCAAAACATAAGTGTGCAAATCCTGGACTGTCAAGTGGTATCAGAGCCAACGTTTCTAAATTATTGAAACAAGATCCGTTTGCATACTTGTTTTTTTTCTTTCTTAATCTTTTTAAACAAGAACATGACTGCTGTTCCCACCCTTGTTAACACTCGTGACTTCGGTTACGTATCCGTCCCTCCAAGATTCGAGCCCGATGACTTTGGGTCTTGGAAGGAAAGAATGTTACTACATATAGTGGGTGTGGAACCCTATCTTATGTCTATTCTGACCGTCGGTCCTTATATTCCCACTCTGGTTCAAAGAACACCAGGAGCAACTGTTGATGCTCCTGAGATTGTGATTGACATTGTCAAACCAGAGGTTCAATGGACCGACGATGAAAGGAGACTTGTAAACCTTGATGCAAGGCTCAAAAACATGATTGTCAGCACTCTTCCCACTGACCTCATGAAAGTGGTTATTAGATATCCCTCTTCTAAGGAAGTTTGGGATAGATTGGTCAGCATGCATGAAGGCTCTGCTGCTACCATTGCCACTAAAAGAATAGACTTAAAAAGAGCCTATGAAAATTTCTTTTCTCTCCCTAATGAAGGTCTTAACGGCACCTATACCCGTTTCAAAGGGTTACTGAACGATATGACCACTGTTGGTATCACCCACGATGACTTTGAGGTGTGCCACAAATTTCTTGATAGTTTACCTATCAAGTGGCAAGGTCTGAGACAAATACTCAGAACCACTGAGCGACTCAATGGCCTTAACCTTGAGTCTCTCTTTGGCATGCTACAGTTCGAAGAAAGAGCTCTTGCTCAAAATCTTAGAGCTGCCGCTGATGCACAGCATCGTGCGGGTCCCTCTTCTTCTTCTGTCACCTCTTCTGCTCATTCTGCCCTTGACCCTCTCGCCCTTATCTCTGCTGAGCCCAGTAATCTTAATACTGGTGCTAGCTCTTCTACTCTTCCACAACCTATTCAATCTCTTGTTGATGATCTTAATGCTGAAGAGAAACAAGAGATGTTCAGCGACTTTATGGATTTTGCCTTAGTCGCTGGTAAGAGATACTCCCGTAAATGGAACAACCGTAGGTCGGTTGCTCCATATAAGCCTCCTGTTGACAAAGCTCAAGAGGAGTGCTGGAGATGTGGAAGAAAAGGCCACTACCAAAAGGAGTGCAGGGTTGCCATACCAACTCCTGCTGCTCCTAAAACTAACCCTTCCAAACCTGCTGATGAGTACAGGAACAAATATTATCAGCTGAAGGCCAAAGTTGCTGAAATGGAAGAGGCCAAAACACCAGCAAAAGGGCTGGTTGCTGAAGAGCACGACTGGGCTGAATCAGACGATTCAGACAGTGAAGAATATGTTGACGCCATGTGCCTTATGGCGCTCGCTGATGGAGATGCTTTGACAAGAGATCAAGTCTCCTCAAGTCAGTGGGTGAACGTCACCATTAAAAAGGTTTGTGCTCACTCCTCTGCTTCTGAAGAAGATAAACCAAAAATCTTCGAATCTCTTCTTTGTGACTTTCAGTTCGTTGAATCAATACGAGCTGATAGACTCAATGAGTTAAGGAATGTTCATGTTGAACTTCAATCTCATGAGTTGTTGGCTCAAAAAGTTCAACTTGAGAATGAAAAACTCAAGCTTGAAGTGACCAACCTTAAGAAGATTGTGACCTCCTGGTCAAAAGCTTCCAGGTTTCACCATCAGTGCCTAAACGAACAAGTCCCTGCCCAAATTCAGGCAGTAATAGGCGGTGACTTTAATGCCGCTGCCTCACTCTCTGACTTGTTCAATGATGAGGTAAAACCTGATATTTCTATTCCTCCATCTTCTGTCATCTCTCCTGAAGAGATGAAGAAATGGTATTTTGTTAAGGGTCAAAACGATTACCATAACGAAATGGATGCTGGCACTAATACTTCCACTACCAGCGACCCATCTAAATCTGCTGAAGAAACTGGTGCTGACTCCTCAGTAAGCACCAGCAACCCTTTTCCCCATCTTCCCATTGTTGGCATGATGCCAAACGAAGGAAGAGTTCAATACTCTTCTGGGGAATCATTTGAAGGGGATATTGGTAGTGAAGGTTTTAAAACCATCTCTCCTCAGCAGCTAACCATCAGATCTTCTGAACCCTTCAGAAGAAGCAAGGTTGCTGTCCCTTATGACTATAGCTCGCCACAGCAAGCTAATCCTGTCAGTCAGCAACCTCCACCTGTTGCTCAACCCACTTCTTCATCTTCTCAGCAAGCTCCTAACCTTGCTGACAGCAAAACTGTGCTGGATGAACGTGTCATGAAAAGACGCGTCAAGTTTGCTGACGCCAGATATCTTCATCTTTTCAGCAAGGCCCAATCTGCTGATAAACAAGTTCACCAGCAGGCACCTCAATCTATGCCTACCCTTACTTTAAGACATAAAACTCCTCAAAAGGAGAGAATGTCTAACACACAAAATAGGCCAACTACTCCTCAAAGAGGACACTTGCCTCACCAGCAAGTAAGGCCAACTACTCCTCAAAGAGGACACTTGCCTCACCAGCAAGTAAGGCCAACTACTCCTCAAAGAGGACACTTGCCTCACCAGCAAGTAAGGCCTATCACTCCTCAAAGAGGACACTTGCCTCATCAGCAAGTGAGGTCCACTACCCCAAATAGGCAGTACTTGCCTCATAGGCAAATGAGGTCTGCTACTCCCTATCAGCAACCTAGATCGGTCACTCCCAAAAGAGTGCACCCATCTCAGCAGGGTCCTTCTTCCTCCTCTCACCCTGCTGTCCATCTAGCATGGAGTGTAGTTAAGGGATCAAAAAATCCCTCTACCTCTCAATCAGAGGACCCGAAAGGTAAGTCCATTCTGGGTCCTGCTCCTAAGATGCTTCAGCTTCCACAAAAGCATAAGCAAAAGCCTAAGCCTAAGAAAAAGGCATCTTCCTCTGTTGACCCTAAAATTAACAAGCTAGCTCAGCAAGTTAATGACCTTTCCTCTCAGCTGAAGGAATTTCTTCTCCAAAATCAACAAGGCAACAACTCTGGTAAAAAATGCTACAAATGTGGCAGCAGAGGTCATGTTGCTTCTGATTGTATCAACTCCAGGGATGCTCCTGAAGTTGACATTCAACCTAATCCTTCTTCAGCGGTTGCTTCCCCTTCCACTATCATCAGCGAAAGTTCTACTTCTGCTGATCGTATAAATAGTATAGGGGAGTCAACAAATCTCACTGAGGAGAACATTGCTGACTTCATTGCTGCCCAGCGAATCTCCTTTCCTCTCTCTCAAGAGATCATTACCACTGGTCGTGGCAGCATTCTGGTTGAGTATGGGAACAACAATCAAGTCAGCAACTTGACTGTTCTCGATACTGGAGCCACTGTCACCTCAGCTGATCAATATCACACCTATGTGATTGATCGTGACATACCTCCTGCTCATCATCTTGTTGATAACTCTCCAAGTGATGAGAATACTAACTCTATTGCTCCTCTTCCTCCCTCTACTGATGAAGTCGTCAGTAGAGAAGAATCTTCCGAGTCTCCCATTTAAATCCTTCTGTTAAATCTATGCAGGGCTCACTGGGAAAAGGTGTGTGGTACTTAGACAGTGGCTGTTCAAAACACATGACTGGCTCAAAGACCCTGCTGGATAACTACGTAGAGGCTGCTGGCCCTACTGTAGTGTTTGGTGACAACTCCACTGGACAAACTGAAGGTTATGGTCTTCTCTCGAATGGACTCATTAAGTTCAACAAGGTTACTTATGTAAATGGATTAAAACATAATCTCATCAGCATAAGTCAACTTTGTGATGCTGACTACAAAGTGATTCTTGATAAACATCAAGGCACTGTGGTAAATGTAAACAAGGAAGTAGTCTTGGTTGCTCCAAGAAAACGAGATGTATATCTGGTTGACTTCACTCCTATCAAAACTGATAGTGAGACTTGTTTCTTTGCCAAGTCGGCTGCTGAACTAAATTGGTTATGGCACAAGCGTATGTCGCATGTGAATTTCAAAACCATTAACTCTCTGGCCAAAAAGAACCTTGTTCGTGGCCTCCCTCATCTTTCATTTGAGAAGGATAGACTCTGTGGTGCTTGTGAAAAGGGTAAAAGCCATAGAGCAACCTTCAAAACCAAGCAAGCCAATTCTATCTCTGGCTGCTTTCATCTTCTTCACATGGACCTTTTTGGTCCAGTGAATGTCCAAAGTCTAAAGGGTAGCAGATACACTTTAGTAATCGTGGATGAATACTCACGATACACTTGGACTATCTTTCTTCATTCCAAGAGTGATGCTGCTGAAGAGATTATTAATTTCATTAAGAAAATGGAAAATCTCAACAGCATAAGGGTGAAAGAACTCAGGAGCGATCATGGTACTGAGTTCAGAAACCACACTCTTGAAACATTTTGTGCTGATCAAGGGATCTCACAAAATTTCTCTTCTACTAGAACCCCTGAGCAGAATGGTGTAGCTGAAAGGAGAAATAGAACTCTCATCGAAGCAGCTCGCACCATGCTCAGTGAGTCCTCTCTACCCAGCAAGTTCTGGGCAGAAGCTGTCAATACAGCTTGTCACACTCAAAATCGCTGTCTCATTGTCAAAAGACATGACAAGACAGCGTATGAGGTACTGAAAGGAAAGATACCTCAAATCAAATACTTCCATGTTTTTGGATGTCCTGTCTTCATCTTAAATAACAAGGATCATCTAGGAAAATTTGATCCTAAAGCTGATGATGGATACTTTCTTGGGTATTCATCCATCAGCAAGGCATTTAGAGTATTCAATACTCGCCTTCAGAAGGTTGATGAATCCATTCATGTTACTTTTGATGAAAGTTCATCAGCCCTAAAGGACATTCAATCTAACTCGTCTGAGGTTATCTTTAATGAGTTAGCTGACCCTCTCACTGAGGAAGCTGACTTATTTGTTGAAGCTTCTTGCTCGCTGCCTGATGCTATTCAGCATATCACAAAGGATAGTTCAGCTGATGTTGAACTAGAGCAAGTTGCTGCTCATATCTACTCGATTGAGCCAGTTGAGCCTATCACAAGATCAATCCATGCAGCATCAGCCAAACCTAGATCACTGGCTGATGACTTGCATGCTGATGACCCTACTGAGGAGGAGTTTCATGATGCTTCAGCAAATGCTGAAGAAATGGAGTCTGCTGAAGACTCCGCCATCAATGATAACTTAAATCAGTCGAATGGCTCTGCTGATCATTCTCCTGAACCCATTCTTACCATTGACCTCTCTTCCTATAATGCTCCTGCTGATCCCATAGCTCCAATTTCCGCTGCCACTCAACTTGGTGTCTCAAGTGCTCCTACACTTAAATGGACATCTAGTCATCCAGCCCACCAAGTCATTGGAGATCCTCAGCAGGGGATCATTACTCGATCAGCAACAAGAAATACATGTCTATATGTAAACTTCTTGTCTATGATCACTCCCAAAAACATAGGAGAAGCAATGGTTGATCCTTCATGGGTCGCTGCCATGCAAGAGGAACTTACCCAGTTCCAAAGACAGCATGTCTGGTTCTTGGTTCCTTTACCTCCTGGAAAAGAACCAATTGGAACAAAATGGGTTTACCGAAATAAAATGGACGAAGATGGTGTTGTTACACGTAACAAGGCTAGGCTGGTTGCACAAGGTTACCTTCAAGAAGAAGGTGTTGACTATGATGAAACCTTTGCACCAGTGGCCAGACTGGAAGCCATACGCTTATTTTTGGCACATGCTGCTTACAAAAACTTCACTGTATATCAAATGGATGTAAAGAGTGCCTTCCTAAATGGAAAACTCGATGAGGAAGTTTATGTTGAGCAGCCACCTGGCTTTGAAGATCCAGCCAAGCCACACCATGTCTATCGTCTCTATAAGGCACTTTATGGTCTTAAACAAGCTCCCAGAGCTTGGTACGACACTCTCTCTGACTTTCTTCTCTCCAATAAGTTTCAGCGAGGATCCATTGATAGCACCCTCTTCATCTATAGAAAGGGTGCTGATGTCCTATATGTTCAGATATATGTAGATGACATCATCTTTGGTTCTTCCAGCAAGAAACTTTGCTCTAAGTTCAGCTCCCTGATGTCCTCTCATTTCGAGATGAGCATGATGGGTGAGCTGACCTTCTTTCTTGGTCTACAAATTCGCCAACTCCCAAATGGGATTTTCATTAATCAAGAGAAGTACATTCGAGACATGCTGGCCAAATTCGACTTATCGAATGTGACCACTAAAGCCACCCCCATGTCTCCTCCAAATAATCTCCATGCTGACCTTGATGGTAAGCATGTGAATCCTACTCTCTATAGAGGAATGATCGGTTCGCTGATGTACCTCACAGCGAGTCGTCCTGATATCATGTTTGCTACTTGTTTATGTGCAAGATATCAAGCCTCTCCAAGGGAATCCCATCTTCTCGCTGTTAAGCGAATTTTCAAGTACCTAAAAGGTACTTCAACATTGGGTCTCTGGTATCCCAAAGACTCCAATTTTGACCTTGTTGCATATTCTGACTCTGACTATGCTGGATGCATGTTAGATAGGAAAAGCACCAGTGGTGGATGTCAACTGTTGGGGGGGAAGCTGACTAGTTGGTCTAGTAAGAAACAGCATACAGTTTCCATCTCCACTGCTGAAGCAGAATATGTATCAGCAGCGAGTTGTTGTGCACAAGTCCTCTGGATGAAAAACCAACTCGCTGACTATGACTTAGAATTCTCTAAGATCCCCATTATGTGTGACAATACAAGTGCAATTGCTATCACACATAATCCCGTTCAGCATTCTAAGACCAAACACATAGATATTAGGTACCACTTCATTCGTGACCATGTCATGAAAGGGGATGTGGAAATCTATTTCATACCCACCGATGACCAACTTGCTGATATCTTTACCAAACCTTTAGATCAAACAAGATTTAAATATTTGGTCAGCAAGTTGGGAATGCTGAATGGTGAATCAGCAACATGACGTGTCATGTCTGCTGATGCTTCAACTTATCTCTCAAGTTGAAAAATGATCTTAAGGTCAGTGATCTTAAGGTCAATAATTTCTCTTAACCATGTTCAAAGGTATATTACTTGCTGAACATCAAGCAATGGAGAGCTAGTCTTCATCTAGTCCAGCAGCAAACGGCTGCTGGTAAAGACTAACCAAATCCGTTAATCCCTGTTGCTTTGGGAAAAAGCAAACAAAAGCAATAGAGGGCTAAAAGCCTCTATCTAGTCCAGCAGCAAACGGCTGCTGGTAAAGACTAACCAAATCCGTTAATCCCTGTTGCTTTGGGAAAAAGCAAACAAAAGCAATAGAGGGCTAAAAGCCTCTATCTAGTCCAGCAGCAAACGGCTGCTGGTAAAGACTAACCAAATCCGTTGATCCCTGTTGCTTTGGGAAAAAGCAAAATAAAAGTAATAGAGTGCTAAAAGTCTCTATCTAGTCCAGCAGCAAACGGCTGCTGGTAAAGACATATCAAATCCGTTTATAGCTGACAATTTGCTAAAAATTGTATCTTATTTCATCAGCGACCATCAATTGTCGAAAAGTCGCTGATCAAAATTTGCTTTCTTAAAAAGGTAACCAGATTGTCTAAACTCTGTCAGCGGATATACTTAGATCTCAACCTTTCCTTCAATTAAGTACATCCACTAACAACAATATTTTATTAAGAATACCAAACGGTTACCTCGATTTCTTCTCAAATGGACAACTTGTACACTGTACCCGCCGTAAAACTCGAGTACTTTTGAAATAAGGGTACAAGCTGTCACATCAATCCCTTTTTATACGTTACTCACATACGTATAATTAAACGTATTTTCTTTACAAATAAATATTTCTCTTGTGCTATCATTGGTACAAAATATTTTCTATTATATATATTACGTATGAAAGAGAGTCCATGACGATTTGTATGTACAGTCATGGGTCCCATATCCATACCATATATATGTAAACCTTCTCCCATATCATCTTTCACGTTCATTTCTTTTCTCATTCACTTCTAAAATCTCTCAATACTTTCAATCTTTTCCATATTCCTTCAATCTTTTCATACTCTTTCAATCTTTTCATACTCTTTCAATCTTTTCATCTTCTCTTCGTATCTCTATACCTCCAAAGTTGAAAATGGCTTCTCAATCACCACAACAAATGCAAGAAAACCCTGAAATCATTCCCTCTTATCTCACTTCTAAAGTCTTCGATAATGAAGGCATTCGTCCTTCTGACAAAGTTTCTTTTCAAGCTCAGAAACTAGTTGTAAAAGCAAACAACTACTTGGGATCTGAAGAAATCCCTTCCAAGGTTAAGGGATATTATTCTATGCTGGACTTCATCAAAGGATGTCCAGTTAGAAGAGCTATCTACAAAAATCCCCATGAGATGTGCCTTCATCTCTTGAGGGAATTCTGGTGGACTTGTGATTATGATGTGTCCACCAGCGCCATTTCTGGCACTGTAATGAAAGGGGAGCACACCATCTTCCTATCTGCAGATTTATTAAGAGATGTTCTTCGACTCCCTAAGCAATCAGAAGATAGACCCTTTGTTGATTTGGTCCCTACCTCAGTTTGGAAAGAATGGCTGCTAACCATTGGGTATGGGACAAACATGGTACCAGCACAATCTGTGCACAGCAATCCACAAAAGAAATTCATTCCTGGTGTATGGAGGTTGTTGTTTACACATATTATTCAGTGCCTTGGTGGGAACAGTGGATCCTTTGATCAAGCCACTGCTGCCCAAATGCAAATGATATATGCACTGGCAAATGGTCGAAACATTGACTTTGCCAATGTTATATTTGAAGACTTGAAGTCCAAGGTCACTATCAGAAATCGCTCGAGCTCAGTGCCCTTTACACGCTTTCTATCATTGGTTTTTAGGCATGTGCTGAAAGAAAAGTACATGCCAGAGGGCGCTCAATTCATTCTCTCCCCAAGGGTTGCAAGCTCTGTCTATAAAGTTCCTGCTTGTGACCCTGAGCATTTTGATTCAAAGTATGCTGCGCTTACTCCAGCAATGAAGCAGGTACTTTTCACCATGTATCCTGATGTATATAAGCAAAATCCTGCTGGAGCTGGTATGCTGATAACCCCTCCAGCATCCTCCAAAACTCCCAAAAGGGTCAAGAAAAGTCTAGTTCTTCCTAAAAGGAAGAAAGTATTAAGAAAGGTGGAACTCTCTCAACTCTCTCTCATTGATGAACAAGAAACTCCTGCGGCTGCTGATAAAATAGTGCAGCAACAACAACCTGAATCGGACAATCGCTCATCTCCCAACCCAATCAACTTCTCTATCGCTGAAAGGGACGCAACTGCTGCTGATATTTCTGAAGTGCAGGTTGCTGGGGGAGAGAATCTGAATATTGAAATTGGGCATATTGATGATGTTGCTGAAGAAGAGGTTGTTGGTGTTGAGGATATGGTTGCTGAAGAAGCAGATGAAAGTGATTATGAGTTGGGTGGCATTGTGGCAGAGGATTTTCAACTTGATCCTGATAGTCATGCTGAAGAAATAGATGCCAGTGACATGGAGGTCGATGAAAATGTTGATGAGGCAGTGACTTTGATTGCAAGACCTCCTACCCCTCCTGTACGACCAGTGAACACCATGCTCTCTATGGGCATGCCTTCCTCTTTTCAAGCTGTTCCTGGTTGTTCTTCTCACAAGACAGCAGAAGCCAAGTCTTTCTCTGCAAAGGACTTGGGCATTTCTTACTCCACCTACTCTGCTGAAAGGTTGGATAGAGTAGAACATCAATTGAATGATCTTACCAAGGCTGCCACACTCATGGTAGATCTCAAAGATAAAGAAGATGACAGATTGGTAAAGACAATGGAAAGCTGGTACCGCAAGCAAAATGAAAACAAAGTGGAAGTAGACACACTTAAAGGGGAGATTGTCTCCTTGGCAGATGATCAACATAAAATAAATGATGCCATCAAAGTCATCAAGCGTGATCAGCAGATACTTAAGTCTGGTGCAATCTCGCTGATCAAGTGTGCAAACTCTTCCAGCTACTCAGCAAAGAAAGCAGCCTCTACCAGCAAGTCTGCTGCTGCTGGTATAACGAAGCTGCATAATCTCATCTCTCCCCTGGCCACTCAAGTTGAAAGCAACACCAAGGCTATTCAAGCCTTGGAGAAACAAGTGGCTGATCTTCCAGTTCCCTCAGCATCCTTCACTGAGGAAGATCGACAGAGGCACATTAATTTGGAGAAAGAGGTGGATGAAATCAAGCACTTGCTGACACAGCTTGTTAAGCAGCAATCAGCACCGGTAGCAACAGTGGAAGTTGTTATTAATGATACAACTTCCAAGGGGGAGAAAATCGATGCTGATATCTTAGTAGCAGTTACTGAAGCAGTAAACAAGGCAACTGAAAATTTATATGATGCTGCTGCTGAAGAAGTCTTGAATGAAAAAGATGAAGTTAATAAAGCCCCTTCAGTACAGCAACAAATGATTATATATAATGCACCTCCTGCTGCTGTTAGGGAAGAGTTTGACCCTAAAGAACTTGAAACAGCATGGAAGGCTGGATTTGATGCTGAAATGGCTACTGATAGATCCATGGAAAATGCTCCCTATTTTTCACAACCGCTTCATGGGAAATGCTGAAATCACTCCTCTCTCCGATGCTCGCCGAAGACAGCTTACTGATTCTGGTTTCTTCAAACCTCCCACTGCTGCTCAACTCTCCGTTCAATCCTCAGCAGGCCATCAACATCAATTGAATGATCTTACCAAGGCTGCCACACTCATGGTAGATCTCAAAGATAAAGAAGATGACAGATTGGTAAAGACAATGGAAAGCTGGTACCGCAAGCAAAATGAAAACAAAGTGGAAGTAGACACACTTAAAGGGGAGATTGTCTCCTTGGCAGATGATCAACATAAAATAAATGATGCCATCAAAGTCATCAAGCGTGATCAGCAGATACTTAAGTCTGGTGCAATCTCGCTGATCAAGTGTACAAACTCTTCCAGCTACTCAGCAAAGAAAGCAGCCTCTACCAGCAAGTCTGCTGCTGCTGGTATAACGAAGCTGCATAATCTCATCTCTCCCCTGGCCACTCAAGTTGAAAGCAACACCAAGGCTATTCAAGCCTTGGAGAAACAAGTGGCTGATCTTCCAGTTCCCTCAGCATCCTTCACTGAGGAAGATCGACAGAGGCACATTAATTTGGAGAAAGAGGTGGATGAAATCAAGCACTTGCTGACACAGCTTGTTAAGCAGCAATCAGCACCGGTAGCAACAGTGGAAGTTGTTATTAATGATACAACTTCCAAGGGGGAGAAAATCGATGCTGATATCTTAGTAGCAGTTACTGAAGCAGTAAACAAGGCAACTGAAAATTTATATGATGCTGCTGCTGAAGAAGTCTTGAATGAAAAAGATGAAGTTGATGAAGTTCCCCCTGCTGGTGCTGAGGGGGAGACTGAAAAGGATGCAAGTATGGAAGTTCCCCCCGCTGGTGTTGAGGGGGAGATTGAAACAGATGAAGTTAATAAAGCCCCTTCAGTACAGCAACAAATGATTATATATAATGCACCTCCTGCTGCTGTTAGGGAAGAGTTTGACCCTAAAGAACTTGAAACAGCATGGAAGGCTGGATTTGATGCTGAAATGGCTACTGATAGATCCATGGAAATGCTCCCTATTTTTCACAACCGCTTCATGGGAAATGCTGAAATCACTCCTCTCTCCGATGCTCGCCGAAGACAGCTTACTGATTCTGGTTTCTTCAAACCTCCCACTGCTGCTCAACTCTCCGTTCAATCCTCAGCAGGCCATCAACATCAATTGATTGATGTATTGGCACTAACTGCTGAAGGAAAAACTCAAGAAGATGCTATCAAAGAGTTAGATAGGATCAAACAAAATGAAGAAAATGAGAAGAAAAATCTTGAGTTTATAAGGCAGCTACCTCTACTTGAAAAAGATCAACTAGATGGTGAGCAAAGAATGCTGCTGAAATCAGGTGGTGCTGAAGCCCTGTACAGGCAGAAACACAAGGAAGTTGAGAAACAGCTTAAAGAGAAAAGAGCCAAGTTTGAGGGGGAGAAGGCTAAATGGCTGAAGTTGATGGAGGATAGAAAGAGGCCTCAACGAATTATTGCTGCTGAGGCCTTCAAAGCTGAAATGGGTCTTAAGACTAATTTAAAGATCTTAAGAGAAGGTGCTGACAAGCCAACCAAGTTGGAAGGGGTCAAACCAACCAACTTGGGTGCTTCAGAGTGGGCTGAAGTATACATGCTGGTGAAAGATAAAAGGGCAGCCAGCTACCATCAACTCCAAAACATGCTGAAAGAATATTTTGAGAAAGCACTGGAGTATGAAACCAAGTTTAAAGCAGATCTGCCTATGCTGAGGCAAGTATTTGGTACTCCTGCTGCTATCTCCTCAGCAGGCCAAAGGATTCAAAGAAAGAGAAAGGAAGTGCATCAAACTCTTAAAGTTGATCTTCCTCCTATCGCTGGTGATGCCTCACTGAACACCAGACTTCCTCCAAGAAGTGTCTTTGAGGAAGGGAGAGTGATAGAGAATCCAACTGGTATTTTCTTCACAAATTTTCAAAATACCCAGCTGTTCTTTCGTCTATCTGAACTTGAAAAGGCGTCCACTGGGTTCATACTGGCCATGAGAAGAAGGTGTGCTGAAACGACCAACAATCGATGGTTTGTCAGCAAGCTGGATGAGGAGCTGGTTAAGCCTCATAGATATAATGACCCAGCAGTTCAGACTGCCAAGCAAGAACATGCTTGGGAATTTGAAACTGAAAATGAATAGATGTCTTACAAATGTAAATGCTGTATGAATCAGCTTGTAATATTCAAAGTTAAATATATAAGACATCTTTTCATCTTTCTATATTTTTCTAAGTCTTCACTCAACAAGTCTTCTCAGCGAATAGGGGGAGATTGTTGAGTCAAGGATTCGCTGACCAGACTTGGTCGCTGACGTGGGTCGTCAGCGAGTCATCAGCGAGTCATTGACTCTCGTCAGCGGGTGGTTTGCTTTCCAAATTGTTTGTCAAGGCGGGAAGATTTCAAACCAACAAGAAGACAAGAAGTCACATGGTGGTTCTCCTAACTGAATGTTACCTTATTTGGCAAAGGTACAGTTGGGACCAAAACAAGGGTTTCTCTCTTTCATACCCGTTTTGGTAAAGAAGACAAAGGCTCCTGGATCCAAGTACTTAGAGCCAATGGAATGTCGACAACCACCATCACATCACTATCATTGTAAGGCTGTGTTGCCCTAATTCCTCTTCTATATAAAGGAACACAGCCGCATCTTTTAAGTGTGCTTGATCACCATAAAGTGTGTATCACTTTATTTTGTAATTGCTTAAGTTTCTTTCTTACTTTCTAGGCTTAGCAATTATCTAGTTCATTTGTATTCTTGTAAGACAAGTTGTAACATCGACCATGTATTCATCGTTTAATCAATGATACATATGATTAGACTTGCATAGTTTTTCTTACAATTGAACTTGTTCTTGTTTATGTTCTTTACTTCTGTTCCTTACTTAATTGTCTAATTAAATCAAAACATAAGTGTGCAAATCCTGGACTGTCAGATATATACTTTATTAATATAAGTGTATCATTCACTAAAAGATAATATATATGAAATTTGTTTGGTACTCTTTTTGGTCGGCAGACAAAAGGAGATGTGATGTTTTGTTTGTTTAATATATTTAAACAAAAAAACTCATTCCCAAATTGAATATATATCAAAAGACAGAAGAGAAAACCAATCTCGGAGGATTCCATGTGTTTAAAGTCTCTTTAAACATATATGGTTATCATTCACACTTGAAAGTGTTGGAGATTTTTGGTGCTTCTGGTTTTGGTAATCATCACGGCTCTAACAATCAAAAGATCAAGCTATGAGTTTGATAGTTTTGAATTAGGTGATTAAATCAAAAGATCAAGCTATGAGTTTGATAGTTTTGAATTAAGGTGATTAAGGTCTAGCAGCCTCCGGGTATTGTTTGAAGTGTTCGTGTGGATCAACTGTAGAGATATTCATATCATTGAATATTGTTTCATCCTACGCGATTTCATCTACTCAAAAGGTATTATTCTTAATCTACTTATTATGACAACTATCATGGTGTAATTGGATCTTGGTGGAAATATTAATCGTGTGCATGTTTTATAAAATACATGTTTGTATTTTTAGTCTTCCGCTGCGTTTATAAAATTTAAAAGTACACACGTGGGCCTAGTATTTCCAACAGAATCAACTGACTGAAAAGAGTGATGTTTATAGTTTCGGGGTAGTACTAGTGGAACTTTTAACCGGAAGGAAAGCTCTTAGCTTTAATAAGCCAGAGGAAGAAAGGAGCGTAGCCAAGTATTTTCTATCTTCTTTAGAAGATGGGAGACTCTTTCAGGTTCTAGATGAACACTTGCAGCTAAAAGAACTTCCCAACGAAATAATCCAAGTTTCAAGACTTGCAGAAAGATGCTTACGTGTTAAAGGGATTGAAAGGCCTACTATGAAGGAAGTCACAATGGAACTGGAAGGAATAATGGCATCAATGATACAAAAGCATCCATGGTTGCAAAGTAGTCCAAAAGAAGAGGAAGGTGGACATTTGCTTAAGCAATCAGCCGGCAACTACACATTCACAGATGGGGCCAGCGGAAGCTCAGGTACTTTTGATAGCATATGCAGGGAAATCTCCTTATCCATTCCTAGTGGCAGGTGAGGGTAGAAATCGAGTTGTATCTTCTATATATATAACAAGGCAAAGAATGTGGGAACTGTTGGAATATAACATGATTCAATTCGTAATAAACACGTACCGGGGAATCCAGATCGTCCTGTGGAACCTGTAACAGCATAAAGCATGATTGCTATTGATTTCGGGTTCCCATTACAAGAAGATTGATTTAGGATGGATTGATGAATTCATGATTAAGGAATTCATCAGAGGATGGAGAACGAAATTAGATATGAGGGAGGCTGTGATTATGTGTGTTGATTAACCTTAAATTAGGGTTAATTACTCTCTATATATATAAGGAGAGTATTTTCACATTTAGTCCCTCTGGTGTTTAATTCGTGCCTCATTAGTCCTCTTAGTTCCAATCACCTAATGGGAAACCCTATAATACGTCTTTAAGAGTAAATACGTCCATCGAATATTTACTAGACATAGGGATTTCAGTTATCGTCAATTATCATATCAGGAAGGATAGATGATCAGTGACGGTCACACTAACGTGGTTCCAATAGGAACTCTTTACTTGGATCGATGTTTGATTAAACTATCGTACCCGTGAAGAATTAAAGCCAGCGTGCTCTCCTGATCTTTCAATAAAATTTCTCTCTGTAGTAGTATGCAATTGTTATTTTGCATTTGAAGTACTTCATGTGTTACCAGCTTTATAGTTGCACATTTACTGTTAAACCCTATTGAACTCTTAAAGGTCATATTACGTTCACAAGCTTTTATTGTTTCGAATGATAATCCTAAAAACTTCATATTACCATATCGATTCGCAAGAATTCCTGAACATGACGAGCGTTGTAATATGCTCTCAACAATCACGCTTGCTACTACATATAGATTCGATTTTTTTGAACTCGGCTGGCAATTAATTAGTTTGTATTGTTTTGATAATATTATTTTAGTGGTAATTGCATTAGGTTTGAGTTTCTTAGGCCTATGCCGACAGTCCGTCGACAGCTCCTTCATGAGCCTCGTCAACGAGGACGGGGTTGGCAGCGACCCCATCGACCGGTGTCCTCACTACCCCCTTCGACCCAACGATGATGGTAGACGAGTGGGAGCGGGCTTGTTGACCGTTACTTGTTTTATTTTTTTTAACATATATATATTTTTGAAGTTAACGGCTACTATTTTTATAAAAAAACCCACCTTATATATACATACACTTCCATCATTCTATCAACCTCATTTCATTCAAAAAACAAAAACACACATACAAAATAAAACAATATACCATTTCATAAAACAAAAATGTCAAGTTTCGACGAATATTTAACATCCTACATTCGTAGGTATACATACAATAGATCCAGAAAAATATTGAACACATTTGTTACTTTTTTGGAAGATGAAGAAAGAGAAGCCGAGAGTTCCAGACGGTTGAACATACCAAGAGCACCAAGAAGGTACATACCCAGAAACCACGCCGATGCTGCAATCCGTTTATTTAATAATTACTTCGCCCCGGAACCCGTCTTTCCTGCTGATTATTTTTGCAGGCGTTTTTGAATGCCCAAGGAAATGTTTATCCGTATAGTGAAGGACATACAATCCTTTAACGCCATACAACCATTACCGGATCACTTTCAAAAATGTACATCTGCTGTACGCCAGCTGGCGTACGGTGCCAACGCCGACCAATTAGATGAGTACCTGAAAATGGGTCGACAAACGTCATACGATTCTTTGAACAACTGATGTGTGAAATCGAGTCTTAAAATTTATAAACAAGAATCACCTAGCGACTGACTACAACACACTCACAGGCAGTGAACCCGTTCGTATGTAGTATAGTTACTATGGTAAATTCGAGGTCGATCACAAGGACTAAGTAAATCAATTGTTAAAAATAAAGTAGTTCAAATAGAAAAAGGGGGGTTTGTGACCGAATTGTCACTTTGCTTAAATGAAAGTAAAAGAAAATAACTGAATCCGGTGTTACCAGGGCAAGGATCGTCCTCGAACGATAAAGAAAATTTATTTTAACAATAATATTTAAAGGTCATCCATCTTGAATCCGCTCAACAACATGTTCCGATTGCACATAAATGAAGTTCAATTTCAATTTAAGTTGACTAAATAACCGAGACTCAAACAAAGCACCAACCCCGTACCCCTCAAGTTAATGACATCATTTGACTCTCTTGATTAAACTAGTTTCATTACAAAGACCGGTACCCCAAGACATCTTTATAACTTCCCTAATTAAATAATGGTTTTGGTTATTAAGATAACAATTATACCTATCGATTGTACCCAATCGTTAACACATTAATTCCTATTATCATTGAACGATTATCTACCGTACCCGTCATAGATCCAATTATTTGTACCCAAATAATCAAAATGATATATGTATAAACAATAACTACAATTAAAGACACACATACACCATCAATCGATTCAAGATAAATTAAAAGGAAGAAACACGCTAAGATCTCGATATAACGTTAAATGAAATCAACATTGAATCAATAAAATTGTGCAATCCTCACATATTGTCTCACTCCATCAAGATGGATGATAAAGTGATTAGCCACTCATATTAAAATAAGAATAACAAATCAAATATGAAGAATTCATCGTTACCGAATAATAGAAATCGAAATCGAATAACAAAATTAATCCAATTGTGCTTGAAATCCTTAAAGATGATTCAATAGATGAAAATATCTCCAAATAGGTCTTTAAAACGGCTGGAAACAAAAGGTAGGGTTTGTGAATGTTTTGCAAGCTATTTATAGTTTCCAGAAAGAAGTCAAAAATCCCGACTCACACCGCGTCGCAGTCTCCCTTGACCATCGTTAACTTTGACTTTTCTTGACCTTCATGCTGACTTGTATAAGACTCCACTGCGTCGCAGGCTAAGGTCACTGCGGCGCATTTAATATCTCTGCATTTGTGCTGCGGCGCAGTCCTACACTGCGTCGCAGTTCTTATTGACTTTTGTTGACTTGCTTTGACCAGCTTCCATCTTCAGTTTCGTGCCTCGTAAATCATCCGTAAGCACTCATTTCACCTCAGAAACATCGTTTTCTCCAGATTTATGCTCAAATACCTGTTAATATCCCTGACACACTAACAAATACCATAAACGCACCAAATGTATACGAAAACGACTTGAAAACCATTTAAAAACAACTAATTAATCCGTGGGAAATGGGTATAAGATAAGACATATCAACAACTTTTGTAAGTGTATTGTTCAGTTGTATCACGTAGAGTACTTGAGAAAACCGACACAAGAAGATGTTGATCGAGTGACCACGAAACATTTGGAGGTGCATGGTTTTTCGGGTATGCTCGGAAGCGTTGATTGTATGCACTGGCCATGGAGAAACTGCCCCACCGAATGGCAAGGCCAATACACTCGTGGCGACAAAGGATACCCCACGATTATGCTTGAAGCGGTTGCTTCATATGATTTGTGGATTTGGCATGCTTACTTTGGACCTTCCGGTTCGAACAACGACATCAGTACTCAATGAATCTGACTTGTTCGACTAGCTCCTTGAAGATGGAGCTCCTGTGGTCAACTTTACCGCTAATGACCAGCAGTTTACAAAGGGGTATTATCTAGCCGATGGTATTTATCCTTAATGGTCTACACATGTGAAGTCTTTCAAGTGTCCCATGGACCCCAAGACCACAAAGTTCAAGCGCTATCAAGAAGCTGCAAGGA
This sequence comes from Erigeron breviscapus, assembly GCA_034093135.1. Taxonomy (NCBI): domain Eukaryota; kingdom Viridiplantae; phylum Streptophyta; class Magnoliopsida; order Asterales; family Asteraceae; genus Erigeron; species Erigeron breviscapus. The sequence continues at coordinate 47,632,303 of CM067172.1, forward strand.
AAGACGTATAGCGTGCATTCGGGGTCCTTCAAGGTCGTTTTTAAATCCTCACTCATGGAGAGCATCCTTTGAGCATCAACAAAATTAAACGTATGATGTACACTTGTGTGATTTTGCACAACATGGTCGTTGATCATAACGGTCGTGCAATTAGTCCTCTCCATTTGGAGTTAATTCCAGACGAGAGGCCAGTTCGTACTTTGGAGCAATGAGTTGGAACACAGCTACGTATGACGGGGAGTTCTTGATCGAGTGACGCACAACCGTCTTCGAGGCGCTCTAGTCGAACACATTTGGAACTTGCCACAAAACCATCGTCAACGTTGAAGTTTTTTTTTTAATAATAATGTAAAAGTTGTCTTTATTTTTTTATTTATGTATCGTGTTGTTTTTTATTTTCTAGATGTAATCTATTTTAATTTTATTAATGTATTGTTTTTATTTAATAAAAGTGAGTTTATTTTATTATAGGATGAGCAATAGTACCCGCGCAATGCGGTGATGAGATGGTGGGGATAATAGGTCATAGGAGGTGATAAGTTATAGAGTGATAGCCAAATGCCTTAACCGTATGGGCTCTGTATTCGGATTTAAAAATTCGTCGAAAGTATATCGAATGACATCTCTAATGAAAGAGCATGAAATTTTAAAAACACCCATACAATTTTTATAATTTATCGATATACGGTTTTTGAGATAAAAGATTTTGAATAAATTAGAGGAATAAAATGATTTATGGAGGAGAGAGAAAAAATGAGTGGTTGAGATTTGAGGAGAGAGAAAAAATGAGTGGTTGAGATTTAAGGGTATTATAGGTATATTAGGTAGAGATGTTTAAATTAATGAATAAACAAGAGGGTAATTTAGGTAGTTCAAATCATCTTTTGAGATTTTAAAAAAGGGCAAAATGTTTTATAAGATAGTATAGATATATATAAAATAAAATAAAATAAAAGTTGAGAAAGAGTGAGGAAGAGGTAGGGTTGGTAGTGAGTGAGGAAGAGGTGATTTAGGAGAGAGAAAAGCTGATGTGGCAGTGTGGAAGGCTGGCATAACAAGTCTGACACGACCTGTTAAGACACGACACGATAAGACACGAAACCTGTTGGGGTTGAACACGAACACGACACGATAAGTAATCGTGTCATTTTTCCCTAACACGAACACGACACAAAAATTAACAGGTAACACGATAAAAACCTGTTAAGAAACCTGTTTATTTTTTCTTTCTTCTTTCTGGAGATGTTAACACATATTATATTCATATCTCTATCAATCTTTATATCTATATTAAATCTCTATACAAATTCTTATACAAAAGCACATATACAAAACATTTCCCAGATTCACACAAATCCAAGAAGAAATAAACCCTAGATCTATAGAAAAAAAGAAAGAAGAACAGTCTGGTGGTGATGAAGACGACGATTGTTGTTGTCGTTGCCAATCGGAACCACGATGCAGATCTCCGTATTTGTCGTTGTAGTTGGCGAGATCTCCGGATCTATCAGAATCGTGTTTGAGTGATGTCGAAATCTACTTTGATTAGGATGATGGTTAATTGGTTAAGATCAGATCTGAAACTGGAAGAATATCTTCTTAGATATTCAAAGTAATATGTATGGATTAAGAAATAGGAGTAGAAGTTAAGAAAGAAAGGAGACAAACGAAAAAGAATGGAGTATGGGGTTGGGTGGGAAGTGAAAGTGAAAGAGGAAAGTTACATCATCTGACTATATTTTATGTTTTACATCTATACAATATACATAATTTATTATATTAAAAATCTTAACATGTCCTAACAGGTATTAACAGGTCTTGACCTGTTAAGACCTGTTAAGATTCGTGTCTTAACAGATCTGGACCTGTTAAGACACGAAACCTGTTAAGGTCAAACACGAAACCTGTTAAGAACAAGTCGTGTCGTGTTAACAGGTTTCGTGTCAAAATTGCCAGCCTTAGTAGTGAGGAAGAGGGAGGAAGGTGTCTTGAGTTGGCTGAGGCCTTATATGCTCGAAATTAGCAACTATTCATCTGTTCTTGATAATAGGTGCCTAATAAATGCGTAAGAACTAAGAAGTGCTAGATGAAACGTCTAAGCGAGATATCATGTGTTTTTATGTTAATTTATAGTCGACCCATATTATAGATGCGGGCTCTTCGAGAATATGTGTATTTCGTACTATTTGGGGTTGATTATTTGAGATTGAGTTTATTGTAGGGAGGTCATTATGGAAGAAATTGGCCAACTAATATTGGTAATGGCCAGAATTTTACATGTCATCAGCTATTTATGTAAGGGGGTCTGGCATTGGACGAGTGGTGAGTGCGTGGTGGCTCGGCACCACCATTCAACTCCGCCGCCAACAAAGAAAAACGAGTGGTGGTATGAAAATGAGTGGTCACACCACGCCGTCAACCATCCATTTCTTGCATGTAAATCGAGGAGGCAACGGTTAGATTTCGAATTTTTGGAGCCGTTTGTATTTTTTTTTTTTTAACCTTTTCACCTTTCCTATATATACTACATACTACATATTTACACACACAACTCTCTAATTTTAAATACTTTCTCCTAAATACAAATCTCATTTTACCACAATCTACCTTCTTCATGGCTAACAGTCCAATGAATCTTCGTGATGTTAAAATGGCGATCCAAGTCCATCTGAATTACGACTCCAGACACCGCTCTGGAGTAAACAACGTCATTCAGGGCGTTTCTGAAAACAAAGCGGCTTACCAATCCGAAATCAACCGACTTGAAGCTCCCAATCAAGTGCGTACCGCCACCGAAAATGAGTATGTGGTGTATCTTCGACAGAAGATCGATTGGCTGGATCAACTTATTTTCCAGCTTACCGCCGCCACTACGACTTTGACAGCCACGCTAGACCACGGGGAGTTCTGGCAAGGCAGTGTCGGTGGTGGTCGGTATGTAGATTACTATACTGACCCAGAGGAGGAGTACGTATCTCCTCCACCTGGCGACGTTGCCGGGTCACCTGAACCATACCGCTACATTCATCGAAACGACGACGATAGTACTGTGGACTCGGACTATTCTGAGTGTTAGTATTTATGTATTTTAATATTATTATGTTAGTTATGTTTTTATTTATTATGTAATGTTTTCGTAATGTTTTTTAAGTATTATGTATGTTTTATTTTTATTTATTATGTAATGTTTTTAATTTAATGAAAATTTAATGTTTAAATAAAATAAAAATTGTAGTGAGTGGTCGGATGCCAATGAAATTTGGATGAGTGGTGGATGAGTGGTAAGTGAGTGGTGGAGTTGAGGTGGCATGTTGTGATTGGTTAGAAGTGAGTGGTGAAAAATGTAATGAAAGGTAGGATGCCAACCCCCTAAGCTCTGAAGGTTAATTTCTTATGTTTTGGGCTTTTCTGCTTATTTACTTTGGCTTGTTACGGCTAAACTTCAATGAAAGCTGCCATAAGCTAAGAGTTTATGGTAACTGTTCAAATGGGGGTACAGATAGAGAAGGATTGCAAAGAGTATCATTGAGAGCAACTACAGGAACATGTAACCGATTAAGCCCATGTCATTTGTTGTTATGGTGTTCTATGTTTTTTTTGTTTTTTTTTTTTTTAACAGCTAAAAATTGGCCAAGACATGTTGGCTTTCTTATCACCGTTTAGAAATACAAAAATAAGAAGATACAATATAATGGAAAACATTACCATAAGTTTCTTATCTTATCTCCACTGCCACCTTTACATTAAGTACATTTACATCAACTTATATCATTCGTTGCTACCACCGCCACAATGTGGAGGTACCGTGCTAGTAATGTATATTATCTATATTCTATACTACTATATAAAGATTTTACACCCTTATTGAAAAGCTAGAAAAAAAGAATTGTGAAATGATCATCCTACCATTAATTTGCACTGTCAATCTTTTAATTTTTTAAAATATCTAACTATCTATATCTATATTACTATATAATGATTTTATACCCTTGTTGAAAAGTCAAAAGAAAAAAAAAGAGATGCAAAATTGCGAAATAATCATCCTACCTTAATGAATTTAATTTACACCATTAGTCTCTTATCTTTCTAAAATAAATCCATTATCCTTTTTAGATCAATTATCTTTACATCAATTACCACCATCATTCGTCGTTGTCGCTACTACCACAATGCGGCAACCGCATTATACGGAAGCAGATATAGATTTATATGGTCACTTAAATATAATGGAAGTTAAATTTAGTAATTTAAATTGGATACCTTTATATGAATGTTTTATAAAAACATTTCCAATCAGAAGTGGAAAGTGAAAAATAAACGTAATATAATAACTATTTTTATAAATTTTTTCTAATGATGTATGTTATCTAAAATAAAGATTAAATAATTAGTCGTCTTAAATATAAACTAGAAATGCACCTGCGTAATGCGGTAGTGGTGGTCAATGATGGCGGTGGCTACGACAGATGGCGTCGGTGCCTGTTGCAACGATGAGGTAGAGATGCGTTATTAATGTAAAAGAAATTGATTTTATGGGGTAGTGTAGTTATTATAAGAGTTGAGTGATATACATTGTAAAAATTTCATTAAGAGTAATATAAATATTTTAGGGGTAATATAGTCTTTTTTTATGTTACTAATTGCATAAAAATAAATATTCTGTTTGATAATAGATATAAACGTAAGTGGTTCTAACTGTAATGACTTGTTCAATCAACTTCTTTTCAAAAATCGAGTTAAAGTCTTTGTGGGATCGGTATGATCCTAGTCCAGATTTCAGTTTTGGAAGTATACATGTTTCCAGAAACGAGTTTACATCAACTCTCCCCTTTCTATAAATTAACATGCTTGCAAGGGTCCCAAACACTTCGGGAAGTTTAAAATTTGAAATGCCCGACGACTTTTGATTTTTCGTCAATATTCCTTCATCCATGATTATTTTCCATGTCAAATATCTAGTCTATGAAGCACGCCGAAACGTCCAAGAAGCTCGCGTTCCTGTTTTGAAACGGCTAGGAAATGGATTCGCCGCCGAAACGCGTTCGAAACGTATCCATGACGTTTCTGCATTATGTCGAAACGTTTCATGTGAAGTTTCTAATCCGTTTCTGAATTTCCATGAAGTTTCCAAGTCGTTTCTTTTATTTTTGAAATTATGGTTGGGTTTTATTGGGCTTTTTTATTCCAGAAAGGACTTAGTGGAGACTTTGATGGGGAAAAGTCTTGGATTACGGTTGCCACCAGAGTTGTGAGAAAATTGACAGTGATGGTGAAAACTTTTAGAGAAGAAGATGGATGTCATAAATCTATTATGAAGAGAGATAAAATAATACTATAAATATTTTCTAAATGGATGCTAGCTGTTACTTAATCACGTGTAGTATCAACCAACAACAACAACAACAATACCCAATCCCTGAGCGGGGTACGGGGGAGGTGAGTTGTAGACAGTCTTACCCCTACCCAAAGGTAGAGAGACTGCTTCCATAAGGACCTCCGGCCATAAAGAGGTAAAAGTCGAAAAAGGTGTAAAGAGATTAGGTTACATACTGTCGGTCAAAAGCAACATGAGAAAATAAATATACATGTTTACTGAAGTATCCCCGGCGACGTTGGGAGTAGGGAAGAGAAGCCGGCATGCGCCCTAAAAATACTTTAACACAGGTTTGACAATACATAAAGCAATAGCATATGAGCATATTAAACAACATAAAAATTATAAAACATAAAAACGTAACCTGCTGCAGGAAACCCAACAAGTGATAGGGAACAACCAAGCATACAAACATATAGATATGAAAAACGACAGAAAAACATGCACTGAACTACTTGAAAAACTTAGGCCACCTAACTAAAACTAGTCCTAGTCCTCTCATATAACTCTCCAAAAACGCCTAAAACTAATCCTATTACTCTATACACTCTCAATGGTCATGTCCTCCGACCGACTAAGCAATTTGGGGGTAACAACGCTAGAGTGACCTCCCCCCTCGGTTTGAGCAGCCAAACCACTACGGAGGTCACAGAGAAACCAAAAACTAAGTAAAAAAAGTCTAAAAATCTAAAAATCTAAAAATAACTTATTCCCATATGCCTTTCCCTCCTTGTCCTCTCTTGGGGCCTTCCTTAACCAGTCTTTCCACCTCCGTCGACCTACCTCTCCTCCTGTCGAGTCAAATCCCTTTGTAGCATCGAGTCCCCTTAGTTGGGCCCAATCCCCCTGACCAACCGTCCGTCACATCCGGCAAGGCAAAATGGAAAAAGAAGTCTATCTTAGTAAATCCTACCTTTAACCTACTTCTCTACTCTAATCCTAGTTCTCCAGACCGTCCTATCTAACGTCATGGCCTCCGATAGGTCAAGCTCTATTAGGTCCTTCGCTAGTCGATCCTCCCACCTCATCTTAGGCCTTCCCCTTCTTCGTATGCCTTCAACTTCAATAGCTTCTGCTCTCCTTAGTGGTGCAGTTTGGTCTCTTCTCCTAACATGGCCAAACCATCTCAGGCGTCCTTCCCTTAGCTTGTTTAACGATGGACCCTACTTCTAGTTCGGCTCTAAAAACTCCCGTGGGGATCCTGTCTGCTAGGGTCTTCCCGCAAGTCCACCTTAGCATCCTCATCTCAGCCACCTCCACCCGGGACGCTTGGGCTTTCGTCATCGGCCAACATTCTGACCCGTATAACATAGCCGGTCTAATAGCTACTCTGTAGAACTTGCCTTTCAGTTTTAGCGGGATCCTCTTGTCGCACATGACTCCAGTAGCTGCTCTCCACTTCATCCATCCCGCTTGGATCCGATGTGTCACGTCTTCATCTATATCCCCAGATTTGTGTATCACCGATCTCAGGTATCTAAAAGACTCCTTCCGGACCCAATATCCGCTCCCCAATGCGAATATCCTCATCCCCATTTTGTCTTATCTCCTGCCTATCGAAGTCACATCGTAGGTATTCCGTCTTTTCTCGGCTCACGCGCAAACCATTGTCTTCAAGTGCTCATCTCCACTTCTCTAACCTACGGTTTAGCTCCTCTGTCGATCTCGAGATGAGCGCGATGTCATCGGCAAAAATCAAACACCACGGTAGTTCCTCCTGTAGTCCACACGACAACTCGTCTAAGATTAACGTAAAAAGATATGGGCTAAGAGCCGAACCTTGGTGTAGACCCATTTCTACGGAGAAGAGCTCTGTGTTCCCCACCGGGGTTCGAACACTAGTACTAGCCCTATCGTACATATCCCTGATAACACTAAAGAATCTCCCAGTAACTCCTTTCGCTTGTAGCGTCCTCCAAATCAACTCCCGTGGTACACTGTCGTATGCCTTTTCCAAATCTAGGAAGGCACAATGTAGTGCTTTTGTCTCTCCCTATACTTCTCCATGAGGCTTCTGGTGATATGAATGGCCTCCATCGTCGACCTTCCTGGCATAAAAAACCAAACTATGGTATGCCACCTAACTAAAACTAGTCCTAGTCCTCTCATATAACTCTCCAAAAAACGCCTAAAACTAATCCTATTCCTCTATACACTCTCAAAGGTCATGTCCTCCGACCGACTAAGCAATTTGGGGGTAACAACGCTAGAGTGACCTCCCCCCTCGGTTTGAGCAGCCAAACCACTACGGAGGTCACAGAGAAACCAAAAACTAAGTAAAAAAAGTCTAAAAATCTAACAATAACCTATTCCCATATGCCTTTCCCTCCTTGTCCTCTCTTGGGGCCTTCCTTAACCAGTCTTTCCACCTCCGTCCACCTACCTCTCCTCCTGTCGAGTCAAATCCCTTTGTAGCATCGAGTCCCCTTAGTTGGGCCCAATCCCCCTGACCAACCGTCCGTCACATCCGGCAAGGCAAAATGGAAAAAGAAGTCTATCTTAGTAAATCCTACCTTTAACCTACTTCTCTACTCTAATCCTAGTTCTCCAGACCGTCCTATCTAACGTCATGGCCTCCGATAGGTCAAGCTCTATTAGGTCCTTCGCTAGTCGATCCTCCCACCTCATCTTAGGCCTTCCCCTTCTTCGTATGCCTTCAACTTCAATAGCTTCTGCTCTCCTTAGTGGTGCAGTTTGGTCTCTTCTCCTAACATGGCCAAACCATCTCAGGCGTCCTTCCCTTAGCTTGTTTATGATGGACCCTACTTCTAGTTCGGCTCTAAAAACTCCCGTGGGGATCCTGTCTGCTAGGGTCTTCCCGCAAGTCCACCTTAGCATCCTCATCTCAGCCACCTCCACCCGGGACGCTTGGGCTTTCGTCATCGGCCAACATTCTGACCCGTATAACATAGCCGGTCTAATAGCTACTCTGTAGAACTTGCCTTTCAGTTTTAGCGGGATCCTCTTGTCGCACATGACTCCAGTAGCTGCTCTCCACTTCATTCATCCCGCTTGGATCCGATGTGTCACGTCTTCATCTATATCCCCAGATTTGTGTATCACCGATCTCAGGTATCTAAAAGACTCCTTCCGGACCCAATATCCGCTCCCCAATGCGAATATCCTCATCCCCATTTTGTCTTATCTCCTGCCTATCGAAGTCACATCGTAGGTATTCCGTCTTTTCTCGGCTCACGCGCAAACCATTGTCTTCAAGTGCTCATCTCCACTTCTCTAACCTACGGTTTAGCTCCTCTGTCGATCTCGAGATGAGCGCGATGTCATCGGCAAAAATCAAACACCACGGTAGTTCCTCCTGTAGTCCACACGACAACTCGTCTAAGATTAACGTAAAAAGATATGGGCTAAGAGCCGAACCTTGGTGTAGACCCATTTCTACGGAGAAGAGCTCTGTGTTCCCCACCGGGGTTCGAACACTAGTACTAGCCCTATCGTACATATCCCTGATAACACTAAAGAATCTCCCAGTAACTCCTTTCGCTTGTAGCGTCCTCCAAATCAACTCCCGTGGTACACTGTCGTATGCCTTTTCCAAATCTAGGAAGGCACAATGTAGTGCTTTTGTCTCTCCCTATACTTCTCCATGAGGCTTCTGGTGATATGAATGGCCTCCATCGTCGACCTTCCTGGCATAAAACCAAAATGGTTCTCTGACACTTTTGTAAACCTCCTAAGCCTCGCCTCCATCACTCTCTCCCATAGCTTCATGGTATGACTCAAGAGTTTTATGCCCCTATAGTTGCTACAACTCTGCACGTCCCCCTTGTTCTTATAGATTGGTATAACCTCACTAAGTCACCATTCTTCTGGCATCTTTGCACTTGTCCAAATCTTGTTGAAGAGGGTTGTCAACAAGCTTATCCCTACGTCCCCCAGGCATCTCCATGCCTCAATAGGAATTTAATCTGGACCTACTGCTTTGTTTCTCCCCATCTTCTTTAGGGCGGCCGTTACTTCATCTTGGTTGATCCTCGTTGCCTCGTCGTCTTCGTAGCGTGTGTCTGCCTGTGTACCGTGTTCCAACCCTTCTCCGCGTCTCTCCGACCCTCTCCCATTAAACAGACTGGCGAAGTACTCTTCCCATCTGTTCCTAATGTCTCCCTCTTTCACAATGCTCCTTCCGCTTTCGTCTTTGATATAAATGACGTCTCCTAAATCCCTACGTCTTCTCTCCCTTGCTTTAGCAATTCTGAAGATATCGTTTTCGCCTTCTTTGGATTCTAGTTTCTTATACAGTTCTTCGTACGCTCTTTCTTTTGCTATAGCTACACTCTGTTTTGCTTCTTTCTTTGCTTCGTGGTACCTTTGCCTTGCCAAGGACCATTCTTCATTTATCCCGTTCCGTTTGCTCTTGATAAGCTCTTTAAAGCAACTATGTTTTGCCGCAACCTTGGTCTGGACCTCTTCGCTGATCCACCAAGATTCCCTACCCACCTTACGCTGTCTCCCTGTCCCTCTGGTTACCCCTAGTACCTCCTTTGCTGTCTCCCTCACACTCTCTGCCAAGTGTGTCCACAACGGATCAGCTACCATATGCGAAACGTCTTGAATTTCCCTTGCGAACCTCGTGCTGGTCGTCGACCTAAACGTCTCCGCTGCTTCACCCATTAGGTTTTTCCAGAGGATTCTTGGCTTTACAGCCTTCTCTAGCTTGATTGCTCGTCTACTCACGAGCAAATCTAACACCAACAATCTATGTTGGGATATGCAACCCTCTCTAGGAAGGACCTTGCAATCTTTGCATGCTCTAAAGTCACCTTTACGCACCAAAAAGTAGTCGATTTGCGTTTCATGTCGGGCACTTTGGAAGGTAATCAACTGAGAACGCCCCTTTCGGAAAAAAGAGTTTGTGATGGCCAGGTCGTGTGCAGTAGCGAACTCCAATATCGTGTTTCCATCATCATTTCTCTCCCCAAACCCTAAACCCCCGTGTACACCCGAGTAGCCGTCTGCCTCTACTCCTATATGCCCGTTTAAGTCTCCTCCTAAAACTAGTCGTTAGTCATCAGGGCAACTCCTAACCAACTCATCCTGTGAGTCCCAAAAACTCGTCTTCTCTGCTGCCCCCCGACCCGACTGGGGGGCATACGCGCTGATCACGTTTATCGTCTCCTCTTGTATCACCAATCTCACCAACATCAACCTATCCCCGTGTCTTTCCACGTGTATTACATAGTCTTTGAGTCGTTCTGTCATGATGATACCTACTCCGTTTCTCCCCGAAGGCTCTCCAGAATACCAAAGCTTGTATCCATATTCTTCCCTAGGGCTTTCCCCTGTCCACCTAGTTTCCTGGAGGCACGCAATATCTACCTTACACCTATTCAAGGCAACTCCTATCTCTAAAAGCTTACCCGAAAGGGTACCCACATTCCAACTCCCGAGTCTAAGCTTAAAGGTTCTCTTTTCTCTAGCCTTAACCCCCCTATGCCTGCCCGCCCCTGAAACTGGAGGACACGACCTCACGGAACCATTGGAAAAAGACAGCTTAAACTATAAATAATCTACCAATAATTTAAGAATAATGATCAATAAAAGTAAAATGGATATAATGTTAATTTGACTATATCAATCTTTGACAAATATCTTTTCTAAATTCATAAAATCTGTTACTTAATCACGTGTAGTATCAACCATTTGACTATATCAATCTTTGACAAATATCTTTTCTAAATTCATAAAATGTTACTCGGTGTATCTATAATATAACTAAAAAAGAAGATTAGGGGTACACTTTAGTACCCCTAATTTTTTCTTTGAACCTAATCACCTATCCTTATTAATTCTCTACTTTTTAATTTTTTATTTAATTAATTTAATAATGGCCGATCTTATTAATTAAAAACTCTTTTTATCCTTAAAAGTCTCTCAAAGATTATTTATCTATATATATACAACCTAGAAAAAACTCTCACATATTCTCAACAAAAAAAGCCTACGGCTAAAAAACCTACGATCGACTACCAAAAGGGTTTTTTTATTTATATACTTTGTTCATATTTAATCATTATTATTATTATTTAACATTTAATTCTTATGTTATTGTTATTATTATCTCTTTTAATTTAGTTTGTTGTTTCATTCAGGTTTGTTATAACTTCTTCTTCAACAACAAAAGATAAGACTACATTAGTTCATTTTGAAGATCTTAAGTCAACACATGTAACCATCATCTACGACTCCGTGTTGTGCATCTATGGACTGTTTTGGAGTGAAACAACTCGAAGAAAAATCAAAATGTTCGAGATGGTTTTTGTTGATGAATTGGTATGTATTTTTCAAATTATATACTTTGTTGCAAATTTTTTATTTAACTAAATTTGAAAAAAAAAGGTAAACTGGAATCAATATTTATATGGAGTTAATTTTCATATGTTTCTTCTTTAGCTTTCGTATTGATTAAGTTGTGATATTGGTCATATTGATGGTTGCTCGAATCATATTAGCTTTGATTAATATATTTCGAGACTACCCGTTCATTGGACGGACCTGAGCACTAGTAGTAAATATAAATTATGAGAGCTATCATCATAAACATAGATATATTTTATTTTTAATAAGTTTTTTAATATTTATCTTTTCTATTTTGGAATTTATTTCATATATATATTTTTTTTATTATATTTTTTATTGTCGTATCTTCGCCGTTCCCGTATTTTGATTTTTTAGTTTTGCCGTTTCTCGTTCCCGTATCCCTGTGTCGTACCCGTTTCGGTGCTACATAGTATCTAGTCTCTATCTATCTTTATCAAAGGAAATATCCATCTTCAATTCTTTCGATTAGTTTAAATAATGACATGACATTTAGTTAGTTTATATATTATTTCACTTTTAATTCCAATGTAGTTTAGTTCTCGACTTGAAGTTGTTTTCTAACTTAGACATAAATAATACGAGTACAATAGTAAGTTATCACACTTTTGAGATATGCGTTATTACAAAAGTTCTCTTGATTATTAAATTATACCATCATTTCTTTATTTTCTAAAATATCTTCATTAACTCATTTATATATATATATATATATATATATATATATATATATATATATATATATATATATATATATATATATATATATATATATATATATATATATATATATATATATATATATATATATATATATATATATATATATATATATATATATATATATATATATATATATATATATATATATATATATATATATATATATATATATATATATATATATATATATATATATATATATATATATATATATATATATATATATATATATATATATATATATATATATATATATATATATATATATATATATATATATATATATATATATATATATATATATATATATATATATATATATATATATATATATATATATATATATATATATATATATATATATATATATATATATATATATATATATATATATATATATATATATATATATATATATATATATATATATATATATATATATATATATATATATATATATATATATATATATATATATATATATATATATATATATATATATATATATATATATATATATATATATATATATATATATATATATATATATATATATATATATATATATATATATATATATATATATATATATATATATATATATATATATATATATATATATATATATATATATATATATATATATATATATATATATATATATATATATATATATATATATATATATATATATATATATATATATATATATATATATATATATATATATATATATATATATATATATATATATATATATATATATATATATATATATATATATATATATATATATATATATATATATATATATATATAATACTATATATATATATATATATATATATATATATATATATATATATATATATATTTCACTATAGTAACCAAATACGAGTGTGTATATTCACGCAAAAGATATATATATATATATATAGTGATATATATATATATATATATAAATATATATTATATAACATAATACATAAACATAGATATATTTTATTTTTAATAAGTTTTTTAATATTTATCTTTTCTATTTTGGAATTTATTTCATATATATATTTTTTTTATTATATTTTTTATTGTCGTATCTGCCGTCCCGTATCTTGATTTTTTAGTTTTGTCGTTCTCGTTCCCGTATCCCTGTGTCGTACCCGTTTCGGTGCTACATAGTATCTAGTCTCTATCTATCTTTATCAAAGGAAATATCCATCTTCAATTCTTTCGATTAGTTTAAATAATGACATGACATTTAGTTAGTTTATATATTATTTCACTTTTAATTCCAATGTAGTTTAGTTCTCGACTTGAAGTTGTTTTCTAACTTAGACATAAATAATACGAGTACAATAGTAAGTTATCACACTTTTGAGATATGCGTTATTACAAAAGTTCTCTTGATTATTAAATTATACCATCATTTCTTTATTTTCTAAAATATCTTCATTAACTCATTTATATCAATTACTTTTAGATAAATAACCTAAACTATTTAACGCCGCCACCACTGCCATCAGTCGCCACCAACAACATCAGTTGCCGTCATCAGCAGACTGTCGTCGATGACGCCATTTCCGCATCGCGCGAGTATCATTCTAGTATTTCGCTAATTGAATCATTAAAGAAGTGATTAAAAGGATGACCGTAGTACGTTGTTGTGATAATACTTCAACCAATAAATAATAGGGTTAAGTTACCTTTTTGGTCCCTGAACTTGACATTACTTTTAGTCACTAAACTTTAAAAATTGCAAATTCTATATTAAACATGTCACTTTTTTTCACTTTTGGACAACGCGTCAACTTCGTTAATTTTTCTCCGTTAACTTGCCCACATTCGTTAGTTTTTTTCACTTTTCGTCCTTCTCATTATTCCATAATTAAAATTGATAATCTACCAAACTTCGGGAATGAAAAGTGTAATTTACCTAAACTATTCTATATAAATACCTTATTCATCCCAATTTCAATGTTATATTTTGATTTTAACTTCGACCATAAATTTTTTTGTTTGTATTGTATAGTAGTTAGTGTAAATATATCAATAATGAATAGTACATTTAAAACTCAATTCATTTGATGTTTTATAACAAATTTATCTAGCACAAAAAAAATCGGTTAAATCATAAGGCGTTATCGATTCAGAGAAATAACTAGAACAAGTTATTCCGGATAACCGCTACAATATCTGTTTTTTGTTTAGTTTATCAATAGTTAATAAATAAAATTAAGAAAAACTATATAATTTTATATAACACAAACAAAAATATTTAACGTTAAAATAGACATAAGAAGACTCGAAAGTTCAAACACAGTCACTAAAAAAAATCTAACTTTATAAATAAAACTTTCAACTAACAATTTTATCATTGTCGTTAAATTTTTTTTTTTATCTAATCAAACTACTTTATAGCCAATATAGTAGTAAGCTGTAAATATAAAAAAAATGTTTCAAAACATAGTAAACACTAATTGGCCAAAACAATATCTAAGACATGAAGTTGAACCGATTATCACTTTTAATAATAGAATCAATGGGAATGACGAAAAGTGAAAAAAAAAAAACTGGCAAGTTTAGTGTAGAATCTGCATATTTTGAAGTTTTGTGACTAACAATGAATAATGTGCGAAGTTCAGGAACCGAAAGTGTTATTTACGGCCAATTAAGTTGCAGCTTTCAGAGCTAGCAAGTCCCTACTCCTTGGTAGTTTCCTACAGCAAGTAACCAAGTTGAACACTTTGCCATTCCAAAAAAAAAAAAGTGGCAAGTTTAGTGTAGAATCTGCATATTTTGAAGTTTTGTGACTAACAATGAATAATGTGCGAAGTTCAGGAACCGAAAGTGTTATTTACGGCCAATTAAGTTGCAGCTTTCAGAGCTAGCAAGTCCCTACTCCTTGGTAGTTTCCTACAGCAAGTAACCAAGTTGAACACTTTGCCATTCCAAAAAAAAAAAAAAAAAAAAAAAAAGTAACCAAGTTGATCTAGCAATCTCCGTTCCTTATAAGATCCCTACCATCAGTACGTCTTTGTATATGCATTCAATCTCTAGCCCCTCAATATATAAACTACAACAACAACTAATAGTGTAATACCCAAAATCAATTATATTATATATATATATATTTACACACATTAAATTCGATCACTAAGAAACCATGCATTTATCAATAGAGCTACTACTAGTAATAATGGCTGGTATGGCATTCTTGGGGCGGGCAGTAGTAAGTTATCAGCCGCCGGCCGATGATTGTGAAAGATTATGTGGCAACGTGAATATTCCTTTTCCGTTTGGTTTAGAAGAAAGATGCTCGTACAATAATGATTTTCTGGTGGCATGTAATCGATCACCATCTGGTGGTGGTCCCAAACTAACCCTTGGAAATAGCACTGTTGTTGTTACAGATATTGATACAACCACAAGTGAAATAGAGGTTATGGCTGAGGTTGCCTATGATTGCTACAACTCCTCTGGTCCAGTCCAAAGCACAAGCCGAAGAGCAGTACAATGGAAGTTTCTCGATCTCAAACAAGAACAGATTTTTTACCATTGGGTGTGATACACTTGGGTTTATGATAGGAACCAGAGAGGATGAGAACATGATTGGTGGTAGTATATGCATTTCTACATGTAAAAACGACAGTGATATCAAAAATGGAGCATGCTCTGGAGTTGGCTGTTGTGAAGTGGCAATTCCAGCAAAAATCCATGGGATGAGCTTTTCAGCAATGATGCTAAGCAGCTTTAATAACCATTCAGATATACTGAAATGGAATCCATGTAGCTATGCTTTTATAGTGAAAGAAGGGAAGTACAACTTTTCTTCCACTGATCTTCTTAATTTTGGAGGTAAAGGGATGACGATGCCACGGTTACTTAACTGGGCAATTGGAAACAAGAGTACTTGTGACACGGTCAATAAGGAATCCGATGATTTCTATGCAAAGGTAACAGTGAATGCGATCAAGAATATGCTGGTGGTCCTGGATATCGTTGTCGTTGCCGGAAGGGTTATGATGGCAACCCTTATATCAAAGATAACTGCACAAGTAAGTGTAAATTCCACGTATATATCTAGAATTTATGTCCCTTTTTTTCTAAATCGATATATGTTATTTTATTTACGGACAATCACATATATCCCAAAATCTACTATCAAAATTAAAAATTAAATATCCCCACTCAAAATTTTAAATTATAAATATACCCAATTTTATCATTAAATATACAAATATATTCATTTACATGCAAATGATGACACTCTGACGACAATGATGCGATATAATGTCTTGCATTAAATGTTACATGAATGAAAAACTAACAATAATGAAAAGACTGTTGTACTTTTAAGCATAAAAAACTTGTACAATTTATTTTGGGTATTTAGTATGGTATAAAAGTTTAAAGATAAAAACTTAAGGAGATAAAATGAAAATTAATAATAGTATTTACTATGTGGTAAAAGTTTAAAGATAAAAACTTAAAAGGGTAAAATAAAAATAAATAAAAGTAAAAAGATGTTGTATTATAAATTTAACATGTAGTCATTTAACATGTAATAAGACTCATATAATCCATATGAATTTCATTACAAATATTAAAGTGATCTGTACACCACCAAACATGCTATTTAATATTGTACTGTACAATACTCTAAAGCGTATTTGGTGGTGTACGGTAAAAAACGGGTGGTGTACAGATCATCGGCCTTTTAATAATGTTTTGTATCTACTCTTGTGGCAGTCCAGGATTTGCACACTTATATTAGTTTTAACTAGACAAGAAAGTTAAGAACAGAAAGTAAAGAACATGAACGAGAATAAGTTCAAATGCAAATATCTAAGCAAGTCTAATCATATGTCTCATTGATTAAACGATGAATACATGGTCGATATTACAACTTGTCTTACAAGACTACAAATGAACTATGTAATTGCTAAGTCTAGGAAAGAAGGAAAACTTAAACAATT
This sequence comes from Erigeron breviscapus, assembly GCA_034093135.1. Lineage (NCBI taxonomy): Eukaryota > Viridiplantae > Streptophyta > Magnoliopsida > Asterales > Asteraceae > Erigeron > Erigeron breviscapus. Next base: position 47,649,706 of record CM067172.1, read on the forward strand.
ACAAATATAGTGATTCACACTATTCGGTTGTCAAGAACACTTAAAATGGTGCGGCTGTGTTTCCTTACATAGGGGATGAATTAGGGCAACACAACCTTACAATGATAGTGATGGAATGGTGGTTGTCGACTGCTCATAGGCTCATTGTACTTGGATCCATGAGCCTTTGTCTTCTTTACCAAAACGGGTATGAAAGAGAGAAACCTCATTTTGGTCCCAACTGTACCTTTGCTATTTAAGGTAACATTCAGTTGGGAGAACCACCATGTGACTTCTTGTCTTCTTGTTAGTTTGAAATCTTCCCGCCTTGACACACAGCTTGGGAAATTAAACCACCCGCTGACAAGAGTCATTCGCTCGCTGGTGACTTGCTGATGACTTGCTGACGACCCACGTCAGCGACCAAGTCTGGTCAGCGAATCCTTGACTCAACAATCTCCCCCTATTCGCTGAGAAGACTTGCTGAGTAGATTGGATTTGATAAGAATAAAAGATTTGAAGGAAATATGTCTTTTTATATCAACTTTCAAATATTACAAGCTGATTCATTCAGCATTTACATTTGAGACATCTACATACTTTCAGTTTCAAACTCCCAAGCGTGTTCTTGCTTGGCAGTCTGAACTCCTGGGTCATTACATCTATGAGGCTTAACCAGCTCCTCATCCACCTTGCTGATGAACCATCTATTGTTGGATGTTTCAGCACATCTTCTTCTTATGTTCAAGAGAAACCCAGTTGAAGCTTTTTCAATTTCGTCCAGACGAAAGAACAATTGATTGTTCTGGAAGTTTGTGAAGAAGATGCCAGCAGGTGTTTCAAGTACTCTCCCTTCTTCGAAAACACTTCTGGGAGGAAGTCTGGTGTTTAAAGATGCATCACCAGTGATAGAAGGAAGATCAACTCTAAGAGTTCGATGCTCTTCCTTTCTCTTTCTTTGAACCCTTTGACCCGCTGAGGAGATAGCAGCAGGAGTACCAAACACTTGCCTCAACATAGGCAGATCTGCTTTAAACTTGGTTTCATACTCCAGTGCTTTCTCGAAATAATCTTTCAGCATGTTTTGGAGTTGCTGGTAGCTGGCTGCCCTTTTATCTTTCACCAGCATGTACACTTCAGCCCACTCTGAAGCACCCAAGTTGGTTGGTTTGACCCCTTCCAACTTGGTTGGCTTGTCAGCGCCTTCTCTTAAGATCTTTAAGTTAGTCTTAAGACCCATTTCAGCTTGAAGGCCTCAGCAGCAATAATCCTTTGAGGCCTCTTTCTATCCTCCATCAACTTCAGCCATTTAGCCTTCTCCTCCTCAAACTTGGCTCTTTTCTCTTTAAGCTGCTTCTCAACTTCCTTGTGTTTCTGCCTGTACAGAGCTTCAGCACCTCCTGATTTCAGCAACATCCTTTGCTCACCATCAAGCTGATCCTTTTCAAGTAAAGGAAGCTGCCTGATAAACTCAAGATTCTTCTTTTCATTTTCTTCATTTTGCTTGATCCTATCCAGCTCTTTGATAGCATCTTCTTGAGTTTTTCCATCAGCAGTTTGTGCCAATACATCAATCAATTGATGCTGATGGCCTGCTGAGGATTGTACGGAGAGTTGAGCAGCGGTGGGAGGTTTGAAGAAACCAGACTCAGTTAGCTGTTTTCGGCGAGCATCGGAGAGAGGAATTATTTCAGCATTTGCCAGATATGTGCTATGAAAGATTGGTAACATTTCTCTTGACCTATCCTCGGCCATTCTCTCAGCAAATCCAGCTTCCCATGAAGCTCTGAGCGTTTCAGGGTCCCAACGCTCTTCAGCATTGACAGCTACAATTTGTTGCTCCCCCTCAATACCAGCTGGGGGAGCTTCAATATTGGTTTCTTTTTCAATCTCCCCCTCAACACCAGCAGGGGGAACTTCCATACTTGCATCTTCTTCAGTCTCCCCCTCAGCACCAGCAGGGGGAACTTCCATACTTTTTTCTTTTCAATCTCCCCCTCAACACCAGCAGGGGGAACTTCCATACTTGCATCTTCTTCAGTCTCCCCCTCAGCACCAGCAGGGGGAACTTCCATACTTTTTTCTTTTCAATCTCCCCCTCAACACCAGCAGGGGGAACTTCCATACTTGCATCTTCTTCAGTCTCCCCCTCAGCACCAGCAGGGGGAACTTCCATACTTTTTTCTTTTCAATCTCCCCCTCAACACCAGCAGGGGGAACTTCCATACTTGCATCTTCTTCAGTCTCCCCCTCAGCACCAGCAGGGGGAACTTCCATACTTTTTTCTTTTCAATCTCCCCCTCAACACCAGCAGGGGGAACTTCCATACTTGCATCTTCTTCAGTCTCCCCCTCAGCACCAGCAGGGGGAACTTCCATACTTTTTTCTTTTCAATCTCCCCCTCAACACCAGCAGGGGGAACTTCCATACTTGCATCTTTTTCAGTCTCCCCCTCAGCACCAGCAGGGGGAACTTCCATACTTGCATCTTTTTCAGTCTCCCCCTCAGCACCAGCAGGGGGAACTTCCATACTTGCATCTTCTTCAGTCTCCCCCTCAGCACCAGCAGGGGGAACTTCCATACTTTTTTCTTTTCAATCTCCCCCTCAACACCAGCAGGGGGAACTTCCATACTTGCATCTTCTTCAGTCTCCCCCTCAGCACCAGCAGGGGGAACTTCCATACTTTTTTCTTTTCAATCTCCCCCTCAACACCAGCAGGGGGAACTTCCATACTTGCATCTTCTTCAGTCTCCCCCTCAGCACCAGCAGGGGGAACTTCCATACTTTTTTCTTTTCAATCTCCCCCTCAACACCAGCAGGGGGAACTTCCATACTTGCATCTTCTTCAGTCTCCCCCTCAGCACCAGCAGGGGGAACTTCCATACTTTCATCTTTTCAGTCTCCCCCTCAGCACCAGCAGGGGGAACTTCCATACTTGCATCTTTTCAGTCTCCCCCTCAGCACCAGCAGGGGGAACTTCCATACTTGCATCTTTTCAGTCTCCCCCTCAGCACCAGCAGGGGGAACTTCCATACTTGCATCTTCTTCAGTCTCCCCCTCAGCACCAGCAGGGGGAACTTCCATACTTTCATCTTTTCAGTCTCCCCCTCAGCACCAGCAGGGGGAACTTCCATACTTGCATCTTTTCAGTCTCCCCCTCAACACCAGCAGGGGGAACTTCCATACTTGCATCTTCTTCAGTCTCCCCCTCAGCACCAGCAGGGGGAACTTCATTTTCTTTTTCCCCACTAACAGCCACAATTGCCATTTCATTCGTGGTGTTAGTGGCATCATCATTTTCATCCAAGGTTTCTTCAGCAGTGTCTTCAAAGATTTGGGCAACTGCCTTGTTAACTGCTTCAGTTACCAGATCTAAAACAGCAGCATCAACCTTCTCCCCCTTGGAAGTTGTATTGTTAATAACAACTTCCACAGTGGCCGGCCTTTCTGATTGCTGTTTAACAAGCTGTGACAGCAGGGTCTTGATTTCATCCACCTCTTTTTCCAGTTTAATATGCCTCTGGCGATCTTCCTCAGTGAAGGATGTTGAAGGAATTGGAAGATCAGCCACTTGTTCTTCCAAGGCTTGAATAGCCTTGGTGTTGCTTTCGACTTGAGTGGTCAGTGAGGGAATGAGACCACTCAGCTTTTTGATATTGACATTTGCAGACTTGCTGGTGGAGGCTGCCTTTTTGGCTGAATAACTGGTGGAGTTAGCACATTTCAACAGTGACAAAGCACTAGATCGAAGGATCTGCTGATCACGCTTGATTGCTTTGGTGTCTTCACTGATTTTGTGTTGATCGTCAGTCAGTGAGACAAGTTCTCCTTTCAGCGTGTCTAACACTTTGCTGTTTTCTTTTTGTTTGTTATACCAACTTTCTAATGTTTTTATCAATTTGTCATCTTCTTTATCTTTGAGATCTACCATGAGTGTGGTAGCCTTGGTAAGATCATTCAGTTGATGTTCTACTCTTTCCAACCTATCAGTAGAGTTGGTGGAGTAAGAGATGCCCAAGTCTTTGGCAGTGAGAGACTTGGCTTCTGCTGTCTTGTGAGAAGAACAACCAGGAACAGCTTGAAAGGAGGAGGGCATGCCCATAGAAAGCATGGTGTTCACTGGTCGTTTAGGAGGAGTAGGAGGTCTTGCAATTAAAGTCGCTGCCTCAGAGGATTCAACAGCAGCCTCATCAGCAACATTTTCATTTGTGGCTGCTGCATTTTCACCAGCAGCACCATCATCATTTTCATCGACCTCCATGTCACTGGCATCTACTTCTTCAGCATGACTATCAGGATCAAGTTGAAAATCTTCTGCCACGATGCCACCTAACTCATAATCACTTTCAACATCACTTGCTTCTTCAGTAACAACCTTATCAACATCAATAACTTCTTCTTCAGCAACAACATCATTAATACGCCTAATTTCAACATTCAAATTTTATCCCCCAGCAACCTGCACTTCAGGAACATCAGCAGCAGTTTCATTCCTTTCAGCAATAGAGAAGCTGATTGGGTTGGGGGAGGATTCAGGTTGTTGCTGCCCTATATTTTCAGCAGCAGGGGTTTCTTCTTCATCGATGAGAGATAGTTGAGAAGGTTCCACCTTTAATATTTTCTTCTTCCTTTTAGAAATAGCTTGACTTTTCTTGGCCACTTTAGGAGTTTTGGAGGATGCTGGAGGGGTTATCAGCATACCAGCTCCAGCAGGGTTTTGTTTATATACATCAGGGTACATAGTGAAAAGTACCTGCTTCATTGCTGGAGTGAGCGCAACATACTTTGAATCGAAGTGCTCAGGGTCGCAAGCAGGAATTTTATAGACAGAGCTTGCAACCCTTGGAGAGAGAATGAAACGAGCACCATTTGGCATGTACTTTTCTTTCAGCTCATGTCTGAATATCAATGTCAGAAAGCGTGTAAAGGGCACTGAGCTTGAGCGATTTCTTATAGTGATCTTTGACTTCAAATCTTCAAATATTACATTTGCAAAGTCAATGTTTCTACCATTTGCCAGTGCATAAATTATTTGCATCTGGGCAGCAGTGGCTTGATCAAAGGATCCACTGTTCCCACCGAGGCACTGAATAACATGTGTGAACAGCAACCTCCATACACTAGGAATATACTTCTTTTGAGGATTACTGTGCACCGGTAGTGCTGGTACCATGTTTGTCCCATACCCAATGGTTAATAACCACTCTTTCCATACAGAGGTAGGGACCAAATCAACAAAGGGCCTATCTATGGATTGTTTAGGAAGCCTGAGTACATCTCTTAATAGATCAGCAGAGATGGTGATGGTGTGTTTCCCTTTCATGACAGTGCCTTTAATGGTGCTACTGGACACATCATAATCACAAGTCCACCAGAATTCCCTCAAGAGATGAAGACACATCTCATGGGGATTTTTATAGATTGCTCTTCTAACTGGACATCCTTTGATGAAGTCCAGCATAGAATAATATCCTTTAACCTTTGAAGGGATTTCTTCAGATCCCAAATAGTTATTTGCTTTGACAACCAGTTTCTAGGCTTGAAAAGAAACTTGGTTAGAAGGAAGAATGCCTTCATTATCGAAGACTTCAGAAGTGAGATAAGTGGGAATGTTTTCTGGGTTTTCTTGAATTTGTTGTGGTGATTGAGAAGCCATTTTCAATTTTGGAAGTAGAGATATGAAGAGAAGATGAAAAGATTGAAAGAAAATGAAAAAGATATTGAAGTATTGAGAGATTTTAGGAGTGAATGAGAAAGGAAATGAACGTGAAAGATGGTATGGGAGAAGGTTTACATATATATGGTATGGATATGGGACCCATAACTGTACATGCGAATCGTCATGGACTCTCTTTCATACGTAATATATAAAAAAAATTATTTTGTACTAATGATAGTACGAGAAAAATAATTATATACAAAGAAAATACGTTTAATTATACGTATGTGAGTAACGTATAAAAAAGTTTTGATGTGACAACTTGTACCACAATTTCAAATGTACTCAAGTGATTACGGCGTGTACAGTGTACAAGTTGCCCATTAGGGAGAAAATCGAGGTAACCGTTTTTAGATCTCAATAAAATATTGATAAAAATACTTGGTGGAAATTTTCACACGAAAAAGTAGTTGAGATTGAAATATATATTCCACTGACCAAGTTAGACAATTTGGTTACCTCATTTAGAAAATATGTATTAGTCAGCGACAAAAAAATATCTGCTGCTGACTAACTTTATACAATTTTTAGCAAATTGTCAGCCATCAACGGATTTGGTAAGTCTTTACCAGCAGCCGTTTGCTGCTGGACTAGATGGAGACTTTTAGCTCTCCATTACTTTTATCTTGCTTTTTCCCAAAGCAACAGGGAGTAACGGATTTGATAAGTCTTTACCAGCAGCCGTTTGCTGCTGGACTAGATGGAGACTTTTAGCTCTCCATTACTTTTATCTTGCTTTTTCCCAAAGCAACAGGGAGTAACGGATTTGATAAGTCTTTACCAGCAGCCGTTTGCTGCTGGACTAGATGGAGACTTTTAGCTCTCCATTACTTTTATCTTGCTTTTTCCCAAAGCAACAGGGAGTAACGGATTTGATAAGTCTTTACCAGCAGCCGTTTGCTGCTGGACTAGATGGAGACTTTTAGCTCTCCATTACTTTTATCTTGCTTTTTCCCAAAGCAACAGGGAGTAACGGATTTGATAAGTCTTTACCAGCAGCCGTTTGCTGCTGGACTAGATGGAGACTTTTAGCTCTCCATTACTTTTATCTTGCTTTTTCCCAAAGCAACAGGGAGTAACGGATTTGATAAGTCTTTACCAGCAGCCGTTTGCTGCTGGACTAGATGAAGACTAGCTCTCCATTGCTTGATGTTCAGCAGGTAATAAACCTTTGAACATTGTTAAAAGAATTTGACCTTAAGATCACTTTTCAACTTATGAGAGATAAGTTGAAGCATCAGTAGACATGACAAGTCATGTCGCTGATTCACCATTCAACATTCCCAACTTGCTGATGAGATATTTAAATCTTGTTTGATCTAAAGGTTTAGTAAAGATATCAGCAAGTTGGTCATCAGTGGGTATGAAATAGATTTCCACATCCCCTTTCATGACATGGTCACGAATGAAGTGGTACCTAATGTCTATGTGCTTGGTCTTAGAATGCTGAACAGGGTTGTGTGTGATAGCAATTGCACTTGTATTGTCACACATAATGGGGATCTTAGAGAATTCTAAGTCATAGTCAGCGAGTTGGTTTTTCATCCAGAGGACTTGTGCACAACAACTCGCTGCTGATACATATTCTGGTTCAGCAGTGGAGATGGAAACTGTATGCTGTTTCTTACTAGACCAACTAGTCAGCTTCCCCCCCAACAGTTGACATCCACCACTGGTGCTTTTCCTATCTAACATGCATCCAGCATAGTCAGAGTCAGAATATGCAACAAGGTCAAAGCTGGAGTCTTTGGGATACCAGAGACCCAGTGTGGGGGTACCTTTTAGGTATTTGAAGATTCGCTTGACAGCGAGAAGATGAGATTCCCTAGGAGAGGCTTGATATCTTGCACATAAGCAAGTAGCGAACATGATATCAGGACGACTCGCTGTGAGATACATCAGTGAGCCGATCATTCCTCTATCGAGAGTAGGATTCACATGCTTACCATCAGGGTCAGCATGGAGATTATTAGGAGGAGACATGAGAGTGGCTTTGGTGGTCACATTGGATAAGTCGAATTTAGCCAGCATGTCTCGAATGTATTTCTCTTGGTTAATGAAAATCCCATTTGGGAGTTGGCGAATTTGTAGACCAAGAAAGAAGGTCAGCTCACCCATCATGCTCATCTCGAACTGAGAGGACATCAGGGAGTTGAATTTAGAACAAAGTTTCTTGCTGGAGGACCCAAAGATGATGTCATCTACATATATCTGAACATATAGGACATCAGCACCCTTTCTATAAATGAAGAGGGTGCTATCAATGGATCCTCGCTGAAACTTATTTGATAGAAGAAATTCAGAGAGTGTGTTGTACCAAGCTCTGGGAGCTTGTTTAAGACCATATAGTGCCTTATAGAGGCGATAGACATGGTGTGGCTTGGCTGGATATTCAAAACCAGGTGGCTGCTCAACATAAACTTCCTCATCGAGTTTTCCATTTAGGAAGGCACTCTTTACATCCATTTGATATACAGTGAAGTTTTTGTAAGCAGCATGTGCCAAGAATAAGCGTATAGCTTCAGTCTGGCCACTGGTGCAAAGGTTTCATCATAGTCAACACCTTCTTCTTGAAGGTAACCTTGTGCAACCAGCCTAGCCTTGTTACGTGTAACAACACCATCTTCGTCCATCTTATTACGATAAACCCATTTTGTTCCAATTGGTTCTTTTCCAGGAGGTAAAGGAACCAAGAACCAGACATGCTGTCTTTGGAACTGGGTGAGTTCCTCTTGCATGGCAGCAACCCATGAAGGATCAATCATTGCTTCTCCTATATTTTTTGGAGTGATCATGGACAAGAAGTTTACATACAGACATGTATTTCTTGTCGCTGATCTAGTGATAATTCCTTGCTGAAGATCACCGATAACTTGGTGAGCTGGATGACTGGACGTCCACTTAAGTGCAGGAGCACTTGATACACCAAGTTGAGTGGCAGCGGAAGTTGAAGCAATGGGATCAGTAGGAGTATTATAAGAAGAGAGGTCAATGGTAAGAATGGGTTCAGGAGGATGATCAGCAGAGCCATTCGACTGATTTGAGTTATCATTGATGGTGGAGTCTTCAGCAGACTCCATTTCTTCAGCATTTGCTGAAGCATCATGAAACTCCTCATCAGTAGGGTCATCAGCATGCACGTCATCAGCCAGAGATCTAGGTTTGGTTGATGCTGCATGGATTGATCTTAAGATAGGCTCAACTGGCTCAATCGAGTAGATATGAGCAGCAACTTGCTTTAGTTCAGCATCAGCTGAACTATCCTTCGTGATATGCTGAACATTATCAGGCAGCGAGCAAGAAGCATCAACAAATAAGTCAGCTTCCTCAGAAAGAGGGTCAGCTAACTCATTAAAAATGACCTCAGACGAAGATTGAATGTCCTTTAGTGCTGATGAACTTTCATCAAAAGTGACATGAATGGATTCATCAACCTTCTGAAGGCGAGTATTGAATACTCTGAACGCCTTGCTGATGGATGAATACCCAAGAAAGTATCCATCATCAGCTTTAGGATCAAATTTTCCTAGATGATCCTTGTTGTTTAGGATGAAAACAGGACATCCAAATACATGGAAGTATTTGATTTGAGGTACCTTTCCTTTTAGTACTTCATACGCTGTCTTGTCATGTCTTTTGACAATGAGACAGCGATTTTGAGTGTGACAAGCTGTATTGACAGCTTCTGCCCAGAACTTGCTGGGAAGAGAGGACTCACTGAGCATGGTGCGAGCTGCTTCGATGAGGGTTCTATTTCTCCTTTCAGTGACACCATTTTGCTCAGGGGTTCTAGTAGAAGAGAAATTTTGTGAGATCCCTTAATCGGCACAAAAGGCTTCAAGAGTGTGGTTTCTGAACTCAGTACCATGATCGCTCCTGAGTTCTTTTACCCTTATGCTATTGAGATTTTCCATTTTCTTGATGAAATTGATGATCTCTTCAGCAGCATCACTCTTGGAATGAAGAAAGATAGTCCAAGTGTATCGTGAGTATTCATCCACGATTACTAAAGTGTATTTGCTACCCTTTAGACTTTGGACATTCACTGGACCAAAAAGGTCCATGTGAAGAAGATGAAAGCAGCCAGAGATAGAATTGGCCTGCTTGGTTTTGAAAGTTGCTCTGTGGCTTTTACCTTTTTCACCAGCACCACAAAGTCTATCCTTTTCAAATGAAAGATGAGGGAGGCCACGAACAAGGTTCTTTTTGGCCAGAGAGTTAATGGTTTGGAAATTCACATGCGACATACGCTTGTGCCATAACCAATTTAGTTCAGCAGCTGACTTAGCAAAGAAACAAGTCTCACTATCAGTTTTAATAGGAGTGAAGTCAACCAGATATACATCTCGTTTTCTTGGAGCAACCAAGACTACTTCTTTGTTTACATTTACTACAATGCCTTGATGTTTATCAAGAATCACTTTGTAGTCAGCATCACAAAGTTGACTTATGCTGATGAGATTATGTTTTAATCCATTGACATAAGCGACTTTGTTGAACTTTATGAGTCCATTTGAGAGAAGACCATAACCTTCTGTTTGTCCAGTGGAATTGTCACCAAACACTACAGTAGGGCCAGCAGCCTCTACGTAGTCATCCAGCAGGGTCTTTGAGCCAGTCATGTGTTTTGAACAGCCACTGTCCAAGTACCACACACCTTTTCCTAGTGAGCCCTGCATGGATTTAACAGAAGGATTTAGATGGGTTCACTGTTGAACTCACTGGTGGACTTGTTTATCAGTAGATCGGACATTAGAAGGTCCAACTTGCTGATATCTAGCGTCATCAAACCTGACGCGTCTCTGCATGACATGATCATCCTGAATAGTTTTACTGTCAGCATGGGCAGGTGCTTGCTGAGAAGATGAAGAAGAAGAGGAAGGTTGAGCAACTGGTTGAGGTTGCTGACTAACAGGATTGCCTTGCTGAGGCAAACCATAGTCATAGGGAACAACAACCTTGCTTCTTCTTCTGAAGGGTTCAGAAGGTCTGAAGGTGAGCTGCTGAGGAGCGATGGGTTTAAAACCATCACTTCCAATATCCCCTTCAAAGGATTCCCTAGAAGAGTATTGAACTCTTCCTTCATTTGGCATCATGCCAATAATGGGAAGATGAGGATATGGGTTGCTGATGCTTGCTGGGGAGCCAGCACCGTTTTCCTCAGTAGGATTAGATGGGTCGCTGGTAGTAGAAGTGGTAGTACCAGCATCCATTTCGTTATGGTAATTGTTACCTCTAACAAAATACCATTTCTTCATCTCTTCAGGAGAAATGACACCAGAAGGAGGAATAGAAAATTCAGGCGTCACCTCATCATTAAACAAGTCAGAGAGAGAGGCAGCAGCATTAAAGTCACCGCCTATCACTACCTGAATTTGGGCAGGGACTTGTTCGTTTAGACACTGGTGGTGAAACCTGGAAGCTTTTGACCAGGAGGTCACAATCTTCTTAAGGTTGGCCACTTCAAGCTTGAGTTTTTCATTCTCAAGTTGAACCTTTTGAGCCAGCAACTCATGAGATTGGAGTTCAACATGAACATTCCTTAGCTCATTGAGTCTTTCAGATTTTTCACTCAACTCCAAGGAAGTAGAGTCAAGCTTAGATTGGACATCAGCTCGTATAGATTCAACGAACTGAAAGTCACAAAGAAGAGATTCGAAGATTTTTGGTTTATCTTCTTCAGAAGCAGAGGAGTGAGCACAAACCTTTTTAATGGTGACGTTCACCCACTGACTTGAGGAGACTTGATCTCTTGTCAAAGCATCTCCATCAGCGAGCGCCATAAGGCACATGGCGTCAACATATTCTTCACTGTCTGAATCATCTGATTCAGCCCAGTCGTGCTCTTCAGCAACCAGCCCTTTTGCTGGTGTTTTGGCCTCTTCCATTTCAGCAACCTTTGCCTTTAGCTGATAGTATTTATTCCTGTACTCATCAGCAGGTTTGGAAGGGTTAGTTTTAGGAGCTGCAGGAGTTGGTAGGGCAACTCTGCACTCCTTTTGGTAGTGGCCTTTTCTGCCACATCTCCAGCACTCCTCTTGAGCTTTGTCAACAGGAGGCTTATATGGAGCAACCGACCTACGGTTGTTCCATTTACGGGAGTACCTCTTGCCAGCGACTAAGGCAAAATCCATAAAGTCGCTGAACATCTCTTGTTTCTCTTCAGCATCAAGATCATCAACAAGAGATTGAATAGGTTGTGGAAGAATAGAAGAGCTGGCACCAGTATTGAGATTACTGGGCTCAGCAGAGATAAGGGCCAAAGGGTCGAGGGCACAATGAGAAGAAGAGGAAACAGAAGAAGAGGGACCCGCACGATGCTGTGCATCAGCGGCAGCTCTAAGATTTTGAGCAAGAGCTCTTTCTTCGAACTGGAGCATGCCAAAGAGAGACTCAAGGTTAAGGCCATTGAGTCGCTCAGTGGTTCTGAGGATTTGTCTCAGTCCTTGCCACTTGATAGGTAAACTATCAAGAAATTTGTGGCAGACCTCAAAATCATCATGAGAAATACCAACAGTGGTCATGTCGTTCAGCAACCCTTTAAATCGGGTATATGAACCATTTAGACCTTCGTTGGGGAGGGAAAAGAAATTTTCATAGGCTCTTTTCAAGTCTATCTTTTTAGTGGCAATGGTAGCAGCAGAGCCTTCATGCATGCTAACCAATCTATCCCAAACTTCTTTTGAAGAGGGATATCTAATCACCACTTTCATGAGGTCAGTGGGAAGAGTGCTGACAATCATGTTTTTGAGCCTTGCATCAAGATTAACAAGTCTCCTTTCATCGTCAGTCCATTGAACCTCTGGTTTGACGATGTCAATCACAATCTCAGGAGCATCAACAGTTGCTCCTGGTGTTCTTTGAACCAGAGTGGGGATATAAGGACCGACGGTCAGAATAGACATAAGATAGGGTTCCACACCCACTATATGTAGTAACATCCTTTCCTTCCAAGACCCAAAGTCATCGGGCTCGAATCTTGGAGGGACGGATACGTAACCGAAGTCACGTGTGTTAACAAGGGTGGGAACAGCAGTCATGTTCTTGTTTTAAAAAATATTAAGGAAAAGAAGAGAGAATCCCTTTTTTTTTGAAAGAAATAAAGAAAAAGTATGCAAACGGATCTAGTTTCAATGATTTAGAAACGACCGCTCTGATACCAATTGACAGTCCAGGATTTGCACACTTATATTAGTTTTAACTAGACAAGAAAGTTAAGAACAGAAAGTAAAGAACATGAACGAGAATAAGTTCAAATGCAAATATCTAAGCAAGTCTAATCATATGTCTCATTGATTAAACGATGAATACATGGTCGATATTACAACTTGTCTTACAAGACTACAAATGAACTATGTAATTGCTAAGTCTAGGAAAGAAGGAAAACTTAAACAATTACAAATATAGTGATTCACACTATTCGGTTGTCAAGAACACTTAGAATGGTGCGGCTGTGTTTCCTTATATAGGGGATGAATTAGGGCAACACAGCCTTACAATGATAGTGATGGAATGGTGGTTGTCGACTGCTCAAAAAAAAAAAAAAAAAAAAAAAAAAAAAAAAAAAAAAAAAAAAAAAAAAAAAAAAAAAAAAAAAAAAAAAAAAAAAAAAAAAAAAAAAAAAAAAAAAAAAAAAAAAAAAAAAAAAAAAAAAAAAAAAAAAAAAAAAAAAAAAAAAAAAAAAAAAAAAAAAAAAAAAAAAAAAAAAAAAAAAAAAAAAAAAAAAAAAAAAAAAAAAAAAAAAAAAAAAAAAAAAAAAAAAAAAAAAAAAAAAAAAAAAAAAAAAAAAAAAAAAAAAAAAAAAAAAAAAAAAAAAAAAAAAAAAAAAAAAAAAAAAAAAAAAAAAAAAAAAAAAAAAAAAAAAAAAAAAAAAAAAAAAAAAAAAAAAAAAAAAAAAAAAAAAAAAAAAAAAAAAAAAAAAAAAAAAAAAAAAAAAAAAAAAAAAAAAAAAAAAAAAAAAAAAAAAAAAAAAAAAAAAAAAAAAAAAAAAAAAAAAAAAAAAAAAAAAAAAAAAAAAAAAAAAAAAAAAAAAAAAAAAAAAAAAAAAAAAAAAAAAAAAAAAAAAAAAAAAAAAAAAAAAAAAAAAAAAAAAAAAAAAAAAAAAAAAAAAAAAAAAAAAAAAAAAAAAAAAAAAAAAAAAAAAAAAAAAAAAAAAAAAAAAAAAAAAAAAAAAAAAAAAAAAAAAAAAAAAAAAAAAAAAAAAAAAAACAAGAGATTGAATAGGTTGTGGAAGAATAGAAGAGCTGGCACCAGTATTGAGATTACTGGGCTCAGCAGAGATAAGGGCCAAAGGGTCGAGGGCACAATGAGAAGAAGAGGAAACAGAAGAAGAGGGACCCGCACGATGCTGTGCATCAGCGGCAGCTCTAAGATTTTGAGCAAGAGCTCTTTCTTCGAACTGGAGCATGCCAAAGAGAGACTCAAGGTTAAGGCCATTGAGTCGCTCAGTGGTTCTGAGGATTTGTCTCAGTCCTTGCCACTTGATAGGTAAACTATCAAGAAATTTGTGGCAGACCTCAAAATCATCATGAGAAATACCAACAGTGGTCATGTCGTTCAGCAACCCTTTAAATCGGGTATATGAACCATTTAGACCTTCGTTGGGGAGGGAAAAGAAATTTTCATAGGCTCTTTTCAAGTCTATCTTTTTAGTGGCAATGGTAGCAGCAGAGCCTTCATGCATGCTAACCAATCTATCCCAAACTTCTTTTGAAGAGGGATATCTAATCACCACTTTCATGAGGTCAGTGGGAAGAGTGCTGACAATCATGTTTTTGAGCCTTGCATCAAGATTAACAAGTCTCCTTTCATCGTCAGTCCATTGAACCTCTGGTTTGACAATGTCAATCACAATCTCAGGAGCATCAACAGTTGCTCCTGGTGTTCTTTGAACCAGAGTGGGGATATAAGGACCGACGGTCAGAATAGACATAAGATAGGGTTCCACACCCACTATATGTAGTAACATCCTTTCCTTCCAAGACCCAAAGTCATCGGGCTCGAATCTTGGAGGGACGGATACGTAACCGAAGTCACGTGTGTTAACAAGGGTGGGAACAGCAGTCATGTTCTTGTTTTAAAAAAAGATTTAGAAAAGAAAGTTTAGAAAGAAAAAGTATGCAAACGGATCTAGTTTCAATGATTTAGAAACGACCGCTCTGATACCAATTGACAGTCCAGGATTTGCACACTTATATTAGTTTTAACTAGACAAGAAAGTTAAGAACAGAAAGTAAAGAACATGAACGAGAATAAGTTCAAATGCAAATATCTAAGCAAGTCTAATCATATGTCTCATTGATTAAACGATGAATACATGGTCGATATTACAACTTGTCTTACAAGACTACAAATGAATTACCCATTATTGAGATTTCCATAGGTAAGTAAAGTTACTGATGGTTAACTTATGTCTTGGGCGCGATTATATACTAAACATAAACTCAAACTATTATTGTGCTATTCATAAGTTAATGATCCTTGATATAGGTACCTCAGTTGCTGGCTTATTTCTACTTTTACTCTTTACCTGGATATACTTGGGACTTAAAAGGCGTAAGAATTTGATTCACAGAGAAAAGTTTTTTAAGAAAAATGGTGGAATAATGTTGCAACAAAGAGTTTCCGATAATGGTGGTTCTCAAATTCAAGCTAAACTCTTCACAGTAGAGGAGCTTGAGAAGGCAACCAACAAATATGATCAGAGCAGGATTATCGGAAAGGGTGGCTACGGCACAGTGTTTAAAGGAGTTTTACCTGATGACAGAATAGTTGCCATAAAGAAGTCCAAGATAGTAGATCAAACCGAAACCCAAGTTGAGCAATTTATCAATGAAGTGCTTATCCTTTCGCAAGTCAATCACAGAAATGTGGTGAAGCTGATTGGTTGCTGCCTGGAAACAGAAGTTCCTTCATTGGTTTACGAATTTATTCCAAATGGCACCCTCTTTGATCACATCCACAACGAATACAAGTCGAAGGCTATTTCTTGGGACATTCGACTAAGAATAGCAACAGAGACAGCTGGAGCACTTTCATATTTACACTCTGCAGCGTCTGTCCCAATTATTCACCGAGATGTCAAATCGATGAATATACTTATTGATAGTAGCTATGTAGCAAAAGTAGCTGATTTTGGAGCGTCAAGGCTAATTCCTATGGATCAGAAGGAATTAGCAACAATGGTGCAAGGAACACTAGGTTACTTGGATCCGGAGTACTTTCACACAAGTCAACTGACTGAAAAGAGTGATGTTTATAGTTTCGGGGTAGTACTGGTGGAAATTCTAACCGGAAAGAAGATTATTAACTTCGATAGGCCAGAGAAACAAAGGAATTTAATCAAACATTTTATCGCTTCTTTAGAAAATGAGACTCTATTAGAGGTTCTTGATAAAAACTTGCAACTAAAGGAAGTTCCTCACGATATCATCCTAGTTTCAAGGCTTGCACAAAGATGCTTACAACTTAAAGGAGACGAAAGGCCTACCATGAAAGAAGTGGCATTAGAGCTGGAAGGAATATCGGCATCAGTGATTGACAAGCATCCATGGGTGAAAAGTACTTCAAATGAAGAAGTAACTGAATATTTGCTTAACGGACCAAGCGAAGACTCTCAAGACACTAACAACACCGATACAAGCCCAATAGCTTTTTATAGTATAATCAAGCCTAAGATAATGCCGATGCTTAGTGGTAGATATAAGTAGGGACTGGGATCTTTGGTTAATTTGTTGCAATTAGGAATAACCAGCCAGAGTCAGGATACAACTTTCAATAAATCTATAAAATACTAAGTTTTTAATAATGTGCAGTTTATTATAGTGCTTTAAGATTGTAAACAAGTATAGCTAGTGATAAATATATTCAAATCCTTTAATTAGTCATGATGATATTGTTGGCTAGTAACTTCTTGTATCTTTCATGCACATGAATAAGTTTACCAGACAATTGTTTAAGATAAACTATTTTCTGAAAAGTAATTTCAGAACTAACATAACTAGCAGTGGCAAGATGGGCGGGTTGGGTAATGGATAAAAACAGAACTTGGTTGAAGAAGTTCTTTTTTCCGAATTCCGAATTACTCCAGGTGAGGTAGCAATTGACCCATTCAATTATCAACGGGTCTGTTTGGTGTGTATAACTTTATTGTATTGTAATCTTCTATATCGTTTCAACAAAGATTTAGATTATTAAGTTAATGACATTGGTTTGTAATCATAATTAGCACAAAAGGAAGAGCTGGTCAAACCAACCGGTAGGTTTGGACTCCCACTAATCGTGACTCACTTCAAACCAACCCTCTGTGACCTATTACCCAACTACACCCGCGAATCTTGCCACCTCTGAACTAAACCAGTTTATGGCAAAGAGAAAATGAAAACTCACTTGTCAAGTGCATTGCAATAGTTATTTTAAATCCTTGTTATCCATCTCTGTTGTCTGTGAACAAAAGCATCATGTTAATAGCATTGTAAGTAGGAGAAATTCATTCATACGTAAAATATCACAAGTAGTATCACCTTGAGTTTAAGTAGCTGATCAAAATAAAAATAATAAAATACAAATACTAGTCAATAATGATGGTATAGAGATAGTATACTGTACGAACCTATAATCCTTTACACAAGTTTAGTATGCCCGATTAATGGAGCCACAAATTATTATTATTAAGAATATAAGAACAAAATCAATCTAAACAATATGTTTAGATTGATTTATACAAAATACAGACGAATAGATATGATCAAGATGATCAATCTATCAATACAAAATATAAGAAAAATATAGAGAGAATATCGATAACAACAAGACAGAAAATATGTGTGTTAACCCTAAAAGGGTTCGATGCCCAGTATTTATACTGCATAGTTTCAATCTGGTCCCTCATCTTTGATAATTGCCACCGCCTTCCTTTAACTTCTCTTTATGTCACTATCAGTCCCTCAACTATCCTGCAAAGACACTTATGCAACAAAATAAGAAACCTTGTATACCATAAGTACATAGTTTGAGTTAAATGTATATTTTTAACATCCCCCCTCAAACTATGTATGAAACATATCCTTTAAATTCAACTTGTTGCATAAATAATGATGAACACTAATATTCAAACCTTTTGTTAAAATGTCAGCAGGCTGTTCATCAGAATCAATTTTAATGAGGTCAATCAACCCTGCTGCTACCTTTTCTCTAACTAAATGAATATCAATTTCAAAATGCTTTGTTCTTTCATGTAGAACAGGATTTTCAGCTATTTGTATTGCAGGTTTACAATCACAATACAACTTAACTGGTAACAACTCTTTCACATTAAGATCATTAAGTAGTTTTAGAATCCATATAATTTCACAAGTTGTAGCAGCAAGTGATCTATACTCTGATTCTGCTGAAGATCTAGACACAGTAGACTGCTTTTTGCTTTTCCAAGAGATTAAATTACCATCAAGAAAAATACAGAAGCCAGAAACAGACCTTCTTGATGTTAAACACTTACCCCAGTCTGCATCTGAATATGCAGTTAAACCTCTTGTATTATTTCTTTCAATAAGAACACCTTTTCCTGGAGAAGACTTAAGATACCTTAAGACTCTTAAGGCAGTTTCAAAATGAGACTGAAGAGGGGCATGCATATACTGACTGAGATACTGAACAGAATAAGCTATATCTGGTCTAGTAATAGTCAGATAAATAAGCTTACCTATCAATTTTTGATAAACAGTAATATTCTCAATTAAAGAATCATGATCAGAAGCTTTTGCAGCTAAAACTGCATTGGCTTCCAATGGAGAATTCATAGGTTTACAACCTAATAAACCAAACTCATTTAGGAGTTCAATACAATATTTTCTTTGAGACAAGCATAAACCTTTTTCAGTTTTAAGAACTTCAATACCCAGAAAATATTTCATTTCACCAAGATCTTTAATCATAAACCTTTCTTGCAAAACAACTTTAAATTTCTCAATTTCCTTCTCACTGTTACCAGTGACAACTATATCATCCACATAAACCAAAAGAGCAAGAAATATACCATTTATATTCTTAGTAAACAATGAGTAATCATTTTTACTTTGTATAAAACCCATTTCAACAAGAGACAAAGTTAATTTTTCATTCCATTGTCTAGGAGCTTGTTTAAGACCATACAAAGATTTGGTTAATTTACAAACCTTACCACTTTGTTTCTCAAAATATCCATCTGGCAAAGACATATATACATCCTCATTTAAATCACCATATAGAAAGGCATTGTTTATATCTAATTGGAAAAGTTTCCAATTATTCTGAACAACAAGGTTTAAAAGACATCTAACAGTAACCATTTTTACAACAGGAGCAAAGGTTTCCTCGTAATCCAAACCTACTATTTGATTATACCCTTTTGCTACTAATCTAGCTTTATATCTCTTTATCTCTCCATAAGCTTTATACTTAATTTTGTATATCCATTTACATCCTATTGGTTCTCTTCCTTTGGGAAGATCAGTAATTACCCAAGTGTTATTCCTATAATTAGCTTCCATCTCATTGTTCATAGCTTGAACCCAATTAATGCCTTTACTAGCTTCTTGAAAATTTTTGGGTTCAATACTTTTATTTAAACTTGAAACAAAACTAAAATTATCTTTTGAAAGTTGAGCATAATTAACAACTCTTTCTAAACCATATTTAACTTTTCCTTCTATAACATAATCACCATATTTAGCAGGCATATAAGTAGTCCTTCTTAAATTAGCTTGTTCAGCAGGAGAACCACTAGTATCAACAATATTTTCATTAAAAACAATACCCTCTGACTTGTTCAATGACGACGTGAAACCTGAAATCTCCATTCTTCCTTCTGCTGTCATTTCTCCTGAAGAAATGAGAAAATGGTATTTGTTGAGTCAAGGATTCGCTAACCAGACTTGGTCGCTGACGTGAGTCGTCAGCAAGTCATCAGCGAGTCAATGACTCTCGTCAGCGGGTGGTTTACTTTCCAAGTTGTGTGTCAAGGCGAGAAGTTTTCAAACCACAAGAAGACAAGTAGTCAGATGGTGGTTCTTCCAACTGAATATTACCTTATATGGCAAAGGTACAGTTGAGACCAAAACAAGGGTTTTCTCTTTCATACCCGTTTTGGTAAAGAAGACAAAGGCTCCTGGATCCAAGTACAACGAGCTTATGAGAAGTCGACAACCACCATTCTATCACGATCGTTGTAAGGCTGTGTTGCCCTAATTCCTCCCCTATATAAAGCAACACAGCCGCATCATTTATACTTTGTGTTTGTCACCACAAAGTGTGTGTCACTTTATTTTTCTCTTGTAATTGCTTAAGTTTATAGTGTGTCTAGACTTAGCAATTATTTAGTTCATTTGTATTCTTGTAAGACAAGTTGTAATATCGACCATGTATTCATCGTTTAATCAATGATACATATGATTAGACTTGCTTAGATATTTGCATTTGAACTTATTCTTGTTCATGTTCTTACATTCTTGTCTAGACTAATTATATTATAAGTGTGCAAATCCTGGACTGTCAGTCAGAGACAGGGTTTCTGATTGTGAACAAGTTTAACGTAATTTTTCATTTCATATCTATAGAGAATAATAATAGTTGGACATTGTTTCCGCTTTGGAAAGGTCTGACCAGTTCTCGGATAAAAATATAATCACAAAAATATTTACCGTTAAAGTAGACATAAGAAGACTCAAAAATTCAAACACAGTCACGAAAAAAAAATTAACTTTATAAATAAAACTTTCAACTAACAATTATTTCATCGTCGTTAAAAAAAACAATTATTTCATCTAATCAAACCACTTTATAACCAATAGAGTAGTAAACGTAAACATAAAAAAAAATGTTTCAAAACACAATAAACACGGGCCAAAACAATATCTAAGACCTGAAGTTGGCCCGTTTATCATTTTTAATAACGGAATCAATGGGAAGGACGAAAAGTGAAAAAACAACTAACAAATGTGGGCAAGTTAACGGAGAAAAGCTAACGAAGTTGACGCAGTAACCAAAAGTGAAACAAAGTGGCAAGTTTAGTGTAGATTCTGCAAATTTTGAAGTTTAGTGACTAAAAATGAATAACATGCCAAGTTCAGGGACCAAAAGTGTAATTTACCCTAATATATATGGCCAATTTTATTTTTTTTTGACAAGTGAATTTTACCTCAGACACGTATGATGTGTGCTAATCGCACAACGAAAGGGTCCCGCACTAAGCGGATCTTAAATAGCCTTTCTCACCATACCACCTCCTTAATTGGAAAATACCGTCGAGGAGAACCTACCAAGGTTCGAACTCGAGACCTTGGAGTAACTCCCCCGGGGCCCCGCATAACAGGTTTAGTGAAACACCCGTGGCCACTGGGGTTTAACCCAGTGGTTAATATATGGCCAATTAAGTTGTAGCTTTTGGAGCTAGCCAAGTCCCTACTCCTTAGTAGTTTCCTAGAGCAAGTAACCAAGTTGATCTAGCAATCTCCGTTCCTTATAAGATCCCTACCATCAGTACGTCTTTGTATATGCATTCAATCTCTAGCCCCTCAATATATAAACTACAACAACAACTAATAGTGTAATACCCAAAATCAATTATATTATATACTTATATATATATTTACACACATTAAATTCGATCACTAAGAAACCATGCATTTATCAATAGAGCTACTACTAGTAATAATGGCTGGTATGGCATTCTTGGGGCGGGCAGTAGTAAGTTATCAGCCGCCGGCCGATGATTGTGAAAGATTATGTGGCAACGTGAGTATTACTTATCCCTTTGGTTTAGAGGAACGATGCTCCTACAATAATGATTTTCTGGTGGCATGTAATCGATCATCATCTGGTGGTGGTCCCAAACTTACCCTTGGAAAGAGCACTATTGTTACAAATATTGATACTACCACAAGTGAAATAGAGGTTATGGCCGAGGTTGCATATGATTGCTACAACCCCTCTGGTCTAGTCCAAAGCACAATGCCGGGAGAGGAGTACTATGGAAGTTTCTCGATCTCAAACTAGAACAGGTTTATTGCCATTGGGTGTGATACACAGGGGTATATGCTAGGATCAAGAGGGGATGATAAGATGATTGGTGGTTCATGCATTTCTACATGTGATAGTAACAATGATATCACAAATGGATCATGCTCTGGAGTTGGCTGTTGTGAAGTGACAATTCCAAAAGGGATGAGCTTTTCAATAATGACAGTAGACAGCTTTAATAACCATTCAGATATACTGAAATGGAATCCATGTAGCTATGCTTTTATAGTGAAAGAAGGGAAGTACAACTTTTCTTCCACTGATCTTCTTAATTTTGGAGGTAAAGGGATGACGATGCCACGGTTACTTAACTGGGCAATTGGAAACAAGAGTACTTGTGACACGGTCAATAAGGAATCCGATGATATCTTATGCAAAGGTAACAGTGAATGCGATCAAGAATATGCTGGTGGTCCTGGATATCGTTGTCGTTGCCGGAAGGGTTATGATGGCAACCCTTATATCAAAGATAACTGCACAAGTAAGTGTAAATTTCATAATTTCAGAGTGTTTTTTTTTCCCAAAAGAATAAGAACTCTTAAATCATGTTTGATGTTGTAGCTTAACTGTTTTTTTTTCAAAACCTTATATATGCCGTTTGTTCACATGTGACAAAAATGTGAAAAAACTTATTCACGAGTGAACAAACGACTATTTTGAAAATATATATATGTGAGTTGCTAATACAAATAAAATAAAATCTCGACTTTTAAATCATAGTAATAATTAATGCACAAACATAAGTTTTTATACACACTGTATGCATAACAGTTTTTAGGTAAACAAATAATTACTTTATTTGTTTTATATTAGAAATTATATATATTGGTGTATATATATATTAAAAAGAAGTTATATATATACATATATATATATATATATATATATAGGAAAAAGTTCATGTGAAATCATTTGAATTGGAAGAAACATGAGAAACATCTAAATTATAACTTGACGTTCATATGTGAATGTATATGTGAACAAATTCGTTCACATATGAACAGATAAAGTTATATCAAATACTACCTATGTTTATACTTGAGAGGTGTTAGGATCGAACACAGCCAATCACCACAAAGAAATCAACACAATACTAACGAGCCAACTAAAATGTAAATAGAAAATCAAACACAACACAAACACTTTTAGCGTGGAAAACCTCTCTCAACATAGAGGAAAAACCACGGACCATCGGGCCACTTAAACTCCACTATACGAATAATATTACAAGAATGGATATCTCATCTCAACACTCCCAAATACTATCACATATCTCCTTACTACCACAATTGTTAGGTCCAGATTTACTGGACTCGCTCCAGACGCGACTACTGGAGCTTACTGAAGATCTGTCCAGAAACTGACCTACTCCAGACTTGGAATCTGGAGTCCCTCTGAAGATTTGTCCAGAAATAATGGAAGACCAGTAGCAAATACTTGTATAGGAAATCTGGAGTATTCTCCAGATTAGCTCACTGGACTTCACCCCAGTCCAGATCTACTCTACTGAAGACGTTCTCACTGAAGTCAAAGACTGAAGTCAGAATAAAGAAGACTTACAAATGACGGAGTCCACTGGAAGTCTTACCAGATCTGCACACTGGAGGATTGTCAGTGTTCTAGACCTTACAAGTCTGAACACTGATATCGAAGGTTTGACTTTAGCCTTTACACACTTTCCAAAGAACATTCCACTTGTTCTTTACCAAAGTATATACGTGTGTAAAGGTGGTTGGATAAAAGGATAATAAGTCATTTGATGTGACTTCACCAGTGAATTTTGTGCCGTACAAATATGGTTGGCATGCATTTAATGATCCGACAAGAACATTAAATGCATTGGATAATTTTGTTGCCTATAAATACAAAGTCATTTCTTTGTAAAAATTACTTTTAAGTATTCATTTTACATTAGAGTGAATTTGTCTAAATACTCTCGATCTTAAACAGGGATACTTCACAACTTTAAGTATCTCGATCCAAAAGAGTTATTTGACAAATATAGATCATTTGTAATTCATAGGTTGTTAGGATACATACTTGTTTGTATTATCTTGATTCCGCACAACCTTGTGTTTTATTTAACATCATAAATAAAATACAACCTTGGAAAAATACATAATGGTCCACTTTACTTGTTTATTACTTTAAGTCTTGTATTTACTTATTTATATACTTGCATTTATATTTAAGTAATACTAGTCATTTCTAGTGTTTAAATTAGACTTGTCGTATTTTATACTTGTTTGGGGTTATCCATCTTAGAGTGCTACGGGACTCACAACAATACATTAAAAAAACTTCCTTTTTACAAGAATGTAGACGCTCACTTTCTCAATTCTCTTATCTCTAACTAAGTTTCTCACGCCACCATGGTGGATTACATAACGGAGTTTACGCCTTCGTTATTGAATCACCGAGACTACCACACAGAAGAGACACACACATGTCCTCCCTTTTTTACAAGAATGTAAACGCTCACTTTCTCAATACTCTTATCTCTAACTGAAGTTTCTCACGCCACCATGGTGGATTACATAACGGAGTTTGCGCCTTCGTTATTGAATCACTGAGACTACCACACATATGTCAAGCTTGCCCGATACTCTTTTAATAGCTAGCTTCCTCAATACACTTTGTACAAGCTTACACAACACACATACATGTATGCCAAGCTTCCTAAGTACTCTTCAACGTATTAACTTATTAAGTTAATCTCTTCAAACGGTTCTCACGTGAACCTTACCCTATATATATATTCTAGTTATTAAATAAATATGATAAGATATTGACCAATGTATAATGATAGAAATTTTGCATGAAAAATCATAAAGCAAAAATATATACACTGATGCACGATGATTTTCATGCACCACGATTTTCAGTTAAAGGAAAATGATTTTTTTATTTGTTTTACTTTAATACTGTTTTATTTAAACAAAAACTTTATATATATATATGTGGAACCCACATCTTTTGTTCTTTAGCTGATGATTGTATCTTAATTAGGCTCGTTGTGTGGGTGGCATGTCACATTTATCATGTTTGCTTAATTGTTGCTCTTGCTTGGTCGATAACTAGTTGATATGGCACATAGTCATATCACCTGCTCCTTGTAATGTTCTTCTTATATATAAAATCATACGGGGTAAAACAACCCTTTACCTATATATACATGTTTAACTATAATACATGTTTTATTTGAACCCAATAACCATTCGCTACTCTGCAGATATTGATGAGTGTACAGTCGGAACTCATAATTGCAAAGGTAAATGCATTGATACTACGGGAAACTATACATGCCCATGTCCAAATGATCAACATGGAGAACACAGGAAAGATAACAATACTTGCATTGCAAATGAATTGCCCATTATACAATTTTCTGTTGGTAAGTAAAATCACTTATGATTAAGTTATGTGTTGCTGGGTCTCATATTAAAAAAGTACAAATTATTATTGTGCTATATATAAGTCAATGAATTTTGTTGCAGGTACCTCAGTTGCTGGCTTATTTGTGCTTTTACTCTTTACCTGGATATACTTGGGACTCAAAAGGCGTAAGAATTTGATTCTTAGAGAAAAGTTCTTTAAGCAAAATGGTGGAATAATGTTGCAACAAAAAATTTCCGGAGATGGGGGTTCTCAAATTCAAGCTAAACTCTTCACCGTTGAGGAGCTTGAGAAAGCAACCAACAACTATGATCAGAGCAGGATTATCGGAAAGGGTGGCTACGGCACAGTATATAAAGGAGTTTTACCTGATAACAAATTAGTTGCCATAAAGAAGTCAAAGATAGTAGATCAAACCGAAACCCATGTCGAGCAGTTCATCAATGAAGTGCTTATCCTTTCCCAAGTCAATCACAGAAATGTGGTGAAGCTGATTGGTTGTTGTCTGGAAACAGAAGTCCCATCATTAGTTTACGAATTTATTCCAAATGGCACCCTCTTTGATCACATCCACAATGAATACAAGTCAAAGGCTATTTCTTGGGACATCCGACTAAGAATAGCAACAGAGACAGCTGGAGCACTTTCATATTTACACTCTGGAGCGTCTGTCCCAATTATTCACCGAGATGTCAAATCGATGAATATACTTATTGATAGTAGCTATGTAGCAAAAGTAGCTGATTTTGGAGCGTCAAGGCTAATTCCTATGGATCAGAAGGAATTAGCAACAATGGTGCAAGGAACACTAGGTTACCTAGATCCGGAGTACTTTCACACAAGTCAGCTCACTGAAAAGAGCGATGTTTATAGTTTTGGGGTAGTACTTGTGGAACTCTTAACCGGAAAGAAGATTATTAATTTCGATCGGCCAGAGAAAGAAAGGAATTTAATCAAACTATTTATCGCTTCTTTAGAAAAAGAGACTCTGTTACAGGTTCTTGATGAACACTTGCTACTAAAAGAAGTTCCTCACGAGATCGTTCTAGTTTCAAGACTTGCACAAAGATGCCTACACCTTAAAGGAGAAGAAAGGCCTACCATGAAGGAAGTGGCATTAGAGCTGGAAGGTATTTCAACATCAATGATTGACAAGCATCCATGGGTGAAAAGTACTTCAATTGAAGAAGAAACTGAATATTTTCTCAATGAACCAAGGGAAGAGTATGAAGACACAGACAACACCGATCGATACAAGCCCAGTAGCTTTTTCTAGCATGATCTGCGTGCCTAAGCTTACACCAATGGCTAGTGGTAGGTATAGGTAGGGACTTTGAATCTTTTGTTGTTGTTGTTGCTGTGAGGAATAACCAGAGCTAGCATATAGTTATCAATCATTTGATGAAATCACTAGATTTTGATGTATGTAATTTGTTATATATACTCTAATAAAAAAAACTTGTTCAGATGTTAGCTATATATTTAACGACGAATATTTTATTCTGCTAACAAAACATAAGGATAAAACCCATAATTTTTGTGTTCAAAGACAAAAATCTTAACTAATTCATTTAACCTTGTTGATTACTGCATCAATTTTATAGTATATAATACAATTGTTTATTTATGCGTATCTATTCTATAGTATATAACTAGATTTTAGACCCGTGTCTAGACTTACGATATTATCAATATTAAATCTTCATACATTTAAGTCATAAAAACTTATAATTTTAAAGATATATGGTTCCAAGTGTTATACTTTGCAAGTTGTAGTACAATAATCACAAGTTCGTCCCTGTCATTATTAGCTGAGACATATTGATGGAATTGTTTGCGTATTCATTCCACAAGACACATGCTATAATTTTTAAACCAGTTGTACTCATAATGTGATATTATTATGAAAGATAATTAAGAATTAAAATATAAACAAACTTGTGATCCTGTACTTGACATTCAAGTATATGTCTTGGATCATGATGCAGGTCTATAACATCAATAAGTTTATTTTCAATCACCAGTCCTATAATAATTAGATAACAATTAGGATTGTCTTCATATTCTTTGATAACAATTAGGACTCTTAATTTGAGTGACAATTGTAACTTTAAACATTAATACGCAAAACTAATATATAAAAAGGAGAAAATTATGTACCTTTTTGATTGATATATTTTAAGATAAGATATATTATTAATATATAAATTTAAATGTAAAAAATATAAGTAAAAACAAATTTAAAAGAATATAACTTTTAAAATTGAACATATATATTGTATTTCATCTTTTGAAATATTTTTGCAGACGATATTTCATATGTTGAAATTTTTTTAATTAATTAAATGATTAAAAATTTTAAAAAAATCTTCTCAAGTTGATGGCTAAAAATAAATATAAATTAAGTATTTAGGGCTAAAAAGTGTAAATTATTGATGGAAAAAAAAAGTGTAAATTAATGAGACTTTTTCTACAAATATTAATATAATAATATATTTGGATAATGATTATTGAGAACTTTAATTTAGATAATATTTCATATGCTGAAATATTTTAATTAATTAAATGATTAAAAATTTAAAAAAATCTTCTCAAGTTGATGGCTAAAAATAAATATAAATTAAGTATTTAGGGCTAAAAAGTGTAAATTATTGATGGAAAACAAAAAAGTGTAAATTAATGAGACTTTTCTACAAATATTAATATAATAATATATTTGGATAATGATTATTAGGATTTTTAATTTATAATTAAATTAAATGATGACATAAGCGAAAGTCAATTTGATAAAATTGAGTGATTTGATTGGTTAATAAGTCATTAGTTCAACTGTCTTATAATATATATTAAGATTAAGATCAATATCAAAGTACTATGATACCTTTTAATACAATTACATTTTTAATCAGATATAATAATCACTATTTAAAAAATTGACTTTCAGCGACCACAAAATTCGTAGGAAATTCGTAGCAAACGGCTTTACCGAGAAATTTCCGACCAAAATGGTTCGTCGGAAAAACCAACCTCGGAAACAATTACCAACTAAATTTTTCGTCGAATATTTTATTTTCCGACGATTCATTTCCTCGGAAATTCCTCATTACATATCTATATAATCTAATACTACTTATAAAGCATTTTTCCCTTTTTTATTCACTAATTTAAACATCTCTACCTAATATACATATAATAACCTTAAATCTCAACCATTCATTTTCTTCTCTCTCCTTAAATCTCAACCACTCATTTTTTTCTCTCTCATCCATAAATCATTTTATTTCTCTAATTCATTCAAAATCTTTTATCTCAAAAACCGTATATCGATAAATTATAAAAATTGTATGGGTGTTCTTAAAATTTCATACTCTTTCATTAGAGATGTCATTCGATATACTTTCGACGAATTTTTAAATCCGAGGGCGGAGCCCGTACGGCTAAGGCATTTGGCTATCATACTCTATGACTTGACCTATCACCCACCATCTCACCGCCGCAACGCGCGGGCACTATCTCTCGTACATTATAAAGCAGGACCCCTTTTTTTGAAATTCTCAAAAGATGATTTGAAGTACCTAAATACCCCTCCTTTTATAAATAATTACCCCTTTACCCCCAAACCATCTCCAATCAACACCACCTACAACCACCACCAACAACCGTTAACAACCACCACCAGCCGCCACCGCGTCAACAACCACCACCAGCCGCCGCCGTCAACAACCACCATCACCACCGCCGTAACAACCACATAGC
Source organism: Erigeron breviscapus (assembly GCA_034093135.1). Lineage (NCBI taxonomy): Eukaryota > Viridiplantae > Streptophyta > Magnoliopsida > Asterales > Asteraceae > Erigeron > Erigeron breviscapus. The sequence goes on from CM067172.1 coordinate 47,678,610, forward strand.
CGTTCAACAACCACCACCAGCCGCCGCCGTCAACAACCACCACCAGCCGCCGCCGTCAACAACCACCACCAGCAGCCACCGCCGTCAACAACCACCACCACTCGCCGTCGTCTACAACCACCACCACTCCACCAGCCACCACCGTCTACAGTTACCAGTAACCACCCGGAACCGCCAACTACAATCACACCAACCAACCAGGCAACCACCACCATCGACGTCATCGACGTCAACCACATCTTCCATTATTACTCTTGCTGGTGGAAGGTTGATCCGATGATGACGAAGAAGAACGACGGTGATGATGAAGAACAGTAGATCCGAACGATGGAGGCGGCTGGTGGAAGGTAGATCCGAACGATGGCGGCGATGATGAAGATAGATCCGAACGATGGCGGCGATGATGAAGAAGACGACCGAAAATGTGATCGAAAATGAGAAGGGGGAGGGAGATCCGACGACTTCTTTGTTTGATCTGGCAAAAAACGCAAAAAACTTACAGCCGGAAAAAATGGAGTATGGCCGGAGGTGGTAGTTGAGGGAGGGGGGGAAATAGAGGAGAAAGAGAAGAGTGACGGGAGGTCACACGAGGTGGTGGTTGAGGGAGTGGGGAAAGTAGAAGAGAATGAGAAGGAGGAGGGAGGTTGTCGGCGGCGGTGGTTGAGAGAGAAGAAATAGGGACTTTAATCTGACATTTTAATGTTACGGAGTATTTCTAAGGGTTAATTCATTGGAAAGTATCTTAACTCACTTTTTACTTTATTGAGGCTCAATCTAAAAACGGTCTTATTATGGGGTTCAAAACCGGCTAAAATGTCTTTTGTGGCCTCGACATTAGGTTACTAGTCACCTTTTTATATTTTATTTAGTTTTGTATTATTTTAATGGGAAAAATTCATAAAAATGTAACCTTTTAACTCAAAATTTCTAATAAGGGGAACCTATTTAGTTTTCGTCTATTAAAAGGATTGCATTTTTAAAAAATTCGCAATAAAGGGAATATCGTTAGTTTAATTTTAACGCTAACTTTCCGTTAAGTGGCATGTCACCAAGTAAATAATTAAACATCATTCATTATTTTTGTATGTATTCATATCAAAAGGTTTCTTCATCACAAAACATCAATCGGGTCTCATCAACAAACATACACACCGGCCAATGAAGAGAGAGGGTTGACAACACGGTGTGAGCTACCCGATCCTCCCGCCGGATCCCTTATCACCCCATCAACAGAGTAGATGGCATATCAAAACTATTGATTCGACATTGGTTAAAGGGGTATTCACTTTTTTTTTTTTTTTTTTTTTTTTTTTTTTTTTTTTTTTTTTTTTTTTTTTTTTTTTTTTTTTTTTTTTTTTTTTTTTTTTTTTTTTTTTTTTTTTTTTTTTTTTTTTTTTTTTTTTTTTTTTTTTTTTTTTTTTTTTTTTTTTTTTTTTTTTTTTTTTTTTTTTTTTTTTTTTTTTTTTTTTTTTTTTTTTTTTTTTTTTTTTTTTTTTTTTTTTTTTTTTTTTTTTTTTTTTTTTTTTTTTTTTTTTTTTTTTTTTTTTTTTTTTTTTTTTTTTTTTTTTTTTTTTTTTTTTTTTTTTTTTTTTTTTTTTTTTTTTTTTTTTTTTTTTTTTTTTTTTTTTTTTTTTTTTTTTTTTTTTTTTTTTTTTTTTTTTTTTTTTTTTTTTTTTTTTTTTTTTTTTTTTTTTTTTTTTTTTTTTTTTTTTTTTTTTTTTTTTTTTTTTTTTTTTTTTTTTTTTTTTTTTTTTTTTTTTTTTTTTTTTTTTTTTTTTTTTTTTTTTTTTTTTTTTTTTTTTTTTTTTTTTTTTTTTTTTTTTTTTTTTTTTTTTTTTTTTTTTTTTTTTTTTTTTTTTTTTTTTTTTTTTTTTTTTTTTTTTTTTTTTTTTTTTTTTTTTTTTTTTTTTTTTTTTTTTTTTTTTTTTTTTTTTTTTTTTTTTTTTTTTTTTTTTTTTTTTTTTTTTTTTTTTTTTTTTTTTTTTTTTTTTTTTTTTTTTTTTTTTTTTTTTTTTTTTTTTTTTTTTTTTTTTTTTTTTTTTTTTTTTTTTTTTTTTTTTTTTTTTTTTTTTTTTTTTTTTTTTTTTTTTTTTTTTTTTTTTTTTTTTTTTTTTTTTTTTTTTTTTTTTTTTTTTTTTTTTTTTTTTTTTTTTTTTTTTTTTTTTTTTTTTTTTTTTTTTTTTTTTTTTTTTTTTTTTTTTTTTTTTTTTTTTTTTTTTTTTTTTTTTTTTTTTTTTTTTTTTTTTTTTTTTTTTTTTTTTTTTTTTTTTTTTTTTTTTTTTTTTTTTTTTTTTTTTTTTTTTTTTTTTTTTTTTTTTTTTTTTTTTTTTTTTTTTTTTTTTTTTTTTTTTTTTTTTTTTTTTTTTTTTTTTTTTTTTTTTTTTTTTTTTTTTTTTTTTTTTTTTTTTTTTTTTTTTTTTTTTTTTTTTTTTTTTTTTTTTTTTTTTTTTTTTTTTTTTTTTTTTTTTTTTTTTTTTTTTTTTTTTTTTTTTTTTTTTTTTTTTTTTTTTTTTTTTTTTTTTTTTTTTTTTTTTTTTTTTTTTTTTTTTTTTTTTTTTTTTTTTTTTTTTTTTTGGGTTCGGGTCGGTTTTGGGGTTTGTTTTTGCATATTTTAGATCAATTTGCTATACAAATCATTAAATTTACATGTATATTCCATATGTTAAACATTTTTACATTTAAAAGTGTGAAAATCTTATTAAAAACACTGACAATTTACTACTGAAATACATAAACTAGTATTTTAATCAATGTTTTCATAACTGAAGAAGGAGACGATTATAGCTTCAATCGGTCCAACCGGACTGGAAAAGCTAGTCTCTTTTTATCCAATATTATACTCTGAAAAAAGTTAATGTGTGACTATCATGTAACAAAGGTTGGGTATAAACTTCTCACATTCTAATTTTTTAATATTGATTGTACGTATAAATAAATGATTGGCTTCCATGTATATTATGGGTTAAAATATTAAACTTTGAAAAGTTTTATACGTAAGCTTAGCTCTTCTATATATACACACAACCCTATTGTTCTTTTAATATTTAGTTGAAAGTCTTATAGTATACCGTATATACATATAAAGTTATAAATACAACCGTATTATTCTTCCTAAATTTATATTAAAAGCTTTTTGCTATATGTGTAAATAAGTAATAGTATAGGGATAAAACATAAAACAAATGTATCTTGAAATCTGAAAGTCTCTGAAAGAATATATGTGTAAATAAGTAATAGTATTACCCAACAAACCTTTTTTTAATATAATTCCTTGCTTCTTCTTTAAAGACTCCATATAACAAAAACTATATAGTACGGAGTATTACAGTACTACTGCCATTAAACCTGCAACTTCGGTGAAGAGTTTTCACCTCTTTTTTTTCCTGTCTTCTTCAATGGGTATGCACCTCTTTTCTCAAGGCTATGCACTCTTAATTAATTAGACTAAAAAACCCTCTAAACTTATTTATTTACCACTAATAAGAGGAGCTATAGGGTATGCAAGTGCATACCCTCTCTTGCACATAGATCCGCCCCTGGTTTTCACCTCTTTTTTTTCCTGTCTTCTTCAATGGGTATGCACCTCTTTTCTCAAGGCTATGCACTCTTAATTAATTAGACTAAAAAACCCTCTAAACTTATTTATTTACCACTAATAAGAGGAGCTATAGGGTATGCAAGTGCATACCCTCTCTTGCACATAGATCCGCCCCTGGTTTTCACCTCTTTTTTTTCCTGTCTTCTTCAATGGGTATGCACCTCTTTTCTCAAGGCTATGCACTCTTAATTAATTAGACTAAAAAACCCTCTAAACTTATTTATTTACCACTAATAAGAGGAGCTATAGGGTATGCAAGTGCATACCCTCTCTTGCACATAGATCCGCCCCTGGTTTTCACCTCTTTTTTTTCCTGTCTTCTTCAATGGGTATGCACCTCTTTTCTCAAGGCTATGCACTCTTAATTAATTAGACTAAAAAACCCTCTAAACTTATTTATTTACCACTAATAAGAGGAGCTATAGGGTATGCAAGTGCATACCCTCTCTTGCACATAGATCCGCCCCTGGTACTTGCTCACTTAGCCGGCGATCGGAGTATTGATGATGGAAGTGAGGATTATGGTGCAAATGATGATCATTATTATTCTTATTCTAATTACGAAGTGGATACATACGCGGTTGCTTCGGTAATAGCAAATGAAAAAGAAGATGAATATTGTGATGTAGGATTGTGTTGGGGAGCAGATTTGTATGACGCTTGTGATGGATGGTATTTAGTTGGGCATTCTCAGTTTTTTTTTTTAGTTATCAAAATTAATGGGATTAGAGCCAACATTCCGTTTTTCCTATAATGTTCATTATGCTAATAATCTTAATGGTGTTATTATTCCATTACTAATTTATACATTAAAATGGTGGCATACCCAATTAATAAAAACTGCTCTCTTTTTTTGTTTGTTTCGGTAAACGGTCTTTTTGGATCTCCTTATACCTATATGTATTTTCATCTGCATTCAAAGTCCACGTAAGCATAATTTAATGACCTAGCAGTGATGAACTGACACTTAACGGAGGATTAACGTTAAATACTAACGATATTTCCTTTATTGCAAATTTTTTTAAAATATGATCCTTTTAATAGACGAAAACGAAAGATGTTCCCCTTATTAGGAATTTTCTGTAAAAATGTTACCTTTTTATGGATTTTTTCTATTTTAATTGATAGAATTGCCACATAAGATGTCACATCACCTTCTTCTCCACATTATCCACCATCAACCACTTTCACCACCTGCAACCAAAGTGTTTTCGACAACATTCATTTTTTCCAGCAACACATTTTTCGGTAATATCATGTTTTCCGACCACCAAATATTCAATCTCAAATTTTTACTCTCATAAAACAATCATCAAAATAAATGGCAGCCATGTTGTACATCCTCTTTTCCCTAAACATCAATCATCAATATAAAATAAACTAAAATAGATCCGGGGAACTCAAATGTATGGCTGAAGCATTTTAGGAGAATTTTACTAAAGCAACAAACGGGAAATACAAAATCAAAAAACATACTTTTTTAAGTTTCTCTTCTCTATGTATACAAAATCAAAGCCAACATATCTATATTTCATCTTCTCTAAGATTATAAAAAACTTCTAGATCTGTTAGTTTTCATCTTCTCCAAGCATATAAAATCGAAATCAAGATACAAATCATAAGGGCAACAATAAGATGGCCGGAAAAAGGGTCGCCGGAGATGGGCTATGGCCGCGGTGGTATGTTCGAGATCCAATCATCCACCAATAACACCTTCATCACTTTCACCCTCGCCACTGCTAACCCCACCACACTCATCACTGTAATCTTCCACCAATGGCACTATTTCCGACCGTACCTCCTCCACCGTTTCCGGTGATATTTCACTAACCTCAATATGATAGGAAGAAAATGACGGCAACGGTGGTGATACCGACGGGGTGGTTTTCAGATGAGGTACCATTGTGTGGTGGTGATTAGGAAGACAAGCATATCTTGTTTGAAAAACATATATCTTGTTTTTGTTTATATGTATAATATTTTTATTATATGTATATACACATTTGGATGCCAATCAGATTGGTGAGTAAGCAAAAACAACTATAAAACCGCTCACATCATCTATTAGCCGGTAAAAGCCCTATAAAGACATTTTAGCCGGTTTTGAACCTCATAATAAGACCGTTTTTAGATTGAGCCTCAATAAAGTAAAAAGTGAGTTAAGATACTTTCCAATGAATTAACCCAATTTCTTATTCTCAATTTTGTTATTATGGGATGAAGGTTAAATCACAACGTGGTGTCCAACTATCCATTTGTACATAGACTTTTCTTTTTGGATTTTTTTACCTAAGTTTGAGATTCTTTTTTCTTCCTACGACTTACTTTTGCTTTATTCTATTTTTTTAATATTAAAATCTAGAGTTGTATTCATGTGCAAATCTTTATTTTGGTGAAAATGAAGGAACAGCTAACATCCGTTGGATCAACATGGATCAACGGTCAAGATCAAATCAAAATTAACACTGGAAGGGCCTTTAGGTCATTTAGCATATACATATATAAACGGTTGAAACACACCTTCTTCTAACAAAACACACAGCGAAACACACACACACCGCCGGAAACTCACCGGAAAATCGATTAAACCGTCAATGACGATCGGAAAGTAGTTTTTGTAGTCAAAATCGATCTCAATCAATAACCGCAGCAACAAATTTATAGTAAAACTACATCAAACAACAAAAAGAGGACGAAAATTGAAAACCTAATAATTGAAAACCTAATCGCAAAATCAATTTCGCCGGAAATTGAATCAATTAATAGCAGCGGCTCGACATAGATTTACTTGAACAATAATCAAATAGTCGTAAATCGTCATATTGATCGTCAAATCAATGGATGAAGAAGATGAAGTTTCCGATGAAGAAATTGATCTAATCGAAAACGTTACAGGTAAATTACTTACATAATCATATATCTAAACGTTTATTTTTCAAATAAGTAGTTTATTTTGTATACAAATCATGTGGATTATCTGAATGCATGTCGTTTCGATAATTAGAATGTTCATATATCCATGTCTGAATGATTTATGTACCAGTCACCAGTTGATTCTAGCTAGTATAGCAGTTCATAAGCATAAAACAATTATAGTTTAGGCAGAACAAATTTTTTTCTTTTTTGGTGAAATCCTATGGTGATTGAATGTATTAATTGATTCTGCATGCTATAATCACTTGATGATTCAACATTTGATACATGTGGATATACGGCAATGTCCGAATACTTTGTGTGACAATCACTTTGTGTGACAATCATAACATTTGATACATGTGGATATACGTCATGACATGTGCTTTTTTATTTACTTGAAACAGGTTCTAGAAGAAAAGTCACACCGAAAACAGTTTTCAGAACAAAGAAACATCAAACACCAGGAGGAACGTGTTATGACGAACCAATTGTTGCCGATAAGTTGAAACCGTATGTTGGACAGGTTTTGGAAAACCTAGATGATTGTATCAAAATGTATCAGGAATATGCATTGGCTTCGGGATTTGATGTCAGAAAGTCTAATCAAACCACAACTAAATTTGGGGAAGTTGTGAAGAAGTATTATGTATGTAACAGAAATGGTAATCCAAAGGCAATGGGAGTGGACACATTGCAAACCGGTGAACCGCCAGTTAGAAAATCAACATTGGAACGTACAGGCTGTAAGGCTCTAATCAAATTTGTGAAGATAGATGGGAGTTGCAAATTCAAAGTAGAAGATTTTAAACCAGTACACAACCATGAGTTGTTGACACCTGAATACAAGCATCTGTCAAAGCAAGAAAGACAATTGAAATTTGCCGAACAAATCTTTATATACAATGCCTCAAAGGCGAATATTGGACCTACAAAGGCACATCAGCTATACTGTACGATGAAGGGTTGTGAAGAGAACGTGAATGGAACAGTGGTCGACTTTAGAAATTGGTCACGTGATCTGAATGTGTTTATCAATGAAAGTGATTCACAAATGCTTGTGAACAAAATGCTAGAAAGAAAGAAATACGTTCCAGGGTTTTCTTTCTATTACAGAGCTGTAGATAACATACTACACTCACTTTTCTGGGCGGATGAGGTGGCAAAGTGTAACTACAACTGTTTCCATGACGTTATGTCTTTTGACGCCACATATAGAACAAACAGGTATGTGACTAACAGATAATCACCAAAATATATACATAAAAATAACATTGACTTAAACTGTTTATTTCATTGACAGGTACAACCTAATGTTCGTTCCATTCACTGGTATTGATAACCACCGTAAATGTGTCACCTTTGCGGGAGGTCTGATACGTGACGAGACGGCAGAGAGTTACATATGGCTTCTGAATTGTTTCATGGATGCATTCAAGAAAGAGCCAATCATGGTGGTTACAGATCAAGACAAATCAATGGAGAAAGCGATTAAGACTGTGTTCAAGAAAGCAAAACACAGATTGTGCATGTGGCACATTACCCAAAAGCTGCCATCAAAGGTATTATTGACAATCTGCATACACTTTAGTTATGAAATAGGCAAAAAAAAAAAATGTATTAAATGTGTTACCCAGTCACTGAATGATTCTAATTATCTTTAAATATATACACATGCCATAGGTTAGGGATGCCATTCCTAGTATAGAGGATGAGTTAGAAAGTGATTTCAAGAGAAGATTTGATAGCATAGTTTGGAATATGCACATTGAACCAGCTGAATTTGAAATGAAATGGGACAAGCTAATGAATGACTTCTCACTGAAGAACGATACCTGGTTCAAACATATGTTTGAAATTAGATCCAGTTGGATACCCGCATACTTTATTGATACAGAAATGTATGGGTTGATGAGAACAACTTCAAGATCGGAAAGTGAGAATGCATTCTTTTCTCATTTCACAAAGTCCGGGTCAAATTTAGTGAATTTCATGAGCGGGTTTGAGTCTGCTATGTTCAAGCAGAGATCAAGTCAATCAAAATTGGATGCCTTTACCATAACAAAAACAAGACAACTGAAAACACAACTGAAGATGGAAAAGGAGGCGGCCAATGTCTACACACATACAATGTTTGAGTTCATCCAAGAGGAGATAGAAGGTTCATTTTACAAATGTACGTTGGATCAGATGACCAAGGATGATGAAACCAAAACTTCTACTTGTGTTATTAATGATTGCAGTATCAATTCATCAAAGCCGATTCAATACAAGGTAAACAAAATCAAGTTGTAACATGCAAACTGTTTCAAATTATATAATAATTAAATTTGATAGTTAACTGATTGCTTCAATAAAAGTTGTTTTTTCCCCCCCCCTGTTTGTCTTTGCTGAAGGTACTTTTTGACCAACAAGAAGGTGACATCATTTGTACTTGCAAAAAGTACCTTAAACTTGGGCTTCTATGCAGACATTGTTTTTGGGTGTTAAGGAACTTCCAAATTGATGAATTGCCCAAAAAATACGTCATGAAACGTTGGATGAAGAATGTTATTCCCCCAGAGTTAAGGTCAAGAAGAAACAGATATGGAGACGAGAACATACCTGTTCAAAACTTGATAAATGAAGCAAGTTCAGTTATCGATGATTCTTTACAACGAATTGGACCGAATGAGAAAAGGCTTGAGGAGTTTGTTAACAAGCTCAAGGCATTGAAGCTTGAGGTAGAAGCTGATAACACAAACAACCCGTCGAAGAAAAAAGATGATATTATATCGTCAATGATCGGGTATGAGAAGCCAGACTCTAATCAGATTCAAAACCCACCAGTTGGAAGCTACAAGGGATGCCATAGTGATAACTGAATCAAGAGTGGGAAAGAGATTGGGATACAACAAAGCAAAAAGAGAAAAATTGTTTGCAGAATATGTGGAGGTGCAAACCACAATGCAAGGACTTGCGAAAGACAAGTAAAGAAAAAAAAAGAAGCTGAAGGAAATTCTGATAAGCAGCCTTGAAGAGTTTAATGTTACTCTTTGTTACCTTTCCCAAAACTTAAACTCATATTCAGTTGGATTTTTTATTTAATTGTTTGTTGAAACTCATTTTGATACACAATTCTTACATTTGGTAAAATACATATTTGGTTAAGCTGTAATTCTTTAATTTTTATGACTTGAAACATTTCTGTTTGTGTATTTTAAAAGATAATCACCATGGGATTTTGCACATAATCCCCATGGGATTGGCACTTAATCACTAAGAGATTCAATTATTATTACATTCTAATTACCATATGACTGATATCCCCATGAGATTGACACATAATCCCCATGGGATTGGTACTTAATCATGAAGAGATCTAATTAATACGTTGTAATTACCATATGACTGATATCCCCATGGGATTGACACATAATCCCCATGGGATTGGCACTTGATCACTAAGAGATTTTAAACGTAACTGGCTAAAAAATCTACAAAGAACAAAAACAAATAATCCCCATGGGATTGGTACTTAATCACTAAGAGATTCAATTATTATTACATTCTAATTACCATATGACTGATATCCCCATGAGATTGACACATAATCCCCATGGGATTGGCACAAAATCCCCATGGGATTGAAATATAATCACTAAGAGATTTTAACCATAACTGCCTAAAAAATTTACAAAGAACAAAAGCAAATAAACCAAGAATCTACTAGTTATTTAGACAAAGTACGTTCTATTTACTTCATATACCAAAAACAACCAGCAAACATATACCAAAAACAACCAGCTAAAACATTATCAGTTGGCATATGTTAATGCATATTCTAAAACTCATTATACGAGCAGCGAGAATATATATAAAGTACATTAAAAGTTTCAAAGTGACACCAAATGTTCGAAATTGCAATTACTTCAAATCCACTGGATTCTCCTTGTCTAACCCTTTCCCATCCTTTGTTATGACTTTCTTTTTAAGCTTCAACAATGTCACCCTCTCAGATTTCTTCCTTTTAACTTTAGCCTCCTCTTGAACAACTTCAGGAGTAGCTTTGCGAGGACGTCCACGCTTCGTTTTTGGCTCCACCTCTCCAGGAACAGTTTTCACAACATTTTCTTGAACAAATGACGTATTAAACTTGTGAATCTTATTTTTGGTTGGTGAAAACTTCACGACATGACCCACAGTCTCTTTTGAAGAACCAACAGTCATCTCTTTGTCACTTGCTTGCTCAACCGTCATTTCTTTGCCACTCTCTTTTTTCAAATACTTTCCGTCAACATAAGCAGAAACACTTGTCTCAGAAACAGATTTCTCGTTAACATTGTCATTTTGTGAACGACGTTTGTATCTCTTTGTTGGAAGTTTTTCATAAACCTTTTCAGCATTCTTTTTATAAGATATCTCTTTGTTGGAAGTTTTTCATAATCCTTTTCAGCATTCTTTTTATAAGATATTTTCTGCTTTTTCCTTGCATGGCCACCATCATCAACAAAGTTTGTTTCATTCTCCACAGGATCTTGAACAAGATCATCTTTAGGGTTTGCAGCATTAGCTTCCTTCTCAAAAAAAAAACAATTGAACTCTTTTCAACAACATCCTGATTAGCCTCCTTCTCAACAGCATCAGTTGCCTTAAACTTCTTTCTATGATTAGTAGCAACATTAGAATCAGAAATCACTTTGTCCTGTTTCTCTGAAGAAACTGGACGATTGCTAATCAAATTAGGATCATTCACATTTTCATCCTTTTCCACATCATCTTCATGGTTAGGGTTGACAGCTTTACCAGATTCTTCATAAACAACAACAACAAGTCCTTCTTCACCAGTTGTTTCATTATTTCTTTCCTCATTCAAATTTTCAAAAACAGTTTGCTCTTCATCATAGAACACAGATTTCATGCTAAACATTTCAGAAATTTTTGACTGGAAGAACTTAAATTTCTTGTTCTCCGGATACTTAACATTTCTGGAACCTCATCCACGATATCCTTATTGGCATTTGGGTCCTCTTCAACGGTTTGTTCTAGATTACATAAACAAAGAAACATGTTTCAGACAAAAAGATTTTGAAAACAGATACCTAACCATATGATCTCACAACCTCCTTCTGAGCTGCACTTAAGGAAACTGCCACTCTTGAGAAATTTTGTGGTGTTGTCCTCAGATGGATACTTAACACTTCTGGAACCTCATCCACGATATCCTTATTGGCATTTGGGTCCTCTTCAACGGTTTGTTCTAGATTACATAAACAAAGAAACATGTTTCAGACAAAAAGATTTTGAAAACAGATACCTAACCATATGATCTCACAACCTCCTTCTGAGCTGCACTTAAGGAAACTGCCACTCTTGAGAAATTTTGTGGTGTTGTCCTCAGATGGATACTTAACACTTCTGGAACCTCATCCACGATATCCTTATTGGCATTTGGGTCCTCTTCAACGGTTTGTTCTAGATTACATAAACAAAGAAACATGTTTCAGACAAAAAGATTTTGAAAACAGATACCTAACCATATGATCTCACAACCTCCTTCTGAGCTGCACTTAAGGAAACTGCCACTCTTGAGAAATTTTGTGGTGTTGTCCTCAGATGGATACTTAACACTTCTGGAACCTCATCCACGATATCCTTATTGGCATTTGGGTCCTCTTCAACGGTTTGTTCTAGATTACATAAACAAAGAAACATGTTTCAGACAAAAAGATTTTGAAAACAGATACCTAACCATATGATCTCACAACCTCCTTCTGAGCTGCACTTAAGGAAACTGCCACTCTTGAGAAATTTTGTGGTGTTGTCCTCAGATGGATACTTAACACTTCTGGAACCTCATCCACGATATCCTTATTGGCATTTGGGTCCTCTTCAACGGTTTGTTCTAGATTACATAAACAAAGAAACATGTTTCAGACAAAAAGATTTTGAAAACAGATACCTAACCATATGATCTCACAACCTCCTTCTGAGCTGCACTTAAGGAAACTGCCACTCTTGAGAAATTTTGTGGTGTTGTCCTCAGATGGATACTTAACACTTCTGGAACCTCATCCACGATATCCTTATTGGCATTTGGGTCCTCTTCAACGGTTTGTTCTAGATTACATAAACAAAGAAACATGTTTCAGACAAAAAGATTTTGTAACATGTCACGACTAGTTACATGTCATATTAAATTTGAAAATCTGATGACAAGGTTTATGAACAATATCTTGAAACAACAAATATCTATTTAGTTCGTACTGGTTAAAAAAAAACGGATAATTATAAATGTTGTTTAATCATATACTCAACAGCTCAAATCATATCAGAGAACATAAACATACAACTTAGATAGTATAATTATGAAATAAACAAGACAAAAATAACCAATTTCCATATCTAACAAGCAGACCAGTTTGACATAAAAATCAAAGCAGCAAATCTAAAACTATTAATTTCCAGCTCAATGATCTTTGAATTACCTCCACAAAACATTACTACTAGTCCAACAACAAATCTAGTAAAATTCATACAAATTTCAAATACTAAATTCCCACAAATATTATTAATAAAACACAACCTACTGAGCCATTTGACCACAAAAGTCAACCCAGCCAAACTACAACTAATTATCCTTTTCCAAAACACAAATACCTCATCAATAACATCCACCACTTTCAGTAGGCCCCTGACATCAACCAAACAACAACAATAATAAACCAGCTTCCAACCCTAAAATTGCCCAATAAAACACTAAACCAGGTTTGACCAGTACAAGTAAAAAATGCAGCAAGGAAGGTACAAAATGGATCCCAAACCATTGAATATAAACAAAAACACCCTCCATACCACAAAATATTATTCCTCACAATCACAATATCAAAACAATCAATCTCCCCAACCCAAAAACCAACCCAAAAACAACAGAAACATACACCAAAACACAAAACAACTGCCATTGACTTTAAAAAGTCAAACAAACATAACGCAGCCTAAACCAATTCATAGCAACAAAATTTTTTATTAAATAGATATACACATGAACAAATAAAAAGTATCATGATAACGAAAATACCTTCATTAGCTTGTGCTTTTCCTTTTTTTTTTCCAGGTTTTTTTAAAGTCTCAACCTCCTCAATGTTCTCTTCATTAGCGACTTCACTAACTTTTGATTCTCCTTTTTTGTTTCCAGATTTTTGTAGCTTCTGAACCGCATCAATAGTTTGTACATCCGCTAAAATGAAAAACAAATAAATAAGATTATAATGTGAAAAAAAATTAAAATAAAAGCATAAAAAATTATTATTAGGTCAAAAACTTACGATCAACAATACGAGATGCAGATTGACGATTCATATGCTTCCTAGGGCTTGTAACTATTTTAGAAACTGATTGGTCAGACATTATCGTAGAATTCGGATAACAGATGGTTATGATCGTATGAGTGTGTGAGTGAATGTGTGTTTAGCGGTGTGTGTATGATTTAGCGTTTGTGTGAGAGTGTGAGTGTGTCATTGTGTTTGCTTTGGTAACTGAGCGGCAATTTAAAAATATTAAATAAGACAAGCAACTACCACCACTTAAAATATCTAATATTTGAATTTTGAATTTTTAATAAATTTAGTTAAAATGATACGACTTGAAATCATCAAGAGATTTAGCTATCCAATCAATTTATTGATAATGTGACTGAATACTATATTGAATCACTAAGTGATTTGTGACTTCTACTCATTGCTATGTCTTGTTATTTTTATATCACATTTGCAGTGTTAAATTAAGTGTTTAACAAATCCAACAAAATCAAAGTACCAACACTTTTTATTTCATCCACAACACACTTAACAACAAACTTGTATCCTTAAACCAAAAAAAATAACAAACGTTGTAGGTGGTTGTGGATCTCTCAAGTAGGGACCTGATCAAATGTGGAGGGTGTAGACAACTGTCATGTGAGTTTCAGCATGTGATAGCCAACCTTTTTGATCCATCAAAGCATCGATACAATCACCATCCTCCAATCCCATATCATCTTGAGTCTTCTTTTCATCAATCCTGGCTCCAAGTTTGTAGAAGATAATAAGGAGACAAATGTGTGTGAATTTGTTTGTTTTTTTGTTCATTTTTTCCTATTTTTAGAAGAAGTTTGTTTCTGTAAAAATCTTGAATGAAATGGTTAGAAGAAGTTGATTTGCTAATATCTGATGAATTATTTTGATTGTGTTATTGGTTTTTATCGTTATAAACACAAAAGACCACCAAACAAAAAAACCAATGTGACGATAATGTGGCTCACCAGTCACCACACTGAACACAAAACACAAAACACAAAAAAACAATGCTGCAATACGAAGATGATAAGCTTAGATAGTATATTTTCAAGCTTGATAGCATAATTTTCCATAACTGGTTAAGAAACTTAAAAAGAAAAAAAACAAATAATCCCCATGGGATTATGACTTAATCCCCATGGGATTGTCATATAATCACTAAGAGATTTTAAGCATAACTGGAAAAAAATTTTAATAACTACATTCTAATCACCATATGACTGATATCACACAGAATAAAAGCAAATAAACCAGATTTCAGACCAATACTCATTCTAAAATTAAACCGACAATTAACTAATTTGGTTACATAGAAGTACCTTGTTAGAATATTAACTAAATAACTATCCGTAGCAGCAAAACCAAGAATTTCACTTACAGTATTAAGAGAACACTAGACAGTCCAGACTGACAAACCAGCTAACAGAATATTACATCAAAATACCACAAAATAGAAAGATTGATACTAAAAATTCCATATGCATTGATTCTGAACATTCATTCTAAATTCATTGATTCTGATTTCTGAAATTTGATGCTGAACACGTTGACTACTTGTACGGATGGCAAAACATTGATTCTTGATACATGGTTGTTGTCACTCTGAATCCGAACCTTCCACATCAACATCAGAATCAGCATAGTACATCGAAGAAGTATCTACACCGACCACGTTGGGTGGAAGCTTGAACCCTTTTGCAGTTAAACGACATATGGCCTGTTAATCAAGAAACATCAAATAAGAGAAACAGAAAGGAGTAAAAGCTACACGGATATATTAAAAAAAAGGACATAATTAATAAAATAGAACAGCAGTTTACCGGATAGCAAGAAATCCCAACTTTAACTTCATTCACATGCTGCAGACGCATAATAACATCACCTAGTACAAGCTCTTCATCCCTCTTTCGAATTTTTGGATAGTAACGGGGAAAGTCAAAGTTAATGTATGCTTTAACCAAAGACGAGACATTCCTAAATACAATGGCTGATATCCACATACTATCAACTATTTCCAGAAATGTAATATGAGGAGCGTTGATCTCAACAAAGCTTACAAGATCATCAGCCTCATATCCATGTATTACCAAATTTTTAACACTAGGGGATGTGATATCAATCAATGAACCATGACAGCAACGAAGAGTCAAAGTTTCCAACAAAGGACTACCAGATAAAATTTTTGGGATCAAGTCTTCTTCCAATCTAGAATTTGATATAGTTAAATCCTTAAGGTTGTTCCAGGTAATTCCAACATGAGGATGAAGCAAGCAATATCCAACATCGAGAGTTGTGAAATGGGAATTCATGTAGAATGATTGACTTTCAATTGAGTATGTATCATCATTTCCAAAATGCCTTAAGTAAAGTGTGAAATCTTAAAACCCTAAATGCTAAACCCTAGAATGCTAAAGCCTATAGGAGGGGGACGGAAGTCACGGTACGCTTAAGGGTTTAGGGTTTGAAGTCGTAGGGTTAGCCTAACGGCTAACCCTACAACTTCAAACCCTAAACCCTAAGCTACAATATAAAAACCGATTGGAAAGATCTAAAACCCTAAATGCTAAACCCTAGAATGCTAAAGCCTATAGGAGGGGGACGGAAGTCACGGTACGCTTAAGGGTTTAGGGTTTGAAGTCGTAGGGTTAGCCTAACGGCTAACCCTACAACTTCAAACCCTAAACCCTAAGCTACAATATAAAAACCGATTGGAAAGATCTAAAACCCTAAATGCTAAACCCTAGAATGCTAAAGCCTATAGGAGGGGGACGGAAGTCACGGTACGCTTAAGGGTTTAGGGTTTGAAGTCGTAGGGTTAGCCTAACGGCTAACCCTACAACTTCAAACCCTAAACCCTAAGCTACAATATAAAAACCGATTGGAAAGATCTAAAACCCTAAATGCTAAACCCTAGAATGCTAAAGCCTATAGGAGGGGGACGGAAGTCACGGTACGCTTAAGGGTTTAGGGTTTGAAGTCGTAGGGTTAGCCTAACGGCTAACCCTACAACTTCAAACCCTAAACCCTAAGCTACAATATAAAAACCGATTGGAAAGATCTAAAACCCTAAATGCTAAACCCTAGAATGCTAAAGCCTATAGGAGGGGGACGGAAGTCACGGTACGCTTAAGGGTTTAGGGTTTGAAGTCGTAGGGTTAGCCTAACGGCTAACCCTACAACTTCAAACCCTAAACCCTAAGCTACAATATAAAAACCGATTGGAAAGATCTAAAACCCTAAATGCTAAACCCTAGAATGCTAAAGCCTATAGGAGGGGGACGGAAGTCACGGTACGCTTAAGGGTTTAGGGTTTGAAGTCGTAGGGTTAGCCTAACGGCTAACCCTACAACTTCAAACCCTAAACCCTAAGCTACAATATAAAAACCGATTGGAAAGATCTAAAACCCTAAATGCTAAACCCTAGAATGCTAAAGCCTATAGGAGGGGGACGGAAGTCACGGTACGCTTAAGGGTTTAGGGTTTGAAGTCGTAGGGTTAGCCTAACGGCTAACCCTACAACTTCAAACCCTAAACCCTAAGCTACAATATAAAAACCGATTGGAAAGATCTAAAACCCTAAATGCTAAACCCTAGAATGCTAAAGCCTATAGGAGGGGGACGGAAGTCACGGTACGCTTAAGGGTTTAGGGTTTGAAGTCGTAGGGTTAGCCTAACGGCTAACCCTACAACTTCAAACCCTAAACCCTAAGCTACAATATAAAAACCGATTGGAAAGATCTAAAACCCTAAATGCTAAACCCTAGAATGCTAAAGCCTATAGGAGGGGGACGGAAGTCACGGTACGCTTAAGGGTTTAGGGTTTGAAGTCGTAGGGTTAGCCTAACGGCTAACCCTACAACTTCAAACCCTAAACCCTAAGCTACAATATAAAAACCGATTGGAAAGATCTAAAACCCTAAATGCTAAACCCTAGAATGCTAAAGCCTATAGGAGGGGGACGGAAGTCACGGTACGCTTAAGGGTTTAGGGTTTGAAGTCGTAGGGTTAGCCTAACGGCTAACCCTACAACTTCAAACCCTAAACCCTAAGCTACAATATAAAAACCGATTGGAAAGATCTAAAACCCTAAATGCTAAACCCTAGAATGCTAAAGCCTATAGGAGGGGGACGGAAGTCACGGTACGCTTAAGGGTTTAGGGTTTGAAGTCGTAGGGTTAGCCTAACGGCTAACCCTACAACTTCAAACCCTAAACCCTAAGCTACAATATAAAAACCGATTGGAAAGATCTAAAACCCTAAATGCTAAACCCTAGAATGCTAAAGCCTATAGGAGGGGGACGGAAGTCACGGTACGCTTAAGGGTTTAGGGTTTGAAGTCGTAGGGTTAGCCTAACGGCTAACCCTACAACTTCAAACCCTAAACCCTAAGCTACAATATAAAAACCGATTGGAAAGATCTAAAACCCTAAATGCTAAACCCTAGAATGCTAAAGCCTATAGGAGGGGGACGGAAGTCACGGTACGCTTAAGGGTTTAGGGTTTGAAGTCGTAGGGTTAGCCTAACGGCTAACCCTACAACTTCAAACCCTAAACCCTAAGCTACAATATAAAAACCGATTGGAAAGATCTAAAACCCTAAATGCTAAACCCTAGAATGCTAAAGCCTATAGGAGGGGGACGGAAGTCACGGTACGCTTAAGGGTTTAGGGTTTGAAGTCGTAGGGTTAGCCTAACGGCTAACCCTACAACTTCAAACCCTAAACCCTAAGCTACAATATAAAAACCGATTGGAAAGATCTAAAACCCTAAATGCTAAACCCTAGAATGCTAAAGCCTATAGGAGGGGGACGGAAGTCACGGTACGCTTAAGGGTTTAGGGTTTGAAGTCGTAGGGTTAGCCTAACGGCTAACCCTACAACTTCAAACCCTAAACCCTAAGCTACAATATAAAAACCGATTGGAAAGATCTAAAACCCTAAATGCTAAACCCTAGAATGCTAAAGCCTATAGGAGGGGGACGGAAGTCACGGTACGCTTAAGGGTTTAGGGTTTGAAGTCGTAGGGTTAGCCTAACGGCTAACCCTACAACTTCAAACCCTAAACCCTAAGCTACAATATAAAAACCGATTGGAAAGATCTAAAACCCTAAATGCTAAACCCTAGAATGCTAAAGCCTATAGGAGGGGGACGGAAGTCACGGTACGCTTAAGGGTTTAGGGTTTGAAGTCGTAGGGTTAGCCTAACGGCTAACCCTACAACTTCAAACCCTAAACCCTAAGCTACAATATAAAAACCGATTGGAAAGATCTAAAACCCTAAATGCTAAACCCTAGAATGCTAAAGCCTATAGGAGGGGGACGGAAGTCACGGTACGCTTAAGGGTTTAGGGTTTGAAGTCGTAGGGTTAGCCTAACGGCTAACCCTACAACTTCAAACCCTAAACCCTAAGCTACAATATAAAAACGAGTTGGAAAGATCTAAAACCCTAAATGCTAAACCCTAGAATGCTAAAGCCTATAGGAGGGGGACGGAAGTCACGGTACGCTTAAGGGTTTAGGGTTTGAAGTCGTAGGGTTAGCCTAACGGCTAACCCTACAACTTCAAACCCTAAACCCTAAGCTACAATATAAAAACGAGTTGGAAAGATCTAAAACCCTAAATGCTAAACCCTAGAATGCTAAAGCCTATAGGAGGGGGACGGAAGTCACGGTACGCTTAAGGGTTTAGGGTTTGAAGTCGTAGGGTTAGCCTAACGGCTAACCCTACAACTTCAAACCCTAAACCCTAAGCTACAATATAAAAACGAGTTGGAAAGATCTAAAACCCTAAATGCTAAACCCTAGAATGCTAAAGCCTATAGGAGGGGGACGGAAGTCACGGTACGCTTAAGGGTTTAGGGTTTGAAGTCGTAGGGTTAGCCTAACGGCTAACCCTACAACTTCAAACCCTAAACCCTAAGCTACAATATAAAAACGAGTTGGAAAGATCTAAAACCCTAAATGCTAAACCCTAGAATGCTAAAGCCTATAGGAGGGGGACGGAAGTCACGGTACGCTTAAGGGTTTAGGGTTTGAAGTCGTAGGGTTAGCCTAACGGCTAACCCTACAACTTCAAACCCTAAACCCTAAGCTACAATATAAAAACTGATTGGAAAGATCTAAAACCCTAAATGCTAAACCCTAGAATGCTAAAGCCTATAGGAAGGGGGACGGAAATCACGGTACGCTTAAGGGTTTAGGGTTTGAAGTCGTAGGGTTAGCCTAACGGCTAACCCTACAACTTCAAACCCTAAACCCTAAACCCTAAGCTACAATATAAAAACCGATTGGAAAGATCTAAAACCCTAAATGCTAAACCCTAAATGCTAAACCCTAGAATGCTAAAGCCTATAGGAGGGGGACGGAAGTCACGGTACGCTTAAGGGTTTAGGGTTTGAAGTCGTAGGGTTTAGCCTAACGGCTAACCCTACAACTTCAAACCCTAAACCCTAAGCTACAATATAAAAACGAATTGGAAAGATCTAAAACCCTAAATGCTAAACCCTAGAATGCTAAAGCCTATAGGAGGGGGACGGAAGTCACGGTACGCTTAAGGGTTTAGGGTTTGAAGTTGTAGGGTTAGCCCTAAACCCTAAGCTACAATATAAAAACCGATTGGAAAGATCTAAAACCCTAAATGCTAAACCCTAGAATGCTAAAGCCTATAGAAGGGGACGGAAGTCACGGTACGCTTAAGGGTTTAGGGTTTGAAGTCGTAGGGTTAGCCTAACGGCTAACCCTACAACTTCAAACCCTAAACCCTAAGCTACAATATAAAAACCGATTGGAAAGATCTAAAACCCTAAATGCTAAACCCTAGAATGCTAAACCGATTGGAAAGATCTAAAACCCTAAATGCTAAACCCTAGAATGCTAAAGCCTATAGGAAGGGGGACGGAAGTCACGGTACGCTTAAGGGTTTAGGGTTTGAAGTCGTAGGGTTAGCCTAACGGCTAACCCTACAACTTCAAACCCTAAACCCTAAGCTACAATATAAAAACGAGTTGGAAAGATCTAAAACCCTAGAATGCTAAAGCCTATAGGAGGGGGACGGAAGTCACGGTACGCTTAAGGGTTTAGGGTTTGAAGTCTTAGGGTTAGCCTAACGGCTAACCCTACAACTTCAAACCCTAAACCTAAGCTACAATATAAAAACCGATTGGAAAGATCTAAAACCCTAAATGCTAAACCCTAGAATGCTAAAGCCTATAGGAGGGGGACGGAAGTCACGGTACGCTTAAGGGTTTAGGGTTTGAAGTCGTAGGTTAGCCTAACGGCTAACCCTACAACTTCAAACCCTAAACCCTAAGCTACAATATAAAAACGAGTTGGAAAGATCTAAAACCCTAAATGCTAAACCCTAGAATGCTAAAGCCTATAGGAGGGGGACGGAAGTCACGGTACGCTTAAGGGTTTAGGGTTTGAAGTCGTAGGGTTAGCCTAACGGCTAACCCTACAACTTCAAACCCTAAACCCTAAGCTACAATATAAAAACGAGTTGGAAAGATCTAAAACCCTAGAATGCTAAAGCCTATAGGAGGGGGACGGAAGTCACGGTACGCTTAAGGGTTTAGGGTTTGAAGTCGTAGGGTTCTAGGGTTAGCCTAACGGCTAACCCTACAACTTCAAACCCTAAACCCTAAGCTACAATATAAAAACGAGTTGGAAAGATCTAAAACCCTAAATGCTAAACCCTAGAATGCTAAAGCCTATAGGAAGGGGGACGGAAGTCACGGTACGCTTAAGGGTTTAGGGTTTGAAGTCGTAGGGTTAGCCTAACGGCTAACCCTACAACTTCAAACCCTAAACCCTAAGCTACAATATAAAAACGAGTTGGAAAGATCTAAAACCCTAAATGCTAAACCCTAGAATGCTAAAGCCTATAGGAAGGGGGACGGAAGTCACGGTACGCTTAAGGGTTTAGGGTTTGAAGTCGTAGGGTTAGCCTAACGGCTAACCCTACAACTTCAAACCCTAAACCCTAAGCTACAATATAAAAACGAGTTGGAAAGATCTAAAACCCTAAATGCTAAACCCTAGAATGCTAAAGCCTATAGGAGGGGGACGGAAGTCACGGTACGCTTAAGGGTTTAGGGTTTGAAGTCGTAGGGTTTGAAGTTAGAATCAATGAATTTAGAGTGAATGATGATACATACTTAATTGAAATCTCTTAGAGATTATATGCCAATCCCATGGGGATTATTTGCTTTTATTCTTCATAAATTTTTTAGCCTGTAGTAGTTAAAATCTCTTAGTGATTATATTCAAATCCCATGGGGATTAAGTACAAATCCCATGGGGATTATTTGCTTTTGTTCTTGTTAAATTTTTTAGCCAGTTATGGTTAAAATCTCTTAGTGATTATATTCAAATCCCATGGGGATTATGTGCCAATCCCATGGGGATTATGTGCCAATCCCATGGGGATTATGTGCCAATCCCATGGGGATTAACTGTACAAATCATGATTTTGATATCCCCATGGGATTGGACATAATCCCATGGGATTGGCACATAATCCCCATGGGATTGGCACATAATCCCCATGGGATACGAAGTTATACACTAAGAGATTTTACCCATATCTGGCTAAAAATTTTACGAAGAACAAAAGCAAATTGTCCCAATGGGATTGGCACTTGATCACTAAGAGATTTAACTACGTAATTTGTAACGTTGAATGTTCCAGTAAACTAATAACCAGAGAACAGTGTACACTGAACAAAACGAAAATTTGCTTAACTGAAATATTGAATTATAAGAAGGGCTAATTACTTGGAAAGTCCTTCAACTTGTCACTGAAACCTTTTCTGGGGCTCGAACAAAAAAATGTTCTATTCGGGGGAAGAAAACCGGCTAAAATCTCTTTTATGGGGTTCCGTACAAGTAGCCAGTTAAAAATAGGGCTAATTACTTGGAAAGTCCCATAACTTGTCACTGAAATCTTTTCTGGGGCTCCAACAAAAAAAAGTTCTATTTGAGGGTATGAAAACGGCTAAAACTATTTTTGTTGGGTCTCGTGTAAGTAGCCGGTCAAAAACGGCTAAAATTTTTACTTAACACCACCGTGAAGTCTCCATAGCCGCCACCATAAACACCGCTACTATTCCGACAACGAACCTTAATACCCAAATTTGAAACTTTTAAGTTAATCAATCTTATTTGTTTTTCACCCAAAAAAGTTTTTCACGAGAAACCTAATCAGTTGTGACTTGTGAGGAAGCCAAAATTAGATCTGGAATCAAAGGGTAGCGAAGCTACCGGTGGTCGCTGTCGGAGAGGCGGAACAAGGGACAATTGGGATGGCAGGGAAATCGAAGGTGTGTAGTGGTATTTTTTGATAGTTGTGTGTGTTTGTGAAATTGGTAGATGGGTTTTGCCGATCCAGTGAAACCATTGTTCAGATTTTAGTAACTTCGTATCCAATGAAGTTTCCGACGTCGGTAGCGGTGGTTTTGAAATGGAAGTGGCTAGATGCTGATATGATACAAGGGAATATAAAGAAGTGGCTAAATTGAACTTTTTTTTGTTGGAGCCCCAGAAAAGGTTTCAGTGACAAGTTGAGGGACTTTTCAAGTAATTAGCCCTTAAAAATAAGGATAAAACCGGCTAGCTACTGTACACGTCAGCAAAAAAGTGGTCACGGTCCTACTATAGTAGTTTTAGCCGGTTTTCTTCCCCCGAATAGAACTTTTTTTTGTTTGAGCCCCAGAAAAGGTTTAAGTGACAAGTTGAGGGACTTTCCAAACAATTAGCCCTTATAAGAAACAAGAATACATCTGATCACATTTGTTTAAACCTTCACATTGATAACTATAAATATACAACAGAAATCATGAAATTTGAATGCTTTAACTCATTTCTCTTCATCTTTCACGTTCAGCCCTATTCTTCAGCCCTAAAAAAACAAGTTGCTTGATTTCTTCCTTGTCGTAAACATTTACAAAGTCAGATGCTCTTTGTAAATTATCAGCAGCCAATTGGTTCATTGGGTGTGTCAAAATCCTTGCTGCATATCTGCTCCTTAACCTCCTCAATTTAACTCTTTGTTCATTGGACTCCTTGGGTAACTCACAATCCCATCTACTCTCATCCTGTCCCATGTAAGTCTCCATGTGTCGCATAATGAAAACTCCACAATCCAGACTGTTATGTTTTGTTTGCCAATTGAGTTTAAATAGACGATGCTTCACTTGACCCATAGCTTTAGCATGTTTGTGGCCAAATTCTACCAGAAGGTTTTGCATACATTGTTTCTGTAAAAATGATTTAGTCAAAACATAATAAAAAACTAGCAATCCAAAAAACAAACACATACCAACTTCACTGAAACTTACTGAATAATTCAAGACCCTTTGGTATTTAGCGATGAAGTCTGATCCAGAATAGATGTTATCAATAATACACAATTGAGGTTTTCGAAGGTCAAACACAAAGAGGAAAAAGTGACGATTTCTACAAACAGGAAGGAAAACCTGCATGCGTATAACAGAAATATAGTTAAAATGAAGAACAAAATTAAATGTAATATAAAAACTTAACAGTAATAAAAAAACTTGATAAATGAAGCAAGTTCAGTTATCGATGATTCTTTACAACGAATTAGACCGAATGAGAAAAAGCTTGAGGAGTTTGTTAACAAGCTCAAGGCATTGAAGCTTGAGGTAGAAGCTGATAACCCAAACACCCCGTCGAAGAAAAAAGATGATATTATATCGTCAATGATCGGGTATGAGAAGCCAGACTCTAATCAGATTCAAACATATTTGGTTAAGCTGTAATTCTTTATTTTTTATAACTTGAAACATTTCTGTTTGAGTATTTTAAAAGATAATCCCCATGGGATTTTGCACATAATCCCCATGGGATTGCATATAATCACTAAGAGATTTTACCCATATATGGCTAAAAAATTTACGAAGAACAAAAGCAAATAATCCTAATGGGATTGGCACTTAATCACTAAGAGATTCAATTATTATTACATTCTAATTACCATATGACTGATATCCCCATGAGATTGACACATAATCCCCATGGGATTGCATATAATCACTAAGAGATTTTACCCATATATGGCTAAAAAATTTACGAAGAACAAAAGCAAATAATCCCAATGGGATTGGCACTTGATCACTAAGAGATTTTATTCAAGTCAAACTTGTTGGCATAGAATAAAGGATCCAAAGATGTACGAAAATGCTCATGAATTTTCTCTTTCAAGCTTATTCTCTTATCAGAATTGAGGACATCATGATGCTGTCAAAAAAGTTATTAAAGCGAAAAATAAAATAAAAAAACAATTAAAGTCAACTTGGAATTATAAATGAAGGAATTATAACTTACAAGAACACCAGTGGGAAGAAACAACCTATGAACCGGGTGGACTTTTCTTGACTTCTCTTCATGATTCAAAAGAACTCCCCACAAATCAACCACAGAAGCCTCTATAATCAAGTTGGGACATAAAGTTTCCAACGAAACTCGAACTGCAACTACTCCATCTTCTGATGTGAATACAGTATCCCTGTCATAAAGACATAAGATAATTAAATGAATTTCAACAAAATCAATAAAAGATTAGTTATACAAGCAACATATAATTCAATAGAAACAAAATGGAAATGAAAGATGTATAATAGAAACATACGTTCCATGGCCGAAACATGCAAACAGATTGTTAGCAACAGCATACTCAGATGCTGACAGACGCTCTGAGACAATACTTGTACGACTCACAAACGGTGATTTAAGAACCATTGATGGCTTAATGGATCTCTTTATACAAGCTGCTTCTGCAATTTGAGAAGTAGAGGAAATACCAGAAACATCAGCCCATAATTCTGATCTTTTTGGAGGAGTTGGGGTTAGAATATCAAAACTCGGTGCATCATCAATGGTAAAATGTTTTAGCCTATTGTAACTGTTCTCTAGCTGCTGTTTCTTCAAATTTAACAAGGACATATCACATGTTCTACATATCTCATCAACATTCTCGGACCACCATTGACTACAATATTCTAGTTCTTGCTCTTTAGAAACTTCAAAATTAACAACTTGAACTTTATCATCTTCTAGAGGCTGCCCAACAACATCCTGATTCTCCTTCACACCATCAACTGCTTCATCACCAGCAACAGTATCAACAACAATTTTCTGTTTGTTACCCTGATCAACTTTATCAACATTAACATCTTCATTCGTAGAAACAACCACCTGATTTTCATCATTACTAACGTCGTTAACCTTCTTGACACTACTACAAACAGGGCTATCCTTGACCCGCTTTTTATGACCCACGCTAATAGATGACGCGCAAAGTGAGAAGTCATAAAATAAGGGTCATTACGAGTAAATCGATGACGCGTTTTCAGAAGCGTCATAACATATCGGTCATAATCTGTTAAAATTTAAGTTTCCAGTTTTTTTCCCACCCCTGACCTTTTAACTTTTCATTATATCCCGCCCAAAATTTTCCCCAAAATCAAAATAATTGTATATCCCTCTTTCTTTTACCCCTTACTCTCGTTCCCCTTTCTCTCTTTCTGCTTCTCATTCTCTCCACCTCTTTCTCTCATTCTGTTCACCTCCACCATAAATTTAATCTTTCTTAACCAAATATATCAAATCAAAATCTGGAGATGTAAAGTAACATGTATGCATCCTCAACACGCGATAGGATCAAAACCTTATCTCTCTCTCTCAAAAAGATCTACATTATCAAACATTGTCTCTCTCTCTTAAAAAGATCTAGATCTGCTTCTTCCATCCAACCGGTTCCAACATCTCTCTCTCAAACAAATCTATTTTATTTAAATCTATACGTAAAATCTATTTTTTTGGGTTTACGCTCATCTAATTTTTTTTAAATTTAAATATTTTTGCAGATTTTTTTACGCTGATCTGTTGGTGGTGTGTTGTTCCTGACGCGGGGTTTTCTTCCTCTTTGAGGATGTTCTTGAGGTGTGTTTTAATTGATGATGTTCTTGAGGCGTGTTTTAATTGATGATGTTCTTGAGGCGTGTTTTAATTGATGATGTTCTTGAGGTGTGTTTTCAGTATGCTTATTATAGATGATGATGTTCTTGAGGTGCGTTTTCAGTGTGTTTTAGATGATGTTCCTGACGCGCTATGTTTGTAATTGATGATGTTCTTGAGGTGTGTTTTAATTGATGATGTTCTTGAGGTGTGTTTTAATTGATGATGTTCTTGAGGTGTGTTTTAATTGATGATGTTCTTGAGGTGTGTTTTAATTGATGATGTTCTTGAGGTGTGTTTTAATTGATGATGTTCTTGAGGTGTGTTTTAATTGATGATGTTCTTGAGGTGTGTTTTAATTGATGATGTTCTTGAGGTGTGTTTTAATTGATGATGTTCTTGAGGTGTGTTTTAATTGATGATGTTCTTGAGGTGTGTTTTAATTGATGATGTTCTTGAGGTGTGTTTTAATTGATGATGTTCTTGAGGTGTGTTTTAATTGATGATGTTCTTGAGGTGTGTTTTAATTGATGATGTTCTTGAGGTGTGTTTTAATTGATGATGTTCTTGAGGTGTGTTTTAATTGATGATGTTCTTGAGGTGTGTTTTAATTGATGATGTTCTTGAGGTGTGTTTTAATTGATGATGTTCTTGAGGTGTGTTTTAATTGATGATGTTCTTGAGGTGTGTTTTAATTGATGATGTTCTTGAGGTGTGTTTTAATTGATGATGTTCTTGAGGTGTGTTTTAATTGATGATGTTCTTGAGGTGTGTTTTAATTGATGATGTTCTTGAGGTGTGTTTTAATTGATGATGTTCTTGAGGTGTGTTTTAATTGATGATGTTCTTGAGGTGTGTTTTAATTGATGATGTTCTTGAGGTGTGTTTTAATTGATGATGTTCTTGAGGTGTGTTTTAATTGATGATGTTCTTGAGGTGTGTTTTAATTGATGATGTTCTTGAGGTGTGTTTTAATTGATGATGTTCTTGAGGTGTGTTTTAGATGATGATGTTCTTGAGGTGCGTTGTCAGTGTGTTTTAGATGATGTTCCTGACGCGCTATTTGTAAGCTCGATATCTTTTAGATCTTGTATGGATGAACACGAGGCCAGATTATATATGTTTATACTTTTTCTTAATCGAAGTTATATATGTTTTCGATATCTTTTAGATCTTGTATGGATGAACACGAGGCCAGATTATATATGTTTATACTTTTTCTTAATCGAAGTTATATATGTTTATACTTTTTCTTAATCAGTGATACATGTTTTATATGAGACCAGGTTATGGAAGAAACCAAAGACAAAAAGAATGTGGCTGAATCCTATGTCTATGACGTGCCTATGCCTATAGACATGAGTAACTAGGTAATTTACTTGCTTTTGGGCAATAGTTACACAATTGGCACACCTCTTAAATGTTTCCATAGCTTGACTGCGAGGTAGTTGTTCAAGGGCAGGGTCCTGGTCCTCATCATGGCCATGTTCTGGACTTTGTTGCTTAACGATACCTTGTTACTTTTAGTGCAATTAAGTTCTGTGAAATGCTATTTTTATTTGAATATGGATTATCTTTACAGGTGTTTATGAAGTTCAGTATGATAACTACTTTATGTACTTTATTTGTTTAGTTACCTAATATAGTGGTCAAAACATGATTATATTCAACTAATGGGCATAACGTGAATGTTCTTATTCTGATGCTCAATATTGTCCTTGTGTGATATCTTATACTTTATTTTTATAAGATTGGGTTTGTTGGTAACGTTATCTCTTAATGTCTTGCGTACATGCAGTAAGGATGCTTAAGGAAGAGTTGCAGCTGCTTCAGGAACCTGGATCCTATGTTGGTGAAGTTGTCAAAGTAATGGGAAAATCAAAAGTTCTAGTCAAGATTCGTGCCGCTGTGGTGCCGTGCACATTTTATATTCATGACAAGTATATGTACAGTTTTGCATATACATATCAGATTTAAAAACCTCATTGTTTTGATATATATATATGAAATGCGTTATTTTGATATTTGTGTTTTTAATTTTGTATTATCAGGTTTTTAATTCTCATTTAATAGAAAATTAGGAACTGAAAAAAATTATTTAAAAAAAATAAAAATAGGTTATGACGCGCAAAAACGCACGTCATAAAAAAGGGTCATAAATGCGTGTCATAAGTGCGCGTCATAAGTGCGCGTCATAGACGGATGACGCCCAAATGCGGGTCATGAAAATTTATGACCCCGTCCTTCCTTGACGCGCATTTGCGCGTCATCTGAGCCATTTATGACGCGCATTGCGGGTCATAAATAGCTGTTTTTCTAGTAGTGTGACAACATCATCCACCACATTATTATCATTACAAACATCAACGACCGTCAGTAGTAAATCAGATTTGTTGTTAGCAACTTCAGTGACAATATCTGCTTCAGATCTTCTACAAGCATTATCACAAACATTATCATCATTTACAATATCTTTGTTACTACTATTCATCCCATCAACAGGAGACTTCTTCCCACCACTTTTATATAACGTCTCCTCAAAATTGACGTTCAACTCCTTTCCTTCTTTTTCACATTTCAAATTAACATCTACATAAGGACTAGCATAATAATCATCTGAATCCAGGTTAACATGATTTGCGTCTGTATTCTGATCAAAATCATCATAATCATCACCATTCATACCTTCCAAATTAACATCCTTAGATAAACCTTCCAACATGCTCCCAATAACTTCCTTCGCATCATCCTCAAAAATTCCTTTATTCGACAAATATATATTACAGATCTTACTTTGATAACCTTTCAGGGTTACATCTCCAGGAAACTTCGACAAAGCATCCTTGATGCTACTAAAGAGAATATTTCTTATATTCAATGCGTCCTCAATCTTCGAACTAAGCAACTGATAATATTCCTGCATTGTAACACACATCTCCATTTAAAAAATAAATGAATAATGAACGATAAATTAAGTGAATCAAGCACATATAGACCTAATTTTTCACAAAAATAATACCTCTTTTGAATGACTAATGACATCCTTCAGTTCTTCATTTGCAAAAAATCCCTCACCTTCTCCTTCCTGTTCTTCCTTTTCATTAACAATGGGAAAGAGATCCAACTGACCAAATGAACCCATCGCAACTTCTTTGTTTTCTCTGGCTTTCATTAAACCAACCCAATTCTTGAATATGGGACGCTCTCTAATAACAGGAAGAGAGTCACATTTTGTGCGGTCCAAATACAGCAGCTATAACAAATAAAAAAATACAAGTGTTAGATAAATCATCAAATGACTAGGTAAAACAAATGAATTTCAAAACAATCTCTTAGTGATTATATACCCTATCATTTCTGTTTGTGTATTTTAAAAGATAATCCCCATGGGATTGGTACATGATCACTAAGAGATTATAACCATAACTGGGTCAGAAATTTATAAATGAAGTTGATCCACATGAGATTGGCACATAATCACAATATGATCAGCAAGTTATTATATACCAAATCAGCACATAAATTAAAAAAAAATAATAATAAACAAGGAAAACAATATGTAGAATTGGTAAGAGTAAACTCACACAAAGAAAGGTTGCAGGTCCAGAATAAGGATTACTATCTGGAGAGTCCCGATTCCAGTTTTCCTTACTTAACTTCAAATAATGTAAAAGATAACCACACCAATCATAGGAACGCAGATCAACATCAATGTCAACATGATGCAACACATCAAGATTATATCCATTGACCGATGAATACACCATTGTATTCACAAAAAGCATAAGCACATTCATTATAAAAACGTTGTCTGCCGGAAAATCCCCATTTATCCTAGAAGATACCATCGTATTCCTAACACATTTGGTACTCACTTGAAACTGTTTCGACCATAGGCTAACAAAATCAGATTTCTCAAGTGATGGAGTATCAAGTATGACAGTCCCACCCTTTGGAATTCCAAAAACGTCATACACCGCGTCTCTATCACAAGGAATATCACCCCTAGCAGTCCTAATAACCATGCTTTCCGGATCAAAACTGTCAACTACATAGTAAACCAACCTTCCTGGTAAATAAGTTATATTAAACCCCAATAAAGATCCAAATCCAACATCTCTTAGTGCCTGCTGCTTAATCTGACTAAGAACGGTCATAGCAACACAGAGCTGATTTGGTGTACTCCTTACCTTCATTCTACGGAAACCATCTTCCTCATCCAATTCCGACTTCAAAGACGGCTTTTGTTCATTATCCGACAACTTACACCTCTTATTCGACGTAACAAAACCTTTACAAACATCTGAATAAACCAAAAACAAAATCTCAGAAAACAATTCATAATCAACCGAAAACTAAACCTATAAATGACATATTAAACTAACAAAATGACATAAAGGATTAACAAATCTATTTGTGATTTTTAACAACTATCACCATGCGAATATTAACATGCAACATTAATTAATACCTTCAATAAGCAAATGACTACAATAATAATCTAATGCTTCAAACCTAAACAATACGCACTTGAATGTATCACTACATGGAAAGATCTAAAACCCTAAATGCTAAACCCTAGAATGCTAAAGCCTATAGGAGGGGGACGGAAGTCACGGTACACTTAAGGGTTTAGGTTTTGAAGTTAGAATCAATGAATTTAGAGTGAATGATGATACATACTTAATTGAAATCTCTTAGAGATTATATGCCAATCCCATGGGGATTATTTGCTTTTATTCTTCATAAATGTTTTAGCCTGTAGTAGTTAAAATCTCTTAGTGATTATATTCAAATCCCATGGGGATTAAGTACAAATCCCATGGGGATTATTTGCTTTTGTTCTTGTTAAATTTTTTAGCCAGTTATGGTTAAAATCTCTTAGTGATTAACTTTGTATTCCATGGGGATTATGTGCCAATCCCATGGGGATTATGTACCAGTCCCATGGGGATATCAAAATAGATTTAACCAGTTAATCCCCATGGGATTGGCACATAATCCCCATGGGATACGAAGTTAATCACTAAGAGATTTTACCCATATCTGGCTAAAAAATTTACGAAGAACAAAAGCAAAATGTTCTGATGTTAGCTATTTAACGACAATTTTCTGGCAAAATTAATGTTTCTAATTAATCGGAAATACTTTAATTTTCCGACGATTTCTATAAAAAATGATCGTGTCGGAAATTCGTTAAATACTTCCCATAAATTTCCAACGAAATTTATTAGTTTAGTATTTTTCCTATTATAAAAAAAACCCTTAGAATTAATATAAAAAACCCTCCCTCACTGATCCAATCCGAGTTTTAAAAATCCCAACCTGATTTATTTTCGATCCGAGTTTTATAAAATTATGACTCCCTCTCTCACTGACCCGATCCGATTCTGAGTTTCAAATCACAATTACACCGCTGCATCGCACAGACATTATCACTCGTATGTTTGAAATAACTAACAAAATGTTCTGATGTTAGCTATTTAACGACAATTTTCTGGCAAAATTAATGTTTCTAATTAATCGGAAATACTTTAATTTTCCGACGATTTCTATAAAAAATGATCGTGTCGGAAATTCGTTATACTTCCCATAAATTTCCAACGACATTAATTAGTTTAGTATTTTTCCTATTATAAAAAAAACCCTATAATTTATAATTAATATAAATTTATAAAAGTAATTTCTTAGAATAAAAACCCTATAATTTATAATTAATATAAATTTATAAAAGTAATTTCTTAGAATAAAAACCCTATAATTTATAATTAATATAAATTTATAAAAGTAATTTCTTAGAATAAAAACCCTATAATTTATAATTAATATAAATTTATAAAAGTAATTTCTTAGAATAAAAACCCTATAATTTATAATTAATATAAATTTATAAAAGTAATTTCTTAGAATAAAAACCCTATAATTTATAATTAATATAAATTTATAAAAGTAATTTCTTAGAATAAAAACCCTATAATTTATAATTAATATAAATTTATAAAAGTAATTTCTTAGAATAAAAACCCTATAATTTATAATTAATATAAATTTATAAAAGTAATTTCTTAGAATAAAAACCCTATAATTTATAATTAATATAAATTTATAAAAGTAATTTCTTAGAATAAAAACCCTATAATTTATAATTAATATAAATTTATAAAAGTAATTTCTTAGAATAAAAACCCTATAATTTATAATTAATATAAATTTATAAAAGTAATTTCTTAGAATAATAAATTTATAATTGGAATATAATTTATAAGTAAGTTAAGAGTCTCAACCCTTAGAATTAATATAAAAAACCCTCCCTCACTGATCCAATCCGAGTTTTAAAAAACCTAACCCGATTTTTTTTCGATCCGAGTTTTATAAAATTATGACTCCCTCTCTCACTGACCCGATCCGATTCTGAGTTTCAAATCACAATTACACCGCTGCATCGCACAGACATTATCACTCGTATGTTTGAAATAACTAACAAAATGTTCTGATGTTAGCTATTTAACGACAATTTTCTGGCAAAATTAATGTTTCTAATTAATCGGAAATACTTTAATTTTCCGACGATTTCTATAAAAAATGATCGTGTCGGAAATTCGTTAAATACTTCCCATAAATTTCCAACGAAATTTATTAGTTTAGTATTTTTCCTATTATAAAAAAAACTTAATTTAAATTGGAATAAATTTATAAGTAAAGTTAAGAGTCTCAACCCTTAGAATTAATATAAAAAACCCTCCCTCACTGATCCAATCCGAGTTTTAAAAATCCCAACCTGATTTATTTTCGATCCGAGTTTTATAAAATTATGACTCCCTCTCTCACTGACCCGATCCGATTCTGAGTTTCAAATCACAATTACACCGCTGCATCGCACAGACATTATCACTCGTATGTTTGAAATAACTAACAAAATGTTCTGATGTTAGCTATTTAACGACAATTTTCTGGCAAAATTAATGTTTCTAATTAATCGGAAATACTTTAATTTTCCGACGATTTCTATAAAAAATGATCGTGTCGGAAATTCGTTAAATACTTCCCATAAATTTCCAACGACATTAATTAGTTTAGTATTTTTCCTATTATAAAAAAAACCCTATAATTTATAATTAATATAAATTTATAAAAGTAATTTCTTAGAATAATAAATTTATAATTAATATAAATTATACAGAAGTGAATAACAAAAATTTTTTTAGAAAAATCAGAACAAATATACTTTATTTGGAAAAAGTACATATTTACAATACAAAAATGTATGATTTAATCCTCAACTAATATAAATTCAATGTTACTCATGCTATGAAGATCTAAAACAAATGTAAAATTCGCAGCCTTTCTTGGGGTGTTTGG
The DNA here is from genome assembly GCA_034093135.1 of Erigeron breviscapus. Classification (NCBI taxonomy): domain Eukaryota; kingdom Viridiplantae; phylum Streptophyta; class Magnoliopsida; order Asterales; family Asteraceae; genus Erigeron; species Erigeron breviscapus. The sequence continues at coordinate 47,712,773 of CM067172.1, forward strand.
TACTGCGTTTACAAAACAAAATCTGCTTTTTCAAAATAGATTATGCGTTTTCAAAACTGCGTTTGGAAAAAGCATGCTGGTACATGCGTCTCCAAAACTACGTTTTCATAGCCAATAATCACTTTTTCATACAAACACTTTTTTAGATTATTTGCGTTTTACAAACGTAATAATCAGATAATCATTTTATAACGCAATCCCAAACACCCTCTTGATACAAAACAAATTGAGAAAATTAAATTTTTAGTCCCTGAACTTGGCAGTTTTTGCAAATAATGTACTAAAGTGAAGAAATTACACGAATCATCCCTAAAATTGTCAAAAAATTTTAATTTCTACTCCGCGACCAAACGCCGTCTATTTCGACCGTTAACTGAGGGGCAAATTCGTCAATTCACTATGTTCTTCTTCTAAAACACCATTTTCTTCTTGTTGTTTTTCTTTTTCAGATCTAACACATTAAAACAAAAAGTAAAGCTAACCATAAACATAAACATATGAAACTCACCACAACACACACACACACACACACACACACACATATACACACACACACACACACACACACACACACACACATATAAATATCCTTGCAGATTCGTCTGTGGTGGTAGTGGATTCGATGACCTGATTGACTGCAACATCCCCGATACCCATTTTTGTGGTGGTTTATAGAAGCCCTGGCCAGTGATGGTTGTTTGTTTACCGACGGTAGTGGTGCTCTCAACTCTCTATACACACACACACACACACACACACACACACACACACACAGACCATATATACACCTGTTTTTGTTGTCGTCGGAGTTCCCGGCGTTGAAACAGTTTTCTCGTCGACCATCTCCGATCTTCCAAAATGCTAGATCATTATTTGAAGTAAATCATTTGATACCTTTATCTTGGGATTCAATTTCATAAAAATGTAATTGGTAAGTCATTTGAAGCAAAAAGATTGGTATAGGTTGATTCTCTCCGTCACTGCCCATTTTTTCCTTCATCAATGCCCATTTTTCCTTAGTTATACTTTAGTTGCAATTTGGTGTTGTAAATTTCTATTGTTTAAACAACTAAGTGATATATGCTCACTAATGGGATTAAAGGAATGTGCTTTTGAGCAATTTAGATTTATATTAGAGTAATGTTTCACTATTCCACTGAAATCATAATAAAATTGTGTGATTGTGTGTATGTGTGTGTGTGTTTGAGATGAGATTGATGACAAAGGAAGTGGAAAAAGGAAGGGGAAAGAAGATAGTGGTGGTATGAATTTTGGGTTTTTGGATTGAACTTGAAAAAATATCATTGATGTCTTCATTTAGCTTTATTTTTTGTTTTATCATGTTAGATCTGGAAAAGAAAAATAACAAGAAGAAGATGGTGTTTTAGAAGAAGAACGTAGTGAACTGACGAATTTGCCCCTCAGTTAACGGTCGAAATAGATGGCGTTTGGTCGCGGAGAGAAATTGTAAAATTTTGACAACGTTAGGGATGATTCGTGTAATTTCTTTACTTTAGTACATTATTTGCAAAACCTGCTAAGTTCAGGGACGAAAAATGTAATTTTCTTAAAACAAATTCAATGTTAATAATGCTATCAAGATCTAAAATACAAAGATGTAAGATTTACAATACAAAAATGTAAGATTCATATACAATTCGCACTCTTTCTTGATTTCTTCATCCATTCACTATGGTTCAAGATCTAAAATAGAATAAACAATATGAAACAACATAATTATTATAAACGCAAATGAAGACAAAATGCTCTACTAAATATGAATACAAAATCTAAAGCAAGAAAGATACAAAATCAGTAGTAGTTTTACTAGATAAGTATACCGGCCTTTAGATCTAAACAAAAAAAAAAAGGCGAAAACCGTTGAATGTAGCTCAAAATATGCAATGGTTCGGGTATCTGTGTCTGTTTGGCAAGGGGCTTTTGGGAGCTTTTAGGAGCTTAAAAGCCCCAAGCTTTTAAACATAAGCTCCTTTTAAAGTTATAACCCTGTTTGGTTGTTCATTTGAAATCAAAAGCTCCAGCCCCTAAAAGCTCCTAAAAGCCCCGAAAGGTCTTTAAAATAAAAGCTTGTGTAAAAAGGGTTGAAATAGAAGCCTCAACCCCTAGCCCCATTTCCAAGCTCCAGCTCCAAGCCCTTAACCACAGCCCCAGCTCCAAGCTTTTGTGCCAAACATACCCTCTAACTCAGAATAATTAGGAGAAAACAGATTAAACCATTTATTGGTGTTCTCTCTACAAAATTATTATTTTTCCTAAGAATAAAAGTATAGTTGACTAATGTTGTATGTCAATAATTAAGTGAATCAAACTTTAAAAGTGCTATTTGGAATATGTGAAACATATAATTGATGGCTGGAGATGGTCCAATCGATTCATGGGTGTTAATTAGCCTTGATATAGTACATGAACTTACTTATATCATAACTTAAAAGACCACGTGGACAGTGGTCTAACTAGATAGATAGACTAGAAAAGTATCCGTGTAATGTGACAATGGTGGTGATGATGGATGGTAGTGGCGGCGACAATAGCGGATAGCGGTGATGGTGGTGGTAACGGTGTGACTATTATATAAAACTAATTGATGTAAAAAAAGGTAGTGTAGTTATTATAAAGGGGGCCATATTCGTACTACGAAATTTGATTAATCTACCACAAACATGTTTTACTGACTTGTACAATATGCTTTAATAATTGTATTGTGTGGTAAATGTATCAACTTTTGTTACAAACGAGCATTGTAACCCGGGCTTTGCTCCGGGAGACATAACGGCACGTAAGACGTTTGTTGTGTATAAGGTCGGTGATACAAAAGTAGTACAATATATTGTTATACATGTCTGTTCATCGTGTAATTGTTTTAGACTTTTAGTTACCTGTTTAATTACCGGGACCAAAAGTATAATTATTTTTCTCTTTTAAAACAGTTTTTGCAAAAAAGAGGAAAATTAGACCTAAAAAAAGCAATGAAAACTTCCGTTAGGAAAAAGGACCTAGGTTGAACTTTTTTTTGACGACAGTTAACGACCGTTAAAAAAAAGGACCTAACTTGAACTTTTTTTTAACGACACTTAACGGCCGTTACCACTGTAGCCGCTATAGTAGCAGCTACAGTGGTTTTGTGAGTGCCACCGACTTTCATGCCTTGTTATATTATAATATCAGTTATCTTATTATAAGGGTTGAAAGATGCATGTTGTTAAAATAATTTCATTCAGAGTATTACATGTAAAAATATTAAATTAGTTAATAAATAAGAAAGATATTTTGGGTAAATAGTGATTGGAAAATATTTCGAGGAATTTTGGGTAGATCTAATATGTGAGTTAAAAAAATATTGAAACTTAAAGTTATTTTCTAAATATAAATTCTTTTTAAAAAAAAAAATATGTCTGTTTTTTTAACCATCAAATAGCTGAATTTCTAAAGTGACTGAATGGATAAATAATGTATGTATGAAATAAGTCAATACAATTATTTTTATGTTTAAATACAAAATACAACGACCTTAGGAACAGTGACTTTCGCTGACGTCATGCTATTATTAAGAATATAAGAACGAAATCAATCTAAACAATATGTTTAGATTGATTTATACAAAATACAACGACCTTAGGAACAGTGACTTTCGCTGACGTCATGCTATTATTAAGAATATAAGAACGAAATCAATCTAAACAATATGTTTAGATTGATTTATACAAAATACAACGGCTTAGGAACAGTGACTTTCGCTGACGTCATGCTATTATTAAGAATATAAGAACGAAATCAATCTAAACAATATGTTTAGATTGATTTATACAAAATACAACGTTAGACAGTGACTTTCGCTGACGTCATGCTATTATTAAGAATATAAGAACGAAATCAATCTAAACAATATGTTTAGATTGATTTATACAAAATACAACGCTTAGGAACAGTGACTTTCGCTGACGTCATGCTATTATTAAGAATATAAGAACGAAATCAATCTAAACAATATGTTTAGATTGATTTATACAAAATACAACGGCTTAGGAACAGTGACTTTCGCTGACGTCATGCTATTATTAAGAATATAAGAACGAAATCAATCTAAACAATATGTTTAGATTGATTTATACAAAATACAACGGACCTTAGGAACAGTGACTTTCGCTGACGTCATGCTATTATTAAGAATATAAGAACGAAATCAATCTAAACAATATGTTTAGATTGATTTATACAAAATACAACGGCTTAGGAACAGTGACTTTCGCTGACGTCATGCTATTATTAAGAATATAAGAACGAAATCAATCTAAACAATATGTTTAGATTGATTTATACAAAATACAACGTTAGACAGTGACTTTCGCTGACGTCATGCTATTATTAAGAATATAAGAACGAAATCAATCTAAACAATATGTTTAGATTGATTTATACAAAATACAACGCTTAGGAACAGTGACTTTCGCTGACGTCATGCTATTATTAAGAATATAAGAACGAAATCAATCTAAACAATATGTTTAGATTGATTTATACAAAATACAACGGCTTAGGAACAGTGACTTTCGCTGACGTCATGCTATTATTAAGAATATAAGAACGAAATCAATCTAAACAATATGTTTAGATTGATTTATACAAAATACAACGACCTTAGGAACAGTGACTTTCGCTGACGTCATGCTATTATTAAGAATATAAGAACGAAATCAATCTAAACAATATGTTTAGATTGATTTATACAAAATACAACGGCTTAGGAACAGTGACTTTCGCTGACGTCATGCTATTATTAAGAATATAAGAACGAAATCAATCTAAACAATATGTTTAGATTGATTTATACAAAATACAACGTTAGACAGTGACTTTCGCTGACGTCATGCTATTATTAAGAATATAAGAACGAAATCAATCTAAACAATATGTTTAGATTGATTTATACAAAATACAACGCTTAGGAACAGTGACTTTCGCTGACGTCATGCTATTATTAAGAATATAAGAACGAAATCAATCTAAACAATATGTTTAGATTGATTTATACAAAATACAACGGCTTAGGAACAGTGACTTTCGCTGACGTCATGCTATTATTAAGAATATAAGAACGAAATCAATCTAAACAATATGTTTAGATTGATTTATACAAAATACAACGACCTTAGGAACAGTGACTTTCGCTGACGTCATGCTATTATTAAGAATATAAGAACGAAATCAATCTAAACAATATGTTTAGATTGATTTATACAAAATACAACGGCTTAGGAACAGTGACTTTCGCTGACGTCATGCTATTATTAAGAATATAAGAACGAAATCAATCTAAACAATATGTTTAGATTGATTTATACAAAATACAACGTTAGACAGTGACTTTCGCTGACGTCATGCTATTATTAAGAATATAAGAACGAAATCAATCTAAACAATATGTTTAGATTGATTTATACAAAATACAACGCTTAGGAACAGTGACTTTCGCTGACGTCATGCTATTATTAAGAATATAAGAACGAAATCAATCTAAACAATATGTTTAGATTGATTTATACAAAATACAACGGCTTAGGAACAGTGACTTTCGCTGACGTCATGCTATTATTAAGAATATAAGAACGAAATCAATCTAAACAATATGTTTAGATTGATTTATACAAAATACAACGACCTTAGGAACAGTGACTTTCGCTGACGTCATGCTATTATTAAGAATATAAGAACGAAATCAATCTAAACAATATGTTTAGATTGATTTATACAAAATACAACGGCTTAGGAACAGTGACTTTCGCTGACGTCATGCTATTATTAAGAATATAAGAACGAAATCAATCTAAACAATATGTTTAGATTGATTTATACAAAATACAACGTTAGACAGTGACTTTCGCTGACGTCATGCTATTATTAAGAATATAAGAACGAAATCAATCTAAACAATATGTTTAGATTGATTTATACAAAATACAACGGCCTTAGGAACAGTGACTTTCGCTGACGTCATGCTATTATTAAGAATATAAGAACGAAATCAATCTAAACAATATGTTTAGACAGTGACTTTCGCTGACGTCATGCTATTATTAAGAATATAAGAACGAAATCAATCTAAACAATATGTTTAGACAGTGACTTTCGCTGACGTCATGCTATTATTAAGAATATAAGAACGAAATCAATCTAAACAATATGTTTAGATTGATTTATACAAAATACAACGGCTTAGGAACAGTGACTTTCGCTGACGTCATGCTATTATTAAGAATATAAGAACGAAATCAATCTAAACAATATGTTTAGATTGATTTATACAAAATACAACGGCTTAGGAACAGTGACTTTCGCTGACGTCATGCTATTATTAAGAATATAAGAACGAAATCAATCTAAACAATATGTTTAGATTGATTTATACAAAATACAGACGAATAGATATGATCAAGATGATCAATCTATCGATACAAAATATAAGAAAAATATAGAGAGAATATCGATAACAACAAGACAGAAAAAATACAACGGCCTTAGGAACAGTGACTTTCGCTGACGTCATGCTATTATTAAGAATATAAGAACGAAATCAATCTAAACAATATGTTTAGACAGTGACTTTCGCTGACGTCATGCTATTATTAAGAATATAAGAACGAAATCAATCTAAACAATATGTTTAGATTGATTTATACAAAATACAACGACCTTAGGAACAGTGACTTTCGCTGACGTCATGCTATTATTAAGAATATAAGAACGAAATCAATCTAAACAATATGTTTAGATTGATTTATACAAAATACAACGGCTTAGGAACAGTGACTTTCGCTGACGTCATGCTATTATTAAGAATATAAGAACGAAATCAATCTAAACAATATGTTTAGATTGATTTATACAAAATACAACGCTTAGGAACAGTGACTTTCGCTGACGTCATGCTATTATTAAGAATATAAGAACGAAATCAATCTAAACAATATGTTTAGATTGATTTATACAAAATACAACGCTTAGGAACAGTGACTTTCGCTGACGTCATGCTATTATTAAGAATATAAGAACGAAATCAATCTAAACAATATGTTTAGATTGATTTATACAAAATACAACGGCTTAGGAACAGTGACTTTCGCTGACGTCATGCTATTATTAAGAATATAAGAACGAAATCAATCTAAACAATATGTTTAGATTGATTTATACAAAATACAGACGAATAGATATGATCAAGATGATCAATCTATCGATACAAAATATAAGAAAAATATAGAGAGAATATCGATAACAACAAGACAGAAAATATGTGTGTTAACCCTAAAAGGGTTCGATGCCCAGTATTTATACTGCATAGTTTCAATCTGGTCCCTCATCTTTGATAATTGCCACCGCCTTAACTTCTCTTTATGTCACTATCAGTCCCTCAACTATCCTGCAAAGACACTTATGCAACAAAATAAGAAACCTTGTATACCATAAGTACATAGTTTGAGTTAAATGTATATTTTTAACATCCCCCCTCAAACTATGTATGAAACATATCCTTTAAATTCAACTTGTTGCATAAATAATGATGAACACTAATATTCAAACCTTTTGTTAAAATGTCAGCAGGCTGTTCATCAGAATCAATTTTAACTAGCACAATACCCGTACGTTGTTCGGGTTACACTTAATAAACTACATTTTATAACTCACACAACTATACCTTTTATAATCCATATTTTGATTAATGAACTGGAAATAAAAAACTATATCTACTAAAAGGAAAATATTATAACGACATTCTATTTTATTCATACTCCTAAATACGCATATTTAGATGAAACTCATAACTCTCGAAAACCTCTATTAATCAACGTCTACAAATGTGGGAATCCAGGTGGACCTTCCAAGGTAAAAGAACTTACCAATTGACCATCAACCTCATTGACAGAAAAAATAAAAATAAATATACAAACCATATTAACATAATAAGCTAAATAGCATTACCCAGATACAAGTAATATAGGGGATATCATCTGCTTTTACATCAATTACTTTTACATTAATAACTACATCATTGTCGTCTACCATCGCCGCCACCCACACTACCACCACCCGTCAGCACCGCCGCATTGCGCAGATACTCATTTAGTACTATATTTAGGGGAAAAAACCTCTTTTTTTTCAATTTCTTACGTTTAAATGAATTAGCTTATTAAAAAGAAACCTCATTTTCTTTTTCAATTGGTTACGTTTCAATGAATTATCTTATTATCAACTCAAAACTTTTCCTTTAGTTATCATTGTAACATCCCAAACTTTTATTTAATGGTTGACTTGAGTCGTTAAGTCAACACATCGTGTCTGTTAAGTCTCTAAGACATTTAATGCTTATAAGTGTTTAATGTACTATATGTGTGAGGTTTTAATGCCTTAATTATGTATGTGTTAATGTTTTTATATGTTTAAGGATTTTATGAGATGTGTTTTTAAGACGGTCTAGACGTGCTTGAAGTGTCGTATGTATTCCCGGTAGCTAGTTTAAGCTCTAAATGTGAAGTTTAAAAGTATAGGGACTAGATATGTCATTTTGGAAACTTTATACCTTATCAAAAACTGATTAATGAGCTATTATTGAGCTCATAATTCAGTTACTCAATGATATAAACACACACAACAATAATAGAAAACAAGAAAGCTTTCTCCATACCCGTTTTTATAGACAGCAGCCCAGTAAATCGCGTCGGATCGAAGATCAAACCGTCGGATCATCTTCAGTTTTTGGTAGTAGGTTCCTGACACATAGGACTACATTTTCAGCCGTTGAATTTGTCCCTGGATGTCTTGATCTCGAGTTATAGCCGGAATAGTAACCTGAAAAAACTAGTTGACTTTCATTTTGATCATCTTTGATCATTCCTTTGATCATCCTTTTGATTAAGTGCACAAGTAAGGTAATATATCTTCTTATTTTATCATGATTCCAGGTCTTGTATTGATGTCAAGTTGTTGAGTATGGTCTTGAGGTTTGATTATGGATAGATTATGTTTTTAAATCGAAATTGATAGTTTTCGGGTATATAATCGATTCCATATTGTTTGCAAATGATTTGTGGATCAAATACTAGAATCAAGTCATCAAATGAGTTATATTTTTGAAAACCTATAAGTGTCCAGTAAATTTTATATGAACTAGCTTTCTTTTGGTTTTGCTCAGATACGGGCGTAAAATGCTAATCTCCAGAACTGGTCGGAGTCTGGACGAATGCTACAATTCTGTTTTTGTAAAAATCATATCTGCTTCGTCTGGAGGAATTAGGAGATGAACCTTATATTTTTGAAAACCTCCAGATGTCCATTAAATTTGATATGAACAATGTTTCCTCTGGTTCTGCCCAGAAAAGTGACAAAGTGATAATTTCCAGAATTGGTCAGTTTTCAAACGAATGCTGTAGGTCTGTGTTGCAAAGATCATATATTCTTCATCTGAACGATTTAGAAGATGAACCTTACATTTTTGAAAACCTATAAGTGTCCAGTAAATTTTATATGAACTAGCTTTCTTTTGGTTTTGCTCAGATACGGGCGTAAAATGCTAATCTCCAGAACTGGTCGGAGTCTGGACGAATGCTACAATTCTGTTTTTGTAAAAATCATATCTCATTCATTACAGATTATTATGAGTCAAACCATACATTTTTGAAAAGGTCTTTGAGTCCCCTGCAAATGTCCAGAACTGAGTTTTGTTATATCTGGTAGTCTTGGGCTCGAAAATGCGTTGGCAAGTGAATAGCGCAAACCTGGAAACGTGCTGAATTTTCCTTGTTTAGCGTCTATGCTTTGTTGTAGCTTATAGGTTGATCTTATATTTGTTCTAGGTACCCGGGAGTATATTTTGAGCATAATAAAGTACTTTGCAAAGCGTTGTGAGCTGTACTAAGGTAAGATACTGGTTATCCCTGCGAACACAATCAAAATGTCTATTTTAAGGTGTCAAACGTAGCTTAAACATATTTTCGTGTCCTATATATTGGAATGGGCATTGGGGAAAGGGTTTAAACTACTATGAGGGGACTTTGAGACTGTAATTACTTATGCATGTGGGTGGGATTGTTGTTTACCCATTATGATTGCTAAAGACTCAACCGTAGCTTAATTATATTAATTAATCTATTGCGGGTTGAATGGAATGATTATTTGTTGTTCTTGGAATTGTTGATACCCTTAGGTTCATATGTTTTATTGAACTAAATTGGGAGGGTGATTATGAGCTGTTGTTATGCATGTTTGATCAGGAGAATGATGTTATTATTATGTTATATTAACTTGACTTGTTGTTAAGATTGATTGCATAAATAATAATTTAACTTTTGTGTTGATGAGTTGCATGTAAGTGACACTAGTAATCATAGGATTTTATGATCACTTGTGCACATTAATAAGGGCTTTGATGTGTTGATTATAGGTAGCTTATGTTGTAGCTAGCCTATAGATAATGAACTCGAGTATAAACCTACAGTTGAAAGTGTTAAGCTTAACCCATACTATTCCTCGGTGGGACTAGTGTGATAAGTTGGTCAGACGGGGTAAACATGATACCTCTGATGACATGGTCAAGTTGTTGAGTATGGTCTTGAGGTTTGATTATGGATAGATTATGTTTTTAAATCGAAATTGATAGTTTTCGGGTATATAATCGATTCCATATTGTTTGCAAATGATTTGTGGATCATAATACTAGAATCAAGTCATCAAATGAGTTATATTTTGAGCATAATAAAGTACTTTGCAAAGCGTTGTGAGCTGTACTAAGGTAAGATACTGGTTATCCCTGCGAACACAATCAAAATGTCTATTTTAAGGTGTCAAACGTAGCTTAAACATATTTTCGTGTCCTATATATTGGAATGGGCATTGGGGAAAGGGTTTAAACTACTATGAGGGGACTTTGAGACTGTAATTACTTATGCATGTGGGTGGGATTGTTGTTTACCCATTATGATTGCTAAAGACTCAACCGTAGCTTAATTATATTAATTAATCTATTGCGGGTTGAATGGAATGATTATTTGTTGTTCTTGGAATTGTTGATACCCTTAGGTTCATATGTTTTATTGAACTAAATTGGGAGGGTGATTATGAGCTGTTGTTATGCATGTTTGATCAGGAGAATGATGTTATTATTATGTTATATTAACTTGACTTGTTGTTAAGATTGATTGCATAAATAATAATTTAACTTTTGTGTTGATGAGTTGCATGTAAGTGACACTAGTAATCATAGGATTTTATGATCACTTGTGCACATTAATAAGGGCTTTGATGTGTTGATTATAGGTAGCTTATGTTGTAGCTAGCCTATAGATAATGAACTCGAGTATAAACCTACAGTTGAAAGTGTTAAGCTTAACCCATACTATTCCTCGGTGGGACTAGTGTGATAAGTTGGTCAGACGGGGTAAACATGATACCTCTGATGACATGGTCAAGTTGCTTGAGTATACCGGGTGATTAGGACCGATCACTGAGTTGCTAACGGTTTACTCCTGGATTTGGTTATGCCTATCCTTAACGATGTCGATGGATCCTGAAAGGACAACCCATCATGTCGGGTGCAAGGTTCCTGGAAAGGTGATCGCCTATGCACAACTTGTGTTGATTACTTATGTGACCTAAGTCACTACTAAACAGTTGAAAATGGCATAACTTAAGATTGTTGATTGTGATTGATGTTGAGGTGAATCTTGATGATTGATGAGATGATTGAGGTTGCTAGGCACATGTAGGAATGTAATCTTCTTCTTGTGCTATATGCTTGATATGTGATGATTGTTATATGCTTGACGTGCGTATGACGTTTTAGAAGATGATTTAGTTGGAAACATTTTATACAACTTGTGGTTATCTAAATCCTATTGTTTGTGTATATTGATATCATATATGCAGGTATATGATCGGTGTCTTGTCTATAGAATTAAAAAAAAAAAAAAAAAAAAAAAAAAAAAAAAAAAAAAAAAAAAAAAAAAAAAAAAAAAAAAAAAAAAAAAAAAAAAAAAAAAAAAAAAAAAAAAAAAAAAAAAAAAAAAAAAAAAAAAAAAAAAAAAAAAAAAAAAAAAAAAAAAAAAAAAAAAAAAAAAAAAAAAAAAAAAAAAAAAAAAAAAAAAAAAAAAAAAAAAAAAAAAAAAAAAAAAAAAAAAAAAAAAAAAAAAAAAAAAAAAAAAAAAAAAAAAAAAAAAAAAAAAAAAAAAAAAAAAAAAAAAAAAAAAAAAAAAAAAAAAAAAAAAAAAAAAAAAAAAAAAAAAAAAAAAAAAAAAAAAAAAAAAAAAAAAAAAAAAAAAAAAAAAAAAAAAAAAAAAAAAAAAAAAAAAAAAAAAAAAAAAAAAAAAAAAAAAAAAAAAAAAAAAAAAAAAAAAAAAAAAAAAAAAAAAAAAAAAAAAAAAAAAAAAAAAAAAAAAAAAAAAAAAAAAAAAAAAAAAAAAAAAAAAAAAAAAAAAAAAAAAAAAAAAAAAAAAAAAAAAAAAAAAAAAAAAAAAAAAAAAAAAAAAAAAAAAAAAAAAAAAAAAAAAAAAAAAAAAAAAAAAAAAAAAAAAAAAAAAAAAAAAAAAAAAAAAAAAAAAAAAAAAAAAAAAAAAAAAAAAAAAAAAAAAAAAAAAAAAAAAAAAAAAAAAAAAAAAAAAAAAAAAAAAAAAAAAAAAAAAAAAAAAAAAAAAAAAAAAAAAAAAAAAAAAAAAAAAAAAAAAAAAAAAAAAAAAAAAAAAAAAAAAAAAAAAAAAAAAAAAAAAAAAAAAAAAAAAAAAAAAAAAAAAAAAAAAAAAAAAAAAAAAAAAAAAAAAAAAAAAAAAAAAAAAAAAAAAAAAAAAAAAAAAAAAAAAAAAAAAAAAAAAAAAAAAAAAAAAAAAAAAAAAAAAAAAAAAAAAAAAAAAAAAAAAAAAAAAAAAAAAAAAAAAAAAAAAAAAAAAAAAAAAAAAAAAAAAAAAAAAAAAAAAAAAAAAAAAAAAAAAAAAAAAAAAAAAAAAAAAAAAAAAAAAAAAAAAAAAAAAAAAATTTGAACCCATTATTTTAAGTCGAGTGTTACAAGTTGGTATCAGAGCATTAGTTTAAGTGAACCATTGGCCATAGGTGTAGGTCATGGACTTAAACTAGAAATGTTGTTGCGCATTTGAGCTTAGGTAATAGTGCCTTAGCCTTAAGGAGATTGTTTTTAGGACTGGGATGGGTCGAGTGCGAGAGTAGGATTAAAGCTTTTATGTATTGGTTGTTTATATGCATAATTGTGATGATTAGTCTTATTTTCCTTACTACTTGCTATAACCTTTGTTAAAATTTCTCAGTGCTTTTGAAGAACATCTCTTATGTGAATTTGTGTTATATTTTCATGTATTTTGAGTTGATACATGATTAAAATTGGTGAAAAGTTAGGTGAAATATATTGTAAAGAACACACATGAGAAAGAATACAATTACAATTATGGTCCGGAACATAATTGCAAATGTATCACGACTCAAGTGTGTTTATGGCCATGTATGTGTTGACTGGTGTGGAACCTATGATATGAGTTATTAAAAATTATATGGAGTGCTATATTCTTATGTGATGAGAATAGTTGTTGTGTTATAACTCTAGTAATTTTGATTCATGTTATGATGTTTGAATAAGTAAGAAATATATGAACTTACTATGATATGCTAATCATTTATATAACGTAAGCAATGATGTCAAACAACAATTATTTATAAAATGGCCGACAAGGAATAATTCTACAACGATAAAGTAGGATTATAATAAGACCTTGAATTGACGAAATAGAGTAGGACAACTTTATCATATTATTTTGATAAGAGTGATAATATAGTATTGACTACAAACAGGAGTTTAGTAAAGTGGTAGGACATTTCTATAAATTCTTAATGTTTATCATATTAAGGGGTTTTGTCGAAAATAGATCTCTGCATATGGCTTCCACTGGCAGCATCTCTCTTTCTTCTGCGAAGTGGTTGAACATTTAGTTCTTCATCATCATCTGCTAGTGAAATTGCATCGGAAGTAGATGATGAGGCACCAACAGTTCTTGGCCTCTTCAACGGTCCTGGAGGAGAACAAAGAGTATTGTCTTCCTCTCCCATAGTCGTCTGTAGATACCTCTTAAGGCTTGCTTCGTTCCGAGCCAATTTGGTATTCCACTCAGTTTCTCGCCTCCTAGCAAGTTCAAATATGTCGACTTGTTGGTTTGCTAGTGTTGGTATCTCCGAACTTGTCTCTCCTACTTCTGCAAGTAGTAGCTCCTTGGCCAACTTTAGAGAAGCCTCCTCTTCCATCACTAGAGTTTCCTGTCGTTCCATAATCTCTTTAAAGATCACATCTTGAGAATCCAGAAGTGTTTCAAAATTTTCACGACATGGAACAATGCTAGTTGATGACATAGGTCTCTTTCCCTTGGAAGGAGTTGGGCTGACTGTTGCTTTCACTTCTTCAGATTGTGAGAAATCAACAATTTGATACAACAACCCTTTGATTTCTCTAATTTCTGCTTCGAGCCTTGTTTGATTTTCGATAGATTTTCTCAATAGTGCTCTATATAGATGATCTACACTAAGCTTTGTAGGTGTATATAGATGATCTACACTAAGCTTTGTAGGTGTATATAGATGATCTACACTAAGCTTTGTAGGTGTATATAGATGATCTACACTAAGCTTTGTAGGTGTATATAGATGATCTACACTAAGCTTTGTAGGTGTATATAGATGATCTACACTAAGCTTTGTAGGTGTATATAGATGATCTACACTAAGCTTTGTGGTGTATATAGATGATCTACACTAAGCTTTGTAGGTGTATATAGATGATCTACACTAAGCTTTGTAGGTGTATATAGATGATCTACACTAAGCTTTGTGGTGTATATAGATGATCTACACTAAGCTTTGTAGGTGTATATAGATGATCTACACTAAGCTTTGTAGGTGTATATAGATGTGATCTACACTAAGCTTTGTAGGTGTATATAGATGATCTACACTAAGCTTTGTAGGTGTATATAGATGATCTACACTAAGCTTTGTAGGTGTATATAGATGATCTACACTAAGCTTTGTAGGTGTATATAGATGATCTACACTAAGCTTTGTAGGTGTATATAGATGATCTACACTAAGCTTTGTAGGTGTATATAGATGATCTACACTAAGCTTTGTAGGTGTATATAGATGATCTACACTAAGCTTTGTAGGTGTATATAGATGATCTACACTAAGCTTTGTAGGTGTATATAGATGATCTACACTAAGCTTTGTAGGTGTATATAGATGATCTACACTAAGCTTTGTAGGTGTATATAGATGATCTACACTAAGCTTTGTAGGTGTATATAGATGATCTACACTAAGCTTTGTAGGTGTATATAGATGATCTACACTAAGCTTTGTAGGTGTATATAGATGATCTACACTAAGCTTTGTGGTGTATATAGATGATCTACACTAAGCTTTGTAGGTGTATATAGATGATCTACACTAAGCTTTGTAGGTGTATATAGATGATCTACACTAAGCTTTGTGGTGTATATAGATGATCTACACTAAGCTTTGTAGGTGTATATAGATGATCTACACTAAGCTTTGTAGGTGTATATAGATGTGATCTACACTAAGCTTTGTAGGTGTATATAGATGATCTACACTAAGCTTTGTAGGTGTATATAGATGATCTACACTAAGCTTTGTAGGTGTATATAGATGATCTACACTAAGCTTTGTAGGTGTATATAGATGATCTACACTAAGCTTTGTAGGTGTATATAGATGATCTACACTAAGCTTTGTAGGTGTATATAGATGATCTACACTAAGCTTTGTAGGTGTATATAGATGATCTACACTAAGCTTTGTAGGTGTATATAGATGATCTACACTAAGCTTTGTAGGTGTATATAGATGATCTACACTAAGCTTTGTAGGTGTATATAGATGATCTACACTAAGCTTTGTAGGTGTATATAGATGATCTACACTAAGCTTTGTAGGTGTATATAGATGATCTACACTAAGCTTTGTAGGTGTATATAGATGATCT
Organism: Erigeron breviscapus; assembly: GCA_034093135.1. NCBI lineage: Eukaryota > Viridiplantae > Streptophyta > Magnoliopsida > Asterales > Asteraceae > Erigeron > Erigeron breviscapus. Next base: position 47,728,833 of record CM067172.1, read on the forward strand.
ACACTAAGCTTTGTAGGTGTATATAGATGATCTACACTAAGCTTTGTGGTGTATATAGATGATCTACACTAAGCTTTGTAGGTGTATATAGATGATCTACACTAAGCTTTGTAGGTGTATATAGATGATCTACACTAAGCTTTGTGGTGTATATAGATGATCTACACTAAGCTTTGTAGGTGTATATAGATGATCTACACTAAGCTTTGTAGGTGTATATAGATGTGATCTACACTAAGCTTTGTAGGTGTATATAGATGATCTACACTAAGCTTTGTAGGTGTATATAGATGATCTACACTAAGCTTTGTAGGTGTATATAGATGATCTACACTAAGCTTTGTAGGTGTATATAGATGATCTACACTAAGCTTTGTAGGTGTATATAGATGATCTACACTAAGCTTTGTAGGTGTATATAGATGATCTACACTAAGCTTTGTAGGTGTATATAGATGATCTACACTAAGCTTTGTAGGTGTATATAGATGATCTACACTAAGCTTTGTAGGTGTATATAGATGATCTACACTAAGCTTTGTAGGTGTATATAGATGATCTACACTAAGCTTTGTAGGTGTATATAGATGTGTTACACTAAGCTTCGTGGGTGTATATAGATGATCTACACTAAGCTTTGTAGGTGTATATAGATTATCTACATCGTGTTTCTTTAAATGCATATAAATGTACTGCACTATGTTTCATTAGTGTACATAGATTTCTATACCATTTGTTGTAAAGGCACGTTGAAAATCCAAATAGTGTTATGTATAGAGAGCTGAAGAAAATGTGCGAGAGGTTGATTGACCTTGTGTTAATTAAGTGGTAGAAAAATAGAGACAATAGCATGACGCGAAAATAGAAGTTAAGGTGAGGGATAGTTATTTCCTACTGTATGGATAGGAGTGATTCTGGGGACAGAATCCTTTTAAGGGGGAGATAATTGTAACATCCCAAACTTTTATTTAATGGTTGACTTGAGTCGTTAAGTCAACACATCGTGTCTGTTAAGTCTCTAAGACATTTAATGCTTATAAGTGTTTAATGTACTATATGTGTGAGGTTTTAATGCCTTAATTATGTATGTGTTAATATTTTTATATGTTTAAGGATTTTATGAGATGTGTTTTTAAGACGGTCTAGACGTGCTTGAAGTGTCGTATGTATTCCCGGTAGCTAGTTTAAGCTCTAAATGTGAAGTTTAAAAGTATAGGGACTAGATATGTCATTTTGGAAACTTTATACCTTATCAAAAACTGATTAATGAGCTATTATTGAGCTCATAATTCAGTTACTCAATGATATAAACACACACAACAATAATAGAAAACAAGAAAGCTTTCTCCATACCCGTTTTTATAGACAGCAGCCCAGTAAATCGCGTCGGATCGAAGATCAAACCGTCGGATCATCTTCAATTTTTGGTAGTAGGTTCCTGACACATAGGACTACATTTTCAGCCGTTGAATTTGTCCCTGGATGTCTTGATCTCGAGTTATAGCCGAAATAGTAACCTGGAAAAACTAGTTGACTTTCATTTTGATCATCTTTGATCATTCCTTTGATCATCCTTTTGATTAAGTGCACAAGTAAGGTAATATATCTTCTTATTTTATCATGATTCCAGGTCTTGTATTGATGTCAAGTTGTTGAGTATGGTCTTGAGGTTTGATTATGGATAGATTATGTTTTTAAATCGAAATTGATAGTTTTCGGGTATATAATCGATTCCATATTGTTTGCAAATGATTTGTGGATCAAATACTAGAATCAAGTCATCAAATGAGTTATATTTTGAGTGTATTTAGCTTCTATAGGTCGTGGTGGCTGTTATAGTTGTTAGATGGTCGAAATAGTTTGCAAAACAATGGTTTCTTTAGGACTGAAATTTCAGTCATCTTGCAAAAATCATATCTGCTTCATCTGAATTAGGAGATGAACCTTATATTTTTGAAAACCTCCAGATGTCCATTAAATTTGATATGAACAATGTTTCCTCTGGTTCTGCCCAGAAAAGTGACAAAGTGATAATTTCCAGAATTGGTCAGTTTTCAAACGAATGCTGTAGGTCTGTGTTGCAAAGATCATATATTCTTCATCTGAACGATTTAGAAGATGAACCTTACATTTTTGAAAACCTATAAGTGTCCAGTAAATTTTATATGAACTAGCGTTCTTTTGGTTTTGCTCAGATATGGGCGTAAAATGCTAATCTCCAGAACTGGTCGGAGTCTGGACGAATGCTACAATTCTGTTTTTGTAAAAATCATATCTCATTCATTACAGATTATTATGAGTCAAACCATACATTTTTGAAAAGGTCTTTGAGTCCCCTGCAAATGTCCAGAACTGAGTTTTGTTATATCTGGTAGTCTTGGGCTCGAAAATGTGTTGGCAAGTGAATAGCGCAAACCTGAATTTTACGTGCGTATGACGTTTTAGAAGATGATTTAGTTGGAAACATTTTATACAACTTGTGGTTATCTAAATCCTATTGTTTGTGTATATTGATATCATATATGCAGGTATATGATCGGTGTCTTGTCTATAGAATTATGGACACCTTAAGTTACATGAAGCTTATGAACTATGTGAGGTGTTTGGGACTTGAGAATATTGTTAGATGATTAATTATTATGTGATAGTTTAAATGTTTGTAATTAGTTAAATTATTATTATGTGTTATTATGGTTAATCATGTGTATATATGGGTATACATTGTGGTTAGTCACTTGATTATTATTATGTGTTATTATGATTAATCATGTGTATATATGGGTATACATTTTTGGTTAGTCACTTGATTATTATTATGTGTTATTAATTGTATTTGTTAGGATACGATAATGATCGAATGATGGATGGTTTGATGATGTTGGTCTATAGTATATAAGGGGATATGTGGAAACTATATGATATATGGTGAACCTGAGATAGGATTCTTGTTACTTAGAAATCCTATAAGGGTAATTGGATATATGGTGATCCTTAAATATTGAGATGGGATTCTTGTTGTTTAGAAATCCTATAAGGGTGGTTGATTTGGTGTGAAATAGGGTTCCATTGATTATTAGGAAACCTATATGTGATTATAATGGAATTATATATATATATATATATATATATATATATATATATATATATATATATATATATATATACATATATCTATATATATATGGAATATGTGGGTTGAATCCTATTATTGGTATGTATTGACCTAATTGTGCAGGTATTGAATCATTACCAAATGGATGGGTAATTATATATATGTAACTATTTTGATAAGCAGTTTTGATTAACATATATATTTTGGATTAACCTTATCTTACTCAGCTTTATAAGCTGACACTTGTTTCTACTTTGTCGATTGTGTCTCGCAGAGTAGCAAGGATGAAGGTACACGTGGTGAGGAATGGGTAGACTTTTAGCTTATACATCCGAGAAGTGCCCTAAGCAGCTAGTTGATTATCATGTAGTTATTTCCTAGTTCAGGTTTGTGTAGGCCTGCAGGATACAAATATTGGGTTTCAATGTAAAATGTAGTAGTCTTTTAGTAACATCATTTGAATTAATAAGAGGTCAACCTTGAATTGCTATTAAGGTTGATAGATGTTTAAGTATAAGTAGATCTTTTCCGCCATTGTGGTTTATAAAAAAAAAAAATTTTGAACCCATTATTTTAAGTCGAGTGTTACAATCATTTAGTCCCTTAAGTATCTAATTAATATGACAAGTTCCTATATATTTGTACTACTTGATTTGAATTTACTAACTCGTATTTTGTTATTAAATGTACTTACTACATCATTACTTGCCTACATCATTACTTGCCTACATCATTACTTGCCTACATCATTACTTGCCTACATCATTACTTGCCTACATCATTACTTGCCTACATCATTACTTGCCTACATCATTACTTGCCTACATCATTACTTGCCTACATCATTACTTGCCTACATCATTACTTGCCTACATCATTACTTGCCTACATCATTACTTGCCTACATCATTACTTGCCTACATCATTACTTGCCTACATCATTACTTGCCTACATCATTACTTGCCTACATCATTACTTGCCTACATCATTACTTGCCTACATCATTACTTGCCTACATCATTACTTGCCTACATCATTACTTGCCTACATCATTACTTGCCTACATCATTACTTGCCTACATCATTACTTGCCTACATCATTACTTGCCTACATCATTACTTGCCTACATCATTACTTGCCTACATCATTACTTGCCTACATCATTACTTGCCTACATCATTACTTGCCTACATCATTACTTGCCTACATCATTACTTGCCTACATCATTACTTGCCTACATCATTACTTGCCTACATCATTACTTGCCTACATCATTACTTGCCTACATCATTACTTGCCTACATCATTACTTGCCTACATCATTACTTGCCTACATCATTACTTGCCTACATCATTACTTGCCTACATCATTACTTGCCTACATCATTACTTGCCTACATCATTACTTGCCTACATCATTACTTGCCTACATCATTACTTGCCTACATCATTACTTGCCTACATCATTACTTGCCTACATCATTACTTGCCTACATCATTACTTGCCTACATCATTACTTGCCTACATCATTACTTGCCTACATCATTACTTGCCTACATCATTACTTGCCTACATCATTACTTGCCTACATCATTACTTGCCTACATCATTACTTGCCTACATCATTACTTGCCTACATCATTACTTGCCTACATCATTACTTGCCTACATCATTACTTGCCTACATCATTACTTGCCTACATCATTACTTGCCTACATCATTACTTGCCTACATCATTACTTGCCTACATCATTACTTGCCTACATCATTACTTGCCTACATCATTACTTGCCTACATCATTACTTGCCTACATCATTACTTGCCTACATCATTACTTGCCTACATCATTACTTGCCTACATCATTACTTGCCTACATCATTACTTGCCTACATCATTACTTGCCTACATCATTACTTGCCTACATCATTACTTGCCTACATCATTACTTGCCTACATCATTACTTGCCTACATCATTACTTGCCTACATCATTACTTGCCTACATCATTACTTGCCTACATCATTACTTGCCTACATCATTACTTGCCTACATCATTACTTGCCTACATCATTACTTGCCTACATCATTACTTGCCTACATCATTACTTGCCTACATCATTACTTGCCTACATCATTACTTGCCTACATCATTACTTGCCTACATCATTACTTGCCTACATCATTACTTGCCTACATCATTACTTGCCTACATCATTACTTGCCTACATCATTACTTGCCTACATCATTACTTGCCTACATCATTACTTGCCTACATCATTACTTGCCTACATCATTACTTGCCTACATCATTACTTGCCTACATCATTACTTGCCTACATCATTACTTGCCTACATCATTACTTGCCTACATCATTACTTGCCTACATCATTACTTGCCTACATCATTACTTGCCTACATCATTACTTGCCTACATCATTACTTGCCTACATCATTACTTGCCTACATCATTACTTGCCTACATCATTACTTGCCTACATCATTACTTGCCTACATCATTACTTGCCTACATCATTACTTGCCTACATCATTACTTGCCTACATCATTACTTGCCTACATCATTACTTGCCTACATCATTACTTGCCTACATCATTACTTGCCTACATCATTACTTGCCTACATCATTACTTGCCTACATCATTACTTGCCTACATCATTACTTGCCTACATCATTACTTGCCTACATCATTACTTGCCTACATCATTACTTGCCTACATCATTACTTGCCTACATCATTACTTGCCTACATCATTACTTGCCTACATCATTACTTGCCTACATCATTACTTGCCTACATCATTACTTGCCTACATCATTACTTGCCTACATCATTACTTGCCTACATCATTACTTGCCTACATCATTACTTGCCTACATCATTACTTGCCTACATCATTACTTGCCTACATCATTACTTGCCTACATCATTACTTGCCTACATCATTACTTGCCTACATCATTACTTGCCTACATCATTACTTGCCTACATCATTACTTGCCTACATCATTACTTGCCTACATCATTACTTGCCTACATCATTACTTGCCTACATCATTACTTGCCTACATCATTACTTGCCTACATCATTACTTGCCTACATCATTACTTGCCTACATCATTACTTGCCTACATCATTACTTGCCTACATCATTACTTGCCTACATCATTACTTGCCTACATCATTACTTGCCTACATCATTACTTGCCTACATCATTACTTGCCTACATCATTAAGTATGGGACATCATTCAAACATCCAAAATATGTAACGACCATGAACTACATTAATACTAGCCTACATCATTACTAGCCTACATCATTACTAGCCGGGATGTGGAACAAAAGTATACAAAATTTCCGACATACCAAGTTTTATCCATCAACAAGAACAAATTACTAGGTAGGAGGTGGAAGTTGTCGTTGACACCATTCAAAATCTTATTAAGCTCTGCCACCTTAGCTTCCATTTCTTCCCTAAGAGCCCGTTGTTTTGCAACCTCTTCTTCTATCAAGTCCAAGTTAGCAATCATTTTCTTCTCTCTCTCAGCTGCGGCTTTCTCCCGCTCCTCCGCGACTTTCTCTCGCTGCTCCGCTATTTTGTCCCTTTCCTCAAGCTGAGTTTTGATTTTTTCAACATACAGATGTTCACAATTTAACTAAAATAAAGTAGTTGATGTATATATGTCATGGAGTTTAATGAAAGATTATACAGTAAATACATGAGGTGATGCTACCCTTAAAAAACAAGGTTGCATTGTAAGATGTAGAATGCTTGGCATATGTGTTTATATACTATTAACTAGAATATAAGTATGTGTGTGTGCTGACAGCTCTTTGCAAATATGATGCATTAACATAAAAAAAACAACAACCTATTTTCACCATTATACTTATCAGTTAAGTTCACACCAACAACAGATTTCCCTGTAGTATTAGTGTTCCAAACTATGGTTCCATCTGCATCTTTGAGTACCAAGTCTCCTGTTTCAGTGAGATTAAGTATTGCAGTATTCGCGACCGGGTAGTCTCTGTTGGCTGACCAAACGATCTGAGGCAGGAGACTTTCTTCAAAATCGGTTTGAATAATAAAGACGACAAAGATAAAAGAAGTACAGCTTCCTGTACAAAAGAAGCCACAATGGTATATAATTTCATTGACTTCTCTAGACGTGATAACGTTGACCCTTGAGCCATCTTTAAAAATATCATAGGCATAACTACTTATCATATCACAGAAAACCCACTCAATTTGTAATCAACTACTAACTAGTTATAATAATGCATGACCAAATAAATCAATCATATTAAAAGCTATGTATTTCAAAGAAATAAATATAGTGATTATTGCTTCATGAACAACTAGATATCATATTTATAAAAGCTATGTATTCTTAGGTAAAGAGCACAATAAGGAACAGTACTATGGATACTTTGGTAAAGAGCACATTAAGGAACTAGATGCAGGTAAATTTACCTCTGCTATAGATGTCAAACTCGAGTGATAGGACGAGGCAGTACTAGGCGTGGAAGGTGTACCAGATACAGCCAAACACGGGTCCTCTGGCATCGCAAATCCTACCAAACTTCCTCTTTTGAGACCTCCACATGCTTGTACCCACAAATCATAATCACCAACGGGGGGCTGATTCGACTTTTCTGATCCATATTTCTCCTCCAGTAACTCTTTATATTTTTCCTATAAAAGATGATTTTATATTAACACTTCCTTAATGTAATACAATAAATTTAAACCTTGCCCGTTAACTGAAAATAAGTTGAAACATTGGAAAATTACCGCTGTTCTTTTTGCTTTCTCAGTAACATACACGTCTTCAGTAGATGTTGACCCTCGAGGTTTCTTTCTCGTATGACATGTCTTGTACCAATCGAACGACGTCACGCAACCACCATTTTCTTTTTCCTACAATATATTTAATTTAACTAAGAACTAAAACAAGTAAAAAAAATGAGAAGCAAGTATTGAAAGTAGGCCTACCATTCGGTATTTCTTAAGCTCAAAGCTAACGGATCCTGTAGTATGTTTCGAGATTTCACCATCAACTAAGGTGGCTTTGTTGACGGTATTCGTTTTTGACCTATTTTTCCATTGCTCGGTGTTCCACACGTTTTCAATCATGGTTGCCCAGTGACTTTCATCGATCCACTTTGGATAATAAGGCTTAAGGACTTCATAATCCTCGTTAAAACGAATACCGTCAGCCTCTGCATCTCTTATGGCGATTGTTCGAGCAGCATTCAAAACATCAGAGAACCTGCTCTTAAGCAAATCAACACATTCTTCTCAACTATTGCATCTAACGTCTTATCCCACCTATATAGACACTGCAATATATATATATATATATATATATATATATATATATAAATATATACATATTACATATATATATATATATATATATAAATATATATATAAAGTTGAGTTAATATATTACTTAAAGATGGAACCATATTACATGTAAATATTATATATTACTTTAAAATAGTAGTTTATTAAAAATAGTAAAGCACATACACTGAACCGTTCAAACATCAAATGACGGTCAGCCTTGGGAACTTTTTTCCATGTGTCCCATGGACCATTAAACATCGCCCTCATGATAGCCATAACCTGCCGATTAACTCTCGCTTCGGTAAACCTGATTGATGTGAAATTCAAAAAAAAAAAGCACCATTAATGTCACTTTTTCCCATGTGTGCTCCATCCCGACAACATTGCATATGCTGGGAAGTCACTGACTGTCCACAAAAGTATAGCTCTCATTGTAAAATTTTGCTTACGATAAGCATCATAAGTATCAACACCATCGTCGTATAAAACTTTCAATTCGTCGATTAATGTCCTTAAAAACACATCTATGTTTTGCCCGGGACTCTTCTTTCCAGGAATAACCAACGAAAGTTGAACATACGAGTCTTTCAAACTCATCCAAGGAGGTAGGTTATAGATTGTAAGAAAGACAGGCCATAGTGAATAAGGAGTTGAACTCGTGTTGTTAGGGCTGAAACCATCAGTACATAACCCAAGTCGAACATTTCGAATCTCTTCTGCAAAAAACGGATTGATCGAGTCAAAATGTTTCCAAGCTTCGCCATCACTTGGATGTGCCATCTTATCAGAGACTTTTTGGTGGTAAGAGTGCCAGGTCATTTCTTTAGCCGTCTTTGATAACATATATAGCCTCTGAAGTCGAGGAACAATCGGTAAATAAGTCAATACGAGATTAGGAATCTTACCGCTTTTGTAACAGGATTCCTTACACACTCTACAGTGTGTTAAGTCACGATATTGCTTATAAAACAGCATTCAATGGTTTTTGGATGCATCTATCCTTTCTTTTTTGAGACGAAGTTCCTTTGTTATAGCTTTTGTCTCATAGAAGCTACTAAAAAGTTTTTCACCCTCGGGTAGCATCTGCTTGATAATGGGGAGTAGTCGATCATAGGTTGACATGGCTACATTGTTTTCTGACTTCCAATGTAGCAACCTAGTAGCAGCTTGTAACTTTGTTACATTGCACCCTTCCCATAAAGGCTCGTCGGCATCTTTTAACATGTCATAGTACTTCTGAGCACTAGCATTTGGGGCTTGTTCTTCATATGTACGCTCTTGAAAAGTTTCGAAATGACTATTAGCTGCATTTATGTTATCCAACACCATTTGTGAACAACCACGGGCGTTATCACGTTCCATGGGTCTAGCATTTGAACACTGTCCAGTCTCATGAAAGTTACTATTTGTTTCTCCATGAGACAGCCAGGTCGTATAACCAGGTAGAAACCCGTATTTACACAAATCAACCTTCACATCCATTCTTACTTTATAGTTGTTCAATTTGCACACCTTACATGGACATCTTATAACCACAACAGTTTCACCTTTTATAATTCTTTTCTTAACATATGCTCCCTGAGAAAATGCAAAATCCAAAAATTCCGTGTCTACCATGTCACACCAATCAAGATCAAGATAACCATTCTTATTTCTTTTGTACATCCATCCTCTATCTATATTGGACGACATAATACCCAAGTAACCAAACTACAACCTAGACAAAACATTCTTGTTAAATAAATATTAGCTAACATCGCAGAACACACGTACAAGTAGCTCAGGTAGATGCATACAAAATCAGTTGATAACATGTGAACTAACACCCCTTGGTGGGCATATAATATGCTTTCATAAATGAGTTTGATACCCTACTTGCATCCAAAATCGAATAAACAAAATAAAGGTCAAAACTTTCTATTTTCAATCCTATTAGCTAGCCAAACACATTCTTGTTATTGTGTCTATTTAATGATCGGTAGTCTGTCACACCATTTTATTTTTTTAATTTGATTTGTAAAGTGAGTTATATAGTTTATTTTTTTCTGAACAGTCAAAGCGTTGAGCAAAGCTTGCAACCCAAAGCACCCCTTCCTTTTCCTCACGTCATGCTGTATGTCGATTACAAACGTGTTTGCAAGCCCCCAAAACCCCTATAATAACTAAAACACATACACATAGCATCAACAATATATATTATACATATATAGTACCAGATTATAAAAAGAAAACAACATATATAAGTTAAATCGACATGTTTAAACAATTTTTTAGCAAAATTTTAGATATATATGGGTCCAAACCGATAACTCAAAAGATTATAATAAAAAAATAAACAAAAAGATTTAGGGTGGAAAAAGAGAATACATATACATTCTGTGTAATGTGAGTAGTGATAAGTTGCGGCAGAGAGCAATAGTAGCAGCAGCTATTAATTGTGAAGATGAGTAGCAGAGAGCAATAATAGTAGTAGCGGCTGGAAAATAAAGAAGATGGAATTTGGGTATAAAATATTAGGGTTGGGTGTGATTTGAGAAGGTACAAACAAAAATTGGGATGGGCACTTAAAAGTCAAGTTAAAACTAATATATTACATCCCCTTATTTATTTATGTCTTAGAAATTCTTTAGCCCTTTTTTCTATTGTAAAGCACGATCTTCTCAAAAAGAGATATAAAAAAAATACATATGTACTTATAACTAGCTAAAGATAATGATAAATAAAAAAAAATATTAAAATTCAAAATAATCTAAATCACGTGACCAACTATATCGTGTACTTCAAATTTGTCATGTTGTATATCACAACCAATTTTATAAAAATTTGTAGTAATATTTTAATATTAAAATAATAATAAATAAAATCACTTATATAATCTATATATTCTATTATTAAACATTAATTCACTCCCATTCTTATAGATATAAATATTTTTTATAAATTTTGGAAAGAATATGTATTTAAATTTAAATATATTTTATAAATTTTGTGAGAAATTTGTACATATAAATATTTTTTATAAATTTTGGAAAGAATATGTATTTAAATTTAAATATATTTTATAAATTTTGTGAGAAATTTGTAGGAAATAAAGTTTATTTCCGAGGACTTTCTAAGGAAATAATTTATTCTTTAATGAATATGAATAACTCGTCGGAAAATAGTTGGAAAAAGTTATGTTTTCCTATGAATTTCCGACGAAACAAAATAAGAAATACTAGATTTGAACTATTTAAAAGCTTTTATGGACATTAATAGACACACGCATGCATATATCATCAAAATAATGCTTAAATATGCATAGACACCACAATACATGTAGATATAGTTAAATATACATATATTAGTTTATATACACATATACATTGTAGTAATAAACTATAACAACATACACCGCTATGCGGCATACTATGAGACGTGTCTCAGGTCGTGATTACTAAAAATAGTATAAGTGGACAATCAAGTAAGCAATATACTACGATGGATAATGTAGCTGCAACAACAGCCATTATTAACAAAAAGAAAAGAAAAAAAAAACATAATCTAACAAATATGTAACAAATTTCGGCACCTGCAAAAAATGTCGTTTATTGTAATTTGTAAATGTGAAGTGTTCCATGTGTATGTATCTATGTTGTCAGTGTGATTGTTGGTCATATAGCGCTTGAAAAATTTAGATCAACTTCTCATGATCCATGTATGTGATGATAATATCTGTAATTTATAATATTGTAAAATCGAAGACATCAAACTTATTCATTAAAATTTTCTTATCAAATTGAAATTTGATTGTCATTATTCAAATACCAAACACTATGCTTAAATGTTTGTATAAATGTATTTTAGTGGCTTATTGTTCTTTTTAAAGTTTATTTGTCAATTCTACAGTTCTATTTTTTATATTTATTTATCTTATCCTAAATTCTATACCTATAAGCTACAAAATAAATCATAAAAACTCAATTTTGGAAATGAAAGTGACCTGTAAGTTGTCTAAACTCAATTTTGTGTATGGAAATAATATACGTCACTTTCTGTTTGTTTGAATTGCAACACTTTCTGTTTGTTTGAATTGCAATTGTTAATTGCAAATTTCTACACGTCACTTTCTCTTTTTAATAAAGTAGATGATGATTTGTGTATGATTTCTATTTTAATAAAAAGTTGTATAGAAGCCTTTATAGTTTATACATATATTGTATTAATCGAACCTGAAGCAAAAAATAAAACAAATATACATCTAAATACAATGTGAGATAACGAAAGAGGGAAAAAACATATATACCTAACAAAAATGAAAATCCGAGATGAAAAACAAAAGAAAGTCGAATAACAGAAGTAGATGAATCGTTGATGAGAGAGGCGAGAAGAGATACCTCAGTAACAGTCCCTCACATCTGTAAATGGAAACCAGAAGTAAATAGAAGAATCTAAATACATGAGATTGGATGAAAGATATATATACCTGAAACTCGAAAAATATAAACATACCCGAAATAGATGAATCGTTGATGAGAGAGGTGAGAAACCATATCAATAATGGTATCATTCTTTTCCAGTGAGCAAAGTGGATTTCGTTCCGGTCGACCCCCTCCATATCAATAACGGTATCATTCTTTAACAGACATGAACCTGTATACAACCATGAAAAGAACATATATTATTAACCATGAATATCTATTACTGCAGATCGATGTAAAAAGTTTATCTTTAAAAGTATATGTAACAGGTGAATTAATAAAATAGATCGACGAAAGAAATAGATGAGCAACATGGCATAAATCGAAGATGAGCAAAATACCTAAATATAAACCCCTAAAAGACATTACCCATTTTAGTCAATCAAGATCTAAACATTACGAATTAAGAAAAAAAAACGATATCAGCTGCCCACCTTTTGATTTCGAATGGAAGCTTAACAATACGAATGAAATCGCGGCGGTGGTGCTGGTGATCGGCATGATTAAATCTTGATTAAACCTTGATGATATCCCTGATTACTAATGGTGTTGGACCGCCGGCAGGAGGGGGGAAAGAAGGCAAACGCTGGTTATTGTAGTCAAAAACCCACTTCATAGATCCAATAAAAACAGAAAAAACTTAAAACCCCACTTCAAAACACAAATAAAGATCAAAACCCAGTTCATAATACAATATCTAAACTTGTAAAATAAAGATACCTGTAGTAGTAGAGGTGTGGTGAAGATATGAATGGGGAGCGTATGAGAGAGAGAGAGAGAGAGAGAGCATCTTTTTTCTTTTTGAATGGCAGATTGGAGAGAGAGGGGAGTGGGAAAGATGAAACTCTGTTTGTGTATGAATTAACACTTTCTGTTTGTTTGAATTGCAACACTTTCTGTTTGTTTGAATTGCAACACTTTCTGTTTGTTTGAATTGCAACACTTTCTGTTTGTTTGAATTGCAACACTTTCTGTTTGTTTGAATTGCAACACTTTCTGTTTGTTTGAATTGCAACACTTTCTGTTTGTTTGAATTGCAACACTTTCTGTTTGTTTGAATTGCAACACTTTCTGTTTGTTTGAATTGCAACACTTTCTGTTTGTTTGAATTGCAACACTTTCTGTTTGTTTGAATTGCAACACTTTCTGTTTGTTTGAATTGCAACACTTTCTGTTTGTTTGAATTGCAACACTTTCTGTTTGTTTGAATTGCAACACTTTCTGTTTGTTTGAATTGCAACACTTTCTGTTTGTTTGAATTGCAACACTTTCTGTTTGTTTGAATTGCAACACTTTCTGTTTGTTTGAATTGCAACACTTTCTGTTTGTTTGAATTGCAACACTTTCTGTTTGTTTGAATTGCAACACTTTCTGTTTGTTTGAATTGCAACACTTTCTGTTTGTTTGAATTGCAACACTTTCTGTTTGTTTGAATTGCTACGTCACTTTCTGTTTGTTTGAATTGCAACACTTTCTGTTTGTTTGAATTGCAATTGTTAATTGCAAATTTCTACACGTCACTTTCTCTTTTTAATAAAGTAGATGATGATTTGTGTATGATTTCTATTTTAATAAAAAGTTGTATAGAAGCCTTTATAGTTTATACATATATTGTATTAATCGAACCTGAAGCAAAAAATAAAACAAATATAAAAAGTACTAGATTTGAGCTATTTTAAAAGCTTTTATGGACATTAATAGACACACACATGCATAAATCATTAAAATAATGCTAAAATATGCATAGACACCACAATACATGTAAGTATAGTTACAAATACATATATTAGTTTATATACATATACATTGATGTACTAAACTATAACAACACATACACCTATAACACACATTGACACATTAATGATCACATATATCTCTCCATATACAAAATATCTATATATATACATTAAATCAACACAAATTGCTGCAAAAACACATACGCATCAACATATATACCTAAATGTACTTGAATTTTACATATACATATCGACGTACGTTTATAATAACACTAATACATACACAAAGATGAAGGTGTATTTTTCTATGTTTATAAATAGTCAACCTATATTAATATATTTAGTGAAAAATATGTGAAGTACCTTGTATTCTATATAATTTTTGTATTTTCGTCGGAAATTCGAAGGAAAATTTATAAATTTCCGACGAATTTTTAAGAACATTAATTACTTTTTGGATAACACATCGGAAATTTGTTGGAAAAAGTTATGTTTTTCAACGAATTTCCGACGAACAAATATAAAAAGTACTAGATTTGAGCTATTTTAAAAGCTTTTATGGACATTAATAGACACACACATGCATAAATCATTAAAATAATGCTAAAATATGCATAGACACCACAATACATGTAAGTATAGTTACAAATACATATATTAGTTTATATACATATACATTGATGTACTAAACTATAACAACACATACACCTATAACACACATTGACACATTAATGATCACATATATCTCTCCATATACAAAATATCTATATATATACATTAAATCAACACAAATTGCTGCAAAAACACATACGCATCAACATATATACCTAAATGTACTTGAATTTTACATATACATATCGACGTACGTTTATAATAACACTAATACATACACAAAGATGAATGTGTATTTTCTTGTATTTATAAATGTTCAACCTATATTAATATATTCGTGAAAAAATATGTGAAATACCTTGAATTTTATATAATTTTTATATTTTCGTCGGAAATTGGAAGGAAATAGGGAAATTTACCGACGAATTTCTAAGAAAATTTATTGGTTTTGACAAAGATAGTTTTTCGTCGGAATCTAGTTGGAAACAGATATATTTTACTACGAATTTCCAACAATACATAAAAAAAACTAGTAGATTTTAGTTATTTAAAAAACAAAAGTATTTCGTCGGATTTTCGTTATAAATTTACTTCGGTTTCGACGTATTTCCGACAAATCGTTTTCATTTTTTAGTTTTTATTTTATTTTTGGTATATACATTTTTTTGTCGCAAATTTCTTAGAAATATCAAAATTTTCGTCCGTTTTCCGACAAAAAATTTATTTTATAATTAATTAAATTTTAAACCAAACCTTTCTCAGGAATTTCCGACGAAATATATATCTGACATTAAACTCTCGGTTTTTCGTCGGTAATCTTTGTATTTTAGTGTCCAATTTCCGACAAAAATGTTTTTGACATAATATCGTCGGAAATGTGACAGAAAATTACCAGACTTCTATTCACGCTCTTTTCGTGAAAAATTCATCGGTAAATTGTCGGAAATTTTCCGACCAAAAAATTTGGTCGGAAAATTCGTCGGTGATACCCATTTTTCTAGTAGTGTATTTTGTATCAATGGTCATTTAAACCATTAGATTATATAATTACCTGCGAAGTATTAGATTATTTATACTTGAACATATACTTAATCCTAAAAGACATATACACAATAATAACTATTATTAAGTGTAAGGTAACAAAATAGTTCAAAGAGAGTTTAAAAGTAGCATTTTAGCAATATACTAGTTTTTTACCTCGCGCGTTGCCGCGGAATACGCTTTCTACACGACAAAGTTTTGAACCCAAATTTATGTCAAATATTCGAACCCAAAACTTAAATAAGACAACTAAACATGTAGCAATAACAATAAATAAAAAAAAAATATTATGTGTTATAAGAACTTGTACATTTCATGCATAAAGAACTTGTAAATTTGTACAAGTTTTTTGTATAAAAACATAAACAATAACTATATTAATGCTACAAATGTTACATGCACGTAAGACGTAACGATGATGAAAATTATTATATATTAAAAATGTTATTTATATAAAAAGTAAAACCGTAACTGTGTGAAAGTTGTTTGATGAAATCCAAAAGTTTAGTGTCAAGAAAATGAAAACGAAAACTTTGATGTAGGGCAAAAGTTAAAAGATAGAAACTTTAGAGTGTTAAACTGAAAATTTGATAAAAAAAAATATTATGTGTTATAAGAACTTGTACATTTCATGCATAAAGAACTTGTAAATTTGTACAAGTTTTTTGTATAAAAACATAAACAATAACTATATTAATTCTTTAAATGTTACATACGTATGACGTAATGATAATAAAAGTTATTATATGTTAAAAACGATATATATATATATATATATATAGGGGTGGGATAAATTGAGTCCAGCTTAATTTGAGTCCAAAAAGGGTCCATGTAACTTACACATGTGTAAGAACTTACATGTGGTGCAAAAGTTAAAAGATAGAAACTTTAGAGTGTTAAACTGAAAATTTGATAAAAAAAAAATATTATGTGTTATAAGAACTTGTACATTTCATGCATAAAGAACTTGTATTATGCATAAAGAACTTGTAAATTTGTACAAGTTTTTTGTATAAAAACATAAACAATAACTATATTAATTCTTTAAATGTTACATACGTATGACGTAATGATAATAAAAGTTATTATATGTTAAAAACGATATATATATATATATATATATATATAGGGGTGGGATAAATTGAGTCCAGCTTAATTTGAGTCCAAAAAGGGTCCATGTAACTTACACATGTGTAAGTTGTAAAACTTACACAACTTACACATGTTATTTTATCACTTTGACATTAAATGAGTCCAGCTTAATTTGAGTCCAAAAAGGGTCCATGTAACTTACACATGTGTAAGTTGTAAAACTTACACAACTTACACATGTGTAAGATAACTTTGATGTGGACAAAAGTTAAAAGATTGAAACTTTAGAGTGTTAAACTGAAAATTTGATAAAAAAAAATATTATGTGTTATAAGAACTTGTACATTTCATGCATAAAGAACTTGTAAATTTGTATAACTTTTAGTATATATATAATGTTGATGGAAAACAATAGTCAGTTCATATACTGTGACAAATATTCAAACATAAGAATACATTGTATTCTATTAATTAGACATCATAACAGATAGGCATAAAAATATCACTGAGACTGATCAACAAGGAGCTAAGTACCAAAAAGATAGTAGTGATCGAACACAATTTCCCGAAATAGATGACGATGAACGCGAAGCTGAAGCTGAAGCCGACATTGCCAGTCGTTGTATTTGATGAGCTGCTGTATTTGATGACGTCGATGGTGATGAAGAGCCAGGAGAAGAAGAAGCCGCGACTCATCGACTGTAGTGATCTTCACTTTCATACCCTGGTCACAATGTTCATTTGTACCACAAGCAAAGTATCGAATCCCCGTTTTAGTTAACTTCACTACACTGTTGGTATCCGTGATAGTATTTGCCTCAGATGTATCCATCACACATGTCTTCTATTCCCTCACACTTCCTAGCGCTATGTAGTGCATAGTATGCAACACTACGCATTGGACTATATCTAATGAACACTACATACCACCAAATCAACAAACAAAATAACCATAATTATAAAACCGCTATAGAAACAACTTGCTTTCAAAGTGACCAAGTTAAGGTAGCTTCCAGTGTGTCCCCTTGAACGTTTGACCCGAAGCCCAAGTGTAAAGATCCGTCGATTCCTCTCACACTCGGAAGATATGCAAATTAGGTATCCTCCTGTGTTTCTTAACACGTAGTGTTACACCAAAAGTATTAGCATCTATCCATTTATAGAATAAAGCTTTGCTGAAAAAAAGGGATTTAGTTAAATACTTAAATAATTAAATAAATGGTATTTTGACGGAATATAGTAGATTAAGTCCAATGTTGACCGAGTATTTTGGAGTCCACATTTGATTTGCTGAAAATGAGGAAAACATGTTTTATGTTTGTTTATACTCAAGCTTATATAAACCCACGTTTAGCTTATCCATTTAACAACCTCTCCGTTTTAAAAGGAGCAATTTATACGGTCAAGATGAAAATAAACTTCAATCCAATGATCAAGATTAAAGGAAAATAATACTAACCGGCAGCAATATGTATATATAATTTTAATGAGGTCAATCAACCCTGCTGCTACCTTTTCTCTAACTAAATGAATATCAATTTCAAAATGCTTTGTTCTTTCATGTAGAACAGGATTTCCAGCTATTTGTATTGCAGGTTTACAATCACAATACAACTTAACTGGTAACAACTCTTTCACATTAAGATCATTAAGTAGTTTTAGAATCCATATAATTTCACAAGTTGTAGCAGCAAGTGATCTATACTCTGATTCTGCTGAAGATCTAGACACAGTAGACTGCTTTTTGCTTTTCCAAGAGATTAAATTACCATCAAGAAAAATACAGAAGCCAGAAACAGACCTTCTTGATGTTAAACACTTACCCCAGTCTGCATCTGAATATGCAGTTAAACCTCTTGTATTATTTCTTTCAATAAGAACACCTTTTCCTGGAGAAGACTTAAGATACCTTAAGACTCTTAAGGCAGTTTTAAAATGAGACTGAAGAGGGGCATGCATATACTGACTGAGACACTGAACAAAATAAGCTATATCTGGTCTAGTAATAGTCAGATAAATAAGCTTACCTATCAATTTTTGATAAACAGTAATATTCTCAATTAAAGAATCATGATCAGAAGCTTTTGCAGCTAAAACTGCATTGGCTTCCAATGGAGAATTCATAGGTTTACAACCTAATAAACCAAACTCATTTAGGAGTTCAATACAATATTTTCTTTGAGACAAGCATAAACCTTTTTCAGTTTTAAGAACTTCAATACCCAGAAAATATTTCATTTCACCAAGATCTTTAATCATAAACCTTTCTTGCAAAACAACTTTAAATTTCTCAATTTCTTTCTCACTGTTACCAGTGACAACTATATCATCCACATAAACCAAAAGAGCAAGATATACCTCAATTTATATTCTCAATTAAAGAATCATGATCAGAAGCTTTTGCAGCTAAAACTGCATTGGCTTCCAATGGAGAATTCATAGGTTTACAACCTAATAAACCAAACTCATTTAGGAGTTCAATACAATATTTTCTTTGAGACAAGCATAAACCTTTTTCAGTTTTAAGAACTTCAATACCCAGAAAATATTTCATTTCACCAAGATCTTTAATCATAAACCTTTCTTGCAAAACAACTTTAAATTTCTCAATTTCTTTCTCACTGTTACCAGTGACAACTATATCATCCACATAAACCAAAAGAGCAAGAAATATACCATTTATATTCTTAGTAAACAATGAGTAATCATTTTTACTTTGTATAAAACCCATTTCAACAAGAGACAAAGTTAATTTTTCATTCCATTGTCTAGGAACTTGTTTAAGACCATACAAAGATTTGGTTAAGTCACAAACCTTACCACTTTGTTTCTCAAAATATCCATCTGGCAAAGACATATATACATCCTCATTTAAATCACCATATAGAAAGGCATTGTTTATATCTAATTGGAAAAGTTTCCAATTATTCTGAACAACAAGGTTTAAAAGACATCTAACAGTAACCATTTTTACAACAGGAGCAAAGGTTTCCTCATAATCCAAACCTACTCTTTGATTATACCCTTTTGCTACTAATCTAGCTTTATATCTCTCTATCTCTCCAGAAGCTTTATACTTAATTTTGTATATCCATTTACATCCTATTGGTTCTCTTCCTTTGGGAAGATCAGTAATTACCCAAGTGTTATTCCTATAAAGAGCTTCCATCTCATTGTTCATAGCTTGAACCCATATAATGTCTTTACTAGCTTCTTGGAAATTTTTGGGTTCAATACTTTTATTTAAACTTGAAACAAAACTAAAATTATCTTTTGAAAGTTGAGCATAATTAACAACTCTTTCTAAACCATATTTAACTTTTCCTTCTATAACATAATCACCATATTTAGCAGGCATATAAGTAGTCCTTCTTAAATTAGCTTGTTCAGCAGGAGAACCACCAGTATCAACAATATTTTCATTAAAAACAATACCCTCAGAAATAGAAGTCTCATTATTATGCTCATCAAGGTTATGGTTAACCTCAGTGCCTCCACCACTAGTTGCTCCTATGGAACTGCCAAGCAGGGTTGCACTGGGTTCACCATTTCCAGAATTATCTCTTCCTTCATCATAGGGATTTGAAGAACTATTGGTTGTGTTTTCTGGAAAATATAAGTCAAAGAAATTTGCATGATTCAAATAATTGTTTTCACAATTAATTTTATCTTTAGTTTTTAAAGGAAAGATTTCTTCATAAAATTTTACATCCCTTGAATAAAAAATATCCTTAGAACTCAAATTATACAACTTATATGCTTTCTTAAAACCAGAATAACCAAGTAAAATACATTTTTCTGACCTGTTAGAAAATTTATCATGCAAATTGACATTAGAAGCAAAACACAAACAACCAAAGTTCCTTAAGTGGAAGAGATTTGGTTTAAAACCATGAACTACTTCAAAAGGTGATTTTCCTGCTAGAACTTTAGAAGGTAACCTGTTAATTAAATACACAGCAGTCAAGATACATTCAGACCAAAGATTAAGAGGAATTCCCCCCTGAATCATAAGGGATCTAGCTACATTTAATAGATGTCTATGTTTCCTTTCCACAATTCCATTTTGTTGAGGTGTATAAACACAAGATGTTTGATGAATAATGCCATTTTTATTTACAAAATCAAGCATTCTATTATTCACAAATTCTGTCCCATTATCACTTCTAAAACATTTAACAGATTTATCAAATTGATTTTTAAGTAAACTGACAAAATTTGTGACATTTTCAAAAACTTCATCTTTGCTTTTAAGAAGATAAACCCAGACTGCTCTTGAATAATCATCAACAATAGTAAGAAACAACCTATAACCATCTCTACTAGTAATCCTATAAGGACCCCAAACATCAAGATGAATAAGATCACCCAAACTTTTAGTCTTATGATCACTCAAAGGAAATGGCTCTCTAGTTTGTTTAGCCTTATGACACACATCACAAGGACCATGACCAGAATCAAATTTTAATTTTAAATCATCTTTTAATACAAACAAGACTTGATCAGCAGGATGACCAAGCCTGCTATGCCACAAACTTTGAGACAAATAACACACAGAAGCATTGCATGAAAGAAAAGAATTACCTATATTCACATTGTCAAACACATAGAGTCCATCATTACAACTACCAGTCCCCCGAACCTTTTTTGAATTCAAATCCTGAATATAACACTTTGTTTCAGAAAAACCAATATACAATTTACTATCTCTAGCAAGTTTACTAACAGATAACAAACTAACACAATATCCAGGAATAAACAAAACATCAAATAACACAACATTGGAAGACAATCTTAAGTTCCCAATTTTAGTAATTGTAGCTTTAGTTCCATTAGGATGTGAAACAGTTAGTTTTAAATCAGATATATCAACAAGATCAAACATATCTTTTTCTGAACCAGTCATATGCTGATTAGCACCAGAATCCATAATCCACCCAAGCAATTCAATTATAGCACTATGATAATTAAAGAATTTGTTAAGTAGAAATTTGAGCTCGATTTGTGCAAAAATGGAATTAGTGTGTGAAAAGGTGAAGTGTGTGTTTTGGAGGTTGAAGATGAAGATCAGAGAGAAATATGGTTGAATTATTGGGATTAATTAAAGAAATGGGGGAAAAGCTTACAATTTTGGTTATGGAAAGGAGTATTTATACACTTGACTAACTTTCACTAATACTCCTTCCATTGTTAAAATAATTACATTTTAACACCATTTTTGGATTTCTAACATTCTTCCCCTTGGTGTTGAAATGTAATTCATGCACGATATCATCTATAAATACAAATTTGTTGATGAAGGTCTTCGAAGCTTTCTCATTGTCTTCAAGATCTTCCATCAAACTTGGCTTTACGTCTTTAATCTTTACACTTACCTTAAAGATGTATCTTTCAGTCTTGAACTTCTCAGAGTATGAGCATTGCGGAAACTTGATCTTGGCTCTTTAGATTTGAACATGAAAGCATCTTCTTGACATCCTTAACTTTGTCACACTTCCCCTTAATTAATGAATCTTTCTCTTGAAGCATTTGGACAAACATCTTTTTCATCACAAACTTCCCCTCGATCAAACAATCATATTTGCGTACCACCAACGCTTATGTATAGGGTGTACCCGCGGCGTACCACCACGTTGGCGATAACTATCTTCAAAGAATAATTTGGGGATCACTTTAGTCAACAATTTATCTTTCTTCCCCTCAACTGATGAATTCTTCTTTCTCCCCATCAAAGTTCAAGAAAGCACACACACTTGTTTGACTTTATTATCCTCTTTCTTCCCCTCATGATGAATGTGTGACAACATGTTCATCATGTCTCTTTGAAGTCGAAACTGGGGAATCAACCATTATGAAGTAGTAGTCCAATAAACAACATCTTTAGCCCGGGTTATACACTGACATGTGTATAAGCCATTTTCATCGAATCACTTATGAACAACCTTTGGGACCCATTTTTGTGTAGGCCCGACGGTTTTTGTCTTGACATTCCAAATGTACGTGTCATCGATTCGACGAATAGAATCTGCAGTCCATGGTAGGTGAAAACTCGAGGTTGTTGAAAAGTTGAGTTTTTGTGGACGCAGTGGAGATGCAAAGACATTCACTTTTTGCACGGTAATTGGTTTTGGTGCAAGATCAAATAACTTCCAAAATGAATATTTGAATGTCCTTGACTCGGTTGACTTGGGCTTATAAACTGACTTTGACATAGTTTTTGTCAACTGAGCTTTTGCTTGAGAGATGAACTGAGAGTTGTCTTCAAATGATAAGAATGGAATGAGAGTCTGTGTTCCATCAATAGTAGGCTTCGAAGAATACTTTCTATCCTTGAATAAGGCATAGTTAGTAAATTGAGAAGCTTTACGTTCAGCAGGAGATGAAACTTTGATCTTTGAGCTCTTTGGGATGGACTCAGTGCAAACTTTCTTTTGAGCATCAAGTTTAGTTGGAAGTATTGGACTTGCATCATGATAAACTGATCCATCATCACTTTGAGTGTCACAAGATGTTGATTGTGTTTGCAATTCCATCTCAAGTTCAGAGATTCTCTTTTGTAGAGATGTTTCATTTGATTGAAATTGCAAACAATTCTCTTCAAGAGTCTTGATTTTCTTGCAAGCATCTTGTCTCTCCTTCTCAACTTTGTTCATCTCATCAATAAACTTGCTCTCCATGGTTAAGAATATGGATGTCTCATTTTGCAACTGAATTTCAAAACCTGAAATCTTCTCTTGCAAAATAAGTTCTCTTGATTTGCTCTCCAAGATACTATCATTCAGCTTCTTGTTGGAAGTTTCCAATTCTTTTGACATTTTTGAAATCTTGGACTGCAAAAGATCATGTTCTTTTTGAACACTTTCCATGTTGGACAACTTTAGATCATTTGCATGTTTGAGCTCTTTGTTTTCTTCTTTGAGATGTTGAACTTCAAGTTGGAAATTGTGGTGTTGTTTCAAAATATTAAGAAGCTTTTTCAAATTAGCTTGTTTTCGTTCATATTCAGCCACAATACAATTCGTTGAACGATACTTGTCACCACATGAACAAGTTTGAGTACCATGATAATGTATCTCTTTCCAACTTGGTTCTAAGCCCGTTAAATCTTCTGTTAAGGAATGAATAAAATCTTTGGATATTTCAATTGACATTTTGTTAAGCAAAGGGTGAAATGAAATGAAAAGGTAGTTGTGATTGAAATTGAAGTGAAAGAATTAAAATTGAAATTTGGAGATTTTGTACTTCAGGTTCAGGTTTCCCTCCAAATTTTTTCGCCGAAATATGTTCTCACGAAACTTAGAATTTCATGTAAACTTTGGATATCATGATCATAGGAAAAATTTGATAATTTCTAAAAATTTTCGCCAAAACCGCGTCGATAACGGATGAAAATTGGCCTAAAATTTTTTAACGCTATCAAATTTTAAATCTTCATGAATTATCCCTTTTTAAGATCCTGGGCAAAAGTTATTTTTCCCGCCAAAAGACTTTTTTTTTTTTTTTTTTTTTGGAATTGGAACGATCTTGTGAAGATCGTCCTAGGTTTCGAAGAAATGAAACGATCTTGGTGAAGATCAGGAAATGAAACGATCTTGAGTTAATCAGGAAATGAAACGATCTTGAGAAGATCGTCCTGGGTGAGATCGTTTTAGGTAAGATCGTCCTAGGTGATTTTTGTGAAATTTGGTTAAGTATGAAAAATGAAACGGTCTTGAAGAACTGGGACGATCTTGATTGAAGATCGTCTTGAAAATTTTTGGTGAAATTTGGCTAAGTATGAAAATGAAACGGTTTAGATGAAGATCGTCTTAGGTGAAACGATCTTGGTTTGAAGTTCGTCCAGGAATAAAAATGAGACGATCTTGGTAAGAAGATCGTCTTGTTTTCTTTCTTCAAAACTTCTAAGTGTATGAAACGACCAAACCAATCCTTTTGGATTAATTAGCCAGAATCAACACTTCCACAACACACTCTTTACTAAAACGATCTTGTGAGGATCGTCTTAACAAGCCACAAATCACTGAGCTAAAACGATCTTAGGAAGATCGTCCTAGTGAAGATCGTCTTGGTCATCTTCTTCATCTCAACATGAACAGCAGCAGTTTTCTCCATTAACGACATGGCAAAGCTTCAATAACTTTCGATTTACTAGGAGTTAGATCACGAAATAACTTGCAAACTGTTTGTTTTCACCTCCGCAACAAATCTATGAACAAAATTCAACACCAAACACAACAGATTCAAAACCCAAAAAATCGCGCCAAAATCAAAAATTCAATCTCGAGATTTAGATCGAATTGGAATTTGAAACTTGACAGGATTATGTTTACAACTATCACGAATCTATTGGTGAACAAATAACTGTGATTTTATGTGATTTGAGAGTGTGAATTTTGATGAACAGTGAAAACGATTTTGAATAAAAAATTCGAAAATTGAATGAAAATTGCAACAAATCGAGCTATGGATCGTTCAGATTAACTGATTTTGCTCTGATACCAATTGTTAAGTAGAAATTTGAGCTTGATTTGTGCAAAAATGGAGTTAGTGTGTGAAAAGGTGAAGTGTGTGTTTTGGAGGTTGAAGATGAAGATCAGAGAGAAATATGGTTGAATTATTGGGATTAATTAAAGAAATGGGGGAAAAGCTTACAATTTTGGTATGGAAAGGAGTATTTATACACTTGACTAACTTTCACTAATACTCCTTCCATTGTTAAAATAATTACATTTTAACACCATTTTTGGATTTCTAACAGAATTTTTCAACGTTACTGTTAAAGTGCACATTAGCATTGAAAAAATTACCTGCCATATTGGCATGGGTAGGAGGAGGCAGAGGACAAGAGGTAGAACCAGAAGGTGTCTCATTAATAAGACTCATGAGTTTCATTATCTGTTCATTTGTAAAACACATAGGAGCAGAAGAAGTACTAGGCATACATTGATTAGAAGAACTAGCAGCATTATTAGCATAAACAGTTTTACCATTTTGATAATTAGTTCTTTTCTTAAAACCAGGTGGATAACCAAGTAGTTCATAACATCTATCAATAGTATGACCCAGAAAACCACAATGAGTACATTTCAAATTAGGATTAGGACCTCTCATGTTACTAGTAGATTTCTTTTTCATATCAACAAATTTAGACACAAAAGCAGTAGACTGTCCTTTATTAATATTAGTAGCATTACCTACTCCTCTATGTGATTCTTCTCTAGAAATTAAAGCAAAAGCAGTTTTCACACTAGGCAGAGGTTCAGTAGTAAGTATTATACTTCTAATATTAGCATATGTATCATCAAGGCCCATTAAGAATTGCATCAATTTCATCAAGTTATTATGATTCACAAACCCTTTAGCAGCTTTACAAGTACATACAGGCAGTTTAAGCAAAGCATCATATTGTTTCCAAAGAGAATTAAGCTTATGATAATATTCAGAAACTAGCATACCATTCTGTCTTAAAGAATTTATTTTCAAATGTAAGTTAAAAGTGACAGAACCATCAATTTTATCATAAGTTTCTTTCAATTCTTTCCACACAACAGCAAGATCAGTAGAGAAGATTTGACCAAGATACAATTCTTCAGAAATAGAACCAAGTAACCAAGATAACACAACAGCCCTACATCTATCCCATTGATTAGCAAGTACATCATCATCTTCAGGTTTTTCATAAGAACCATCTATAAAACACACTTTATTCTTAGTTTCAAGAGCCAATTTTAAAGCACAACTCCACACATTATAATTTTCTGTCCCTTTTAGTTTGAAACTGATTAAAGGTGTATTAGTAGTATCACTAGGATGTAAATAGAGAGGATCACTAAAATCCATCTTACTTATTAAAGTTTCATTAGAACCAGAACCAGAACCATCAGAATTAGGAGGCACATTTTCATCAGGCATGATGACAGATTTTTAACAAGAACACACAATATCACAAATATTGAAACAACTATGCAAACAATATCACACAAATAGCAAATAATAAAACACACAGACAGAATTAAGAATCAATCACACAATATGAAGAATAAAGAAAAACTTTAAAAGAAAAAATTAATAATATATATATATTATTATTATTAAGAATATAAGAACGAAATCAATCTAAACAATATGTTTAGATTGATTTATACAAAATACAGACGAATAGATATGATCAAGATGATCAATCTATCAATACAAAATATAAGAAAAATATAGAGAGAATATCGATAACAACAAGACAGAAAATATGTGTGTTAACCCTAAAAGGGTTCGATGCCCAGTATTTATACTGCATAGTTTCAATCTGGTCCCTCATCTTTGATAATTGCCACCACCTTCCTTTAACTTCTCTTTATGTCACTATCAGTCCCTCAACTATCCTGCAAAGACACTTATGCAACAAAATAAGAAATCTTGTATACCATAAGTACATAGTTTGAGTTAAATGTATATTTTTAACATAAACTAACTAAATAATAGTAGTCGATAATGTTATAATGATAATAATATTGTCCACAGAGACCTGTGTTGCCAATATAACCAGAATGGCAACATGAGACATGAAATACGTGTGGGTTAAAAATAGCTAAAAAGGAAACAAATTTCACAATTAGGGTTTTTTTGAAATTAGGGTTTCAAAAGTGAAATACGCCCCAAAATCAAAATCCTAAACAATCAATCGGATCACAACAATCAAAAACACTGGAACCTGTCTCTGATACCATGTACGAACCTATAATCCTTTACACAAGTTTAGTCTGCCCGATTAATGGAGCCACAAATTATTATTATTAAGAATATAAGAACGAAATCAATCTAAACAATATGTTTAGATTGATTTATACAAAATACAGACGAATAGATATGATCAAGATGATCAATCTATCAATACAAAATATAAGAAAAATATAGAGAGAATATCGATAACAACAAGACAGAAAATATGTGTGTTAACCCTAAAAGGGTTCGATGCCCAGTATTTATACTGCATAGTTTCAATCTGGTCCCTCATCTTTGATAATTGCCACCACCTTCCTTTAACTTCTCTTTATGTCACTATCAGTCCCTCAACTATCCTGCAAAGACACTTATGCAACAAAATAAGAAACCTTGTATACCATAAGTACATAGTTTGAGTTAAATGTATATTTTTAACATAAACTAACTAAATAATAGTAGTCGATAATGTTATAATGATAATAATATTGTCCACAGAGACCTGTGTTGCCAATATAACCAGAATGGCAACATGAGACATGAAATACGTGTGGGTTAAAAATAGCTAAAAAGGAAACAAATTAAATGGGTTGAATATGTCAAAAATTACCCAAAGTGCATTTTTAAGAGATAAGACCTACTTTGGGGAGATCAATATATATAAGCAATAAACAATTCATGACAAGCATCGATGTCACATAACATATATAAAACTAATTTTATGAGAGTACCTGGTTCCCAAACAATTAACATATATAACTTTAAAGCCAAATGAACGATATTGAGAAGATCTAAATCAATCACCAGAAACACAAGAATACAGATTTAAAAGAAATCAGTCGGCCCGATTCCGTTGCTTCTTATTATTATAAGAGTAAACGGCCGAAATCGTCCTTGTGGTTTACCCTAATAATCGAGTTTCGTCCTTAACTATTCGAAATGACACTGACAGTCCTTTTGGGGAGGATAAGGATCACATTCAGTCCTTTACGCAAACAGACGTTTTCTCTCATCCGTTAACTCTCTCATCTGCTGTGCGCATGAGGGTACTTGTGTCATTTTCTATCCGTTAACTCTCGCACAACACATGAGAGATGTCTATGTCTATGTCTATGTCTATGTCTATGTCTATGTCTATGTCTATGTCTATGTCTATGTCTATGTCTATGTCTATGTCTATGTCTATGTCTATGTCTATGTCTATGTCTATGTCTATGTCTATGTCTATGTCTATGTCTATGTCTATGTCTATGTCTATGTCTATGTCTATGTCTATGTCTATGTCTATGTCTATGTCTATGTCTATGTCTATGTCTATGTCTATGTCTATGTCTATGTCTATGTCTATGTCTATGTCTATGTCTATGTCTATGTCTATGTCTATGTCTATGTCTATGTCTATGTCTATGTCTATGTCTATGTCTATGTCTATGTCTATGTCTATGTCTATGTCTATGTCTATGTCTATGTCTATGTCTATGTCTATGTCTATGTCTATGTCTATGTCTATGTCTATGTCTATGTCTATGTCTATGTCTATGTCTATGTCTATGTCTATGTCTATGTCTATGTCTATGTCTATGTCTATGTCTATGTCTATGTCTATGTCTATGTCTATGTCTATGTCTATGTCTATGTCTATGTCTATGTCTATGTCTATGTCTATGTCTATGTCTATGTCTATGTCTATGTCTATGTCTATGTCTATGTCTATGTCTATGTCTATGTCTATGTCTATGTCTATGTCTATGTCTATGTCTATGTCTATGTCTATGTCTATGTCTATGTCTATGTCTATGTCTATGTCTATGTCTATGTCTATGTCTATGTCTATGTCTATGTCTATGTCTATGTCTATGTCTATGTCTATGTCTATGTCTATGTCTATGTCTATGTCTATGTCTATGTCTATGTCTATGTCTATGTCTATGTCTATGTCTATGTCTATGTCTATGTCTATGTCTATGTCTATGTCTATGTCTATGTCTATGTCTATGTCTATGTCTATGTCTATGTCTATGTCTATGTCTATGTCTATGTCTATGTCTATGTCTATGTCTATGTCTATGTCTATGTCTATGTCTATGTCTATGTCTATGTCTATGTCTATGTCTATGTCTATGTCTATGTCTATGTCTATGTCTATGTCTATGTCTATGTCTATGTCTATGTCTATGTCTATGTCTATGTCTATGTCTATGTCTATGTCTATGTCTATGTCTATGTCTATGTCTATGTCTATGTCTATGTCTATGTCTATGTCTATGTCTATGTCTATGTCTATGTCTATGTCTATGTCTATGTCTATGTCTATGTCTATGTCTATGTCTATGTCTATGTCTATGTCTATGTCTATGTCTATGTCTATGTCTATGTCTATGTCTATGTCTATGTCTATGTCTATGTCTATGTCTATGTCTATGTCTATGTCTATGTCTATGTCTATGTCTATGTCTATGTCTATGTCTATGTCTATGTCTATGTCTATGTCTATGTCTATGTCTATGTCTATGTCTATGTCTATGTCTATGTCTATGTCTATGTCTATGTCTATGTCTATGTCTATGTCTATGTCTATGTCTATGTCTATGTCTATGTCTATGTCTATGTCTATGTCTATGTCTATGTCTATGTCTATGTCTATGTCTATGTCTATGTCTATGTCTATGTCTATGTCTATGTCTATGTCTATGTCTATGTCTATGTCTATGTCTATGTCTATGTCTATGTCTATGTCTATGTCTATGTCTATGTCTATGTCTATGTCTATGTCTATGTCTATGTCTATGTCTATGTCTATGTCTATGTCTATGTCTATGTCTATGTCTATGTCTATGTCTATGTCTATGTCTATGTCTATGTCTATGTCTATGTCTATGTCTATGTCTATGTCTATGTCTATGTCTATGTCTATGTCTATGTCTATGTCTATGTCTATGTCTATGTCTATGTCTATGTCTATGTCTATGTCTATGTCTATGTCTATGTCTATGTCTATGTCTATGTCTATGTCTATGTCTATGTCTATGTCTATGTCTATGTCTATGTCTATGTCTATGTCTATGTCTATGTCTATGTCTATGTCTATGTCTATGTCTATGTCTATGTCTATGTCTATGTCTATGTCTATGTCTATGTCTATGTCTATGTCTATGTCTATGTCTATGTCTATGTCTATGTCTATGTCTATGTCTATGTCTATGTCTATGTCTATGTCTATGTCTATGTCTATGTCTATGTCTATGTCTATGTCTATGTCTATGTCTATGTCTATGTCTATGTCTATGTCTATGTCTATGTCTATGTCTATGTCTATGTCTATGTCTATGTCTATGTCTATGTCTATGTCTATGTCTATGTCTATGTCTATGTCTATGTCTATGTCTATGTCTATGTCTATGTCTATGTCTATGTCTATGTCTATGTCTATGTCTATGTCTATGTCTATGTCTATGTCTATGTCTATGTCTATGTCTATGTCTATGTCTATGTCTATGTCTATGTCTATGTCTATGTCTATGTCTATGTCTATGTCTATGTCTATGTCTATGTCTATGTCTATGTCTATGTCTATGTCTATGTCTATGTCTATGTCTATGTCTATGTCTATGTCTATGTCTATGTCTATGTCTATGTCTATGTCTATGTCTATGTCTATGTCTATGTCTATGTCTATGTCTATGTCTATGTCTATGTCTATGTCTATGTCTATGTCTATGTCTATGTCTATGTCTATGTCTATGTCTATGTCTATGTCTATGTCTATGTCTATGTCTATGTCTATGTCTATGTCTATGTCTATGTCTATGTCTATGTCTATGTCTATGTCTATGTCTATGTCTATGTCTATGTCTATGTCTATGTCTATGTCTATGTCTATGTCTATGTCTATGTCTATGTCTATGTCTATGTCTATGTCTATGTCTATGTCTATGTCTATGTCTATGTCTATGTCTATGTCTATGTCTATGTCTATGTCTATGTCTATGTCTATGTCTATGTCTATGTCTATGTCTATGTCTATGTCTATGTCTATGTCTATGTCTATGTCTATGTCTATGTCTATGTCTATGTCTATGTCTATGTCTATGTCTATGTCTATGTCTATGTCTATGTCTATGTCTATGTCTATGTCTATGTCTATGTCTATGTCTATGTCTCTGTCTATGTCTATGTCTATGTCTTTTTTCAAAAGATAATTTAGCAAAGTTGAGGAATGCTTGTAAATGCATTACTTAATTTTGTTAAATCAAGTGAGTCAATATTTATTGTTTGATATCAAAAGATGATCGTCTAGGTAGCAAATACGCTTTTTGGTTTCTTCTTGGTCTGTCTTACGCAGTGTTGTAAATATAGGTTTTAAAGGTCGTTATAACGCTTAGAGGTGGTCTGCCGTTACATTATCTGTTTTGTATTGTAGATTTATAGGTTGCAGTCAATAACAGTCAAATAACGGACTTAACGGGGCTAGGGCATGAATAGTAGATAAACACATATATTTAACCTAATGGTTTTGTGTTTATGGGGCCAATTTCGGTTTTGGGCGCAATACCAATATCTTATGAAACAAAAAGATGGCCCCGTTTAAAAACACCACCAAATGTTTAGTTAGGCACGTTATTGTTGTAAGTTTTAAAATAAAAAATTCATATAATAATAAGTATAAGTATCTTATGTAATACTTTTTTAATTTTTTATGGTTATTGACTTATCACTACAAATAATGTTGTATTTGTCCACACTTTTAGTTAGCGTGAACAAATTAAAATTTTTGTCACGCTTTTATGTGTGTAAAAATATGTAGAACTAAAAGTGTGTAGAAATTTATCCACACTAAAAAGTGTGAACTTTTAGTTCTACACATTTTTACACACATAAAAGCGTGACAAAATTTTTAATTTGTTCACACTAACTAAAAAGTTAGTGTGGACAAATGGGGTGTTACAAAATAATTATGAAAGTCCACACTAAAAAGTGTGAACTTTTAGTTCTACACACTTTTTAGTGTGGATAAATGCAATGTTATTTGTAGTGTATTTTGCTGAGATATTGTTAATACTGTATATTTTATCTAAAAATGAAATTCTTTTATAAATTAGTCTCCGTTATAACGCCGACATATTTTATTAAGTGCAAGTGTACACCTCTTGCATAGTTACATATAGATATTTATGTAGTGTTAATGGACTTGATATAAAATCTCAACCAATTAAGTATTTTAATTGATGTTTTACATATCGGGTGAGGATTTAACCATGGAACTCATAAATTCTCTTTGGATTGCATTACAGATTCAGTTTTTTATTTATCATCATGTAGTAAAACAGTAGTGTTTGAACTCTGAGAATGTACTTATTGATATGAACATAAGTAACTCGTATAAGATGTTCATCCATAGAGAAGAATCTGGGACACAAATTGTGTAGTTAAAAAACATGAGGTGATTCAGAAAATAGCCTATGATGATGACATTTTTTATTTTTAGAACGGCTGATGATGACATTTTTAGATGTGGTTCTTTTTTTTTTTTTTTTTTTGGGAACTCATAAATTCTCTTTGGATTGCATTACAGATTCAGTTTTTTATTTATCATCATGTAGTAAAACAGTAGTGTTTGAACTCTGAGAATGTACTTATTGATATGAACATAAGTAACTCGTATAAGATGTTCATCCATAGAGAAGAATCTGGGACACAAATTGTGTAGTTAAAAAACATGAGGTGATTCAGAAAATAGCCTATGATGATGACATTTTTTATTTTTAGAACGGCTGATGATGACATTTTTAGATGTGGTTCTTCAAATGCTATGAAAAGGATCCTGATAAAATCAAAACACATACGTGTTAATATCTAGCTTAACTAATCCTTAAGGTTAAGTATACTTACAAGTTCAAGTATTACCTCATCATCGCGGATGGGTCGGATATTGGCATAGTTTCCATTTGTGAAGTTGAATATATATATAAATATACATTACATGATAGATAGTAAACAAATTACCAGCTCTCTGGTAATATCTTTTGGCAGGAATCCGGTACTAACTACTGCACTTTGAAGTGAACACTTATCATCGCATTTCATGTTTTGAGGTGCCTCCTCTTGAGCTTGCATTGTAACTGAAAGTTTAAGACTCGAGTATTAGCCAACAAATAGGTCACAAACATGCACAACTGAAAATAGTCAGAAGCTAACATGAAACATCTTTAGTAGATTTAGGCGACATAACCCCAGCTGGTGGATTGGCAGCATACTTATTTGGTTTCGTAGTTCTCACCTGAAAATCAGCCACAGCAAAAAAATAGCACTAGAACTTAGCTCTAGATGTTTTTCTATAGTAGTGATAATAATACTGTTACCTTAAATGCTACACGACTATCAGTTTTATTCTTTAGCTGCAGGGAAATTGTGATCTTCTTCATCAATTCAACTATAACACACACAATGGGAATGAAACTAATCACAATTTTGAATGCGCAATAAACTAGTTCAAGAAATGAATTAATATATCATAATTTTTTACATGGAAATTGAAGCTCGTGGGGTTCGATACTAAGAAGCTTGCTCTTACTGTTTTCTTGAATGTGAGCTTCGAATGAATTCTCACCAGATACCTAAAGGTAGCAAGTTAAATCGTAACTTGAAGGTAGCAGATAAGTATATGTTATGCACTTAACTACTCAGGCAAAAACTCATTAGAAAACAGAGATGAAAATCACAACACTTAAAATCTATGTAGTTGAGTTGATATACTTGTCCACGACGAGCAAGGACCATGATATTTTCCAATCAACATATATATGTTTCCAATTTATGTCTTACGAAAATTATTACCGTTAGTTATTGCAACATTTTGATATATACATTAGAATTTTTATAATCATATCAAAACTTACAGCATTGGAGTTGCTCAAATTTACTGTCCGGGCATCGGAGATTGAAGTATTAGAGTTGCTTAAATTCACTATCGGAGCATCAGACATTGAAGTCGTTGGAAGGACATCCTCTTTGGGGGCTTCTATTAGTCGTAGCAATTGTTGTTTAGGAGCAACAAAACTAACATCTATTTCGCATTCCCCTACTTGATTACCTGATTCCTTCTTAAACTAATGCATAACAAAAACAAAAAATGATGTCAAAGCCAACTAGTAACAACAATACCTTAAACGCAACATGATCATATGTTCTGTTCTCTAGTTGCATCGTAGTTGAGATTTCCTTCATCAATTCAACTATACAGTACACAAGAGATTAAAATTACTCTGAAATTTCATAAGAGAAAGGGCAACAAAATCCCGACATGGGGCAGAGCAGCATATGTATTCGGTCTTGAACTTTTCACCTGAAACTGATTAGCCAGAGAAAACATAAAGGAAAAGAAAAAATCTTTATGGATTTCACTAACACATAAAACTGTCATTAATCCGGGGGTCTTACTGTGCGATAAAACAATCATCAAATTAGCTTTGACCTTTTTAGTGACATTTGTTTTTCTTAGTAATGACTAAAATGCAAGACTTCATACATATTATCACCCTTCTTTTAAAAGTGGCACTAAATTTCTTAGAAAGGGATTCACTTTAGTTGTGATGTGACTGACTTTTTCAGTGACAGTGTGATCTAGGGGTGTTTATGGGTCGGGTACTCGGGCCAGGTAATCCAAACCAAATAAAAATCGGGTCAACCTGAATGGAAATTCTAAATCAAAATACCAATCCATATAATGGCATACAGGTTCAGGTTAGTTGTTCACTTGTTCGGGTCACCCCAAAACAGAATAAATAATCTTATTCAGGTTTGGGTCGGGCTTCTTATGAAGGTTTGGTCCTCTCTGCCAACCCTGTGATCATAACGAATGTTCGATCTAATGTCTATAAATTCCATAATAGTAAACTCTACATACATAACAAAAACAAAAAATGATGTCAAAGCCAACTAGTAACAACAATACCTTAAACGCAACATGATCATATGTTCTGTTCTCTAGTTGCATCGTAGTTGAGATTTCCTTCATCAATTCAACTATACAGTACACAAGAGATTAAAATTACTCTGAAATTTCATAAGAGAAAGGGCA
>CM067172.1:47770059-47779067 GCA_034093135.1 Erigeron breviscapus
GTTGTTGTTGTTGTTGTTGTTGTTGTTGTTGTTGTTGTTGTTGTTGTTGTTGTTGTTGTTGTTGTTGTTGTTGTTGTTGTTGTTGTTGTTGTTGTTGTTGTTGTTGTTGTTGTTGTTGTTGTTGTTGTTGTTGTTGTTGTTGTTGTTGTTGTTGTTGTTGTTGTTGTTGTTGTTGTTGTTGTTGTTGTTGTTGTTGTTGTTGTTGTTGTTGTTGTTGTTGTTGTTGTTGTTGTTGTTGTTGTTGTTGTTGTTGTTGTTGTTGTTGTTGTTGTTGTTGTTGTTGTTGTTGTTGTTGTTGTTGTTGTTGTTGTTGTTGTTGTTGTTGTTGTTGTTGTTGTTGTTGTTGTTGTTGTTGTTGTTGTTGTTGTTGTTGTTGTTGTTGTTGTTGTTGTTGTTGTTGTTGTTGTTGTTGTTGTTGTTGTTGTTGTTGTTGTTGTTGTTGTTGTTGTTGTTGTTGTTGTTGTTGTTGTTGTTGTTGTTGTTTTGTCTGTATTTTATCTTTGAAAGTCATGTTGTTGTTGTTGTTGACAGGGATTAACAACATTTCGAAGGTATGAGTAGTGATCATGTCATCAGAAAACACCCACTTTTCAGTATTTACAACTTCATTCACAGGTTCATTCAAGTTTCTCTCTTTTGTTTGTTCATGATACACATAGGGTCTTTGTTTAGTCTGATACAGAAGTGGCTAAAGAAGAAGGTGGTGATGATGTGAAAAATCTGGCTGACATGAGTTGCAAGAAGAGTCTGTGTTAGACCGCAGCTCAAAAAAGGGAAGGTATGGAAATCATGACCCTTTTTTCTTCTCTGATTTTGATTTTGGTTTGCAGTACAAGTAGTTGTCTTTAAGGTGTTTGGTGTTATGTTTCAAAGGGATGGCTATATGTGAACAAGGTAATCATCTCTCATTTTCATGTGGTTTACAATAAAATTACAAATGCATATAACCTTTGTCAATTATAATTAAAATAATGCTTTATAATCTTCTTTGACCAAAAGGAATCGAGTTGAATGATAGTTTGCTTTAGCCGCACTTATTAGTAGCAACTTGATTCTGCTTGGTTTTCAACAAAGGCATTAACAATCCATGGTCAGGTTCATCAGCAGTTTCCTTCTTATTAAAGGCATGAAAATTAATCAGGTTTTGAATGGATAATAAAGACTTTCAAGGATTTGAATACTATGAATATCAGTCATAGAAAGGAGATTATTGGGCTTCCTATCAGTTTAAATATCTTGATTTTTTTTTATCTTCATCCTTATCCATTTTCCTTTTTCCTGTCTATAAATGATGTTGATATGTTTTCTTTTTTCTCTAAACAGGTGCTTTCATTCTTTAAAAGGTCTTGGTTTGTAATTTGTTTAGGTTTATGGGTCATACAATTCCTGTGATCGAATTCTAGGTGCTCTTGAGGTTACTGATTTTTATCCCCTTTTCATTTATTTCGCATATAAATATAAAGAATAAGGTATGTTGTTATTGTCGAGATGTTATTTTTATTGAGATTAATTTGTTTTCAAGGCGATATTGAATTAAAAATTGTGTGCCCTATATATACCCATCTGACCCATTTTTTAATTAATAAACTTAGTTGGGTTATAATATAATATCCATGGGTCAAACAGGTAAAAAAAATAGCTTATAATAAGTTTTAAGAAATTAGAAGTCTTATCTAATGATCTTAGTTTTTGCAGCTTATGTGATAGATTGATGCGTGATGGTCATTTTCTAAAGAAGAAACTGTGGAAGTCCTAACTATGCTGCCCCAGAGGTACATACTACATAAGTAAATATTGGTGATTATGGATTCCAAGTGGACGAGATCACAGTATGGGCAAGGGGGTCACGGGTCAAAAAAGATTAATAGCTGCACAACTAACGGGTCAATAATTAGCACATTGATTGGTCAATTTTTTAATGAAAATAAGAAATTTGGATAAACCAAATTATGCATCTTTGAGGTTTTGATATCGGTTCATCTACGGTTGTTTCTACTTACACATGCATTGATCCAGATTACTTGTTTCATATTAGTGTGCCTTTTTGCACTACAGTAGTATGACAACATAGCGTTGGTTCCTCTTTCGCGCCAATTGTGTTATTGTCGCTGATATGCATTGGTGCCTTTGGCATTTACAATATACGTTTTGAATTCGCATGTTTATCAAGCTATCTCCCCTGATTATATGTTTAAAGTTCTTCAGGAGATTATAAAACAAGGATGGATGTCTTAATGGAATTTTACGGTGCATAACTGGTAAATTTTCGTCTTTTTGGCATTCGGTTTATAATTTATTGTCTTTAGTACAACTTAGTCAAATTAACTTATCTTTAACTTGAGAATTGGTACAGATAGCTACCAATATAATGGGTTGCACAATTGTGCTGTTAATCAAACATCTCAGAAACAAGGCTTGTGATTGGTTGATCAATGCAAAGGTTCTCATTGGTTGATCAATGCAAAGGTTCTCCTTCAGGTGTCAACAATCTCGGAGTACATAACATGAATTTGCTAGATTATTTTTCATTTGACATGCCACATGAGTTTCACTATAACTTTGTTAGTAGCTTTTATAGCATAGGCCGTGAAAATGCTTTACCTCAGTAGATGGCCGACTTTGTACCCACTGTTTGCCCCCCACCTTCTGCTTTATTGGGACCAAAATCTGCTCTTTGGTATTGTCCCAGGCCTGCTCAAGGCTGGTGTTCCGACAGGCCTGTTCAAGTATGTCTTTATGACTATTGTAGTAGCTGTTGGAACCACGTTAGTGTGACCGTCACTGATCATCTATCCTTCCTGATATGATAATTGACGATAACTGAAATCCCTATGTCTAGTAAATATTCGATGGACGTATTTACTCTTAAAGACGTATTATAGGGTTTCCCATTAGGTGATTGGACTCAGAGGACTGATGAGGTACGAATTAAACACCAGAGGGACTAAATGTGAAAATACTCTCCTTATATAAATAGAGAGTAATTAACCTAATTTTAGGTTAATCAACACACATAATCACAGCCTCCTCATATCTAATTTCGTTCTTCTTCTCTGTTGAATTCATCAAAACCGAATTCATTATTCCATCCTAATTCAATCATCTTATTTTGGGAACCCGAATCAATGGCATCAATGTTTAATGCCCTCACAGGTTCCACAGGATCAACCGGTACGTTATTAAATGGATCGAATCATGTTTTATTCCAACATGTGGTATCAGAGCCTGGTTAAATCGATTCCCCATTGATTTCATCCGTTTTCGTACCCTAAATCGCGAACTAAAAAAATGCAGAAGCTTAAGTTCGTATGCTTCTTACGAACTTAAAGTTCGTTTGAACTCTAAATTCGTTTGAACTCTAAATTCGTTTGAACTCTAAGTTCGTAAGGAATTACTAAGTTCGTAAGGCTTATTTGTGTACGAAACTTCTGCTCATCTTCGCACTTACTGTTTCACGAACTTAAACCTATCTTCGTACAACTATTTTCGTACAGCTATCTTCGTTCAGTTAATTTCGTAAAGTATCTTCGTACGAACTTAAAATTTTAACTTACGAAGATACTATAACTTACGAACTTAAATTATAACTTACGAAGATACTATAACTTACGAACTTAATGTTTAAACATGCGAAGATATAATTCGTGCTTATAATTTTACCCTTAAGTTCAATGGCAAAATTAACCCTAATTTAGCTCGACCCCAGCCAGGGGCTCTGCCCCTTGGACCCCGCCAGGGGCTGCCGCCCCTTGGACCCCGCTTTCCAGGGGCGCTGCCCCCGGACCCCCGTAATGTGTGGGGGCTTCGCACTAATGTACATGGTCTCATTATTTGTGCCCAAAGGTCAAATATGATTCTCATGTTGCGTTCTTTCCTTTTGCATAATGAACACTAAGTATATTGATTCTGCCCAAAGGTGATTTAATATACTTTGTGTGCTTAAAGGAACTTTTTTTTCATGCATAAAATACACGATTCTTAATTTTGTGCCCAAAGGTCAAAAGATAAGCGTTGTGTTGCATGACCTAATGCTCATGTTTGCTTAGATCTTAGTTACTTCTGCCCAAAGGTGATGTAACATCTAAGTAGAGCCTTACTTTAGCTTATTGTTTTGGTGTTTACAATAGGCTTACTTATCACTAGCTTCATTACTATAATGGTCATAGTCTTATTACTCTAAGGAACAGTACTAATAGGCCTACTTATTTTAGTCATTACTTTAGTTCCATTACTTTAGAGACATTACTTAGGCTGCCTTAGATAACTTATCATCTCTCTATTACTATTGGGCCTACTTATTCTAGGCATTACTCTAGAAGAGATTACTTAGGCTGCCTTATATAACTTATCATCTCTCTATTACTATTGAGCCTACTTATTTTAGGCATTACTTTAGGAGAGATTACCTTGTCTGCATAATACAGCTGATAATGTCACTATTACTATTGGGCCTACTTATTTTAGGCATTACTATAATAATCTTCTATCGCTTATGCCCTAAATGTACATCCTTCTTATTTCCACAGTAGTACCTAACCTTGGCCTTATGACGCTCAATGGTACGAACTATGCTTCATGGAAAAGTCACTTAGATCTGACTTTGGGAATGTATGACCTTGACTACGCTATTCGTCATGATGAACCCGCTGCCCTTACTGCTGAATCCACTGCTGATCAGAAGGCGAACTTTGAAAAGTGGGAGAAGTCGAATCGCCTGTCGCTAATGTTAGTCAAGAATTCCATTGATCTGACTATTAGAGGAGCCATCCCTGACTCTGAAAAAGTCAAGGATTACCTCAAATCTGTTGAGCATCACTTCAAGGGATCGTCTAAAGCGCATGCAAGTAGCTTGATGTTGCAGATGCTTACATTGAAGTATGAAGGAACTAGCGGTGTCCGTGAGCATATTATGAAGATGACGGACATGGCCAATAAGCTTAAGACTCTAGAGATGGAAGTCTCCGATAACTTTCTGGTGCACTTCATCATGACCTCCCTGCCTGCTCGTTTTGACACCTTCAAGGTTAACTACAATGCTTTGAAGGATAAATGGTCAATGAGTGAACTTATTGGGCACTGTGTCAATGAGGAGGAGCGTCTTAAGCTGGCCCAACCTGAAGCTGTTCACCTGACCACTACCGCTAACTCCAAGAAGAGGAAGGGAAACAACGGTAAACAAACTGCGAACAAAGTCCAAAAGACTAATCATGGTGCAGTTGACTCTGGCTCTAATTCCTCGACTGGCAAAACTTAAATGCAACTTCTGTCGTGACAAAGGACACCGTCAGAAGGATTGCCCTAAGTTCAAGGAGTGGCTAGCTAAGAAATCCGTGAGTTTTGACCCGTTGACTTTTCGTGTAATATGACTAACTATTTAAGTTAATGAATTATTTGAGTCGTTTTGTGGATTAAATGACAATGTGTTATATTCGGGTCGATAATATGTTTCAATCGGTGTTTAAATGTCTAATGATTGTGTTTTGGCTTGAGAAGAGAAACGGGTCGGCCCGTGGGTCACCCACGACCCATCAGCCCCTTTGACCCATTTCTCCCCCCCTTATCTTTTCCCTTGCCTTTCATTCTCTCTTCTATCTCTTTTCTCTCTTTTCTCTCAAGTAAAAAGGGCAAGACAAGAACCCATTTCATTTCTACTTCTATCTATCATCGATTGGTGTTTTGGAACTGGAATAACACTAGAATCATAGTCTTCTATACCTCATTATCGTCATATCGAAGAATCAAAGGTTGAAGTTCTTGCATTTTACCCATTTTGACCTAATTTCGGGTTTGAGCTCAAGAAGGAAGT
Organism: Erigeron breviscapus; assembly: GCA_034093135.1. NCBI lineage: Eukaryota > Viridiplantae > Streptophyta > Magnoliopsida > Asterales > Asteraceae > Erigeron > Erigeron breviscapus. Next base: position 47,775,866 of record CM067172.1, read on the forward strand.
TTTGGTAAGTCTAATTCATCCCATTTACTTCTATTTATGTTAGTTTACTCATTTCTAGTCGTCTCGTACATTTACAAGTTCTAAATCGCCTTAAAATGAGTTTTGGGTCGAATTAGGGTTTGGCTAGGTTTTGATCGATTTGGAGAATTTGATGATGTTATGGATGGAAATGCGGGTTTGGGCAAGTGTATTTAGGTGTTAGAAGGTCAAATGTATCATCAAAATGAGTCATTTAATCTTTCAATGCGATTTAGGGTTTTGGTTCAAGTGAAATAGGGTTTTGGTTCTTGATTTTCTGCTTAAACTGCTGCTGGTCGTAGAGCTGCCCAGTAAGGGGCGTAACCTGGGCGTACCTTACGCCCATTGTGGGCGTACCTTACGGTGCTCTCCATTTTCATTACGCCAAATTGCTTCTGTTTACGCCCCCTTTTCACTAGACTTTGCAAGGGCGTAACCTACGCCCCTTAGGGCCGTAGGTTACGCCAGTTGTAATTTCCAGAATTTCTTGTTTGACCTAAATTGACTTTCTGGACCTTTTTACGCGTCGAGCATCGATCTAATTCACTTCTTATCTTATGTAACATTGAATAAGAGTCTTAAAAGTCATTTAACGTCGAGAAGCATTTTGAGAACCTAATTAGGGTTTTGTCGAGAAATTGTTAAGTTACGTATATGTGTTTATGTATGTTGATGGGAATGTATGTGATCGATATTTAGGTGTTGGACGTGAAGTGATCATTGTACAACAATAACTTGACTTTATATCAATCTTAGCTTTTCATAGCCGATCGAGGTGAGTTTCGTATCTCCCTACTCGCTTGAGATTCGGGCTGAAAAGTGTAAACTTGCGTGTTTACTTACGTTGTCGATTGATTGATTGAATTGGTTTAAATGTTGGATTGATGAGACAGTTATCACGTTTGAATGACTTGATTTATGTTTTGTTAAGTATTTCGTTAATATTAGGATAGACGTACATACATGGAAGTCGGTTATGCCTTCAAAGGGTTTTAGATGTGGTGGGAAGGCTGCGGGTGACCCTATACATAAGCATCTAGAACTTGATGAAAGTAGAATCCTCCGAAGTGTATGTACGCATTGTTTAGAGGAATTGATGGATGTTGGGAATGTGTTTGGAACGGACATATACGCCTGGTTATACTTGACTTGTACGGTACACACTCAAGCATACTTTTATTGTTGCATTGATGACGTTATTGACACGTATTTGATATACGTTGGGGTCCTACATACGTATGATACATGATTTGATGTTAATATTTCGCGTACTCATTTATTATAGGCAATTACTTTACCCTTATGATCTTGTAATGATTTGCTATTACGATTAGGTTAGTTGTACATACATGGAAGACGATGATACCTTTAATGAATTGTAGATGTGGTGGGAAGGCTGCGGGTGACCTATATATAAGCATCTATGATTCCTTAAATGTAAAGTCGTATGAAATGTATGTGCATTGTAGTTTTAGATGATTTGTTGTATGATAGACTTGTGATTTGGTTGATGTACTTCCAAGTGCCTTACACTTGAGAACATGCTTTTGTACTTATTGATTGGTTGATGTACTTCCAAGTATACTTACTTGATGAATGGTTCCACGTACTTCCAAGTGTCATACACTTGAGATCGCGCAATGTACGACGTACTACCAAGTTGTTAGACTTGAGAATGTTGTGTTGGTAATGGTTTTGTTGTTGTCATGGTACTCTTAGGATGCGTTATCTGATGCCAAATTGTCGGACATACTTTTTATGCATTCAGCACTTACATTGATATTTACATCATTTGTGCATACTTATTACACACTCACTTGTTTTGTGTAATCTTGTTGTTGGACGTTGTTGTGTTACTTAGAGGCTCGCTGTAAGTCATGTCTAGCCTCTACTCGTGTATTGTGATTATTGACGCTGGTTCTTTACGGACCATTTTTACGAACTCACCAACCTTGTGTTGACTATGCTTAGTACGCTTTTCAGGTAATCAGGTTCTCCCCGGACGTGGAGTTTAATTGCTTGCTTGCTGTTAACCCGGGCTTTGGACTTTATGAATCAAGGATTCATCGACCTTCTCTTTTGCATTATACTTAGGATTGATTTGCCATCCTCTGGACGTTATGTTGTAACTTTGATGGTTATTTGCTCCTTATGTATTTTGATACTTGTTATTCGTATTGTATGGATTCACTAAATCCTTTATTTGCATTTAGTTCATGTTCTACATTAATTCCACCTTGTGCTATATGATTTCCGTAATATTTCGAGCCTAGGCTTGGGGTGTTACAAGAAAAGGTAACGTACTTTATGTAATATTTGATTCCTTTACTACTGATGTACCTGTTAATACATGGTGGGGTGATTCTGGTTCTATGGTTCATGTGACCAACTCATTACAGGGGTTCCTTACAATCCAGAAGCTACCAAAGGGCCAAAGAAAACTTAGAGTTGGAAGCGGTGATCTCTTAGATGTCGAAGCCATTGGAACTTATGTCTTACATATGAGCACCGGAAAAGGCATTAGACTAATAGATACCTTATTTGTACCGAGAATTACTCGGAACCTTGTATCTATTTCTAGACTAGACCTTGAAGGTTATGTAACGATTCATGGTTTCGGCAAGATTGCCATAACTCGTAATAATGAATTGCTTGGTCGTGGTTTTTTGGATGGATTGCTGTATAAGTTAGAACTAGATCATAATTTCTCACATTCTTTGTTATCTCTTAATGTTGATGATATAACTAAAACAAAGACAAAATCACCTAAACGAGAGAATTCCTCCATGTTGTGGCATAAACGTCTTGGCCACATCTCACGAGATCGCATGACACGACTCGTAAAAGATGGAATCTTACCCTCTCTTGATTTTAGTGATTTTGAAACATGTATACAGTGCCTCAAAGGGAAGATGGCTAAAGGGAATAAGAAAGGAGCCACAAGAAGTTCCAACTTGTTGGAAATAATTCATACTGATATTAGTGGCCCCTATCCCGCATCCATTTCAGGACATGCATCATTTATTACATTCATTAACGATTATTCACGTTATATGCACCTATATCTGATCCGAATCCTTACAAACTTTTGTTGATCTTAAACCTTTGGTTTTAAACCAACTTGATCGTAAAATAAAAGTTGTGAGATCAGATAAAGAAGGTAAGTATTATGGTAGAACATACT
>CM067172.1:47780067-47872092 GCA_034093135.1 Erigeron breviscapus
GTTGTGGCTGAAACAACAATATGGGAGGGAATTCCCTCAAGTTACCCTAACATGACATGTTAGGGTAATCTTGGCCCTTGGATAAAAATCAAGGGCCAAGATTCAAAGATGACTTTTGAATCTTAGCGCTTAATTTTTTTTTTAAGGGTCTAGATTTCCCCAACTTGACTCAAGTTAGGGAATCAACTTGAGAGAATCCTCACCCCAACAATATATAGACATTTAGAAATGGCATACCTAAAAAAAACCGTTGATCTACTTATAAATTTATTTATATTATTTATATATGTAATATATATTACAAAATTTATAATTTTATATCTAAAATTTGAATAATTGAAAGATAATGGGAGGAAAGTAATTTTTCTTCCATAATTGAAACATTAATTATTTAAAAGTATAGGGAGGTAAAGTTTGGAAATTAAAATAAAATTGAAACATCAATTATTTTAAAGAACTCATGATTGCTACTACAGTACTACAGGAACCCACTCACATATCCTGATATCCAAAGTCTTGTTTTATTATATTTTTATGGGAAATGATTAATCATTCTAACTAAATAGTCTAATAATCTTTCTAAACATGAGATGATGACATGTAGAAAAATCAGGGGGCAAGATTAGGAAAGAGAATTAGTGGATACCACATGTCACCTTTTTAGTGTTTTAGGAAGATTTTTAAGCTAATCTTTAGAAGAATTTATCATTTTCCTATTTCTATATTTATATTCCCTTTTAATACAAACTGACATCTTCTATTTTAAGAAATTCAGCACTTTTTTATACCCAAAATATCTCTCCTTAAACAACCTGGTATCTCATTCACATCCCACCACCAACACACCCGCGGATCAGAAATTTGGAGGAATTCACCTCAGAACGTCGCTGTCGTCCATTTAATCCACCGCCGTCGTCGTAAAAAGGATACCCATCGATGTTGTGTAATTTCGATTTTGAAAATTTCGTTTCATTCACCCCCGATCAAATCTGGTAATCTTCTTTTCTTTTCCATTTTATTTAGTTTTTTTTTTCTTATCAGCCATGGCTACGAATAAAAGATACAAATTAGTTGCTAAGCATAGGTGGAACACATTGTATTATTCATCATCGTTTTGCCAATCTTTATGTTTGTATGTTTATTCATTTCATTTGCAACATATTGTATCTTTATGATATATTAACTAAGCAACTAAGAAATATATAGGTGGAACACATCCATTTATTGTTTTATCGTGCTAATATATGTCACTCTTTATAAGATGTGCACATGAATACTACCTTTTTTTGGAATTGGATTTATAAATGTATCACTTTTGACTTTACATACCGGCGTTGGGTCCAGATTGGAAGAACCAAAACCGAAATAATGAATATGGTCTTACATAATAGGTTTGCACGTCATTTTTTTAGTGAAAAGTTATTTTAAGATTTTATCAATTTATAACATAGTTGGTGTGGTTTTATGTAAATACAGGTATGTGCCAAATCTTAAATAAATAGAGTATTATAGAGGTCATTGTCACATTTTACATGGTATTGCACACAATAAAGTAATGTTTTCAGGCTTTGGGGCAACGCCTGGTTAGATACTCGTTGAGTCGTTGACTCGTTGTTACTAAAAGAATTTTACCTTTGCCGAGCCCACTCCAATTGAGCCCAGCAGCCCATATTTATTCTTACCTGTTTTATTTTTGGGCCGTGTGAACCCAGCTCCTAGACACCAAAAAGAACCCCATTTTTAGAGGGCTGCTTTATTTTCGGAGATAGAACAGAACGAGAGAGGGCAGCAGCAGTAGTTTATTTATAGAGATAACTTCATAGATTAGTTTTTAGAATATCTATCTCAAACAAAAACCCATTGCTTTTACAATAATAATATTATTATCATCTACATTTTCCATCAAAACTCTTTCACCCATTTTCTCAAAAATTTACACTTTAGAGTTGGAAATTTGCAGGTTTGGAAATTTGGGAAAGAAAGAGATTTCACCACCACTTTCGTTTTAGTGCTAGTGATTTGAGTGTATCTTCTTACTTTTTTCATTATCTATTTTTATTGTAATACATTAAATAGATATATGTCTATGCATGATTTGTGATGTTTTATATGATAACTAGTTTTTTTACTCGGGCGTTGCCCCGAGAATCATAACGATACGTAAAAATTGTGTATAAGGTCGTTGATACATACATAACGATAAACATACATTACAAAAGTGTATCATAAAGTTAAAAAATTATCAAACGATGAATGAAATGAAATGATGTGAAAGACTAATCTAAATTTTATAGTTTTGTATATATATATATATATATATATATATATATATATATATATATATATATATATATATATATATATATATATATATATATATATATATATATATATATATATATATATATATATATATATATATATATATATATATATATATATATATATATATATATATATATATATATATATATATATATATATATATATATATATATATATATATATATATATATATATATATATATATATATATATATATATATATATATATATATATATATATATATATATATATATATATATATATATATATATATATATATATATATATATATATATATATATATATATATATATATATATATATATATATATATATATATATATATATATATATATATATATATATATATATATATATATATATATATATATATATATATATATATATATATATATATATATATATATATATATATATATATATATATATATATATATATATATATATATATATATATATATATATATATATATATATATATATATATATATATATATATATATATATATATATATATATATATATATATATATATATATATATATATATATATATATATATATATATATATATATATATATATATATATATATATATATATATATATATATATATATATATATATATATATATATATATATATATATATATATATATATATATATATATATATATATATATATATATATTAAATATATACTTATATATATATATATATATATAATATATATATATATATATATATATATATATATATATATATATGTATATATATATATATATAATAATATGATTATCATTATTGATAGATTATTTGTGTTTGCTTATATGATTGAATTCTTTTTGTGATGATTAAATAGTGGTTAATGGATTGATTAAATTGGGGATTATGAATCTTGACTTTTAGAGTCAAAGTTTGACTAGTCATTGGTTAGGATTAGCATTGTGGGTGGGTGTCATTTGCAATTGACCGATTGATTTGAACCCCATTTATTGATAAATAATTGTTTTAGCAATTGTTTGTTGCGGGAATATTGAACGCGAAACCAAATGTTAATTTTGATTACGATTTGTTGAACTTAACTTTTTCAACAAATAAAATATGATGCTACTAGAAATGCAACCAATAAGTGTGTACATGTTTTATTGGGTTTGTTTGATTATAAAAACACTCACCTTATGATTGAATGAACCAACACGAGTCGTTTTTAATGTTTAATTAACAAAGCCGGGGAATACTTGTGACCGCAATACTCGGATTTGTTGATACTAGTGAGTCTAAAATTGAAGTTTGTTATTAACAGAGCAACCTCTAAATAGTAAATTGATATTTTGGCTTACGTTTGTCAATCGTTTTGTATTATTATATCTTGTTCAACCACTATCATTGCAAAAAGAGGAGATTCGCCTGCAAACACATTTTTTGTGATTGATATTGTTATTTTATATATTTGCTTTTTATGTTTATTTCTTATTTGCATTTTATGTTTCTTGTTAGAATCAACCTCATTACTTTCAAAACTTAAATAGTTCACTTGAGTTTTCAATTCACCGTCTCCTTGTCGACACTCGAGTCATACTTACCTTATATTTGTCTATCTGGTTAAGTGTTGACTTTCCATCAATTCCATTTCATTTTCCACATCCTTTTTATTGACTGTAACACGTTGACTTTTCAACGACATTTTCGGGGCCTCGTCAGAACCCCATTTATTGATGAATAATTGTTTTGACATTTCTTTATTGTGAGAATAGTGAACGCGAAATCGAATTCTAATTTGACTATGATTTGTCAAAGTTGTCTTTTTCAACTAATAGGACGTGATACTACTAGAAATGCAACCATTAAATGTGTACACAAACAGTTGGGGTTTGGTAGACTTAATGGACTTAATATAACATCTCTTAAACCAATTAAGTATTTTTGATTGGTCCATGCCTTAATAGCGCAGTGGACATCCCCGTGTTGCAATGACGTTTGGGCCCTGGGAGACCAGGGTTCGAATCCGAGCAATCAAGGTTTTCCCCCAATTTAGCGTCGTGCCTTCTGTAGCGGCTAAATTGGTGTGGTTTTCCCTCCCTGTGGTTCCCTGACTTCGTGGATCGGTCGCTAGTGACTGTCTGCCCGTATGGATGTAACGGCTAGCCGTCCCGTGATACGAACGTTAAAATAAAAAAATAAAAAAAAATTATTTTGATTGACGTTGTACATATTGGGTGAGGATATAACTATGGGCAACTCATAAATTCTCTTTGGATTGCATTACAGATTCAGTTTTTTATTTATCATCATGTAGTAAAACAGTAGTGTTTGAACTCTGAGAATGTACTTATTGATATGAACATAAGTAACTCGTATAAGATGTTCATCCATAGAGAAGAATCTGGGACACAAATTGTGTAGTTAAAAAACATGAGGTGATTCAGAAAATAGCCTATGATGATGACATTTTTGGTGTGGTTCTTCAAATGCTATGGAAAGCATCCTGATAAAATCAAAACACATGTATGTTAATATCTAGCCTAACTGATCCTTAAGGTTAAGAATGCTTACAAGTTAAAATGTTACCTCATCATCGCGGATGTGTGGGATATTGGCACTCTTGGAGAAGACCTACTTCCGAGCTTCTCTTCCTGATGACAGTGGTTGATGTGGAGCAACATATTTAACGTTTAATATGCATTCCTCCACTTGATTACCTGATTCCTTCTTAAACTATTACGAGTACAGGAATAAGTTTCCATTTATGAAGTTGAATATAGATGATAGATACGAGTAGTAAACAAATTACCAGCTCTCTGGTAATATCTTTTGGCAGGAATCCGGTACTAACTACTGCACTTTGAAGTGAACACTTATCATCGCATTTCATGTTTTGAGGTGCCTCCTCTTGAGCTTGCATTGTAACTGAAAGTTTAAGACTCGAGTATTAGCCAACAAATAGGACAAACACGCGCAATTGAAAATAGTCAGAAATTAACATGAAACATCTTTAGTAGAGTAAGGCAACAAAACCCGAGCAGTTGGATCGGCAGTATACTTATCTGGTTTCGTAGTTCTCACCTGAAATTCAGCCACAGAAAAAAATAGCCCTTAAAACTTAGCTCTCGATGTTTTTCTATATTCCTGAAGCTCATAAATAATACTGTTACCTTAAATGCTACACGACTATCAGTTTTATTCTTTAGCTGCAGGGAAATTGTGATCTTCTTCATCAATTCAACTATAACACACACAATGGGAATGAAACTAATCACAATTTTGAAATAGGAAGGATAACAATTTTGAATGCGCAATAAACTAGTTCAAGAAATGAACTAAATATATCATAATCTTTTACATGGAAATTGAAGCTCGTGGGGTTCAATACTAAGAAGCTCGCCCTTACTGTTTTCTTGAAAGTGAGCATTGAATGAATTATCAACGGATACCTAAAGGTAGCAAGTTAATCGTAACTTGAAGGTAGCAGATAAGTATATGTTACTCAACTGTAACAGGCAAAAGGGGTGTAATCGAGCCGAGTCGAGCCGACACAGTGCCAAGCTCGAGCTCGAAACTCGACTCGAGCTCGACCGAGCCTTTATTTTCAAACTCGAGCTCGCCTTATGTGTCGACACTTTCGAGCTCGACTCGGCTCGACTCGATTAAGAATTAAATTAAGTTTCAAATCAAATTAGTCCTATAAGCTCGACAATTTCAAGCTCGACTCGATTAAGCTCGGCTCGGTAGGAAAGTAATTATGTAAAAATATATAATATTCAAGGGTAAAATTGTAAATAAGCACAAGCTCGATTAAGCTCGCGAGCTTTTCGAGTAGGCTATATTGAGGCTCGAGCTCGACTCGAAAGTCTACTCGAGTAGCTCGAGCTCGGCTCGACTAAGACCGAGTCGATTTCGAATAATTTGCTTGTCGATTTTGGGTAGCTCGCGAACTGTCTCGTCTTGTTTACAACCACATTAGAAAAAAAATCACAATACTGTAAAATCTTGTGGTTGAGTTGATATATATGTCTTGGGTAGATTATTGCAACATTTTGATATAAGTAACACCCAATGTCGTCTTCCACAGGTTTTGGGTCCCAATACCTTAACGGTGTATGAGGGAGGTTGAGATGTAGACAGCCTTACCTCCACCAAGGTAGAGAGGCTATCTAAATGATAGAAAAGAACCTTTGGCGTTTGCATGGAGTGAGGATCGAACTCTTGATCTCCATCTCAAGTAGCATGGGTGTTAACCACTTGATCGAACCATGCTATTTTTATTGCAACATTTTGATATATACATTAGAATATTTCTATAATCATATCAAAATTACTTACTGCATTAGAGTTGCTAAATTTACTGTCCGGGCATCGGAGATTGAAGTATTAGAGTTGCTTAAATTCACTATCGGAGCATCAGACATTGAAGTCGTTGGAAGGACATCCTCTTTGGGGGCTTCTATTAGTCGTAGCAATTGTTGTTTAGGAGCAACAAAACTAACATCTATTTCGCATTCCCCTACTTGATTACCTGATTCCTTTTTAAACTATTGCATAAGAAATACAATAAGTGTCCATTCAACTAATTAACGAGTTAATACTTAATAACTTGAATACAATCTGATACACTAATCTTATTTACCAGCTCTCGAGTAATATCTTTTTTGCAATCCTGGACTTACAACTGCACTTTGTACCATAAATTTATCCTTGCATCCCGTTTCATGATTAGGATCTTCCTTTTGAGGTTGCATTGTAACTAAACGATAGTAAAAGCTAGGTTTAGTCAGTCTGTGGTGTAAACTTTATTTTTCCCTTCTATATATAGTAAATAGTCACGTATGATCTGATCTGTGAGAAAATAACAGGAAACAAAATAGCAAAAGAGTCGACAACAAACATTTGATTTGGCGAGTAGATTGAGGCAACAAAATCCCGACATGGGGCAGAGCAGCATATGTATTCGGTCTTGAACTTTTCACCTGAAACTGATTAGCCAGAGAAAACATAAAGGAAAAGAAAAAATCTTTATGGATTTCACTAACACATAAAACTGTCTATAAATATATAATCTTTTCACTTAAAATTTTCTAATAAAAAAAACCTATGTAGCTTCGAATATAAAAAAGATTTTATTTCTGAAAAATATCGTTAGTTTTTAACGTCAGACTTCCGTTAAATGCCACGACAGCTTGCCACATCATTAAAAAACTCGACGTGGACATCTCACCTGTGACAATCTATATGTCTATACTCAGTGCTGTGAATATCAATTGATTTAGCGCTATGACGATCAATTAAAAATTCTCGTCTGACCACCTCCGCGCCGGCCACCAAAAATGATAAAACACCCCCATAGTCATCAACAACACCATCTACAACCACCCAACACCTTCTTTCACCTCCAACCTAACTCGGCAGCACTCCACCACCGCTTCTCGCCGCCGCTGCTGTACATCACCAACGCACCACTGCGCCACCACCCGTTAGACCGTCCACTACTAGTTTCCTTTGTCCTTCTCTATCCATTTAGGGCTTCTTTAAACGAGTCTATGTTGTCAGACATAAGATCAATTCAATCAAATACAAACCGATCATGTATACGTTTCGTTTCATGATGTCTTCAAAAACTTCATCTGTTGTCCTTCACGTGATTGTGGTGGCGGTGGATCTAGAGTTGTGGTGGCTGGAGATTTGCAAAGAAGAAGAAGAAGGTGATGTTCGCCCGGAAAAAAAAAAGAAGCAAAGATGAAGTAGAGGAAGAAATTGATGCTCGCTGACAAGGAGATCGACGGTTATTCAGCCACTTCTGGCTAATCTAGCTGCCCTCTTATATCTTTTTTAGTACCTTGATTTGTCTTTGTCTTTTTAGTTTATTAGTTGATGAATCTGGTCAATATAATGCATCTATGGAAACAAATCCGAGTATGAAAGGATTTTGTAAAAACTCATATAGAAGCTTATGGTGGGAGGGGTAAAGATCCTTAAGTTGTTCGTGATAACAACCATCCAGTCTAGAATCTTTGACAACATATATATATCTATAAACCCTTATAAAGAATGGATTTAAGACTTTAAGCACTTTTTATAATATCTCTAAACTGCCCCTATCCCTAACATAGGTAACACACACGTTTCTTTGTCTCCTTTCTTTCTCACCATCGCTGTCTATCATCTCAACTCAAAGCCGCCTATTTGAGTGTACATGAAATTTTATACAATTTTTGCTACCACGTCGATTCATCATCAACACCGATTTATGTTTTTTTTTTCTTTTTTTTTTTTTTCCAATCAGCACCCGATTTATCATCAACACCAGCACCACAGCCGCCTAATATCGCCACCACCAACATACTTTTTTCATTACCATCCATCACCACATGTTGACCAACTGCCGCGACAACTATCTCGCCGGAAAAAGAAATAAATTTTTGGGTGTGTTTTGATTTCTTCTTATTTTATAATAATTAGTTTTTTTCACAATTGTTACTTCATTATTTTTTTTCATGATGAAGTTTATTCTTATATTCATGATTTCTTCTTAATTTATATGTTTGTTTTGATTTCTTACATAGAGGCAGTTTCGGAAGATGGGGTCAGGACAGACGCAATCGTAAACAGGTTATGCTTTTATTTTATCTAACTTTTTCTTAATTTTTGCCATGACATAATTATACCAAGTTTTTTGCTTGCTGATTGAATTCAGTATGTCATTTGAGTTGTGAACTTTTATTTATTGTAAGATGGTATCTTTGTTCATCAGTATTTTAGTATACTGAGTTTGTAGTTTTTTGTTGTGCAAAAATCAGAATTCACAAATGATGAAAATGTGATTTGCCAAGGTTATGGGGTTTAGATAGAGATTAATTGCATGTTTACCAATAATTCACTATAGTTTACGGAATTGTCATCTAATCTTTGATTAGAACCGATCAAGTGAATGCTCTTTTTGTAGTAATATCTTAGTACAATTAAGCCAAATGCTTAAGAACAATGTTATTTACTATTAATTCACATTAGTACATGGTTGTACTATTACTATCACATTATATGTTCTGTAGTCTGTACAAAGAAATTGGATCACTTATAAAAAAAACCACGTGTTGATGGTATTATTTTGCTTTGGCTGATATATCTAATAAGAAGTATTGACAAAAGCTTCTTTACTAGACAATAATCACATTGAGTTGATTTTTCTGCAGGAAGTAAGCTCTTCGGATGTTGTATGTGCTTCATAGGCGACAAAGTAAGTAGTATTCATCCCCAAGATGACTTTGGTTTGTACTACGTATACTCATTAACCCTTACTCATGTTTTGTCTTATGTATTTGCACAGGATGTCTAATACTTGGAAAATGTTTCTTTCACAAAGTATAGACCAATACCACAGCGTGGGTTCGCGTTTTATATATAGTTTATATAGCAAAGTATAGACATGGAACATCAGAATTTGGAAACGGATAACTTGTGCAATTAGAAGGTGGATAGGGGGTTCAACCTGCAGACGACTTCCTGGTCAATGGTCATAATAGCTTCATTTGTTTGTGATTTTTGTTCATTCTCCGTCAAGTTAACAAGGAGCAACCAGATGGCATTATTAGCAGAGCTAGAAGCAGGGAGGTTTGCACCATGTCTCTTCTTTGATGAACTTGACTCCATTGCAACTTAGGTAACTGTTTCTATTTATAGAGATAGGAACTTACATGAAAATTTGTCTCTTAAGGGATAATAATGTTTCTTGAAAGTTTGTGTGTTGTTGATCGAATTTTATCTCTGTTGTTAATATAGATATGTTTTGGTGCATTTGTATGCCGTCCTAAATACTTTCTTTGGCGCATTAATTTGTGTGTTGTTAATTCATGTTGGCTCATTTGTTTATCAGTTTTAGTTTATCATAGGTTATTTGTTGGTATGGTCATTATTTCGGCTTCTTTTTTAGTGATTGTAGTTACCTTTATCATCTTTCAGTCATTGTATTTTCTTCTTTTTCTTTCTCCAACATGTTTTAATATTATCAAGGAGGAATATGATCTTATAATCTTCGCAAAAATAATGACTGGATTATTCTTCCAAAAACGGTGTGATTTGTTACGCCGCCGCAACGCGCGGGCACCCATCTAGTTTTATTATATATGTAGTAAAAGCATGTGTCTGTGTGTATACTTACCCACGTACATGTCCACATCAGTTTTTTAATGACGTGGCAAGGCACGTGGTACTTAACGGATTGTGTTAAAAACTAACGATATTATCTTTATTGAGAAATTTTTAAGAAATGAATCCTTTTAATAGACGAAAACTAAATAGGTTCCCCTATTAAGAATTTTGGAACTATCACATAAAACTTTCATTAATCCGGGAGTGTTTATGTGCGATAAAACAATCATCAAATTAGCTTTGACCTTTTTAGTGACATTTGTTTTTCTTAGTAATGACTAAAATGTAAGACTTCATACATATTATCACCCTTCTTTTAAAAGTGGCACTAAATTTCTTAGAAAGGGATTCACTTTAGTTGTGATGTGACTGACTTTTTCAGTGACAGTGTGATCTAGGGGTGTTTATGGGTCGGGTACTCGGGCCAGGTAATCCAAACCAAATAAAAATCGGGTCGACCCGAATGGAAACTCAAAATAAATCCATATAATGGCATATGGGTTCAGGTTAGTTGTTCACTTGTTTGGGTCACCCCCAAACAGAATAAATAATCTTATTCAGGTTTGGGTCGGGTTTCTTATTCGGGTTTGGTCCTCTCTGCCATCCCTGTGATCACAAATCTTATGTCTATAAATTCCATATAGTAAACTCTACATGCATAACAAAAACAAAAATGATATCAAAGCCAAATAGTAACAACAATACCTTAAACGCGACGAGATCATATGTTCTGTTCTTTAGTTGCATCGTAGTTGAGATTTCCTTCATCAATTCAACTATACAGTACACAAGAGATTAAAATTACTCTGAAATTTCATAAGAGAAAGGGCAACAAAATTGAAATGGAAAGGGTTGCCATGCGATAGTTCAAGAAATACAAATATTGTAAATCTTACATTGGAAAAGAAGCTCTTGAGGTTTGACACTAACAAGCTCTCCCTCGATAATGACCTTTTTGTTTTCCTGAAAGAATTGAGATCACTATATCATTAGTCACCTTAATTATACCAAAGGTCGTATTTAGTTTTAGCCTGAAACAAGCTCAAGAAATACTTACTTGAAATCGCAGCGAATTCTCTAGGTCTCTCATTAATGGGCGTTGGCCATTATCCTCAGCCAAACATTGATAAGCTATTTTTGTGAACACCTCCATAGATTTAGGATTTATTTCATCCTTTATTTTTGCATGGATGAAATCCTTCAGTTTATCTTGCTGGTAGCAATCTCGTGCTAATGTTGCAAAAGAGCAACTATTTGTGTAGCTGGTACACAATCTTCCACAAAATACTTCAAATAACACAACACCAAAAGAGTAAACATCCGACTCTTTTGTTAATAATCCGCCGTTCATATAATTTGGGTCAACATATCCGCTTGTGCCTACAGCTTGGGAAACAAGAAATGTGTGTTCTTGGTTAGCAGGACCAATTTTGGACAGACCAAAATCGGAGATCATGGCTTTCCAGTCTTCATCTATCAAGATGTTTGAACTCTTGATGTCACGGTGCAATACTCTTTGTTGGGTCCCGTCAGGATTATGAAGGTATGCTAATCCGCGAGCTGCCCCAATGCAAATATTAAGAAGTCGGACCCATGTAAGATCACCACCGATATACCTGTCGAGGCTCCTTCTAGATGCATACTCGTACACAAGATTTTTTCTTTGCCTTCGTCACAAAACCCCAAGAGAGAAGCAACATTTGTATGTCTGTAGTGTGAAAGCAACATAATCTCCTTCCAAAACTCTAGATCACCTTGTCCAAATCTACGATCTAAAACCTTTATAGCAACCGTGGTATGCCGCCCCTCGGATTCCACGAATTCTCCCTTGTACACTTTTCCGAATCCCCCTTTCCCTATGCAATTTTTAATATCAAAGTTGTTGGTTGTTTTTTTAATCGGTCTTAACTTTATTTTAAGGTGATCAAACTTATCGTTTAAAGCCATGTTTTTGATGATTGAAAGAAAGAAATAGGATTGGAAATTCATAATGCAGATCTAACAATTACAAATCTAGCTATATATAAGACCTTGATAATGTTAACAATAAAGTCTTTAGTCAACTCCTGACAAATAATTGCCAATTTCAAATGTATATTCTTGTAGCCGCCTTAAGCGACTTTTCCTCGTCTTCAATCATATTTGTGTTTCAATTATTACGTACCCATAAAAATAATATTATAATGTTAACTAAAATTTTTTTAAAGAAATTATAGTTAGCTAATTAATCCATTTGGTTTAATAAGATAGATGGATGCCCGCGCGTTGCGGCGGCTAAACGGTGATGGTTTTGGGGATTTATGGCTGCGGTGGTAATGGACTGCGGTGATTGACGACGGTGGGTGGTTATGGTGAGATATGTGTGTTTGTGTGTGTGTTCAGTGTGGGCAGAGGAGAAGAAAGGGGGAAATGAGGAGCGTGTAGGGTTTTGTTTGTGTACAGGGGTATTTTGGGTAGAAAAAAAATGCTGAATTAAGAACTCCCAGTTTGTATTATAAGGGGTATAGATATATATATATATATAAGGATTAAGAATTTGAAAATTTTAATAAATAAATGAATGTAACACCAATGCTGTTTTCTACAGGTTTTGGGTTCCAATAACCTCGACGATGTATGGGGGTTGAGATGTAGATAGTCTTACCTCTATCTAAGTAGAGACTGCTTTCCATTTTCTACCTAAATGGTAAAAAAGGCCTTATAACCTTTTAAGGTTGTAAATTACTATTCACGAGCATTTATAATTAGTGATTATTGAACTAGACTAAGGACCCGTGTACAACAACAACAATACTCAATCCCTAAATACACAAACATCTTAAACATATCCGTGTTAACACACAAACATCTTAAACATATCACTAAATACAAATACGATTAATATATAGTTAACATTCTATAGTCAATAGAAACAAATAACATTGATTCAAAGATGTTAAAAAAAGAGATAATAGATCCAAATAGGTTAAAATAAATGTTGGATTAAATTTAGATTAAATATTAAGTATGTGATGAAAAATTAATATTTTGAGGACTCAATTGCAATTAAGATTAATGTTATTAAATGCAAAACATTAAGTATGTTTAATTAATAATAGGTGCTATATATTATGCTAAGTATTGTATCAAACAATTTTTCTTTGATCCTGTTGCGAATTCGAGGCCAAATTTTGTCTACCCTGGGGGGAATGATGTGGGACCAAGTATAGATGAGCAGGCCATGTTGTATTTGGAAGCCCAAGACAAGGCTTCAAAGGGTGCCTCACTAAAATGGGCATAACTTGAGCTACAGGGCTCCGTTTTGGGCGTATGACCAGTCAAAACGACCGCAGAAACGAGACGCATCAAGCTGCAAACCGCCTGGTTTGGGTCGACCTTCGAGCCCCGAAACGGCCTTTTTCTATGACTTTTGGACATTTTTATGTTTTTTTCGGGTTTTTTGGACTTTGTTTTGGTTATATCTTTCGGCCCACTTGTGTTTTAGGGCCCATTCGAAATTCTCTTATCTATTTATATGTACTAGAACCCTGGGAAATGATCAGTTTTATGAAATACAAAAAATCATTTTTCCCCTATTCACAGTGTGTGTTTAGTGTGTGAATCCCAGATTATCGGTATTCAATCTGAATCAACGATAATTTGAAGAATTGTTCCTGGTATTCTTTGAATCAACAGGTTCGATTATTTATCCCAAATTTCCGTCTGCGACAGGTGGTATCAGAGCCTTTGACGTGATTAGGTATTCTAATCCTCGTATATAATTTTTGGTTTATCTTCATCAAAGGCAGAAGAATGAGCACATACCTTTTTAATGGTGACATTTACCCACTGACTGGAGGAGACTTGGTCTTTAGTCAGTGCATCACCATCAACGAGTGCCATCAAGCACATGCTGTCGACATACTCTTCATCATCAGACTCATCAGAATCGGCCCAATCGTGCTCTTCAGCAACCAGCCCTTTAGCTGGTGTATTGGCTCTCCATTTTAGCCATCTTTGCTTTGAGCTGATAGTATTTGTTCTTGTACTCATCAGCAGGCTTAGAATGGTTAGTCTTGGGAGCAGTAGGAGTTGGAATAACAACTCTGCACTCCTTTGGTAGTGCCTTTTTCGACCACCAACACTTCTCTTGAGACGTTCGATAATGTTGTTGATATATTTGAACACTTATTTGTTGTGATGGTTTCGTTTTTTAGTGTTTAAATTTATAAAAGTTGTACAAGTTATTATCTCAAAAACACACACACCTTAACGGACAGGGGACCGATCAGATGTAGTATAGTTTAGTGATAAGAACAGGATCGTTCGCAGGGACGCGTTGCTTTACCTAATCTAGTAATATGTGTAATTCTAGCGGTTGTGGGGTTGTCACGATTTCCTATTAAACTAATTAAAATACTAAAAAGTAAATAGAAGCCGCAACCGCTTATTCAGCGAGAGGCTTAGTCTGAAAATAGTTTGAAAAAGCAAATAACAGTAATTAAATTAAAATACTTGTTTGACATCTCAGATCTCATGGTACGACCAAATATCATTCTACCTACTTGCTAGACTGTTGGAAACTTAATCACGGCTCAGATTCTCGTTAGATTCACTTTGCCTAAGTAACTAGTGCTGTCGCTAGACTCACACTACCCTATAAACAAATTCTCGTTAGATTCATTGTTTAAGCATTAATGACCTAAAGTTTGTGTTACTAGTTCATCTTTAAGTTACCCGACTCTTAAGCCATGGCCAGATAGTAATTCTCTCCGGTGACCACAGTGCTCGTTTCCAAGTCACTGGATCGCATCTGACATTGTTAAGCATCATGTTCTATTCATCCTAATTACTATGGTTCTGGATCCCTCGGTTACAAGTGAATCACCTTTTACAACTAGTTAAAGACCGGCTAGTGTTTTCCATCCTTATGTATTAATCCTAGTGTATGATTATAGACCGATCATCAGAATTAAACTAATACATGCAGATATAGAACCAATATTAATATGAAGAACTAGTAAAACATGGATCTACGATAAACAGTAAAACACACTCCAATAGATTCTAACAAATAAAGTAAAATAATAAACGTCTACATGATCACATCGATCCAAACAAGTATTCAGCCTACTAGCCTGAAATTATTAAAGGAATAACAAAGTCTGAAAAGATGAAAGACATTGTTTACCAATTGAAAGTAAAATAAAAGAGTAGATCTAGGCTGAAGATGAAGATCGGAAGGTGTTAGAAGCTCCAAAACCTCCTTGGAATCTGCAAAGTCGACCTAGGGTTGAATATGGGCGGCTAGGGCTGCTGAATCGGCTCTCTCTTAGGTTTTGAGGGCTGCTTCGGCTTAAATAGGTGAATAAGTCGGTTGCTGAACTGGGCTCCCAGCGGCGCTGGGTATGGGCCAGCGGCGCTGGCAGCTGCTGCTGCTTCTCGTACTTCTTCGTTCGGCTCTCGAATCACCTCCTTGTGTCTTGTAACTTCATAGGCTTCCATCTTGAGTCACTTGATGCCATTTACCCTCACTCGCATCTTCTATGAACCTGCGTAAACATAGAATCCATTAAGTACCGATAGTTCCGGAATATTAACTCATTTAGATATAGAAATGAAGCCTTTCGATAGGGGTTTTTATCACAAAATGGACGCTCATCAAGTGGGAGAATGTTGGAACCACGTTAGTGTGACCGTTACTGATCGTTTATCATTCCTGATATGATAATTGACGATAACTGAAATCCCTATGTCTAAGTAAATATATGATGGGCGTATTTACTCTTAAAGACGTAGTATAGGGTTTCCCATTAGGTGATTGTAACTAAGAGGACTAATGTACACACATTAAACACCAAAGGGGTTGAATGTGTAATTACTTTCATTATAAATAGAGAGTAATTAACCCTAAGTTTAGGTTAATCCCTACACATAATTCACCCTTAAATTCGTGTGTTTTCTCCTCTCCAATTCGTGCATCAAGCCACAGCCGAATTACTCATCCCATCATTACTCAATCACCTTGTTTTGGGAACCCGAAATCAATGGCAAATATGTTTAATGCCCTTACAGGTTCCACAGGATCATCTGGTGAGTATTTTCCCTTGAATCAAACCATGTTTATTCCAACATCCCTTGGACCCCGCCAGGGGCTGCCGCCCCTTGGACCCCGCTTCCAGGGGCGCTGCCCCCGGACCCCCGTAATGTTAGGGGATTCACACTAATGTACATGGTTTTATCATTTGTGCCCAAAGGTCAAATGTGATTCTCATGGTGCGTTCTTTTCCTTTTGCATAATGAACACTTAGTATATTGATTCTGCCCAAAGGTGATTTAATATACTTTGTGTGCTAAAAGGAACATTTTCATGCATAATATACACGATTCTTAATTTTGTGCCCAAAGGTCAAAAGATAAGCGTTGTGTTGCATGACCCTAATGCTCATGTGTACTTAGATATTAGTTATTTCTGCCCAAAGGTGATGTAAATTCTAAGTAGAGCCTTATGTTAACTTATTGTTTTGGTGTTTACAATAGGTTTACTTATCACTAGCTTCATTAGTATAATGGTCTTAGTCTCATTACTTTTAGGAACATTACTTTAGCCTCTTACGTATTTTAGGCATTATGTTAGTTCCATTACTTTTAGAGACATTACTTAATAAGCCTTAGATATCTAATTATGTTACTATAAGGAACATTATTATTAGCCCTTAGTTAGTTTTAGGCATTACTTTAGTTCCCTTACTTTTATAGATATTGCTTAGTCTGCCTTAGATAGCTAATTATGTCACTATAATCTTATTGCCCTTAGTTTTAGGCATTACTTTAATAATCTTCTATTACTTGTATCCTAAATTTATATCCTCCTTATTTCCACTGTAGCACCTACCCTTGGCATTCAGCCACTTACCGGTGCAAACTATGCTGCTTGGAAAGATCAATTAGATCTTACTCTGGGGTACCTAGACCTTGACTACGCCATTCGTCATGATGAACCCGATGCTATTACTGCGAACTCTACTGCAGAACAGAAAGCAGCATTTGAGAAGTGGGACAAGGCGAATCGCTTGTCACTTATGACGGTCAAGAACTCCATTCCCCTTGGTCTTCGAGGAGCTATCCCTGAGTCTGACAAAGTCAAAACTTACCTCAAATCTATTGAGGATTACTTCAAGGGATCGTCTAAAGCGCATGCAAGCAGCTTAATGCTAAAGATGCTTACTCTGAAATATGATGGAAGTAGCGGTGTCCGTGAACACATAATGAAAATGAGTGACATGGCGAACAAGCTTAAGACTCTTGAAATGGAAGTCTCTGATAATTTTCTTGTGCATTTCATAATGACATCATTGCCTGCTCATTTGATGCCTTCAAGATTAACTATAATGCTCAGAAGGATAAATGGAAGATGAGTGAACTGATTGCAATGTGTCAACAAGAAGAGGATCGCCTTAAGCTCGAGCAACCTGAAGCTGTTCACCTTACTACCACTGCTAATTCCAAGAAAAGGAAAGGAAACAACAGTAACAAGACTGGAAATAAAGCTTCAAAGATCAGTCCTGGTGCAGTTGCCTCTAGCTCTAATACCTTGAACAGCAAATGTAAGTTCTGTCGTGTCAAATGGCACATTCAGAAAGATTGTCCTAAATTCAAGGAATGGCTAGCTAAGAAAGGTAACGTACTTTATGTAATATTTGATTCTTTTACGTCTGATGTACCTGTTAATACATGGTGGGTGACTCTGGTTCTATGGTTCATGTGACTAACTCAAATCAGGGATTCCATACAATCCAGAAGCTGCCAAAGGACCAAAGAAAACTTAGAGTTGGAAGCGGTGATCTTTAGATGTCGAAGCCATGGGAACTTATGATTTACATATGAGCACTGGAAAGTGTATTAGACTAGTAGATACCTTATATGTACCGAGGATTACTCAGGGCAGTTCTTGCTAGATAAGGGTTCTGCTTATATTGAGGTTGGTCTTCCACATCATTCCAACCTAGGCTGTCTAGAAACTTATTTACCCCCATTAATAACCTATTTCCCTTATCTATTCCCTTTTCAGTTCCTTCTAAAAGATCTTCCAATTCTTTTATATTAGTTTCCCTGTATAGCACACTCAATCCTCTCCTATGTGGTCTAGATAAGTCTTGGCCTTCATTATTTGAGAAACTATGTGCTTTCCAAACGAGTTCACTTATGTCTAAAGGTTTTTGGTAGTTCTCGTTTTCAACATTCAAACATGTTTCCACATAGTCGACATCCCTAGAGTCTATAACAGGCAATTTGACTCTGACTTGACCATTTGACAAAGATATTTCACGTTTAAGAACATAGATGATAGCATCCGCAACATGCAAAAATGGTCGGCCTAAAATTAGGGGTGTCACTACTTCACTTACCAAATCAAGCACAACATCCCCTTGGGTTGTCGGTAAGTCTAATCGGCTAAACGAATGCTCATGTTAACGGGTTTTAGCAAACAAAGGGTAAGTTTTCTCATAAATCACAGTAGGCATAACATTAATACTTGACCCTAAATCAGCTAATGCACTCGAAAAATATTCATTATTAATAGTGCAAGGGATAAGAAAACTTCCTGGATCCTCAGATGCTTGCGGTAGCTGTGTCCGTCATCCGGTACCTCGGGATCTGAAACTTCATCCTTACTGTCCGAGTCGTCCCCATCTTTGATTTTGCATTTTGAAGCGAATTGGGTCTCGACATCTCCTTGAAAACAGCTGAAAATGAAGTTTCGCGCGAATCTGAGCTGACGGAGCCTGGAGCGGCGCTGGGAGGTAGGTAGCGGCGTGGGGACTCACCTGGGTGGCTCCCAGCGGCGCTGGCAAGGTAGCGCGCTGGATTGCACCTGGAGGGTTCCAGCGGCGCTGGCTGTGCCTGGGTGGCTGCCAGCGGCGCTGGGCTGTGCAGCCAGCGGCGCTGGTGGCTCCTGGACAGTTTCCAGTTTTGCGTTTTTGCTTGTTTCTTCTTCATTTTGCTCCCGTATGACCTGTACCTGATTGGACACTTCACAAAAATCATTAGAAAGCTCAGTAGAGTCATTACCTTCGGTGAACACGGCGTTCACATTCTCGTTTCGTCCGATTGGTGGTTGGTACTTTTGACTCGTGCTAGGGTTTGAGCTTGGACCGCCTTGGATGATTTTCCTTGGAGTGGGGCTGCTCTCCTTTCTTGCATTCTGCTCAATCCATCTATCTATCCTCCTCTCCAGTTCCTTGATTGCGGCTTGTTGATTTCTTGCTCCTTCGTCAACCTTTTGATTGAGATTGCTTATTTTCTCATTGAGCGACTTTGTATAGCTTGCTAAGGAGTCGTGCCTCTTGTCATTCATCTCAATGTACCTCTCCATCATGTTGGTAAGCTTGACAATCGGATCCTCCTTGACTTCATTCTCCACTTTTGGTTGCTCAGGTTGACCATTACTCCTTTGCCACCTATTTTGAAAAGAACCAAAGTTATTTCTAGCATAACTAGAATTAAAGTTAGAATTACCGGGGTTTCTTTGGAATAGTCCTCGTTGATAGCCTCCTCGGTATTGGTTCTGGACAAAATTGACTTGCTCGGTAGCCTCTCTTCACAATCCTCGGTATAGTGCATTCCTCCGCAATTGTTGCACCCGTGTGCAATCACCTTGAGGTCCTTGTCCATAATGTCCAACCTATCTTCAAAAGTAGAAAAACGGTTAGATAAAGCTTTAAGTTCATGAATTACCTCATTGTCGGAGCTGATCTCATGCTAGCCACGGTCCTTCTCGTCCTTCTATCTCGATCCTTATCATCCATATCTCGAGCTAAGCTAGCTTGCACCATATCTTCCATCATTTTGTACGCGTCATTGGTAGACTTGTACAAAAAGTTACCACCGCCGGCTAGGTCTAAATCCTTTTGGGAACTCTTGGTTAAACCATAGAAGAAAATCTCCATGATCTTGTCCTTGTTAAGTCCATTCCCGTGACAGTTTCTGATCATTTCCCTAAGCCTTTTCCATGCATCAACTAGTGATTCACCCTCGTCTTGCCTAAAAGCCTTGATGTCTCGAAGCATTTTCCTAGCTAAACTCGGGGGAAAGAATCGCGAGACGAACTGTTCGCGAAGTTGATTCCATGTAGTGATGGTACCTTCATCGAGCTCATCGAACCAAGCACGTGCCTCTCCCGTGAGAGACGACGGAAATAAGCTAAGTTTCACATCGTCATCGGTGACGTCTCCTCCGTATTTGAACATTTTGCACAAACTTGTGAACTTGCTTACATGCTTATGGGGGTCGGATTTGGCTCGGCCGTCATATTGGTTGTCTTGGATTAACTTAAGGTGGTGTCCTTTGACTAAAAATGAATCTCCTAAGTTGGGTGGAACTATAGCCGATCCCGGTGTCGGTGCAACGGCTCTCGTCCTCTCCATCATTTGTCGGTCAAATCGTCCATTTCGGATCTAGGTGAATTTGGTTGGTGGTTTTGGTGGGTTTGATGAGGCTGCTTCTAACTGTTGTATCTTAAACCTATCGGGTGATGATGCCCTACTGTTCTTGTTTCTCGAGTAAGTCTCCAGCTTGATTACCTAAGTAAAACTGCAAAACTCAAAGAAAAACGTCAAACGCACCAATATAAAAATGAAATGAAAAACTAAATTAAACTACTTAAAATGAAAATGAAATGAAAATACTAAACCCTAATTTGACCTAAAAACCTAATTTGACTACTAAACCTAAAATGACTTAAACCTAAGTACTGAAAAGTAACTTTCTCGTGCCGAAACACAAGAAAGGATCGAACTACACTACTAAACTAAGAATGCGTCGCGTCCCCGGCAGCGCGCCAAAACACTTGATGGTTTGTTTTTGTTTTAGTGTTTAAATTTATAAAAGTTGTACAAGTTATTATCTCAAAAACACACACACCTTAACGGATAGGGGACCCGCTCAGTGTTGAAATTATGAGAATATTCCAATATATTTATACGGCCTCATATCTATGAACCTTTAGGGTCGCATGCGAAGAATGGGGAGGGCTTAGTTGAACTTTATATTATAACAAATATCCATTGTAAAAGATAATAACTAGAAGTTTCTAAAAATAGTTTTTGGAAAGTTTCCAAAAATAGATTTGGAAATGACGAGCGGGTCGGAAACGCGAGTCGGGTCGAAAGCGGGATCGGACATCAAGCACCATGAGTCGACCCATGGGTCGACAAAGTTGACCCATGGGGTCCCACTAGGTCGGCCACGCACGAGAAAAGGAAAAGGGAAAAAGGGATGTTTCCTTGTCCCACATTGATTGGGAGAAGGAAACCTAAGGGTTTTCTATTCTTATAAATAGAGGACAAAAACCCTTTTTCCATTCAATTCTCTCTTCTCCCTTGTGAAGCATGGGTCAAAATTCTCTACCCATTTGGTAGAGAATTTTGAGCTGGCTTTTCTAGTTATATGGTGGGTTTTGTTATAACTTGGAGTTATAGCTAGCACTTGACTAAGTGCCGAAGATCCGTTCGTGTGTACGAGTCTTTAGAGGAGTTCCTACACTTGGGCTCTAGTACGTGACGGAGTTCTCGTCTCCGGGTTTCTACAAAGAGGTTAGGTTTCTTTCTTTGTTTATTTATTTATTAATTAGTTGGTTATATTGCATGCATGATAGATCGTAATTAGGGAATTAATTAGTTAATTGTTTTATTAACTTATTCCGCATATATAAATTAGTTAGGTTAATTAATTATTGCATAAGTGAATTAAACTAGATTAATTTACTTGCTTAATTAATTAATCGTAACTAATTAAGGATGTTCATGTTTTATTAAAAGGTTTTTAATTAAACGTTTTTGGATTAAATTAGTGTTTGGAATTCGACCTCCCCTTCACAAGGGAAGTCGAATTCGACTTTTATATATTATTAGGGTTTCGAATTCTACATCTCTTTTAAGGGAAGTTGAGTTCGACTATGATTAATTAAATTGAATTTTAATTATTTACACTATAAACCCTAAGTTTTGAATAAACTAATTTGAAGTCCTTTCAAATTGTGAACATCCATTTTAGATACAAAGAGTTGTATAGTTAATAAAATCCCAACAGATGTAGTATAGTTTAGTGATAAGAACATGATCGTTCGCAGGGACACGTTGCTTTACCTAATCTAGTAATATGTGTAATTCTAGCGGTTGTGGGGTTGTCACGATTTCCTATTAAACTAATTAAAATACTGAAAAGTAAATAGAAGCCGCAACCTCTTATTCAGCGAGAGGCTTAGTCTGAAAATAGTTTGAAAAAACAAATAACAGTAATTAAATTAAAATACTTGTTTGGCATCTCAGATCTCATGGTACGACCAAATATCATTCTACCTACTTGCTAGATTGTTGGAAACTTAATCACGGCTCAGATTCTCGTTAGATTCACTTTGCCTAAGTAACTAGTGCTGTCGCTAGACTCACACTACCCTATAAAAAAATTCTCGTTAGATTCATTGTTTAAGCATTAATGACCTAAAGTTTGTGTTACTAGTTCATCTTTTAGTTACCCGGCTCTTAAGCCATGGCCAGATAGTAATTCTCTCCGGTGACCACAGTGCTCGTTTCCAAGTCACTGGATCACGTCTGACATTGTTAAGCATCATGTTCTATTCATCCTAATTACTATGGTTCTGGATCCCTCGGTTACAAGTGAATCACCTTTTACAACTAGTTAAAGACCGACTAGTGTTTTCCATCCTTATGTATTAATCCTAGTGTATGATTATAGACCGATCATCAGAATTAAACTAATACATGCAGATATAGAACCGATATTAATATGAAGAACTAGTAAAACATGGATCTATGATAAACAGTAAAACACACTCCAACAGATCTAACAAATAAAGTAAAATAAATAAATGTCTACATGATCACATCGATCCAAACAAGT
Source organism: Erigeron breviscapus (assembly GCA_034093135.1). NCBI lineage: Eukaryota > Viridiplantae > Streptophyta > Magnoliopsida > Asterales > Asteraceae > Erigeron > Erigeron breviscapus. The sequence goes on from CM067172.1 coordinate 47,803,455, forward strand.
ATTCATCCTACTAGCCTGACATTATTAAAGGAATAACAAAGTCTGAAAAGATGAAAGACATTGTTTACCAACTGAAAGTAAAATAAAAGAGTAGATCTAGGTTGAGGATGAAGATCGGAAGGTGTTAGAAGCTCCAAAACCTCCTTGGAATCTGCAAAGTCAACCTAGGGTTGAATATGGGCGGCTAGGGCTGCTGAATCGGCTCTCTCTTAGGGTTTTGAGGGCTACTTCGGCTTAAATAGGTGAAAAGGTCGGTTGCTGATCTGGGTGCCCAGCGGCGCTTGATGGGCTCCCAGCGGCGCTGGGTATGGGCCAGCGGCGCTGGCAGCTGCTGTCTTCTCGTACTTCTTCGTTCGGCTCCCGAATCACCTCCTTGTGTCTTGTAACTTCATAGGCTTCCATCTTGAGTCACTTGATGCCATTTACCCTCACTCGCATCTTCCGTGAACCTGCGTAAACATAGAATCCATTAAGTACCGATAGTTCCGGAATATTAACTCATTTAGACATAGAAATGAAGCCTTTAGATAGGGGTTTTTATCACAAAATGGACGCTCATCATATACCCCACACTTAAGTCTTTGCTTGTCCTCAAGCAAATAGTCCAAGAAAAGTAACAAGTTTGTCTTTTCATTAAACATCAATAAGAGCATGGATGGGAGATGTGGTGAGATAGCTGCCACTATTATTGAGATTAGGCTCTTTCTTCAAACTGAGGAGTATCATCGAGTGATGTCAAGAGATTCTGGAGTTCGCTGTTGTCTTAAATTTGTCTCATCCCTTGCCATTTGATAGGAAGCTATCAATGAACTTATGGACAAACCTCAAAAGTATCATGGGTTATGCTAGCGTTTGTCATATCATTCAGCAACTCTTTAACGATATAAGTGCCATCAGACTTCATTAGGAAGAGAAAAGAATTTTTCATATGCTTTTAAGATCTATCTTTTTAGTGGCAATGGTAGCAGCAGAGCCCTCATACATGCTACATAACCTATCCCAGACTTCTTTAGAAGTGGGATATTTGATGATGAGTTTTCATTATAATTGTTGGGAGTGATGTTATCAACATGTTGTTTAGTCGATCTGGCTACTAGTTAACAAGCTTTCTTTCATCATCAGTCCATTGTACCTCTCGCTTAACCATTTCAGTGACAACTTATTGAGCATCAGCAGTAGCTCATGGTGTTCGGTTAATCAGAGTTGGTATATAGGGTCCTTTTGTCAAAATTGTCATGAGATAAGGTTCAACTCCTACAATATGTAGCATCATCCTTTCCTTCCAAGATCCAAAGTCATCAGCTTCAAATCTTGGGGGTATAGAATCATACCCAAAGTGTCTAGTATGAGTGGATACAAGGCTTAAACTCTTGACACACAAGATTAATATACTAAAGTACTTCATGATTTTTGACAAACAAAGAACTCAACAATATTACAACACATGTAACTAAGAAATTTACGCTTAGTAATATTTATGTGGAACACACCAACCAACAAATGGTGAAGCTAAGTGTTGCCTTATATAGTGATAGAGATGACAGCACATGACAACCCATAGATGTTGACACTATGGTGGTTATCAATTATTCATTGGTAATGTACATCTGCAACTGATGCATTCTCATTGAGTCTCGTTTATTATCCTTAATTTTTTTGACATGAAAGAAAATGTCTTCTATTTTAACTTCCCTTAATGGATAAAACATATCACATGAGAGTGTGCACTCTGTCATTATGACAATTTGTCCCTTGTGATTAAAAATCCTTTCCCACCTTTGACAAACAAATAGATAAGGATAAATGTTTGTTGTCGATGTGGACTCGCTGAGGTGCTCATGACTCACATCCACACGGACAGGGTCTTCACACCGAATCCGAGTCCTATTAGTAGTTAGTCTTCTTCATCTTATTTATTTCTTTTTTAAAAATCAATAGATTTCATTAACGAGTTAAAATGATCCGACCTAACCATTTTATTAAGACTATGAAACAAAATTTGATTTTTTTTTTTTTTTTAACTCAATTTATCAATATGAAAAAACTCCCTTTCATTCAAAGATGATACAAAGAAATTGGAGAAGAAAGAATTTTGAGAGAAGAAGAAATTATCAATCATATCTGATTGTATTATATCCATATATTCAGTATTTATACAGAAGCTACACAGCCGTTGACTGACCTTTGACTCAATAACCGCCCACCTAACAAATATTCAAACTTTAAGACACAAACACCCCCTGACTTATTTCTATTTTACATATCAATCCCAACTAAAATAAAACTAATATTTTGTAACAAATGCCCCCCCTTAAGGATTTTTGCCCTCAAAAATTGAAAGTGGGGAAACGACATTTCAGATCATCCAAATACTCCCATGAAGCTTCTTCCAAAGACAGTCCTTCCCAATGCACCAACACTTGAATTGCAGCTTTAGAACCCTTCCTCCTATCCACCACTGAACGAGGTTGAAGAATGATCTTGGACCCTGAGGTAAAGGTGCAGTATGAACTGAGGGACCATGAGCCAATTTGAGCAGAGAAACATGAAATGTATGGTGAATTTGAGCAGATTCTGGCAAATCAAGCTTGTAGGCCATTGCACCAATCTTTTCAAGCACCAAGTAGGGACCAAAATATTTGGCAGATAGCTTTGTGATGAGCCTTCATTGATTGCTGAGCAAAAGGATGCAGCTTTACATAAACCCATTCTCCTGGAGTAAATTCTCTTTCACTTCTGTGATGATCTACTGCCTGCTTCATGCGATTTCTAACAGTTTCAAGATGTTGTTTGAGTCTTTGAATTACACGTTCTCTTTGCCTATGTAGTTCTTCCACTGCTGCTATAGAAGTGTCACCAGGAATGCATGGAATATGAGTGGGAGGTCTGACCCCAAAGAGTGCTTGATACGGTGACATCTTAATGGATGAATGCCATGTGGTATTGTACCACCGTTGAGCTAATGGAATCCATTTCACCCATCAGGTGTATCCAAACACATTGCCCTCAAATAAGCTTCCAAACACTATTCAAGACTTCTGTTTGACCATCTGACTGGAGGGTGATAGCAGAAGACATAGCCAGTTGTATTCGCTGTAATCTCATAAATTCTTTCCAGAAATGGCAAAGAAATATGGGATCTCTGTCTGACACAATAGTAGCAGGGGCACCATGGATTTTATATATATTATTCGTAAAGACTTTTGCCACAGTCATAGCAGAAAAAGGATGACTTAAGAAGGAAATGACCAAATTAGTTAACCTATCCACCACCACCAAAATTGTGTCCTTACCCTGGATTTTTGGAAGTCCAGATATGAAATCCATGGAAATGTCAGTAAAAATGGATTGAGGGACTGGCAAAGGTTGTAACAATCCAGGGTATGCCACCAGCTCATACTTGGCTCTCTGACAAGTTCCACACTCTTCAACAAACTGTTTGACATCTTTTACACATCCCTTCCAGTAAAATAAGTCCTTAATTCTGGTCAATGTAGGCACCACTCCTGAATGCCCTTCTACAACTGAAGAATGTAGAAGAGACATAATATCTCTTCTCAGTTCAAGTACCCTACCAATGACAAGCTTTCCCTTTCTTTTAAGTAATTGACCATCCCATGTTCTGTTGGAAACATTACCTCCCTGCTGCAGAGTGTCTAACACCTTCTTAACCTCAAAATCTTTTTGCCAATAGTCTTGAATTCTACCCAATAATAATGGATCCAGGGTACTAATATTCATTTGCAGTAGTGACATTCCTTGAACTCTTGATAACCCATCTGCCACTATATTTTCACTTCCCTTTTTGTAAGAAATTTCAAAATCATAATTCATCAACTCTTGATAACCCATCTGCCATTTCTGGTTTGCTCAGTTAGGTATTTCAAGCTTTGATGATCAGTTTTGGTGATGAAGTGATTGCTCATCAAGTAGTGATGCCATTGCTTGACAGTCATAATAATTGCAAGTAATTCCTTCTCATAGACAGACCATGCTTGTTGTCTTGCAGACAAAGCCTTGCTAATAAAGATAATTGGGTGTTTTTCTTGCATTAATATTGCCCCCAATCCCTTTCCAGAAGCATCAGTCTCTATTATGAACACCTTGGAAAAGTTTGGCATACTGAGCACAGGTGGATTGCTTAAAGCCAATTTTAACTGATTAAAAGCCTCTGTAGCTTCAAAAGTCCAAGAAAAGTTATTCTTCTTGAGTAACTCAGTTAAAGGTTTGGCAATTATACCAAAATTCTTGATAAATCTTCTGTAATAGCCTGCCAAACCCAAAAACCCCCTGAGTTGCTTTACATTAGAAGGAGTTGGCCATCTACAATGGCCTTAATCTTATTTGGATCAGTAGCTACCCCATCCTTACTAATGACATGTCCTAAATATTCAATTCTTTCTCCTGCAAAAGCACACTTGGATTTCTTTGCCTTCAAATCATTTTCTCTCATGATGGATAAAACCAACTCCAAATCCTCCATATGTTGGGACCATGAGTGACTATAGACCAATATATCATCAAAGAATATCAAGGTAGATTTCCTTAATAATGGTCTAAATACCTCATTCATCAAGATTGGAAGGTGGCTGGAGCATTAGTGAGTCCAAAAGGAAGCACTAGAAACTCAAAATGTCCAGCATGAGTCTTGAATGCAGTTTTATATATGTCAGGCTCATGCATCCTTATCTGATGGTACCCTGACCTTAAATCCAATTTTGAAAAGATGGTAGCTCCCTGTAACTCATCTAGAAGCTCTTCTATCAAAGGAATATGATACACATCCTTTATGGTGGCTGCATTCAGTTGTCTATAGTCAATGCACATTCTCCGTGAGCCATCCTTCTTTTTAACCAACACTACTGGGGCAGCAAATGGACTGTTGCTGTGTCTAATTACCCTAGTATCAAGCAGCTCATGTGTCAAGCTCTCTATGACATCTTTTTGTGCTCTAGGATATCTATATAGCTTGATGTTCAAATTAATCTTATCATCCTTCAAGATAATTCTATGATCACAACTTCTTTGTGGAGGTAGACCTGTTGGCACTTGAAAAATGTCATCATACTTAAGCAATAATTTCTCTAAACTGCCATTTGTTTTACTCTCTCTAAGTAGGGGTTGACACATTGTATTGACCCCATTGGACTCTATCAAAGCCAACAATTCAGCCTGGACCACTCCAGTTTGGCTTAGCATGCCTTGTAATTTTTCCATAGAGCACAGACTAACTCCTTGCTTACCAACTCCCTTTAACTCAAACTGTTTACCTCCTAATGTAAATTTCATGGTTAAGCTCTTAAAATTCCAAATTATATCATTAAGAGTAGCCAACCACTGCACTCCTAGAACTATGTCATAATTTTTCAATTCCAACAACAACATATCTACAGTAAACCAATCTCCTTGCATCATCCAACTAAAAGCTCTGCACATGTCTACACTAGCCATATCATATCTATTTGCCACACTGACCTTAACATGTGGAATCTGAGTAAGTGCACACCTAATCTTTTCTGATAGACCTTTGTTCATGAAATTATGTGTAGATCCACTGTCCACAAGAATGTGCAGATTCCTAGTTCCTATAGTTCCAACAACTTGCATAGTAGAGTAGGAAGGAATGCCTAAAATTGCATTTAATGAGATATGTGGTTCGCCTTGTATCACCAAAGCCTGTTCATGATTACTAACCACAATATCCTTACATTTTACACCTTCTTGCACATGTACCTCCTCTTCTAATCCTTCCTCAACTTCTATCAAAAAGAATTGTTTCTTTCCTTTACACACTTTAATATGTCCTGGAACAAATTTCTCATTGCAATAGAAGCATTCACCCTTAGATCTCTTATCTTCTGGATGCTTGTTAGTCATTTTGGCAGGAACTAAGGCATTAGAGGGCACTGAAATTGACTGGAGTGGCTTAATAGAGGTTGTTTTGCAGCATTATTCAACTGAGATATAGTTCTACCACCCCCTCCCTTGTAACCATAGCCACTATTAACTCCAGTAGTCTTCCTAATGATTTGTTACTTTCATTTTGCATTTTTGCTAAAATATAAGTCTTTCTAAGTGTCTTAGGCTAAAACATTCTAACTGGACACTTAATCTCAGGTTTCAGGCCTTCAATAAAGCAACTAATACTATGTTCTTCTGGAAGACTAACCTTAGTAAGTAATGAATCAAAGTCATCACAATAAGCTTATAGTTCCCCTGTTTGAGTGAGAGCCTTCAATGCAGCCATTGGATCTTCCATTTGAGTGGTTGAAAACCTAGCAGTTATGGATCTGGCATAATCAGACCACATAACCTCCTCCATAGCTTTGCCTCCAGATCTCATATATCCTAAGTGCCACGAGAGTGCTCTTCCATCCATATGCACCACTGCATATCTCACCTTGCTTGTTTCCAAGGTTTCATCAATGGTGAAGAAGTGATCGCATTTGTAGAGCCAAGCATCAACATCATCGCCATTGAATCTCGGAAATTCAAGTCTAGTGAGCTTATTAGAACTGAATCGATCTCCGTCGTTACGCGCCGTCACCTGCCGTTGATTCTTCAATAAATCAACTTCTTTTGTTAATTCTTCAATCGTAGCTCTCATCAATAGTGACGAATCGATTTGAGAAGCCAAATCTTTATGAGTTTGTGCAATTCCTTTAGTAACCGCTCAGAATCCTGATTACGAGTTTCAGGTGCCATTGATTTTAATAAGAAGAGAATCAATAGGTGTCGCCGGAAACCTAATCGGAATAATGATTGGAAAACCTATCGGAGTTGTTTCGGAAACGGTTATCGGAAGCGCTCCAATCGGAGGCTCTGATACCAAAATGATACAGAGAATTTGGAGAAAGAATTTGAGAGAAGAATATTTTATCAATCAGTTATCTGATTGTATTATATCCATATATTCAGTATTTATACAGAAGCTACACAGCCGTTGACTGACCTTTGACTCAATAACCGCCCACCTAACAAATATTCAAAATATTGACATAACACCCCCCTGACTTATTGGTATTTTACATATCAATCCCAAACTAAAATAAAACTAATATTTATGTAACAATCACAGACAAGATTCTGATCCTTACAATACAGATGACTATGAAAGTATGAATATGAAATGAATGTGGATAACATCTTTGTATATTACTAATCTTTTTTATTTAAATGTAATACATTTTAGTGTTCCAGGTAGCCCATAATTAGATTTTTGTATGTTGTATTTTCCGTAACAATCATAACTCATGTTAAAGATGGTGTTTATTAACTTGATCGCACTTTTTCGACTTAAATAAGCCAATGACCAGGACCTACTTGGTTTGAACTCTATTAGAGGTTCTAGTTTGCAGCTAAACAAAGTCCCTCAAGATATCTTCCTAGTCTCAAAGCTTGCACAAAGATGCTTACGCTATAAAGGAGACGAAAGGCCTACCATGAGAGAAGTGGCTATAGAGCTAGAACGAATATCAGCGGCATCAATAATTGACAAGCATCCAACGGTGAAAAGTACTTCAAAAGAAGAAACTACATGTTTGCTTAATGGAGCAAGTGGAGACTGTGAAGACATTGATGACACCAATACAAGCTCATCAGAATTTCATAGCATGAAGGCGTCTCTACCAAAGTAGACGGTTTGTTCAACATTTTTACGTACTATTGATCAACATTTTAGGTACTCCTGATCATCATGTTATGTTGTGGGTCAGACTGATTCAAAGGGAATGGCTCAGTTCAGATGGTCTCGGTCAGGAATGGTCTCAAGTTTGGCTACTGGAATGAGTCTCTCCCGTGCTGATCTCACGTATGGATTGTTGCCTGCTCTGGTCACCATCATTTTGTCATTAGATTTCGTCTCTCGTGATTCTGTATGTACGTATTGTTTTCATTATATTAGTGTATATGTTTTGTTTTGCTTCCATTTTGGTGTTATTCTACTTAGTGATTGTTGGATAATTACCGACCCGGGCATATGGGTCGTAACCCAAACCCGAGCCCATGGGTAAGGCAACAATTAGGAATTAATTAGAATTAATTAATTAGTATCCTATTTGTATTAGGTTAGGTAATTATAATAAAGTTGTATTATAATTCCAACATAGACTTGGTATCCTAGTAGGAGTCGAATAGGATAGTCTATAAATATTGGCTGAGCATATAGGTCGTAACCCAAACCCGAGTCCACGGGTAAGGCAACAATTAGGAATTAATTAGAATTAATTAATTAGTATCCTATTTGTATTAGGTTAGGTAATTATAATAAAGTTGTATTATAATTCCAACATAGACTTGGTATCCTAGTAGGAGTCGAATAGGATAGTCTATAAATATTGGCTGAGCATATGGTCAATACATACACAACAATTGTAAGGTCCATCTATCTATCCTCCTCTCCAAGTCCTTGATTGCGGCTTGTTGATTTCTTGCTCCTTCGTCAACCTTTTGATTGAGATTACTTATCTTCTCATTGAGCGACTTTGTATAGCTTGCTAAGGAGTCGTGCCTCTTGTCATTCATCTCCATGTACTTCTCCATCATTGGTCGGTCAAAGGCGTCCATTTCGGATCTAGGTGAGTTTGGTTCGGTTGGTGGTTTCGGTGGGTTGGATGAGGCTGTTTCTAGTTGTTGAATCTTAAGTCTATCGGGTGATGATGCCCTACTGTTCTTGTTTCTCGAGTAAGTCTCTCAGCTTGATTACCTAAGTAAAACTGCAAAACTCAAGAAAAAGATCAAACGCACCAATATAAAAATGAAATGAAAAACTAAACTACACTACTTAAACTAAAAATGAAAAAGAAAATATTTTTGGATTTTTGAAAATTTTAAAGAAAATGAAAATGCTACTAAATTAACCTAAACTAGACTTAACTACTAAACCCTAAAATGACTTAACCTAAAAACTGAAAAGTAACTACTTCGTGCCGAAACACAAAGTAGGATGTGCAGTTCGACCCTACTTTCGACACACTAAACTAGACTAAGAATGTGACGCGTCCCCGGCAGCGGCGCCAAAATACTTGATGGGTGTTTTTCGTATTTAAATTTATAAAAATGTTGTACAAGTAAATATCTCAAACTAAACACACAATTACGGGCAGAGGACCCGGTCAAGTGCAGTATAGTAAGTGATAAGTACAGGATCGTTCGCAGGGACGCTTGCACTACCTAATCTAATAATATGTGTAATTCTAGCGGTTGGGGTTGTCACGATTTCCTATTAAACTAATAAAACTGAAAAGTAAATAGAAGCCGCAACCGCTTATTCAGCGAGAGGCTTAGTCTGAAAAAGATTTGAAAAAGCAAATAACAGTAATAAAATTAAAATACTTGTTTGGCATCTCAGATCTCATGATACGACCGGATATTATTCTACCTACTTGCTAGACTGTTGGAAACTTAATCACGGCTCAGATTCTCATTAGATTCACTTTGCCTAAGTAACTAGTGCTGTCCCTAGACTCACACTACTCTTTAAACAAATTCTCGTTAGATTCATTGTTTAAGCATTAATCACCTAAGTTTGTGTTACTAATTCATCTTTTAGTATACCCGGCTCTTAAGCCATGACCAGATAATAATTCCCTCCGGTGACCACAGTGCACGTTTCCATGTCACTGGATCGCGTCTGACATTGTTAAGCATCATGTTCAATTTGTCCTAATTACTATGGTTCTGGATCCCTCAGTTATAAGTGAATCACCTTTTACATCTAGTTATAGACCGACTAGTGTTTTCCATCCTTATGTATTAATCCTAGTGTATGATTATAGACCGATCATCAGAATTAAATCAATACATGCAAATATAGAACCGATAATAATATGAAGAACTAGTAAAACATGGATCTACGATAAACAGTAAAACACACTCCAACAGATCTAACAAATAAAGTAAAATAAACAAACGTCTACATGATCACATCGATCCAAACAAGTATTCAGCCTATTAGCCTACCATTATTAAAGGAATAACAAAGTCTGAAAAGATGAAAGACATTGTTTACCAACTGAAAGTAAATAAAAGAGATAGATCTAGGTAGAAGATGAAGATCGGAAGGTGTTAGAAGCTCCAAAACCTCCTTGGAATCTGCAAAGTCGACCTAGGGTTTGTAGGTGGCGGCTAGGGCTGCTGAATCGGCTCTCTCTTAGGGTTTTGAGGGTTTCTTTCACTTAAATAGAGGCAAAAGTCGGTTGCTGATCTGGGCCGCCCAGCGGCACTAGGGGGATGGGCCCAGCGGCGTTGGGGCCTGCTGGTCTTGGGCCAGCGGCGCTGGCAAGGGTGTCAGCGGCGCTGGCAGCTCCTGCTGCTCTCCGATTTGCTTCGTTTGACTCCCGAATCACCTCCTTGTGTCTTGTAACTTCATAGGCCTCCATGTTGAGTTGCTTGATGCCATTTACCCTCACTCGCATCTTCCATGAACCTGCGTATATATCGAATCCATTAAGTACCAATAGTTCTGGAATATTAACTCATTTAGGAAACCTCACACCCGACATGATGGGTAAACCTTTCGGTGGTCCATCGGCGTCGTTATGGATAGGCATAACCAAATCCATGAGTAATCCGTTAAACTCTCGAAGTGGTAAATCACGCCACCTGGATCAACTCTTGTCTCTCGTTGATTTGCTCACACAAAGGTATCATGACTACCCTCGTATGATCTCACGTGCACTATAGTCTAAATAGACTAATAGTGGGTTAAGCTTAACACTTTTCTACTTAGCTCACGTAATGCTCGAGACTTTGCACACTTATTAAATCCACATTAACTCACGATATTTCTACATTAACTCACGATATTTCCACTTTACATCATTAGGGCCTTTAACGTGCACTGTGACATGGCAACTTAAATAAGTCTAGTGTACTATGTGTACAAGCCGTCAACAATAATCAACAATCACACCACAACACACTTATAACATGCATATCTACAAAATTATGCATAAATAACACCCATAAATACCCTCCCACATATATCCCATACCCAACATATGCATGAGATAATATATCAACATAAAAAAGGGAGTAATTATCAAAACTAAGTTTTGTTTTGTCCCTCGTGTGTCAAAATTAAGTTATCTTACCTTTAAGAGCTTCGCAAAACACAAATACGAATAGTCTATCAAGCTCGAATAATTTCACTAAATGTTTATGTATCGACAAACATAGTAAACTACTTGTGTTTCTTGTACATCCATAATACTGTTTAAGACAACATTTTTTTATATTTATAATTTGACTTTATAGTTCAACATTACTAGCAAGACTATGAATCTATTTTACACAAATGATTGAACTATAAAAATTACCATTACTTAAAATAGAAACGTGAATTATGATTAATAAACATAGTTTGTGATATATTTGTATTAGAAATCTTTCATCCCAATATGACATGAATCGACATCTAAAAAAACGAGAGACAATTATTGCAGACCACCATAGCTTTGAATATCAAAAATATTATAGACTACAATATGTATATTTTATTTATTAATAAAATACATATAAAAATATACTCCCTCCGTCCCACTAGAAGTGTCATGTTTTTAATTTTCAAAGTCTAACATTTGTAACTTTGACCTTAAATAATTTTATTTGTGTTAGATAAAATTTGATAAAAGTTATATGAATTGATTGTGTTTTAAACGTGTTTTTTAATGGTATAACATTTATCAAGTTTTATATAACACAACAAAATATATTTAAGGTCAAAGTTTAAAAATATAGACTTTGAATATTCAAAGTAGGACACTTCTAGTGGGACGGAGGGAGTATATTTTTTTGACTATCTTGATTTGTGTAAGACCGATAAACAACAAAAAGATCGGACCTTTCTTTCCCCACTCTTTTTGGCGGCTACAATCCAAAGATAGCATACCCCATTTTTTATTAATGCTTGTGATTTCATTTAGTGTTTAGCCCCAAGACAACAAGATGATTTTGTTATCATATTATTATTTTTATTTACTGAGCTTGGATTCAAAACCATCGAGTTTCATTGTTTTTCTTTCTTTTTTGTTCGACGGCTACTAGAAGAGTTATACATACAGTGTTAGATTAGGGTTAATTTAAAATATAAAAAGAATTTGAGTTATGCTAAATTCACATATAGACCCCTCTAATATAGTTAACGAGATTTCCACTTCATCTAATTGTAATTTCATCTAACAGCCTCTCAATCACATTTATAGATCAGATCCGGACGCGGCTGTTGCTCCGCGGCGATACGGACTCGACCCGCTCCTACCCACCCCGGGGCACCATATAAACAGACACTAATGGAAATACTTATGACATTAACTAGTAATAGTAAATATTGAACCACAATATTTAATCACACATATATCACACGATAGTTTAACGGTAAATTAACTACTAAACCACTAATCTTTTTGTGATGTAAATAAAAAGTTAACTCTTTTCTCTCTCAAGAGGCGATACACATACAAGCAGCCGCCGGTAGGGTTTTGGCCTTCTTTTGGCCGGAATTTGACCGGAAAACAGCCTACAATTGATCCCTTTCGATTCCATATTTGATTATCTACAAATCCATGTAAATCATTATGACTCAATCAAAGAAAAAGAGAGGGAGAAAAAAGAAATTTGATGAAAAAACTATTGAAGAAGTACGTAACGATGATCAAGCTTTTATCACGAATTAGATGCAAGTAAAAAGTATGTGCAATCGCAATATAATCTACGTTCATAATCTAAACTGATTGATTCGCATGCATCTGGTTCGATCGATCCAAAAACCCATAGATTCTCCTACGCCGCATCTTGTTGTTTCTGTTACTCCGCTGCCTGGTGTGATTCCGGCCATCGTCTCTCATATGGTGGCTGGTTGTGAGTCGTATGAAGGAGGGAAGGGCTCAGATACACATATAGACACTCCTTTGATTGCGGCTGAGTCTCTTTCATTTGATGTTCAAAACCCTATTAAGGGTGTTGTCGCAAATCCAGTGGTTGAAGCTTTGCAGTCGCCTTCTCTGGCTAGCCTTGATCAGGGAAAGATCCTGGTATGGCCGCTGTTGATCCGGGGCAGATGGAACATTTCGTTATGGCTCTGATCCGATCTCTTTATTTGTAAATCCGGCCTTCGAGGTGGCCGCCGCTGCTGCTGTATGTTCTCCATCTCGATTAGCCGCTGCTGCTGTTGTTGGTTCTCCACCACAATCAGCCGCTGCTGCTGCTGTTGGTTCATTACTTCGATCTGTTTCCGATCATGGTAGAGGGACGATTGGGATTGATCATGATTCGGGTTCTTTGACGCAATCTATTTTTTCAATGGAGGCTAGGGTTTCTATTGAAAACCCTAGTTTGGAAAACATTGAAAACCCTATTCCGAGGAAGGTTTCTGTTCAGCCTTTTTCTCCGACGGCCGATTTGATGAATGTTAATTCGCATGATAATAAGGATTCTAGTGTTAAGCAATGTTCATTTGTTTCTGCTATTCGAGCGGTTAATGATTTGATAGAGTCTCTATCTATGCGGCCTAAGGTGCATCTACCTGTTTCTTCGTCTCCTGAGTTGCTTTTTGAGAAATCACGTTCTCCTAGAGATCATACAATTGCTGGGGGTGATCTTGCTTCAAATTCACCTTGTGACAAGTTGGATGATACGACCACCATTGAGAAAGTGGCTGATTCGTGGGATAAAAAAGTTGTTTCTCAAGTTGATGAGGGTAGCACTTTGAATGATTTGCATGGTGATGGTTTGTCGAATACCACGCCTGTTTCTCGCATGCCTCCTATGCCGGATCCTCCAAAGTTTCCTCCTGGCACTTCTTATTTTAAGCCAGCTCCTGTTCAAGACCCTGATATTCATTTTGTCCCAAATTCTATTCCTAAGAATGATAATGCTAATGTTGCATCATTCTTGGATAAATTAACTCACGCTGCTGATCTACTCAATAAACCACTTGAGCATTCTCATAATGCTCCTCATGGAATCAATGGCACTACAATTGGTGTCAATGAAACGATGACGACCTTAGATGAAAATGGTGTTCCACCTATCACTGATGAGCATTTTGCTAAAACTAGTCCGAAAGGTAATCAAATTCCTACTTCTTTTGCCAATCTCTTTAAAGAGGCGGCAAACATCCGAAGGACTGGTAAGCTTAGATTCATCCCTCCTGTGTTCACTGAGATTGGCACTAGACATGCTGTTATCCCAGATGATCTCATAGTGAAACAAAGTGAGCAATGGTTATTGACTTTGGTTGGTTGTTTTGTTGGAAAGAGACCTGCTTTTCCATTTGTTCGTTTTCATGCATTTCGAATGTGGAAAAAGTATGGTTTGGTTGATGTAGTTTTGAACAACCAAGGTAGATTTTACTTTAAGTTTGATAATGTTGAGGGTTTGGATTTTGTTATTAACAATCGCCCTTGGTTATTTAATGATGTGCCTGTTTTGTTGAAGAAATGGGAGGCTGGCATTGAATCTGATAAGATTAGGCCTAAATCAGTTCATATGTGGGTGAATATTTATGATTTGGATTCTACCATGTGGGGTTATGATATTTTGAGTCACATCACTAGTGTTATTGGTGTACCCGTTGCTTTGGATAGATTTACTGAGGAGATGATTGAAAAGAAGTCGGGTAGAGCTATGTTTGCTAGGGTGTTGATTAAAGTCAGTGCTGATCATGATATTCCTGCTTTTGTTGAGGCACTTGTTTTGGGCAAAATGCAGAAATTTAGGCTTCAGTACTTCTGGAAGCCGGATAGATGTTCTCATTGTGATGTCTTTGGGCATAAGTTTCTTGATTGTGTTGATAGGCCTAAGTCTTCTGAGGAGATGGAAGCTGGGGCAACCAATATTGTTCCATCTAATGAGGCAGGTCCTTCAGGTACTAAAACACAAGATATTCAGGGTTCACAGGATAAACAGGGCTTTCAACAGCCTAAGAAGAGACGTAGAAGGGCCAAGAAGGCCCAAGGTGTATCGGGCTTTCAGATTCCTAAGCCCAAGTTTCAGTATGTCCCTAAGAGACCAGAGAGGCCTGCCAACGCATTTGGCAAGGCTCCGATGATTGCTCCAGATACCTCAGCATCTACAGATCCATCACAGACTAAGAGGGTCACTCCAGATACACATACCGGTTCACGTGCTGCTTATCCGAAGGATTTTCCTTCTTCTTCTGCACCAGTTATTACTACTGGTAACCCGTTTGAGGCACTATGTGCTTTAAACAAGGATGATGTTCGCAAACCATCTGCCCCCACTATACTTCAGCAGGACCCAGATCCAGGCATAACATTATCAACAGACCCAGCAGATATAGAGGAGGTTGAGTCAGATACAGGAGAGACTGCCCAGTTCATGAAGGGTGCTATATAGACTAGCTTTATTTACATTCTTGTTAATTAGATTGCTAGTCATAGTTTCATTTGATAGATTCATGTGTTCTTGATATAGTTGGGTGATCTGAGCCTGTTCAGTCACCTAGCTGGTTCATTTCCTGCATCATGGGTCTCCTTTATTTACTATGAGGGGGCTCATGAGGGCATTTCTTTTGAATTGGTTGACACTCTGTCAATCCACTTGTAACTACTTGTAATAATCTTTTGGGTGATTATAAAGCTTACCGGGGTTTAAATTCCCCTTTACCCAAAAAAAAAAGATAAGTATTATCGAATAACGCAATATATGAATCCATTAAGTACCAATAGTTCCGGAATATTAACTCATTTTAGACATTGAAATGTGGCCTTTTGATGGGGGAATTTATCACAAAATGAACGCTCATCATATACCCCCACACTTAAGTCTTTGCTTGTCCTCAAGCAAATAGTCCAAGAAAATAAAACATTGATGAGCGGACAACTTAAGTGTACAAGTTATTCTACTTTTTAAAACATTTGAAAGATTAGTCATGCAAAATGATTTGAGAAAGTTTTAAGACAAAATCAGTAAGCTATATCTAGAGGTAAAGATAATCAGTCAATCAAAACTAAAAGTTAACCTTATATTCGTGTTAATACCTCTAAAACCGTTCTATAATTCTACATGTCCTACAGCTCAATCTTACTTCCTTTTGCTGACTAGTTAAGCACTTAATTAAAGTTTGTATAGCAATCAGATCTACTAGCTACTAGCAAGGCATTTATATCTTATTATTAGTTGTACTTGTGATTCACTACTTAGACATACTCTCACACTAAAGTCATGCTCGCTAGCTAAACACTAAAGCAGTTATACGATATTATCATCTTTAATAGTTGAGACAGCGGTGACAGGTCGGTGGTTCCCCACTCGCAGAGCGACATAACTCAACTAATGGTTCAAGACGGCCACCCAGCGGCGCTGGGATGGGCTCCAGGGGGGGGCCCAGCGGCGCTGTGGCAAGGGTGCCAGCGGCGCTGGCAGCTCCTGCTGCTCTCCGATTTGCTTCGTTTGACTCCCGAATCACCTCCTTGTGTCTTGTAACTTCATAGGCCTCCATGTTGAGTTGCTTGATGCCATTTACCCCCACTCGCATCTTCCGTGAACCTGCGTATATATCGAATCCATTAAGTACCAATAGTTCTGGAATATTAACTCATTTTAGACATTGAAATGTGGCCTTTTGATGGGGGAATTTATCACAAAATGAACGCTCATCATGGCGACTTGAAGGAGCAAGTGTATGTTTCTCAACCAGATGGGTTCGAGAAAAAGGGGCAAGAACAAAAGGTCTATAAACTCAAGAAGGCGCTATACGGGTTAAAACAAGCTCCTAGAGCTTGGAATGCTAAGTTGGATGAAACTTTAAAGCAATTAAAGTTTACTCGATGTTTTCATGATCAAGCCGTGTATACGAGAACTACTTCAACTACTCATCTTATCATTGGAGTATATGTCGACGATCTCATTGTCACCGGCACAAAGAAAGAGGAAATTGCTGAATTTAAAAGACAAATGTCAAATAAATTCGAGATGAGTGATTTGGGTAAGCTGACATATTACTTAGGAATTGAAGTATGTCAAGATGACACGGGTATAATGATCAAGCAAGGGAGTTATGCGAGTAAGATTTTGAAAGAAGTGGGCATGGATACATGCAATCCATCACATTGTCCTATGGAGTCGGGACTTAAACTCACTAAAGATGAAGATGGTGAAGACATTGATGCAACAAGTTTCAGACGACAAGTGGGTTGTCTAAGGTATTTGTTACACACAAGACCAGACTTGTGTTTCTCTGTTGGGTTGGTTAGTCGATACATGCAGACACCTAAGAAATCGCATGAAACAGCGATTAAGCAAATTCTCAGATATATATGTGGTACTAAGAACTATGGTATTAAATATACCAAGGGTGGAACCAAGGATCTAATTGGGTTCAGTGATAGCAGTCACAATGTAGATGAAGACGATGGACGAAGCACAACGGGTCACGTATTCTATTATGGAAATTGCCCTGTTACTTGGTGTTCTCAAAAACAGCAAACGGTAGCTCTTTCATCATGTGAAGCTGAGTATATGGCAGCTACTTCAGCAGGTTGTCAAGCATTATGGCTTAGTGAATTGTTAAGTGAGATAACAGGATGTTCTCAACAACAAGTGACTTTGAAAGTAGATAATTCATCAGCGATTGCACTCATGAAGAATCCGGTGTTTCATCGAAGGAGCAAGCATATTAAAACCAGGTATCACTTTATTAGAGAATGTGTTGAAAGAGGTCAAGTGAAAGTCGAGCATGTTAGTGGTGACAAACAACGAGCAGATATTCTGACAAAGGCTCTCGCGAGAATCAAGTTCAAGGAAATGCGTGAGTTACTCGGAGTAGAAGAACTCCCTAATTGGAGTCGGAAATTAGGGGGTGATTGTTGGATAATTACCGACCCGAGCATATGGGTCGTAACCCAAACCCGAGCCCATGAGTAAGGCAACAATTAGGAATTAATTAGAATTAATTAATTAGTATCCTATTTGTATTAGGTTAGGTAATTATAATAAAGTTGTATTATAATTCCAACATAGACTTGGTATCCTAGTAGGAGTCGAATAGGATAGTCTATAAATATTGGCTGAGCATATGGTCAATACATACACAACAATTGTAAGGTTTTGAGTTATTTTTTCCTTCAATTAATAAAGAGTGGAGAGCATATTCCATAATCATATTTGTGTTCTATACTTTAATTGGTATCTAGCAAGGTTACGAAGCAACACAAGTTATTAAGTGTTAAATCCGACCCTCCCCTACATGTTTTAATAAGACTATGAAACAAAATTGATTTTTTAAACAATTTATCAATATGAAAACTTCCTCTCAATTCAAATGACGAAAATGATGTTTTTGACCACAGGATCTGTGAGGACAACTTTGGCCATCGTGTATTAGATTGGAGAAAAATGATAATGTCTTACACTTACAATTTTATAGGACTTTATCTCTTAAAATATCTGTTTATTATTAATAAAGAGAAAAATTCATAAAAGATAATCTTTTTACACAAATTTCTTATTAAAGGGAACCTATTTAGTTTTCGTCTATTTAAAGGATCTTATTTCTAAAAAATTTGCAATAAAGGGAACATCGTTAGTTTTTAACGTCAGTCTTCCGTTAAGTGTCACGTCACCACTGCCACATCATCAAAATAGCTTACGTGGCCTTTGACTTTGACTGAAAATACATATATATATGTTTTTAAAAAAACATAAAAACACATTCAAAGTTTCCTTTTATACACAAAAACACACATATATATGTATTTTCAGTCAAAGTCAAAGGTCACATAAGCAATTTTGATGACGTGACAGTGATGATGTGACACTTAACGGAAGGCTGATGTTAAAAACTAACGACGTTTCCTTTATTGCGAAATTTTTAGAGAAATAGATCCTTTAGCTGTTGGTGCATGTTTCTCGGTGACATGATCATTCTAGATGTGTGATGTATATTTACATATATTCAAGTCTTGTAATTTATCTTGTAATTACCGTTTGTCAATAATATTACCTTGACATAAATTGTTGATCATATTGGGATCCATTTATGTTTATGTGTTTGTTTATTATTTGTGTTTTGCAGGTTCTAGACATAACATGTAAAGAGTCATTAAGTTAATATTGTTTCTGCGTTTAACAGCAGTTGAAATATTAACTTAATGTACTTCCAAAAGGAAGTTAAGTTAATTGTGTTTCTGCGTATTAACAGCAGGAGAAACATTAACTTAATAATACTTCCAATAGGTAATATAGACAATGTTGTTTCTGCGTATTCACAGCAGTAGAAACATTGTCGTAGCTAATGTTGGTTATGCGTATATTTACAGCAGTATAAACATTGGCTGAGTTAATGTTGGTTCTGCGTCTTGACAGCAGTTGAAACATTAACTCAAATATTCCTAAGTGTTATTTGAGTGTTCTCGGGAACTTGCAATTAGTTTCTTGTGGAGAGAACACTCAAAAGGTCATTTGAGGGTTCTTGGGAACAAGCAAAAGTTTGCTTGTGGAAAGAACACTCAAATGGTCATTTGAGAGTTTTGAGGAACAAGCAAAAGTTTGCTTGTGCAAAGAACACTCAAATGGTCATTTGAGAGTTTTGTGAAACAAGCAAAAGTATGCTTGTACACAAGAACTCTCAAACCAGGCCAAAACCCTTATGGGCTTGACATGAGAACACTCAAACCTAATGGATTTGAGAGTTCTTGTCACTTGCCTATAAATAGGGGTGTGTGTCATGCGTGATTCTTAACAAGAGTGTAGAGAGAGAAACGAGCAAAACCTAGAGAGAGAAACCAAGAACACACACGGTTTGATCTTGTGGGTACTCGACTCACGCACGAACCGCAAACACACACCCGGTTTGGACGGCTCGTAGACTTAGATTACCACGTTGGTTGGTAAAGTTTGTCCGGAGAGCCGTTTCACTATAGTAACCAAATACGGGTGTTTATATTCACGCAAAAAGATATATATATATATATATATATATATATATATCATAAAAGGTAGATATAGAAACCGTGGGTTATCTCGAGGAATTCCGCACCTCGACATATCCTTAAGTCAATCTCGGTTCGGTAAGACCCGGGGGACTTACAACTGGTATCAGAGCCAGAGGTTATCAACAACCTTGGTTCGAGATTGATCACGGTTTGGGTATCCCATTTTTGCGTGTTCTTAGGTGGAGAAGTGTTTTCGGGCGCGTTTTGGAATAAAGGTTCAAACTTGACGCCAAAATAAGACATATCTCATTCCTAAGATCATTTTCTCAAGTTTTCATTGATCAAGGAACAATATCGGGTTCGGGATCTAAGAAATTGTGAGAAAAGTGTTTTGCGTGTTCTTGTACAGTACTTTGCGTGTTCTAGTACTGTACTTTGCGTGTTTCGATAATAACAAGGCAGTTTGCGTGTTTCTGTGGTTTGCTTGTTCTATTTGAGAGTTCTTGAGGCTTTGAGAGTTCTTGTGGATTTGAGAGTTCTTGAGGTTTTGAGAGTTCTTGAGGATTTGCGTGTTCCTACACTTTTGCTCGTTTCATTTGCGTGTTCCCATTTGCGTGTTCTTGTGATTTGCGTGTTCTTCTATTGGACATAATACACAATGGCCGCAAACTATCTTAACCAATTAATACTTATGGACCATGAGACTGGTAAGGGTAATTCACCACCCAAGCTAATGATCATACCAATACTTTTCTTGGAAAGGTCGATTCGAATCCTTTATGCAATTCACGGACATTAGAATGTGGACTTGTATGACTGAAGGATATAGTGCCCCACATATGAGGACAGTGGTGTTAACAAAGTTTATGCTTACCAAGATATGACTGAATCTAATAAAAAATTGTATGAGGCAGAGAAAAAGACACTATCATGTTTAAAAATGTCATTGCCACAAGAAATATTACATTTATTTAATGGATTCAATACATCAAAAGAACTTTGGTTAGCATTAAAAAATCATTGTGAAGGGGATGAAACACTTAAAAAGAATCATAGAGACCTTCTAAAGCATCAGTATAATGTATTTAATGGGTTAAGAAGTGAAAACTTAGATCAACTAATTACAAGGTATTATCATTTGCTAGCAGAGTTGCAAGCATTTGAATTTACCTATTCTGAGGAAGAAAAAGTCGAGAAATTTTTGAGTTCCTTACCGGAAAAGTGGAGTAATTATATTACCACTTTGCAGGAAAAAGCAGATTTCTCTGATATGTCTTTGACTCAGATAGTTGCTAAGTTTAGGGGACAAGAAATGAAACTAAAAAGGAGGGAAGCAGGATATAATAATGCTCAGATTCCCGAGCATTTATTACGGTAGGCCTACGATCAATGTAAGTCCAGGTTCCCCTGAAGGAAGCACAAGGGCATTCCTGAGTGAAGATGTTGACTTACAAAAGATCTCGTTTGACTCTGAGGGGAACATATGTCTTGTTTCAAGTCAGAGCGACAATTTAGGCAACCGTGGATATCCTACCTCCAGTGCTAGTTCCACCATGCCTATAAGTGTCAAATGTGCGAAAGTCACTTATCCGTTCTTGCGTCATTTGTGACATCATATGAACAGTTTATCCAAGGAAAGGTTCAAGATCCGAGTCTTATAGAGGAAGACTATGAGCAGATTGATCCTTTAGACCTAGAAGAGATTGATTTACAACGGGAAATGGCCATGTTGACTCTTCGGACTAAACGGTTCTTAGCAAGAACAGGGCGACAGGTCGTGGGTTCCAAGCTTGGCTTTGATAAGTCAAAAGTAAAGTGTTATAACTTCGAGGGTTTTGGACACTTTGCTAGGGAATGCCAGAGACCTAAGAAGGATGATCGGTCTATTGTGACTCGTCAGAACTTCAATCAAGGTGGAATAGTACCTTCATCTTCAAACACCTCAAGACAAAAGTCATATAATGATGGGTCTAGTGGAAACCAAAGCCCAGTTAATCAAAGTGATTCAAGAGCTTTGGTGATCCAACAACAAGACGGATCATATGACTGGAGTTCCAAAGTCAATGAAGAAGACGATGCATATCTTGCAGAAATTTACTCGGACACTGCTATTACCGAGGATCTCGATGATTCCTTTCAAGATGATGAATATGTAGACAATGTTGATTATTCAATGATGAATGAAGATGATGAACTCCCTGAGGAAGATTACACCATGACAATCGAAAATGATATTATCATCAAGATAATGAGGAAGATATGAGTGCCATTGAATTTACTCTTTTATCTGAAGACTCAAACGTTCATATTCTACAAGAGCAAGATTATCATACAGAGACAGAACAATGCAAGGAGAAAATTCTTGACACGAGTATTCTTTCAGAGGATGATGAGATATTGGAGTCGGATGAAGATAAAGGCAATCAGAAGGTGGAAATTCCTCAAAGACTTGGTACAAATGAACTTATTGATTTCATTTCTAATTTAGATGTACCTGAGCAACTTGTGGAGATTTCACTTCATGCATTGGTGAAAGTTTGTAAATTCACCAACATGCTATCATCAGAAGTTAACAATCTTCAGAATGGTGCAAGAGACACAAAGGCCTTACTCGATGATTCAGTCAATGATAGATCATA
The DNA here is from genome assembly GCA_034093135.1 of Erigeron breviscapus. Taxonomy (NCBI): domain Eukaryota; kingdom Viridiplantae; phylum Streptophyta; class Magnoliopsida; order Asterales; family Asteraceae; genus Erigeron; species Erigeron breviscapus. Next base: position 47,825,989 of record CM067172.1, read on the forward strand.
TCTCAGGCAACAAGTTGCTATGTTGACCCAAAAGGAAGGAGAGTTGAAGAGACAAGTCAAGGCAGATCAAGGAAGATTAACTGCTATGAAAGAGGAACTCAGAGAAGTGATTCTTAGAAAGGAGCTATGTCAAGAAAATTCAGGAAAGATATCTAAGAAACTCACAGAGAAACAAATGGAGCTGGAAGATGCTAAAAATGAGATAACTCACTTAAATGGGAAACTCAACAAAATGAGAGATATGAGATGCATGATAAACTATCTATCAAAATCTCAAAGTGCTAACAATCATCAAGGCCTTGAGCACACTTTTGAGGATTTTTCACAGGATAAAGGAACATCATCTTTGACCATAGAATCAACTAAACAATATGAAGAAAAGGAGTCATTTTCAAAGTTTACAGAGGAAGTGCTAAATCCAAAGTTGATTACACGAAAAAGGACTGTTCCTCAGACATTAACTCCTGAACAAGAGAATCTTGTTAAGAGAACACACTTTGATAATACAAAGGGTTCTGTAGTTTGTAGATCAAAGAAGTCTATCAACAGAATCTCTTGCTTCATATGCAGAGAAAAGGGTCATGTGGCAAGCAAGTGTCCACAGAAGGGTAAATCCAGCAGATCAAGGCAGTCTAATGACTCAGGTGACAGAGATGTTGAAGATATGGATGTTCAGTTGAGAAAGAACAAGGGTAAACAAGTTGAAGATAGGTCAACGAGTGTTTCACAAAAAGGAAGATTAACTGCCATGAAAGAGGAACTCAGAGAAGTGATTCTTAGAAAGGAGCTATGTCAAGAAAATTCAGGAAATATATCTAAGAAACTCACAGAGAAACAAATGGAGCTGGAAGATGCTAAAAATGAGATAACTCACTTAAATGGGAAACTCAACAAAATGAGAGATATGAGATGCATGATAAACTATCTATCAAAATCTCAAAGTGCTAACAATCATCAAGGCCTTGAGCACACTTTTGAGGATTTTTCACAGGATAAAGGAACATCATCTTTGACCATAGAATCAACTAAACAATATGAAGAAAATGAGTCATTTTCAAAGGTTACAGAGGAAGTGCTAAATCCAAAGTTGACTACACGAAAAAGGACTGTTCCTCAGACATTAACTCCTGAACAAGAGAATCTTGTTAAGAGAATACACTTTGATAATACAAAGGGTTCTGTAGTTTGTAGATCAAAGAAGTCTATCAACAGAATCTCTTGCTTCATATGCAGAGAAAAGGGTCATGTGGCAAGCAAGTGTCCACAGAAGGGTAAATCCAGCAGATCAAGGCAGTCTAATGACTCAGGTGACAAAGATGTTGAAGATATGGATGTTCAGTTGAGAAAGAACAAGGGTAAACAAGTTGAAGATAGGTCAACAAGTCACAAGCAGATCAAGGAAGATTGACTGCCATGAAAGAGGAACTCAGAGAAGTGATTCTTAGAAAGGAGCTATGTCAAGAAAATTCAGGAAAGATATCTAAGAAACTCACAGAGAAACAAATGGAGCTGGAAGATGCTAAAAATGAGATAACTCACTTAAATGGGAAACTCAACAAAATGAGAGATATGAGATGCATGATAAACTATCTATCAAAATCTCAAAGTGCTAACAATCATCAAGGCCTTGAGCACACTTTTGAGGATTTTTCACAGGATAAAGGAACATCATCTTTGACCATAGAATCAACTAAACAATATGAAGAAAATGAGTCATTTTCAAAGGTTACAGAGGAAGTGCTAAATCCAAAGTTGACTACACGAAAAAGGACTGTTCCTCAGACATTAACTCCTGAACAAGAGAATCTTGTTAAGAGAATACACTTTGATAATACAAAGGGTTCTGTAGTTTGTAGATCAAAGAAGTCTATCAACAGAATCTCTTGCTTCATATGCAGAGAAAAGGGTCATGTGGCAAGCAAGTGTCCACAGAAGGGTAAATCCAGCAGATCAAGGCAGTCTAATGACTCAGGTGACAAAGATGTTGAAGATATGGATGTTCAGTTGAGAAAGAACAAGGGTAAACAAGTTGAAGATAGGTCAACGAGTGTTTCACCTAAAGGAAGATTGACTGCCATGAAAGAGGAACTCAGAGAAGTGATTCTTAGAAAGGAGCTATGTCAAGAAAATTCAGGAAAGATATCTAAGAAACTCACAGAGAAACAAATGGAGCTGGCAGATGCTAAAAATGAGATAACTCACTTAAATGGGAAACTCAACAAAATGAGAGATATGAGATGCATGATAAACTATCTATCAAAATCTCAAAGTGCTAACAATCATCAAGGCCTTGAGCACACTTTTGAGGATTTTTCACAGGATAAAGGAACATCATCTTTGACCATAGAATCAACTAAACAATATGAAGAAAATGAGTCATTTTCAAAGGTTACAGAGGAAGTGCTAAATCCAAAGTTGATTACACGAAAAAGGACTGTTCCTCAGACATTAACTCCTGAACAAGAGAATCTTGTTAAGAGAACACACTTTGATAATACAAAGGGTTCTGTAGTTTGTAGATCAAAGAAGTCTATCAACAGAATCTCTTGCTTCATATGCAGAGAAAAGGGTCATGTGGCAAGCAAGTGTCCACAGAAGGGTAAATCCAGCAGATCAAGGCAGTCTAATGACTCAGGTGACAAAGATGTTGAAGATATGGATGTTCAGTTGAGAAAGAACAAGGGTAAACAAGTTGAAGATAGGTCAACGAGTGTTTCACCTAAAAGACTTTCTCAAAGGAACTCACCCGCACGGAGTGGTTCACCTAGAAATAATCAAGTTAGTACTTCAAATCCAACTTTTATGAGGGATTATAAGAAGAAATACTATGAAGATTATGTTTCTAGAAATCCCTTGAGTTATGTTGCTAAGGAACATGGAAAACCAAGAAGTGTATCTCCTAAGAAACCTTCAAATGGTGGCCATGCTCGGAGCAAGACACCTAAGAGGAATCCCACTCCAAAATGAAGAGTCTTTAATCGTGTTGGTGAAGATGATACATGTTTTTATGATCGCTTCACAGGAACGGTAAAGAGTGGTCATTCCTCAATGTTTCAGAAGCATAGTCCCAGGAGAAAGATTGAGTTATCTCCATGAGAGGGTGCCAAGAAACAGAAGACAGACTTCAAAATCCATGACTCCCACTGAAAGTGACGGATATTGGACAAATGTCTCTATGAAAGATAAAGACGGTAAATTCAAGTCTACAGAGGCTTGGGTACCATTTCGCAACTAAGCGCTTATCTTTCGTGCGGAGGACACAGTTAAGGAGGACCATGTATTTTCGGTGATCGGTGACTGAGTCCTAGGCACATTTACTTTAGATAACATAGTGGGTTATCGTACTTATATGGTATTTTCTTCATTTTAAATCATTGTGCAAGTCCTATGTATGTTATTTATAATTTGTTTATAAAGGAACGTATTTGGGAAAAACGAGTATATATAAAGTGCTACTTTATATTATGCCTGTTAATAAATCATTTGAGATAACATGATTGTTCATATAATGGTTGTTATCCTATGATGAATGTGCAAAGTTGATTTATTTATGATAGTTACACTAAGGTCTTTGATCGATCATATTTCAAGTTGCTAGTCCAGTTGACTGGAATGAGAAACCCTTGTTAGGGTATCTGGTTTCCAGGGGGAGTTAGCTGTGTTCTTTGTGAACACTGAATAAATGTGTATCGTGATAAGGGTGTAGTGTAAATAAAGACAAATTTGAGTGTGTTTGGTACACCTTGAATTAGGTCTTACATGTAAATTGCTCGAAAGATTAAGTGAAATACTTAAGGTTTCGGTCAAAATAGGTCAAACGGAGTCACTGAGTTGATATATTTGACAGATATTTTGATTTGCAATTTACTTTGAATAATTGAATCAAAGATACTTAATGTGTGAGCTAACATGATAAAGGCTTCGATTCTAATCTTAATTGGGAGAATCAGCCATTAATTATCTGTTATATATCGGTTTAAGTATTTTTAAGTTCAATTATTTACCATTGAGATGAATACATGTGTTGTATAGATCTCATGAGTTTGCTGATGTGGTCGCAGAATTATTTATCTTAAATGGATGTGTGTCAACCATTAAGATAAAGGATCTCCAAAGTGTATGAAAATTGGGTCTATCCAGTCCGGAATGGAGAAAACTCAAGCTTAAAATGGAAGCAGAATACTTACACGTCAACAACTCAACAAAATTCAAACGGAGACAAAGATATAGATGGAGAGATTGTTTATCGCGTTATTCAATCTTATGTCTTTATTTTTGTTGTATTTGAATTTATAAAACAGCATTGATTGTGTCCAATGTCTATTAATGTCAAATACTTAACAATGGTGCTTTGTAATTCATTAATTAGTGACATATCGGGTCTTAATTTAATGATCGTACATTGTAATTTTGTTCAAGTTGTGACATCTGTCAAGAATTTCTTTATCGAGAAAAATACGGATAATTATGATATGAAAAAGAGGTTTATATCTGTCTTATCGTGTTCTCTAAAGAATTCTTTCTGTTAATCATATCGGGTTCGAGAAAATTCTGTGTGAATTTTCAAAGTGTTAATCAAGTTCGTGAAGGTTGACTTTTGGTAAGTCAAGGTTCACATGAATCGAAAAATAGGTTAAGTGTAATATGCGTGTTTTGCCAAGTGAACTACATATGCGTGTTCTGCCAAATGGGCTAAGTATGCGTGTTTGAGTTAAGTGGGCTTACTTTGCGTGTTTCACTTTGGGCCTAGTTTGCGTGTTCTGCCCAAGTAAACATGCATTTGCGTGTTTTACTTATTGGTGCTTATATGCGTGTTCTAGTGACACATTAGGGTTTGCGTGTTTGTGTGGATATAAAAGGCTGACATCTCGCATTTAATTTCATTTTCAAAATTATTTGCGTGTTCCTTTCAAAAGCCCTCCACATTTGCGTGTTCCTATATCCGTGCACTGTTCATCTATCGATTCATAAAGCTTGATCCTTACGTGTTTTGGACACAAGAAACACTTACATTAACACATATCGAACAAAGGTATATGATTAACAAGGTTTCTTAATCCATTTTTCACGGGTTATTGTCAAAATTTGGGGTTTTTATTTTTCGATAATAAAATCACTAAAAGGGACATTATAAGTGAAATGGATAAAGAAATAGAACCAATAAACTGATAAATCGGACTTATAAGATGCTATTCGTACCAGATTTAAGAGTTTTAGGGTTCAAAGCGACTGGATTAAGTTTTGAATGATGAACAGTCGTATGCGTGTTCTTCACATATGCGTGTTCATCTTCAAACGTTTCCAGGATTTGCGTGTTATGGTGATGACGTCATCAAAATAAACACGCATTTGACTAATATGCGTGTTTCTAAGTAAAATACACCATTTGCGTGTTTAGTCACCATTTGCGTGTTGTTACTTCATATGCGTGTTTCATGACTTGTAAAATTTTTTTTCAAAAAGTAAAATATGAAACATAACACGCATTGACTAGTCAAACCCGACACCATATGTGTGTAGTGTCACCATATGTGTGTGTATAAGGAATTCGTTTGTTCTAGGACTTCGGAAAATTTTCAAAATGGGAAAATTATCAAATGAGTCAAATTAGAAAGTGCGAATTGCCTTATAATATTGAACTTTAAAAATTTAAGAAAAACAAATGGTTTTAGTTAAATTTAGTAAAGTTCAATGTGTCGTTTATTAAAACTAAATGTTTTGGAAGGTTATGAAACAAATGGTTTCGCGACCTTGGAAAACTTTAAATGTTTTAATATCGACTTGTTGATTCGATAAAATTGGTGACATTTTGGTTGATTAAGAAACAAATGGTTTCTATATCATTGAAAATGTTAAGAATTTTATCGTTCAACTTGTTTGTCGATTGTTAAAGTTGATAACATTCTCGGAACCGATGAAACTAAGAGTTTCAGGGGTTTAGAAAATGTTAAGAGCTTTAAAGTTCGACTTTAATTGTTGTTGCTAACTTTGTTTGGTTGTTGTTTGTATCATTGTGCAGATGGCTGAGAGACACTTTCACAGAAATCATAACTACTTGATTGATTTGGACGTGAATCAAGCTAATGCTGGGAGATTTGTTAGGATTCTTGAGTTTCTGCAGCAATCAAGAATCAGACATGTTCTCACGGCTGACCCAATTATCTATCTGACTTTCTTAAGTCAATTCTGGGCATCTGCAAGATTGTTACCCGGTGTTGTCCCAAGTATTGAAGCAAGGGTGAACAATCAGACCTTCCAGTTCACTGCCTCTGACTTGATTGGTATTCTTGACTTGGGAACTGAAGACCAAGAGGGAGGAGTGAATGGTCCAACCGCATACCCCCAGGCACTTAGATTGGGAGCATACAGAAGGATGGGGTATGTCGGTCCTGCAAACCGGAACACATTTCAGAAGAATTGTTTGATGGGCAGGTGGAAGTTCTTTTCACATGTGATTCTTGTTGCTCTGAGCAATAAGAAATCGGGTTACGATTCATTGAATGTCGAAACCCAATCACAAGTGATATCCTTGGTGCTGAACAAGCCTTATAGCTTCTCTCGTTATATCTTTAATGAGATGTGTAGGCAGATAAGGGCGAGGGATGATGAGAGATTCTTGATGTATCCGAGGTTCGTGATGCTGATCATTAATGCTCGACTACCCAATCTTGTTCCGGAGGGTCCTACTGAATCGGTAACGACGATGCCTAATCGTATCTTCAACGATAGTTTTAGATACCGTGGAAACCTTCCACCACAGGATCGACCGAGGGACAGAAACCTCTTTGGGGCGCTTATTAATCCTAATTATGTTGCACCTGAACATGATGGATTTGCGCATGAGGATTCTGATGTTGAAGGTGATGTTGTTGCTGCTCCACAGCCAGTCCCTCCACAACCTCCAGTGGCACCAGTGATACAACCACAACAACAACAACAACAACAACAACAAGCAACCAGAACAACCACCTCCAGCTGCAGCAGAGGCTCCTCAAGAGTTGTTGATCCAGGAAGAAGCTGCTGAAGCAAATCCTAAGATCGTTGCTGAACAACGACTTGCACAAAACCAAGAAGTCAACATAGTTGTTGATGATAGGGGTTTGGGTGCTGAGCACGTCGATGATATGGTTATTGATAACCAAGACGACGTTGCTGATGACATTGGAGGAGATGTCAACCAAGGAGAAGGAGGTAACGGGGATGATGATGGAGATGATGATGGGGATGATGGTCAAGATAATGCTGCTGGCAGAGTACCCATAGGTCAAGGTGTTGGTAGTACTTCTGCAGCAGTGGATCTCCCCATGGCCGAAGCTGATTTCCGGCCAGTTGTAGAAGAAGAAGATCCCTCTGGGTCAGGGCGAAGTCTCAGCAGAAAGAGACAACGTCAGGACACCGAGGTGTCTAATGCAAATGAGTCTCTCGGGCTCATTGCGGAGACATATTTTTCTGAGGTGGAAGAGACAAGACAAGACTTGGACGAACCAGAACCAAGTGTTCAAGAGCCTGTGCAGAACTTGACGGAAGCTATGACTGGAGGACCTCTCCATACAGAGGATAGAGGTAAAGGATTGATGGGTGCACCTTCCTCGAGTTCAGCAGCACCATCAACTCCTCAAGTTCATGTCAGTCCGCCTGTCATCAAACCAGCTGTGGTATCACTGGTTAGTGCAGAAGATGACCAGTCACCTCCAAAGGTAATCAGACTTTTGGGAATCAAGATTGGAGATAGACCAGTCTTGATGACTGCAAGGCCTCACAGCTCTACAATCACACCAATCATGTCTTCGTCGATGACTCCACCGTCTACAACAAGACCATCAGTGACTTCTTCACAGCAAGGAGCTGCTCAGATTAACAAGGAAAGAGTATCCAAGTTAGCTGAGGACATCCAGCGGATGAGAGCTCTAGTTTGGCTTGTCTGACAAGCTTAAAGGAAAAGAAGAGTCACACAGAAGAGATGCTGACCTCATAAGACAAAGTCACCTAGAGCTGGAGAATAGCCAGTATGACCTGCAAGAAGCCCAGGAAGCAACAATCAATTCTGTCACTGGGATTGTTGATTCCATTGGGGTGCACCACAAATTGCTGAAAGGTCAGGCTAAGCATCTCGAGAGCTTAGGTAAGAGGTCTGCTGAGCTGCATAACAAGATCAAAAATCTTGAATCTCAGGGGGAGAAGTCTGGATGCAAGGATGACACTCTCAAACATCATCGAAGGGATGATGAGGATGAGGATCCAAGTGGTTCCAGACAGCAGGAGGAGATTCAGAGATTTCCGACCTCAAACGTCAATGCAGCTCAGGGGGAGCAAAGTAAGCAAGGTCAATCTGACCAAGCTGGTGCTCCTTCATCTAATCCACCGGCCGTAGAGGAAGTGGCTGGTATCCAGGAACAACCGACTGGAGGAGTAGGAGTCGGCATTCAGGTCAGACCAACTGCTGAGGAAGAAGTTGGGAGTGAACTCCTGGATGACATTGCTGCGTACTTCAATTTTGATGAGTATGGGAGCATGTTTGAAGATTCATCTGTTTCTTCAGCTCAAGACAAGTGTTCATATCTTAATGCAATACTTGATCTACTTGATCCAAAAGTAAAAGGGATCAAATGAGCTATCTCTACAAGCAACTGTTGCAGAAGGCAAGGTTGGGGTAGACAATCAATCAGAGTTAGACTCAAATCGGGAGTCAGGTACCGCTGAAGTGATTGAAAGGAAGAACAGGAGTCCAGTGGGTGTAACACCTGAAGTTCCTGATGACAGGGTTTTGGCCAGCACTTAGGATGACAAACGAAGACTTGAAGATCACATCTAGATGCTAATGTCAAGGGGGAGACTGTTGGTGCATGTTTCTCGGTGACATGATCATTCTAGATGTGTGACGTATATTTACATATATTCAAGTCTTGTAATTTATCTTGTAATTACCGTTTGTCAATAATATTACCTTGGCATATATTGTTGATCATATTGGGATCCATTTATGTTTATGTGTTTGTTTATTATTTTTGTTTTGCAGGTTCTAGACATAACATGTAAAGAGTCATTAAGTTAATATTGTTTCTGCGTTTAACAGCAGTTGAAATATTAACTTAATGTACTTCCAAAGGGAAGTTAAGTTAATTGTGTTTCTGCGTATTAACAGCAGGAGAAACATTAACTTAATCAATACTTCCAATAGGTATATAGAGTGTTCTTGGGAACGAGCAAAAGTAGTTGCTTGTGGAAAGAACACTCAAATGGTCATTTGAGAGTTCTTGGGAACAAGCAAAAGTTTGCTTGTGGAAAGAACACTCAAATGGTCATTTGAGAGTTCTTGGGAACAAGCAAAAGTTTGCTTGTGGAAAGAACACTCAAATGGTCATTTGAGAGTTTCTGTGGAAACAAGCAAAAGTATGCTTGTACACAAGAACTCTCAAACCAGGCCAAAACCCTTATGGGCTTGACATGAGAACACTCAAACCTAATGGATTTGAGGGTTCTTGGGAACGAGCAAAAGTTTGCTTGTGGAAAGAACACTCAAATGGTCATTTGAGAGTTCTTGGGAACAAGCAAAAGTTTGCTTGTGGAAAGAACACTCAAATGGTCATTTGAGAGTTCTTGGGAACAAGCAAAAGTTTGCTTGTGGAAAGAACACTCAAATGGTCATTTGAGAGTTTCTGTGGAAACAAGCAAAAGTATGCTTGTACACAAGAACTCTCAAACCAGGCCAAAACCCTTATGGGCTTGACATGAGAACACTCAAACCTAATGGATTTGAGAGTTCTTGGGAACGACAAAAGTTTGCTTGTGGAAAGAACACTCAAATGGTCATTTGAGAGTTCTTGGGAACAAGCAAAAGTTTGCTTGTGGAAAGAACACTCAAATGGTCATTTGAGAGTTCTTGGGAACGAGCAAAAGTTTGCTTGTGGAAAGAACACTCAAATGGTCATTTGAGAGTTTTTGTGGAAACAAGCAAAAGTATGCTTGTACACAAGAACTCTCAAACCAGGCCAAAACCCTTATGGGCTTGACATGAGAACACTCAAACCAATGGATTTGAGAGTTCTTGGGAACGACAAAAGTTTGCTTGTGGAGAGAACACTCAAAAGGTCATTTGAGGGTTCTTGGGAACGAGCAAAAGTTTGCTTGTGGAAAGAACACTCAAATGGTCATTTGAGAGTTTCTGTGGAAACAAGCAAAAGTATGCTTGTACACAAGAACTCTCAAACCAGGCCAAAACCCTTATGGGCTTGACATGAGAACACTCAAACCAATGGATTTGAGAGTTCTTGGGAACGAGCAAAAGTTTGCTTGTGGAAAGAACACTCAAATGGTCATTTGAGAGTTCTTGGGAACAAGCAAAAGTTTGCTTGTGGAAAGAACACTCAAATGGTCATTTGAGAGTTCTTGGGAACGAGCAAAAGTTTGCTTGTGGAAAGAACACTCAAATGGTCATTTGAGAGTTTCTGTGGAAACAAGCAAAAGTATGCTTGTACACAAGAACTCTCAAACCAGGCCAAAACCCTTATGGGCTTGACATGAGAACACTCAAACCTAATGGATTTGAGGTTCTTGGGAACGAGCAAAAGTTTGCTTGTGGAAAGAACACTCAAAAGGTCATTTGAGAGTTCTTGGGAACAAGCAAAAGTTTGCTTGTGGAAAGAACACTCAAATGGTCATTTGAGAGTTTCTGTGGAAACAAGCAAAAGTATGCTTGTACACAAGAACTCTCAAACCAGGCCAAAACCCTTATGGGCTTGACATGAGAACACTCAAATGGTTTGAGAGTTTATGTGGAAACAAGCAAAAGTATGCTTGTACACAAGAACTCTCAAACCAGGCCAAAACCCTTATGGGCTTGACATGAGAACACTCAAACCAATGGATTTGAGAGTTCTTGGGAACGACAAAAGTTTGCTTGTGGAGAGAACACTCAAAAGGTCATTTGAGGGTTCTTGGGAACGAGCAAAAGTTTGCTTGTGGAAAGAACACTCAAATGGTCATTTGAGAGTTTCTGAGGAACAAGCAAAAGTTTGCTTGTTCATAAGAACTCTCAAATGGTTTGAGAGTTTTTGTGGAAACAAGCAAAAGTATGCTTGTACACAAGAACTCTCAAACCAGGCCAAAACCCTTATGGGCTTGACATGAGAACACTCAAACCTAATGGATTTGAGAGTTCTTGTCACTTGCCTATAAATAGGGGTGTGTGTCATGCGTGATTCAACAAGAGTGTAGAGAGAGAAACGAGCAAAACCTAGAGAGAGAAAACCAAGAACACACACGGTTTGATCTTGTGGGTACTCGACTCACGCACGAACCGCAAACACACACCCGGTTTGGACGGCTCGTAGACTTAGATTACCACGTTGGTTGGTAAAGTTTGTCCGGAGAGCCGTTTCACTATAGTAACCAAATACGGGTGTTTATATTCACGCAAAAAGATATATATATATATCATAAAAGGTAGATATAGAAACCGTGGGTTATCTCGAGGAATTCCGCACCTCGACATATCCTTAAGTCAATCTCGGTTAGGTAAGACCCGGGGGACTTACAACGAAAACTAAATAGGTTCCCTTTAATAGGAAATTTGTGTAAAAATGTTACCTTTTTATGAATTTTTCCCTTTAAATATATTATTTTAGCCATCAAGTGGATAAGGATACTTTTTTTTTAAAAACTGATGTATCAAAAGATTTATATCTATACTATATTATAAAAAGAATAGCACTTTATTTTTGGAAGTGTTGAAAAATATGTAATATTTTCACTTAGCACCTTTTAAAATATTTTCACATACACTACCCCTTAACATTAATGATTAAATTACATTATCAATCTTATCTTTTAAAATATCTTATTAACCTTTACATCAATTACTTTTATCAATTATCTACACCACTCGAAGCCGCCTCCACCACCAACAATCGCCTCCTTGTTTTGAAGATATGCTGTTAGTGCATGTTTCTCGGTGAGAAAAGCATTCTAGATGTGTTACATATATTTGTGTATATCCAAGTCTTGTAATTTATCTTGTAATTACCGTTTGTCAATAATATTACCTTGGCATATCTTGTTGATCATATTGGGATCCATTTATGTTTATGTGTTTGTTTATTATTTGTATTTGCAGGTTTTAGACATAACATGTAAAGAGTCATTAAGTTAATATTGTTTCTGCGTTTAACAGCAGTTGAAATATTAACTTAATGTACTTCCAAAGGGAAGCTAAGTTATCTGTGTTTTTGCGTATTTACAGCAGGAGAAACAGTAACTTATTGAATACTTCCAATAGGTAATATAGACAATGTTGTTTCTGCGTATCTACAGCAGTAGAAACATTGTCGTTAGCCAATGATTGGTTCTGCGTATATCTACAGCAGTTTAAACATTGGCTGAGTTAATATCGGTTCTGCGTCTTGACAGCAGTAAAGATATTAACTCTGAGTGTAATGTCGATTCTGCGTCTTGACAGCAGTAAAGACATTAACTCAAATATTCCTAAGTGTTATTTGAGTGATTCTCGGGAACGAGCAATTAGTTGCTTGTGGAGAGAACACTCAAAGGTCATTTGAGGGTTCTTGGGAACGAGCAAAAGTTTGCTTGTGGAAAGAACACTCAAATGGTCATTGAGAGTTTCTGAGGAACAAGCAAAAGTTTGCTTGTTCATAAGAACTCTCAAATGGTTTGAGAGTTTTTGTGGAAACAAGCAAAAGTATGCTTGTACACAAGAACTCTCAAATGGTTTGAGAGTTTCTGTGGAAACAAGCAAAAGTATGCTTGTACACAAGAACTCTCAAACCAGGCCAAAACCCTTATGGGCTTGACATGAGAACACTCAAACCTAATGGATTTGAGAGTTCTTGTCACTTGCCTATAAATAGGGGTGTGTGTTTTGTGTGTTCAACAAGAGTGTAGAGAGAGAAACGAGCAAAACCTAGAGAGAGAAAACCAAGAACACACACGGTTTGATCTTGTGGGTACTCGACTCACGCACGAACCGCAAACACACACCCGGTTTGGACGGCTCGTAGACTTAGATTACCACGTTGGTTGGTAAAGTTTGTCCGGAGAGCCGTTTCACTATAGTAACCAAATACGGGTGTTTATATTCACGCAAAAAGATATATATATATATCATAAAAGGTAGATATAGAAACCGTGGGTTATCTCGAGGAATTCCGCACCTCGACATATCCTTAAGTCAATCTCGGTTCGGTAAGACCCGGGGGACTTAAGACGAAAACTAAATAGTTCCCTTTAATAGGAAATTTGTGTAAAAATGTTACCTTTTTATGAATTTTTCCCTTTAAATATATTATTTTAGCCATCAACTCTGTTAGACAATTTTTTAAAAACTTATTGTGACAAAAATTCTATATCTATACTATATTATAAAAAGAATAACACTTTATTTTTGGAAGTTGAAAAATATGTAATATTTTCACTTAGCACCTCTTAAAAATTTTCACATACACTACCCCTTAACATTAATGATTAAATTACACTATCAATCTTATCTTTTAAAATATCTTATTAACCATTTACATCAATTACTTTTATATCAATTATCTACACCACTCGAAGCCGCCTCACCACCAACAATCGCCTCCGTCTTTTCTGAAATAGATGTTAGTGCATGTTTCTCGGTGAGAAAAGCATTCTAGATGTGTTACATATATTTGTGTATATCCAAGTCTTGTAATTTATCTTGTAATTACCGTTTGTCAATAATATTACCTTGGCATATCTTGTTGATCATATTGGGATCCATTTATGTTTATGTGTTTGTTTATTATTTGTATTTGCAGGTTTTAGACATAACATGTAAAGAGTCATTAAGTTAATATTGTTTCTGCGTTTAACAGCAGTTGAAATATTAACTTAATGTACTTCCAAAGGGAAGCTAAGTTATCTGTGTTTTTGCGTATTTACAGCAGGAGAAACAGTAACTTATTGAATACTTCCAATAGGTAATATAGACAATGTTGTTTCTGCGTATCTACAGCAGTAGAAACATTGTCGTTAGCCAATGATTGGTTCTGCGTATATCTACAGCAGTTTAAACATTGGCTGAGTTAATATCGGTTCTGCGTCTTGACAGCAGTAAAGATATTAACTCTGAGTGTAATGTCGATTCTGCGTCTTGACAGCAGTAAAGACATTAACTCAATATATCCTAAGTGTTATTTGAGGGTTCTTAGGAACAAGCAAATGTTTTGCTTGTTCAAATTAAGAACACTCAAATGGTCATTTGAGAGTTTCTGAGGAACAAGCAAAAGTTTGCTTGTTCATAAGAACTCTCAAATGGTTTGAGAGTTTTTGTGGAAACAAGCAAAAGTATGCTTGTACACAAGAACTCTCAAACCAGGCCAAAACCCTTATGGGCTTGACATGAGAACACTCAAACCTAATGGATTTGAGAGTTCTTGTCACTTGCCTATAAATAGGGTGTGTGTATGCGTGATTCAACAAGAGTGTAGAGAGAGAAACGAGCAAAACCTAGAGAGAGAAAACCAAGAACACACACGGTTTGATCTTGTGGGTACTCGACTCACGCACGAACCGCAAACACACACCCGGTTTGGACGGCTCGTAGACTTAGATTACCACGTTGGTTGGTAAAGTTTGTCCGGAGAGCCGTTTCACTATAGTAACCAAATACGGGTGTTTATATTCACGCAAAAAGATATATATATATATCATAAAAGGTAGATATAGAAACCGTGGGTTATCTCGAGGAATTCCGCACCTCGACATATCCTTAAGTCAATCTCGGTTCGGTAAGACCCGGGGGACTTAAATAGACGAAACTAAATAGGTTCCCTTTAATAGGAAATTGTGTAAAAATGTTACCTTTTTATGGATTTTTCCCTTAAATATATGTATTTTGAGCCATAACTTGTTAGAATATTTTTTCTTTAAAACATTATTTATCAAAAATATCTATATCTATACTATATTATAAAAAGAATAACACTTTATTTTTGGAAGTTGAAAAATATGTAATATTTTCACTTAGCACCTCTTAAAAATTTTCACATACACCCCCTTAACATTAATGATTAAATTACACAATCAATCATTTATCTTTTAAAATATCTTCATTAACCATTTACATCAATTACTTTTACATCAATTATCTACACCACTCGAAGCCGCCTCCACCACCAACAATCGCCTCAGATGCTAGTGTCAAAGGGGAGACTGTTAGTGCATGTTTCTCGGTGACAAAAGCATTCTAGATGTGTTACATATATTTGTGTATATCCAAGTCTTGTAATTTATCTTGTAATTACCGTTTGTCAATAATATTACCTTGGCATATCTTGTTGATCATATTGGGATCCATTTATGTTTATGTGTTTGTTTATTATTTGTATTTGCAGGTTTTAGACATAACATGTAAAGAGTCATTAAGTTAATATTGTTTCTGCGTTTAACAGCAGTTGAAATATTAACTTAATGTACTTCCAAAGGGAAGCTAAGTTATCTGTGTTTTTGCGTATTTACAGCAGGAGAAACAGTAACTTATTGAATACTTCCAATAGGTAATATAGACAATGTTGTTTCTGCGTATCTACAGCAGTAGAAACATTGTCGTTAGCCAATGATTGGTTCTGCGTATATCTACAGCAGTTTAAACATTGGCTGAGTTAATATCGGTTCTGCGTCTTGACAGCAGTAAAGATATTAACTCTGAGTGTAATGTCGATTCTGCGTCTTGACAGCAGTAAAGACATTAACTCAATATATCCTAAGTGTTATTTGAGGGTTCTTAGGAACAAGCAAATGTTTTGCTTGTTCAAATTAAGAACACTCAAATGGTCATTTGAGAGTTTCTTAGAAACAAGCAAAAGTATGCTTGTTCTCAAGAACTCTCAAATGGTTTGAGAGTTTGTGTGGAAACAAGCAAAAGTATGCTTGACCACAAGAACTCTCAAACGTTTTGTGTGTTCAGGGAAACACGCAAAACAGGCCAAAACCCTAATGGGCCTTGACAAATAGAAACACGCATATAGGTATTGGGCCTGCGTGTTTAGGAACACGCATATGGCCATATGCGTGTTTCAGAACACTCAAATGGCATTTTGAGTGTTCCCAGTCATGTGCCTATAAATAGTGGTGTGTGTTTGTGTGTTCAACAAGAGTGTAGTGAGAGAAACAAGCAAAACCTAGAGAGAGAAAACCAAGAACACGCACGGTCTATCTTGTGGGTAGTTGAATCACGCACGAACCGCAAACACACACCCGGTTTGGACGGCTTGTAGACTTAGGTTACCACGTCGGTTGGTAAGGTTTGTCCGGAGAGCCGTTTCACTATAGTAACCAAATACGGGTGTTATATTCACGCAAAAAGATATATATATATATATATATATATATATATATATATATATATATCATAAAAGGTAGATATAGAAACCGTGGGTTATCTCGAGGAATTCCGCACCTCGACATATCCTTAAGTCAATCTCGGTTCGGTAAGACCCGGGGGACTTACAACTGGTATCAAGAGCCGCAGGTTATTATCAACCTTGGTTCGAGATTGATCACGGTTTGGGTATCCCGTTTTTGCGTGATTCTTAGGTGGAGAAGTGTTTTCGGGCGCGTTTTGGAATAAAGGTTCAAACTTGACGCCAAAATAAGACATATCTCATTCCTAAGATCATTTTCTCAAGATTTCATTGATCAAGGAACAATATCGGGTTCGGGATCTAAGAAATTGTGAGAAAAGTGTGTTTTGCGTGTTCTTGTACAGTACCTTTTGCGCGTTTCCTGGTACTGTACCTTATGCGTGTTTCGTTAATACCAAGGAGATTTGAGTGTTTCTTGGTTTGCTTGTTCTTTTGAGAGTTCTTGAGGCTTTGAGAGTTCTGGTGATTTTGAGAGTTCTTGAGGTTTTGAGAGTTCTTCAGTTTTGCGTGTTCCTACCTCTTGCGCGTTTCATTTGCGTGTTCCCATTTGCGCGTTCCATTTGCGTGTTTCTGTGATTTGCGTGTTTCAATTTTATATATAATACACAATGGCCGCAAATTATCTTAACCAATTAATACTTATGGACCATGAGACTGGTAAGGGTAATTCACCACCCAAGCTAATGATCATTGACCAATACTTTTCTTGGAAAGGTCGATTCGAATCCTTTATGCAATTCACAGACATTAGAATGTGGACTTGTATGACTGAAGGATATAGTGCCCCAACATATGAGGACAGTGGTGTTAACAAAGTTTATGCTTACCAAGATATGACTGAATCTAATAAAAAATTGTATGAGGTAGAGAAAAAGGCACTATCATGTTTAAAAATGTCATTGCCACAAGAAATATTACATTTATTTAATGGATTCAATACATCAAAAGAACTTTGGTTAGCATTAAAAAATCATTGTGAAGGGGATGAAACACTTATAAAGAACCGTAGAGACCTTCTAAAGCATCAGTATAATGTATTTAATGGGTTAAGAAGTGAAAACTTAGATCAACTAATTACAAGGTACTATCATCTGTTAGCCGAATTGCAAGCATTTGATGTTACCTACTCTGAGGAAGAAAAAGTCGAGAAATTTTTGAGTTCTTTGCCGGAAAAGTGGAGTAACTACATTACCACTTTGCAGGAAAAAGCAGATTTCTCCGATATGTCTTTGACTCAGATAGTTGCTAAGTTTAGGGGACAAGAAATGAAACTAAAAGGAGGGAAGCAGGATATAATAATGCTCAGATTCCCGAGCTTTATTACGGTAGGCCTACGATCAATGTAAGTCCAGGTTCCCCTGAAGGAAGCACAAGGGCATTCCTGAGTGAAGATGTTGACTTACAAAAGATCTCGTTTGACTCTGAGGGGAACATATGTCTTGTTTCAAGTCAGAGTGACAATGTAGGCAATCGTGGATATCCTACCTCCAGTGCTAGTTCCACCGTGCCTATAAGTGTCAAATGTGCGGAAAGTCACTTATCCGTTCTTGCGTCATTTGTGACATCATATGAACAGTTTATCCAAGGAAAGGTTCAAGATCCTAGTCTTATAGAGGAAGACTACGAGCAGATTGATCCTTTGGACTTAGAAGAGATGGATTTGCAATGGCAAATGGCTATGCTAACTCTTCGGGCTAAACGGTTCCTATCAAGAACAGGGCGAAAGGTCGTGGGTTCCAAGCTTGGCTTTGACAAGTCAAAGATAAAGTGTTACAACTGCGAGGGCTTTGGACACTTTGCTAGGGAATGCCAGAGACCTAAGAAGGATGATAGGTCTATTGTGACTCGTCAAAACTTTAACCAAGGTGGATCAGCAACTCCTTCAAGTGCTCCACAACGAAGATATTTTCAAGGGTCAAGTTCGAATGCTAGTAACTCTTCTCAACAAAACAGTTATCAAAGTTCCAAAGTTGAAAGTCCAAACTCTAATAGCCAAAATGGGTCAAGAGCTTTGGTGGTTCAACAACAGGAAGGTTCGTATGACTGGGGCACGATTGTTGAAGAAACCAACAATGCCTACATGGTCGAGATCAGTTCAGATATATCATCAGATTCTGAATCAGAGATTTCAGAAAGTGATGACTCTAGATCATTCAAAAACCCTGAAAAATCAATAGTTGTGAGCAGTTCAAACAAAGTCGAAGATCAAAAGACAATATCGGGTCTGGTGAACTTCATGACGAACTCAACTATCACAAAGTGTCCAGTCTCAGTAGAAAGGACTGACAACATGTGGAATATTGATACTGGATGTTCCATTCATGCCACTGGAGATAGTAGTGTTCTGTCGGACTTTGTTAAGATTTCTGATGTTCAGGTGAACTTTGCCGGACCTGCTCAGGGGATCGCAACTGGTCATGGCAATGTGAGCATCACTAATCTTCATCTTGACAAGGTGTATCATATTGAACATCTTAGTCAAAATCCTTTGAGTGTCAGTCAAATGCATGATGTATGTCATGAGTGGGACAAGAATCATAAAAATGTTCCATGTCTGGCTCCTGAAGCCTCCAGGGTTGATGAGACATCAACAAGCGGAGGAGTTATTCTGGAAGAAAACGAGACATTACATTTGAGACACTCAAAGTCAACTCCATTAATTCCTGTGAGAACAATGGATGAAGCTTTGGAAAGACTCTCATGCATTGAAGAGATGAGAGAGTATGGAATTCCAATTACGGAAGAAAATCTCATGAGTTTCAATAAGAAGAAAAATGTAAAGAGGATTTCCTGCTTCATATGTCGTACAAAGGGACATGCTGCTAGTAAGTGTCCGAGTAAAGGGATGAATAGAGTGTCTGCTCATGCAAGGTCAAAACCTTCAGATACTGGGATATGCTCAAGCAGTGATGGTCTTTCATCAGACAACTTATCCAGAATTAATGAGAGAAATCTGAGAAGTAATTCTCAGAAAGATAAAGGAAAAGATATGACGGAAGAACAATACAAGAAATCAATAGGAAATCTTGTTGGTTCTTCTCAAAAACTTCCCATGCATGCTTTATCCACTCAAAGATCAAGAGATTCAGTGATGAAATCAGTTGGAGAATGTCATTTCAGACAAGTATCTAATCTTACGACTTCTTCAATCCACTCTTCTCAAAAAAGGAGATCAAAGAATTCAGGGAAGATGTATCCTCCATACTCACATGAAGTGAAGTCATCCACCAAGGATACAGAGTATCACAGTTCCTATTATGATCGCTTTGCTGGAAGAAGTGGTGACGGTTTCAGATCAACATCTCAGAGCTATAAAGTTGATGAGTCATCTAATGTTTTTCAAAGGAAACAACATCAAGATAATTCAATTCAATTGAACGAGATTTTGGGAAAAGGAGGATGGGGAGAATTTGCATATCGGGATGATTCGGGAAGAATCCGGACAAAGAAGGTCTGGGTTCTTGACGAAGAAAACTAATTTTCCTTTATTTGTGCGGAGGACACGGTTAAGGAAGACCATGTATATACGGTTATCGGTGACTGAGTCCTAGGCACACTTATTTTAGATAACATAGTGGGTTATCGTACTTATAAGATTTTTACTTCATTGTAAATCATTATGCAAGTCCTATGTATGTTATTTATAATGTGTTTATAAAGGAACGTATTTGGGAAAAACGAGTATATATAAAGTGCTACTTTATTTTATGCTTGTTAATAAATCATATATGATAGCATGATTATTCATATAATGGTTGCTATCTTATGATCAATATGCAAAGGTGATTTATTTATGAGTACACTAAGGTTCTTGATTGATTATATTTCGATCTGCTAGTCCAGTTAACTGGAATGAGAAATCTTTTTTTAGGGTATCTGGTTTCCAGGGGGAGTTAGCTGTGTTCTGTGTGAACACTGATTGAATGTGTATCATGATAAGGATTTAGTGTAAGTAGAGACAAATTTGAGTGTGTTTAGTACACCTCGAATTAGGTCTATTATATAAATTGCACGAAAGGTTAAGTGAAATACTTATGGTTTCGGTCAAAATGGGTCAAACGGAGTCACTATGTTGACGTATTTGACAGATATTTTGATTAGCAATTTATCTCAAATAATTGAGTCAAAGATACTTGATGTGTGAAATAACGGGATGAAAGGCTTTGAGTCTAATCTTAATTGGGAGACTCAGCCATTGTTTATCAGTTATATTTCTGTTTAAGTATTCTCAAGCTCAATTGTTTATCCTTGAGATGAATACGTGTGTTGTATAGATCTCATGAGTTTGCTGATGTGGTCGCAGAATTATTTATTTTAATTGGGAGTGTGTCAACCATGAAGATAAAGGATCTCCAAAGTATATGAAAATTGGGTCTATCCAGTCCGGAATGGAGAAAACTCAAGCTTATATTGGAAGCAGAATATACTTACACATCAACAACTCAGCTAAATTCAAACGGAGACAAATATAATGATGGAGAGATTGTCTATGTGTTATTCAATCTTGTGTCATTAATTTTTGTTGTATTTGAATTTGTAAAACAGCATTGATTGTGTCCAATGTCTGTTAATGTCAAATACTTAGCAATGGTACTTTGTTATTCATTAATTAGAGACATATCGGGTCTTAACTTAATGATTGTACATTGTGAGTTGTTTAAGTTGTGACATCTATCGAGAATTTCTTGAATGGGAAAAATACGATAAATTATAATACAGAAAGTGTTTGTATTTGGCTTTATCGTGTTCTCTAAAGAATTCTTTTCGTTAATCATATCGGGTTCAAGAAGATTCTGTGTGAATTTTCAAAGTGTTAATCAAGTTTGTGGAAGTTGACTTTCTGTAAGTCAAGGTTCACATGAATCGATAAATAAGTTTAACTTAACATGCAAAAAGTACCAAGTGAGCTCATATGCATATTTTAACAAATTGGGTTAAGTATGCATATTAGTGTTAAGTGGGTATAAATAAAGTGCATTTACGAGTTAAACTTATTAAGGTCACATGCGTGTTTTGCCAAGTGAACTACATATGCGTGTTCTGCCAAATGGGCTAAGTATGCGTGTTAGAGTTAAGTGGGCTTAAAATGCGTGTTTCACTGTTGGGCCTAATATGCGTGTTTTGCCAACTGGGCTTAATATGCGTGTTCTAGTGACACATAAGGGTTTGCGCGTTCTTGTGGATATAAAGGGCTGACACCTCGCATTTAATTTTATCTTTTAAAATTCATTTGCGTGTTCTTGTCAAAAGCTCTCCACATTTGCGTGTTCCTGTGCACTGTTCACTCATCGATTCACATACTTGATCCATACGTGTTTTAGACACAAGAAACACATATATTAACACTCATTGAACAAAGGTAAATGATTAACAAGGTTTCTAAGTCCAGATTTCGTGTTTAAATGACCAAATATTTAGGGTTTTTATTTCGAATATAAAATCACTAAATGGGACTATTAACTTGAAATGGATGAAGAAAACTGATAAATCGGTCAAATAGAATGCTTTTCGTACCATGTTTAAGAGTTTTAGGGTTCTAATCGTCTGGATTGTGTTTTGGGAAGATGAACAGTGTTATGCGTGTTCTTCACCATATGCGTGTTCTTCATCATATGCGTGTTCTTGTGAACCCAGAAATTCATCTTCAAACACCCCCAGAATTTGCGTGTTTGTGATGACGTCATCACACCCAAACACGCAAATGACCTGATATGCGTGTTCTGGAGTAAAATACACCATTTGCGTGTTGTTACTCATTTGCGTGTTTCATGACTTAGAAAATTTTTAAATTAAAATTTTTCAACAAGTAAAATATGAAACATAACACGCATTGACTAGTCAAACCGACACCATATGTGTGTAAAGTCACCATATGTGTGTGTATAAGGAATTCATTTGTTTCTAGGACTTCGAAAAATTTTCAAAAAGGGAAAATTTTCAAATGAGTCAAATTAGAAAGCGTGAATTGCCTTATAATTGAACTTTAAAATTTAAGTAAAACAAATGGTTTTCGGTTAAATTTTAATAAAGTTCAATTTGTCGTTTATTAAAACTTAGGGTTTTGGAAGGTTATGAAACAAATGGTTTCGCGACCTTGGAAAACCTTGGAAGTTTTAATTTCGACATGTTGATTCGATAAAATTGGTGACGTTTTGGAGGTTTATGAAACAAATGGTTTTGCTAACCTAGAAAATGTTAAGAATTTTATTATTCAACCTATTTGTCGATAGTTGAAGTTGGTAACATTCTCCGAACCAATGAAACTATGAGTTTCTGTTGAGTCCCAATGTTTGTTGTAAATTTAATGATGACAAATCTGACCTATAAACACTTAGTAATCTTTTGGTTCTTGTAATCTGATCTGGGTCAGACTAAGCTGACACAGCTTGCGATATGTAACTGACCCAGATCACGCTTCATGTTCGTAATTGTAATACTATATGGAAGCAAGTGTTATTCAAGCTGCATCAACAACATTAAAGCATTCAATCCAAGTCGAAGAGGAGGATTGAAGATAGAGGACCAAACTGTTAGTGGAAGACAGATTGGAAACTAGCAGTCAGCTTGGAAACACTTAGGCAGATTGGTGCCGTGACAAACCGCCCAATCTGTGTCAATAATCAAAGTGAAGATAACAACCTGGATTGAAGATAAGGACTATGACGTGACTAGGAATATTCCTAGTATCCAGGTTGGTGGTTGTTTACATATGCGTGTCCACACTCTTATTGGACGATGAAGAATGTGCTGCTGTACGTGGGGGACCACAAGTACGATGAAGGCACGATTGATTATTCTTTTGATCGTCCAATACAAGAAGACTACGTGGTTGATTTGGACACCAAGTGACGAGGAGCTTTCGCCTATAAAAGCAACACTCCTTGTATGCATATGGGGGCAATTCCTGAGAATCATTCTTCACACAAAGTTTCTCTGCTCTTACACATAGCTTAGTCTGTACGAGATCAGCTTGGGCTGATTCTCTTGAGCTGAAACTTATTGATTGTTGTTTGTCATTTCATAGGGTTGTTTAGATATTTGTAGCTATCTTTATTCCGCAACAACCCTGTAATTCTTTGTATAGATTATTTCTTAATAAAGAGTTACATTTGAAAACCACAATCTGTGTTCAAGAATGCTTTTTATTCTTTACTGCTTTACTGTTTTAATGATTCTTGTTCTTTACATGCATTAAGTATTTTGAGTCTTAAAACGTTGCTTAAAAGTTTGTAAAGTTCGAGAAAAGTTGTATTCACCCCCCTCTACAACTATCCTGTGTACAATATACTTTGGTATATTGATACACCGTGGGACGTATCAATTGGTATCAGAGCGGTGGTTGAGAATTAACTTGACTTGATCCTTGCATATTTTCATTATAGTAAAGCATTATGTCATCTTTTATTGATAATGGTTCTTCAACCAGACCACCCATGTTTGACAAAGATGATTTCAGTGGGTGGAAAGGTCGAATGTCTTTGTTCCTTGAATCCATCGATAACAATATGCCTGGACATCCTTCAGGATGGTCCTTATGTTCCTACACAGACTGTAGTGGTTGAAGCTGTGGTTAGGGAAGGTCAACCAACCATTCCTGCCACAGTTAAATCCATAGTAAAGGATAAGGCAGATTGGGGGGATGAGGATAGGAGAATGGCTAACTTGGACGTGAAGGCCAGAAATTTCATTGTCCAGGCTGTACCCAAAGACCTTTATCATTCAATAAAAATGTGTTCTACAACAAAGAAAATGTGGGGTACATTGACTGTCATGTTTGAGGGTTGTTCTACTTCCATGGAGTCCACCATAACTACCTTAACAAGGAAGTATGAGAGATTCTTCTCTTTGAGAAATGAATCCTTAACTGACACTCATACCCGCTTTAATGCTTTGGTTAATGATTTAGCTGCTGTTGGAATTAATAAGAATAATAGTGTTTTAAAGAGCAAATTTCTTGATTCTTTACCTCCTAAATGGAACAATTATATTTCATCTGTTAAATTAAGTGCTGTTTACAATGATCTTGATCTCCCTGGACTCTTTGGTTTGCTTCATAACCAAGAGTGTTCAGAGGCAGAAAAATTAATAGCTATGGGTGATTCTTATAGTCAGCCTGCTGCTGCATTTGTTGCTTCCATGACTGAACACCCTAATTCTGTTAGCAATGAGATCATTCCATATGTAAATGATGATATTCCTGTGATGTCTAACCATAATTCTGTTTGTGCTGAATCTGAATATGAGGAATCTGATGGTGATGAACTGGCTAATGAGGTAGCTATGTTGGCTGAAAGGATCAGAAGGAGATCCTTTAACAAGTTTAAAGGAAAGGGAAGAAGTGGCCAAGCTGATAGAGCCAAGAAGCCTTTTGATATGTCCAAAGTCACTTGTTACAAGTGTGGCAAAACTGGACATATGGCTGGTGATTGTAGATCCAAAGAAACTGCTCAAGCTGGGCCAGCCAAAGGTGGAAGAGGTGAAAAATACTCAAAGCTCAAGACTAAGTACAAAGCCTTGAAAGCACAAGTAGCTGAGCTGACTGAGAAGGTGAACAAAAATGAGAAAAGTCTGGTAGCCAAAGACTGGGCTGAAAGTGCTACATCATCTGATGATGAGTTGTACAAAGATGCCAAATGTTTCATGGCTAAAGAAGCTACTCGACGATTTGCTGAAGATCTGGCCAGTATGCAACAGCAGTCAGAGTCAGCTCTGTTAGGACCAGTTCACCTGGAACTGGCCAGTCACCAGTTCACACTGACCAGTCACCAGTTGCATCTGGTGACCAGTAAACTGGTGACCAAGAAGATTTGTCAAGAAATATATTGAAGTCCAGTTGCACCGTACAGTTAACGCAACTGAAGACTTCCTCCAGTTGAGAACTGACCAAGTTGAAGAAGCATTCCAGTTGAAGTCGAAGACAACAAATGGAAGATAGAGAATGGCAATGGCAGCGAAGCCCAGTTGACGTTCTAGTCAGTTATAAACTGGAGACCATCAGTGGAAAGCCCTTACAAAGCTTTACACTGATTACGAGGAATTGACTTATATGCTTTGTGTACCTTTACCCGGATAATAAGCCTTGTCTTATTATTTAAATATAAAAGGTACATAAAGGTGGTTAAGTAAAGTTGCTTTCTCGTACAACTTTACATAGTATTTTAAGGAATTAAATGCTATTCCTTAAATGCTCTCAACCACATTTGTACGGCCAAAGTTAACATCCCAATGTTAACTTTGCCTATAAATACAAGTCATTGCACAACAAGAATAATAAGTGAAATCACAACGTGAGAAAACTTCACACTTTGCAAACCTGCAATATTCTTGGTGAACTTGTGCAATATCCTCTCAATCGCTAAAAGGAACATTTCACTACTTTAAGTGTTTCGATTGTTGAAGAGAAATTCCGAGTATAGATCAATTGTATTCATAGGTTGTTAGGATATTTACATTCGTGTATTATCTTGGTTCCGCATCAACCTTGTAATTTGTTTAATATCAATAAATAAATTACACATTGAAAAATTACATATTGTCTCATCAAGATTGTTTACAAGTTATTTGTATTATTGCATTGTTCTTTACTTATTGTCTTTTATATAAGTAATCTATCTAGAACTTGGTATATACACACGGCAACTGGTCGTCTCCAGTTCAGTGCATATATTGCAAAGTAACTCCACCATCGACATAGAGGTGTCTTCAGTAGTACCATCTAACGAGTTGGGACTTACAAGTGGTATCAGAGCAGAAGGCTAATAACTTGCCTAGATCTGCTAAGATGAACACTACTGAAGGTGGAGATGGTTCTGGTTCAGGTGAAAAACCATCGAACACTAATGCACAACCTTTTCAAAATGTTAACACCAACCCTCCTCCTCCTTCTACCCCAAACCACGTCCATGTACACTACTCTAACACTCCTGTTCCAAATTCGATGGAAACAGTGAGACTTTTGGTACATGGAAAGCTAGAATGCTGTTGCATTTGGTGGTATTGAGAGGTATATGTTGAAAATCCTTAAGGATGGACCATATATACCCATGTCTCTTGGGGTGAGTCCTCTTCTTGATCCAACTGGAAGAAGAGGCTCAAGGGAAAAGCCAGAAGACCATTGGTCTGATGAGGATCGCAGACTGGTGGACTTGGACACCAGACTGAAAAAACATGATCCTTGGGGCTGTCCCTGAAGACCTAATTCCAACACTTGTGTTGTTTCCCAGTGCCAAGTCTATGTGGGATGAATTAGTGATTCAATTTGAAGGAGGTGATGACACAATTGTCACCAGAAAGTTGCCTTGAACAAGAAGTATGAATCCTTCTTTGCCTTGCCCAATGAAAGTCTACTGGTACATACACCAGATTTTCTAGCCTCATCAATCAGTTGAGAGGTTGGGTGTAGAGAAGGATAAGGATATTCTTCTTGAGAAGTTTTGTGATATTCTTCCTTCCAAATGGGAAACATGGTTCTTGTCTTGAGACAAGGTAAAACCTTGCACAGCCATACTCTTGCATCGCTCTATGGAGCCTTCAGATTCACTGAAGATAACAATGTGCAAGACTGGTGGCTGAGCAAGATGCCATGAACCATGCCCAGAGTCCCAAGGTTGCTAGTGTAACTGAGCGACCTTGTGCTGCTTTAATGTCTGCTGAGAGTGTCCAGGCACACTCGATGAAGGAGATGTTGAACAGTTTCTTAAACTCTGGACTGACCACTAAAAACAGTGATGGTTGTAATGAAACTGACGATGATGATCTGGTCGCCATGATTGCTAAAACCTTTAATAGGTTTAAGCATAAATCTAAAAGATTTAATGGCCCCAACAATGCTTCCAGCTCCAGCTCTCCCCTTCACTTGCCCTCCTTCCCCCCCCACTTTTCCCCTACCCTCTCCCATCTTACCCTCCTCCATCCATATTACCCCCCTCTCCTTGTTCACTTCCCCCCCGCCCCACATCCGTTCCAACTTCACCAGCCGTATCCATCCCCGTTGTGTTTCCAATCTCCTTCTTCCGCACCCGGTGGGCGTGTACCCCCACTATACCTGCTCCCGATCTTCACCTTTCCCTCCCATTTCACCATCCATTACTCGTTATCCTCTCTCGCCCGCTTAACTCACCTGCCCCCCCTTCTCCCTTCCACTGCCCCGACACCACCCCACAGCCCTCCCCTATTTAATGCCCCCAACAATGCTTCCAGCTCCAGCTCTCTGGATAAGACCAATCTTACATGCTATAAGTGTGGAAAGAAAGGTCATTTCATGAAGGAATGCAGATCTAGTCAGTTGAACAACCAAACTGGCCCCTCTGTCCCTAATTACAATCGGCCTGATGATAGCTATAAAGCTAAATACAAGAAGCTTAAGGCCCAGATTGCCCTCCTTTCCATGGAAAAGAAAAAGGACCAGTGCTTAATTGCACAAACTGAAGGAAAATGGGAGTACTCTGATGACTCATCTGATGATGAAGAAGAGGAAAGGGAGACATGTGTTTCATGGCCTTGGAAGATCAACAACAGCAACGTGGTGAAAGAAGGTGTCATCTCTGGAAGATGGGTGGACATCATACTGAAGAAGGTATGTGACTATGATAACCAGGTTGACCCTGAACTAAAACTGGACCTGGCTGAATCATTAAGTGGTGATTTAGCATTTGTGGAAACTGTTAGAGCTGATAGTGAAAGATATCTTGACACTATCTTAATTGAACTGAACAATGTCAAACCACAACTGAATGATTTGCAAAGTGTCCAGTTGGCTCTCAAGGAGTCAGTTTTAAAGATTGAGGCTTTAGAACTTGATAATCAAAAATTATTTTCTGATTTTGAAAAAGCACAAAAGATTATCAAGTCATGGGTAAAAGCATCTGGCAAAAACTATGATGCATTTTCAAGAACTATTGATGCCCAGAAAAATGCATGGAAATCTGAAGATCTGGAGATGGCAGCACTTATACCAGATCTTCATGCATTGCCTCCAGCTCTCCAGGTTGAAACACCTTATGATCAACCTGAATCTGTTGAAACTGAAACCAATGAGACCACCCCCATTGAGGTTAAAACTAGAGCCAAACAGGCTAAAGCTCCAGTCAAAAAGGCCACTGGTAACAAGCCTTTACCTCATAAGTCTAAGGAGCCCAAGACCCGACAGACTAAATCTCCAGTTGAACCTAGGTCCAAGGTTCAACTGCCTGAAAATGATATTTTGGTTAAACTGGAAAGTCAACTCCAACTTTTGTCTCGGCAGGTTCAGAGTTGCACTGCCCGGATTAACAATCTGGAAGGAGGTTCACCACCTCCAGTTTTAAAACAAAATGTTAAACACTCCCTTTCTAAACCTAAACAAAAGAATGTTCCATCTGGAACAAAATATGGTAAACTTAAGGTGAGTAAGTATCAAATACCAATCGTTTTTACTTCTGCACCTGGAGCTGGTGATAAAGCTCCAGATGTAGCCTCCAGTTTAACACCTCAACAATCAACTGTGGCTTCTGTAGAGAAGTCCAGTGGACCCATCAAGAAAAGATGGGTTCACAAAAGAACTAATGATTTTTGTGTGTGTGTAGGGCGATCGAAAGAAGAATATCTGGTATCTGGACAGCGCTGCTGGCCGGACTATGACCGGATGTAAGCCCATACTGGAAGAGTTCACTGTCCAAGATGGACCGACAGTGACGTTTGGTAACGATCAATCTGGAAAGACTGAAGGATATGGTGTGCTCACTAATGGACAAGTCGAATTCAAAAGAGTTGCATTTGTGAATGGTTTAAAATACAACCTGATCAGTGTCAGCCAACTTTGCGATGATGGCTTCAGAGTATTGTTCGATATTGCACAAGGCACCATATTTAACAAGGATTGAAAAGTGGTGATGATTGCACCAAGAAAAGGAAATGTGTACATCATGGATATGGAACCAGCTCCAAAAGAGCAATGTTTCTATACCTAAGCTGATGAGGACACCAACTGGCTATGGCATAAAAGGTTATCCCACCTTAATTTCAAGAACATTAATAAGTTGTCTCGCAAACAACTGGTTGATGGGATACCCCAGATTTCCTTCAATAAGGAAAAGCCATGTCCAGGGTATGAGATGGGTAAGCAGAAGAGAGCCAGTTTTAAAACTAGGCAAAATTTTAGCATCACTGAACCTCTTCACATGCTACATATGGATCTTTTTGGTCCAGTGAATGTTCAAACTAGAGCTGGAAAGAAGTACACTCTAGTTGTGGTTGATGAATTCACCAGATACTGCTGGGTGGTATTCGTCAGATCCAAAAGTGATGCACCTGCTGAAATCATCTCCCTTATCAAAAGAATTGAGCTCAAGTACACTCGAAAAGTTTGTCAGTTGCGAAGTGATAATGGTACTGAATTCCAAAATAAAGTACTTGAAACATTTTGCAATGACACTGGCATCTCTCAAAACTTCTCATCAGTTCACTCTCCAGAGCAAAATGGAGTTGTGGAAAGGAAGAATCGTACACTGATAGAAGCGGCCAGAAGTATGCTATCTGAATCTGGTCTTCCCACCAGTTTTTGGGCTGAGGCAGTTGCAACTGCTTGTCACACCCAAAACCGGTCAGTCTACATCAAGAGACATAAGAAGACTGCCTACGAAGTACTTAGGAATCGAAAACCAAATATTGGATATTTCCATGTATTCGGTTGTCCAGTTTATATACTGAACGATTCCAGTCAGCTTGGAAAGTTTGATGCAAAAGCTGATGAAGGAGTATTTTTAGGCTATTCAGATATTCGAAAAGCCTTTAGAGTTTATAATTATAAACTCCAAAAGGTTCATGAGACAATTCATGTCACATTCGATGAATCAACTGAAGCAATCAACAAGAGACCAAGCCTTGATATTTCTCCAGTCATTCCAATCAATTTTGGTGAAACTGACCAAGTCCATCGGTCAGTTGTTTCACCAGAAGATGCTTCCAGTTACAACAAACTGGAACCAGTTAAGAAGAAGAAAAGCACCTGTGACACATCATTTTATCCCTCCATCAATTTCAACTTACCACAAGAATTGGTGATTGGATCTGATGTTCGTGCCACACCAATATCAGCACCAGTTCAAGCACCTACTTCTCCAGTTCTTCAAGAAATGCCTTCCAATGAAGAATTTCATGATGCCAATCGAGACCTCATTGACTCTGATGAGGATGTAGAAGTTGTTTGGACTGATCCTTCTCCAGATGTTGTTGCAACTGAAGAAGATCGACAGGTGACTTGCACTGATATTGTAGTTCACCAGCCTAGTCAATACACTAGATGGACTAAAGCCCACCCAATTGAACAAATTGTGGGTGATCCAACTAGTGGGGTTCAGACTAGAAGAGCCACCAGTGAGCAATGCTTAAACGTCACCTTCTTATCTTTAATTGAACCAAAGAAGATTGACGAGGCTATGGCAGACCCAAGCCGGGTGGAAGCTATGCAAGAAGAGCTCCTCCAGTTTGAAAGGAACAATGTTTGGGAGCTTGTTCCTTGTCCACCAGGGTTAAAGAAAGAACCCATTGGTACCAGATGGGTCTACCGAAACAAATGGATGAAGATGGTCATGTTGTAAGAAACAAGGCCAGACTAGTTGCCCAGGGTTATTGTCAAGCAGAGGGCGTTGACTTTGATGAGACCTTTGCTCCAGTTGCAAGACTTGAAGCCATACGAATATTTTTGGCTTATGCAGCCCATCTGCAATTCAAGGTCTTCCAGATGGATGTCAAAAGTGCGTTCCTTAATGGAACATTGGAAGAAGAAGTTTATGTTAAGCAGACTCCAGGTTTCATCGATGAGAAGCATCCACATTGGGTCTATAGACTGAACAAAGCATTGTATGGTCTAAGACAAGCCCCAAGAGCCTGGTATGACACTCTAACTAAACATCTTCTTAAAAATGGATTTCAAAGAGGTGCAATAGATAATACCTTGTTTATCTTGAAAGAAAGAGGTAATATCTTATTGGTACAAATTTATGTCGATGACATTATTTTTGGTTCAACTGATGATGCAATGTGTAACAAATTTTCTAAAATCATGTCATCTGAATATGAGATGAGTTTAATGGGTGAATTAACATTTTTCTTAGGTCTTCAGATTAAGCAAACTGAAAATGGAATCTTCATAAACCAAGGAAAATATGTTAGAGATTTGTTAAGAAAATACAAATATGATTCAATCCCATCGAAAAACACACCTATTGCAGCACCATTGAATTTGGACTCTGACCCAACTGGCAAACAAGTTAACATAACTGACTATAGAGGTATGGTTGGTTCACTAATGTACTTGACTGCCAGTCGACCAGATATAATGTTTGCAACATGTTTATGTGCCAGGTTTCAGGCTAACCCAAAAGAATCACATTTGCACGCTATAAAGCGTATCTTTAGATACCTGAAAGGGTGTCCTAATCTTGGTCTTTGGTACCCCAAAGGCTCAGGATTAGATCTAATGGGTTATTCAGATTCTGATCATGCAGGTTGTAAGATCGATAGAAAATCCACAACTGGTGGTTGTCATTTCCTTGGAGGAAAACTGGTAAGTTGGACCAGCAAGAAGCAGCTTCAGTCTCTATGTCCACTGCTGAGGCAGAGTACATTTCTGCGGCCAGTTGTTGTGCCCAGATTCTCTGGATCAAGAACCAGTTACTAGATTATGGTCAAAAGTACACCAAGACCCCAATCTTTTGTGACAACACCAGTGCAATTGCTATATCTCACAACCCAGTGATGCACTCCAAAAGCATATTGACATCAGGTATCATTTCATTCGTGATCATGTTATGAAAGGTGATATTGAAATTCATTTCATCCCCACTGACAAACAGTTAGCTGATGTTTTTACTAAACCTCTCGATGAGAAAACCTTTAAACATCTGATCAGCGAACTGGGAATGTTAAACCCTTAACTGGAGCTTTCTTTGTTATTGAACGCGTCAGTGACACTGATGAAGTTCTCCAGTTGAGGAGGTCCAGATTATCCTTGCTCGCCAGGCTATCGAACGCCTTTGTGATACTATCTTGGCACTAATTGATATCTGGATCATCATTTTAGGTGGAAAGACTCAAAATAATTTTCTGACTAAAATTCGTTTTTGTTTGAAAATGCAACTGGAGAACTCTTCAGTTGGAAACTGGTACTGGATTGATCCTCCAGTTACCAGGTTCAGTCTTTGTCTAATTTTCATAACGTTACAAATACTTGGTCAATTTGTGTGACACGTGATGATACTCGAGTGTTTTTAAACCACTTGATATCGTGATCTGACGTGTTGAAACCATTTTTAGTACTTGACAACTGTTTTTATTGGGAAAATAAAAGAAAGTGGGAAAGTGGGTAACTTAAGCCGTCGTAGCATTTAATGCTAACACGGGTAATTATGTTTTTATTTCAAAATATCTACGGAATTGATTTTGTTAAATAAAATATAATTGTTGGTACTTCATTGGGATCTTGAAATTCCACATAAATACCCTTATTTACTCCAAAACTCATTTACTCTCTTTTCATTCTCTTCATTTACTCTCTTCATTTACTTCCAATCATCAACATTGCTTCATTCTTCTCTTTGCTTCACAAATCAAAAACCCTAAATCCTAAATTTCATTTTCATTCTATGGCTCCTAGATCATCTCGATCAAGAGATGTAAATCTCTTGACTGTTCCATATAATCCCTCACCAGATGTCACACAGGCACCTGGTGCTCCGAGTAGTGCTGCCATAAAACTAAATCCAAATAATCCTATGGCCAGCCTACGAGGATCTCAAGGGTCCGATACCCTTATTGGTAGAATTCAAACGTTTTTGAAGAATTCTCCAATCGGACCCTCATTCTCTCTAAACCCACGTAAGTTGTTTCACAACTACTTATGTGAGTTTTGGTACACTGCCGTTCTTCTTCCGATTGTTCCTCCATCAGTTTCACTTTAAAGGATGGAACTGTAACACCCGTTTCGTAAAAATATGGATTTCCAAAAATTTTGCCTCACGGCGTTAAATCATGCGGAAACGATTCAGGAAAATACTCAACCAAGGAAAACAGTTGAGAAAACATAAGTGGTGTTACTAATAGCATCAAATCAGTAATAAAAGAAATCCATAAGATTGCCCAACATAAAGCAATCATAACATAGACTTTACATAAGTTCCATAAAGGAAATCAACAACGTAAGGTTTATGCAAAGCTATTGGGTAAACTAAAGCCAGCTTGATCATCTACCCGTCTCTCGCCACAGCTTCACACGTCATCTTACTGCCTAACCTGAGGGGTGTCAACACATTAAAAGAAACAAGTGTTAGCTATAAAGCTAAGTAAGATAACACCAGGTTTAAGCAAAAACATTTCATCATTTAAAACGTCACTTTAAACTTTACGTCATTTTAATTAGGCTTTCATATCATCACATAAACATCTCCACATCACATATAAGCATAGAGTTCATGACCCTAAGCGTGCCTAATCAATTTCATCATATCATCTCATTCGTTAAGTTGTGACTAGGTCACCTTAAGTTGTAACCGAAATTACTGTTTCATTTAATGTACCCTCCCACATACGGGCACTACGTACTCTCCACATACGAGCACGATTTATACGTATCTAGTACCCTCCCACATACGGGCACTACGTACTCTCCACATACGAGCACGATTTATACGTATCTAGTACCCTCCCACATACGGGCACTACGTACTCTCCACATACGAGCACGATTTATACGTATCTAGTACCCTCCCACATACGGGCACTACGTACTCTCCACATACGAGCACGATTTATACGTATCTAGTACCCTCCCACATACGGGCACTACGTACTCTCCACATACGAGCACGATTTATACGTATCTAGTACCCTCCCACATACGGGCACTACGTACTCTCCACATACGAGCACGATTTATACGTATCTAGTACCCTCCCACATACGGGCACTACGTACTCTCCACATACGAGCACGATTTATACGTATCTAGTACCCTCCCACATACGGGCACTACGTACTCTCCACATACGAGCACGATTTATACGTATCTAGTACCCTCCCACATACGGGCACTACGTACTCTCCACATACGAGCACGATTTATACGTATCTAGTACCCTCCCACATACGGGCACTACGTACTCTCCACATACGAGCACGATTTATACGTATCTAGTACCCTCCCACATACGGGCACTACGTACTCTCCACATACGAGCACGATTTATACGTATCTAGTACCCTCCCACATACGGGCACTACGTACTCTCCACATACGAGCACGATTTATACGTATCTAGTACCCTCCCACATACGGGCACTACGTACTGTACCCTCCCATATCAACCCAACCACATATGAGTTATACATTACCGTTTTGGAGGTTATAGTTTACAAACCATTTTCGTTGCACCCTCAGCGTGACAAAGTAGTGTATCTTACCTCGTAGTAGTATGTGCGCGCAAACAAAGGCTACAAGTGCTTAATAGTAATCCCCCGACACCTATCGTACATTAAAATATGAAGTATAAGTCATTAGGGACATTAAATGGACTTTCGTACGACTTTAGGACTCATAGAATCCGTCGAAACTCGACCTTCACTCACTAATTCAACCTTTCAGGAAACTTGACCTCAAAATCATCCTTTAAACTCATTACCATTAGAAAGTAGACTCTCTCACGATTCTAGGGATAGCTTATTTGTCAAAAACGGAGTTACGGTTCAAAAGATATGGCCATTTGAAAAATCAAACGAATTTAGCTTCCAGAAACGAATTTAGCTTCCAGAAAGCTTCAAACGAATTTAGACCATACTGAACGAACTTAGCATTGCCCAACATAAAGCAATCATAACATAGACTTTACATAAGTTCCATAAAGGAAATCAACAACGTAAGGTTTATGCAAAGCTATTGGGTAAACTAAAGCCAGCTTGATCATCTACCCGTCTCTCGCCACAGCTTCACACGTCATCTTACTGCCTAACCTGAGGGGTGTCAACACATTAAAAGAAACAAGTGTTAGCTATAAAGCTAAGTAAGATAACACCAGGTTTAAGCAAAAACATTTCATCATTTAAAACGTCACTTTAAACTTTACGTCATTTTAATTAGGCTTTCATATCATCACATAAACATCTCCACATCACATATAAGCATAGAGTTCATGACCCTAAGCGTGCCTAATCAATTTCATCATATCATCTCATATCATGTGTACGGGGAAGCATTTTAGGCATAAATATCGTCATCATTAATCCCCGAGTACCTCCCATATCAACCCAACCACATATGAGTTATACATTACCGTTTTGGAGGTTATAGTTTACAAACCATTTTCGTTGCACCCTCAGCGTGACAAAGTAGTGTATCTTACCTCGTAGTAGTATGTGCGCGCAAACAAAGGCTACAAGTGCTTAATAGTAATCCCCCGACACCTATCGTACATTAAAATATGAAGTATAAGTCATTAGGGACATTAAATGGACTTTCGTACGACTTTAGGACTCATAGAATCCGTCGAAACTCGACCTTCACTCACTAATTCAACCTTTCAGGAAACTTGACCTCAAAATCATCCTTTAAACTCATTACCATTAGAAAGTAGACTCTCTCACGATTCTAGGGATAGCTTATTTGTCAAAAACGGAGTTACGGTTCAAAAGATATGGCCATTTGAAAAATCAAACGAATTTAGCTTCCAGAAACGAATTTAGACCATACTGAACGAACTTAGCATTGCCCAAACGAACTTAGAAGACCAAAAACGAAGTTCATCTTCGTTTGAGCAATGATAAAACGAACTTAGACCCTTTAAAACGAATTTAGGCTTCAAGTTTTGTACTAACGAATTTAGAAAGCTTCATACGAACTTAGATGGTGCTCAAACGAACTTAAGCTTTGTGTCAAACGAATTTAGGACCTTCAAAAACGAATTTAATCATTCCCAAACGAAGTTAACTTGCCCAAAACGAACTTAAAACATCCAAAACGAACTTAATCATTCCCAAACGAACTTAAAACACCCAAAACGAACTTAAAGTTCGTTCGGACAACCAGAAACGAATTTAGCATCAGAAAAACCCTAACTTCGTCCAGAATTTACAAAACGACTTGTTCTTCGATTTTTCCAGAAATCAATCGACTTGGGCTTCACCCAAAACATGTTTTGACACATATAAACATATTTTGATCATAATGATCGATTACAAACTCGTTTGATGTCGTTTGGATCGTTAATTGCTTAAACACGTTTGAAACCCTAATTACTTCAAAACCTTATTAAAATCAGATTTGATCCTTTATAAAACATCATTAAATCTGTAATATAGACATCAAAACATAGATTACCTATAACAAATGATATCCGATCCGATTCAATACAAAAACCCTTGATTTGTTTGATCAAAACCTTGAAGAATTGCTTGAGAAATCAAAAGAGGATTAAAGGGTTTGTGTATGAGATTAATGAAAGTAATTTGGCTGCAAATGATCAGGGATTAGGCCAACCCTAGTCATAATCCCGTTTTTAACTTTTCAACATTGGCAAATTTGGTCCTGGACTTCATATCGACTTTATTTCGCTTAAAAACACCTATCGGGGATACATATAACACACTAAAGCACTTTCGCACACTACATAGGCCTTTTACACATCATTAAGTCTACTTTATTGTCACTCATTAAAGATAATTAAATCTCCCATATAGGGCACATAAACACATATTTTCCACATAAACATATCACGGACTTAGAATTTAACCTAACGACGTTAGTCAACATATACGTTTACGTTTTGGGATGTTACAATTACCTCCCCCTTAAGAGGATTCCGTCCCCGGAATCACTTCATTCATCAAAAAGGTGGGGATAGGTCTCCCGCATTACGGACTCGGTCTCCCAAGTCATACTTTCGCCGTGATTGTGTTTCCACTTTATGAGAACTAGATCGATAGTCTTTCGTCGTAGCTTCTTTTGTTTCCTTCCCAATATAGCAACAGGTTTATCGACAATCTGCTTGTTGGGATTAATACTTACGTCCTCGAGTGGAATGACATCCGTTTCATTCGCATAGCACTTACGTAGGTAACACACATGAAATGTGTTGTGAATTCCATTAAGTTCTGGAGGTAAGTCCAGCTTAAATGCCTGTTCATTAACCCTCTTAATGATTTTAAAAGGTCCAATGAATCTGGGGCTTAACTTTCCACGTTTTCCAAACCGTAATACACCTTTCCAAGGCGACACCTTGAGTAAAACCATTTCGCCTTCTTTAAATCGAACGGCCTCCTTTTCTTATCAGCATATGACTTTTGCCTTTCACGAGCAACACGTAAGGCTTTCTTTGCAACATTAACTTTATCGGCCGTAAGCTGTACTAATTCGGGTCCAGCAAATTGCTTTTCCCCGGGCTCCAACCAACAACTAGGAGTCCGACACTTCCTACCATATAACATCTCATAAGGTGGCATTCCAATGCTCGCATGATAACTATTGTTATACGCGAACTCAATAAGAGGTAGGTGTTTATCCCACGAACCACCATAATCCATTACACAAGCTCTGAGCATATCTTCGAGCGTTTGAATAGTCCTTTCACTTTGCCCATCGGTCTGCGGGTGATAGGCTGTGCTCAGACGAACTTGAGTACCAACTTCCCGTTGAAAACTCTTCCAAAAGTTGGAAACGAATCGAGCATCACGATCTGACACAATCGATATTGGAACACCATGTTTGGAAACCACTTCATCAATATACAACGTAGCGAAGTTCTCCATAGGAGCAGTCTCACGAACTGGGAGAAAGTGAGCACTCTTCGTTAATCGATCGACAATAACCCATATCATATCGTGACCACGAGGCGTCCTCGGAAGTTGGTCACAAAATCCATCGTAATGTGATCCCATTTCCACTCAGGGATCTCAAGTTGCTGAAACTTCCCGTAAGGCTTTTGATGTTCAGCTTTCACCTTCGCACACGTCAAACATTTCTGCACATACATCATCACATCGTTTTTAATACTGGGCCACCAATAAATAGGCTTCAAATCTGCATGCATCTTTGTGGCACCAGGGTGTACAGAATACTTAGTTTGTGAGCTTCATCCATTACTAACTCACGATTGCCTCCATAGAAAGGAACCCATATTCTGCCTTTGTAAGTTCGAAGGCCACGACTATTTTCTTCCATTTGGAGTCTGTTCTTCTTCTTTTTCCCAATAGACTCCGCTTTCACATTAACATCCTTTAACGCTTCGATTTGAGCTAATCGTATAGGTTCCAGTAAATTCGACTCAATCCTTGTAATCATCGCACATAATCTACTTTTCGCATATCCTTTGCGGCTTAAGGCATCAGCAACCACATTAGCTTTGCCTGGGTGATATTTAATTTCACAATCGTAATCCTTTAATAACTCCATCCACCGCCGTTGTCTAACATTCATGTCCTTCTGAGTAAACACGTACTGTAAGCTCTTATGATCCGTATATAGGGTACACTTTGTACCATACAGATAATGTCGCCACAACTTCAGAGCAAAAACGACCGCAGCCAGCTCAAGGTCATGAGTAGGATAGTTCCGCTCATGAGGCTTCAGCTGTCGAGAGGCATAAGCGATAACTTTGTCTCGTTGCATTAGTACACACCCTAACCCCGTGATGGATGCGTCACTATAAACCACTAGATCATCTGTTCCTTCGGGTAAGGCTAAGACTGGAGCTTCACACAACTTCTTTTTCAACGTTGTGAAGGCTTTCTCTTGAGCATCGGTCCACACAAACTTCACACCTTTCTTCGTTAATTCAGTCATTGGCTTGGCAATGCGCGAGAAATCCTGAATAAAACGTCGATAATAGCAGCCAAACCGAGAAAGAAAACTCTTAATTTCAGTAGGAGACTTAGGCTGCTCCCACTTCGACACTGCTTCTATCTTCGAAGGATCTACTTTTATACCATCAGAGGAGACGACATGGCCGAGGAAATGAACTTCCTTTAGCCAGAACTCGCACTTGGAGAATTTAGCATATAGCTTTTTCTCTCTGAGGACTTGAAGGACAGCTCTCAAATGCTCTCTATGTTCCTCTTCCGACTTTGAATACACAAGGATGTCGTCGATAAAAACAATAACGAAATGATCCAGAAAAGGTCGACAGACACGGTTCATCAAATCCATAAACTTCGCTGGAGCATTTGTCAAACCGAATGGCATGACAAGGAACTCATAGTGACCATAACGAGTTCGGAACGCTGTTTTGGCTACACTTTCTTCTTCAACCTTTAATTGATGATAGCCAGACCGTAAGTCAATCTTTGAGAAACAGGAAGCACCTTGAAGTTGATCGAACAAATCATCAATGCGAGGGAGTGGATATTTATTCTTCACCGTTCTTTTATTCAGCTCACGATAATCGATACACATACGCATGGATCCGTCTTTCTTCTTTACGAAAAGGATAGGAGCACCCCATGGAGAGGAACTCGGACGAATGAAACCTTTATCTAAAAGTTCCTGAATTTGCGTCATTAACTCCTTCATCTCAGTCGGAGCTTTCGATATTATCATTCCCCCCCCGCCTCCTCTCTGTTCCCCTTTCAACTCCCAGCTTTCCATCTAACTCCCTCCCACTAACCCATCCACCCTTCAATTCATTCGTATTTGCTCGTTATCTCTCCATTTCAGCCACACCGGACGAATGAAACCTTTATCTAAAGTTCCTGAATTTGCGTCATCCTCCTTCATCTCCGTCGGAGCTAATCGATAGGGAGCTTTGGCTACCGGAGTAGCACCAGGAATGAGATCAATAGAAAATTCAACCTCACGATCAGGAGGAAGACCTGGAAGATCTTCAGGGAAAACATCTGGAAACTCGGAAACAACTTCGACATCAGAGACTGAAGGCTTCGCGATACGAGAATCAATGACATAAGCTAGAAAATGTGACTTGGTTTGTCGTATACAACGAAGTGCTTTCATCATCGAGATCACCTTAACATTTCCCGGCTTCTTGTCACCATAAACACAGACACCTTTACCGTCGGGAGTAGCGATACGGACTATCTTTTTCGAACATAGGACGACAGCATCATTCTTAGACATCCAGTCCATACCGAGAACAACATCGAAACTAGGAATGGTAGCGGGTAACAGGTTAGCAGTAAACGAACGACCCTCTATTTCTATCGGACAATCAGAATAACCTTCCCGGATAATAGACGTCGCACCATTAGCCACCTCTACTTCTATAGGGTACCGTAAAGAACTAGTAGTCATGTCTAACTTAGGAGCAAACAGAGTAGACACAAAAGATTTGTTCGCACCAGAATCAAATAACACATTAGCAGGTTTGGAATTAACAATAAGGGTAGCAGTAACTACCTGATCATCGTCTTTTGCCTCCTCAGCCGTCATCTGAAAAGCACGGGCTTTGGCTTTGGAAGCTTCCGCTTTCTTCCCTCATCTTTCTTCATTTGGGGACAATCGGCAATACGGTGCTTTGCATCTCCACATTTATAACATCTTGCTTTATCAGTGCATTCATCAAAAGTATGACCCTGTGCTCCACACCTATTGCACCTGCGGGTCTTAGCAGAACACTGACCAAAATGAAAAGCCTTGCAGCTAGAACACCATTTTCCATCCTTGTCTGTCTTTCCCTTGTCGGAGGACGAAGATCCCTTGAATTTCTTACCAAAACGGTTAGATCCACCGAATCTCCTCTTATTACCAGACTTCTTCTCATCATCTTTCTTTCCACTTTCTTATCCGCAGCAAAATCATCATCAAGCTTTTTAGATTCTTTGATTGCTTCAGTTAGAGTCTTATGCTGCCTACAAATACCTCGATAACTTGGAGGTAAACCATCGACATAGCAGGCGACTTGATCTGCATCAGTTCTGAATAGATGACCCACAAATTTCATCTTTTCCATAAAGGAACGAGCATAATCATTAATTTTTCCCACTTCAGCCTTCAGGCACGAAACTCTTTTTCCATTTTTCTCTGCTCATGAACTCCAATATACTCTTCAATAAATTTCTGTCTGAAGTTAGCCCACGTAATAGCAGATACCATAGCTGGAGTCATCGAAATGGTAATGCTCTTCCACCAGTCCCGAGCACCTTCCTTCAGCATCCTGCTAGCACACAACACTTTCTTATCCTCGGGACAATCACAAGCTTCAAAAACCATCTCAGTATCATCAAGCCATTCCATGCAACCCACTGCATTAAGTGTTCCATAGAATTTCTGAGCTCCGCACTTCTGAAAACTTTCGAACTTGAATCGAGGAGCTTGAACTACATTAGGAGGAGCCACATCAACATTAACAGGGGGAATGACTACATTATTAACTGGTAGCTCAGTGTGGTGAGATGGCACTGAGAAATTGCCATCAGTTCCTTCAGCATTTTCGGCAAGAGCGTTGTTCAGTTGCTCCTGAGTCTGTGCTAATTGGGCCTGGAGAGTCAGCACAAGATTGTACAATTCAGCTGCATTTGGGATTTGCTCCACCACTGCTTCGTTAATTATGGGTTGATTACCAGGAGGTGGAGGCATAGGGCCTAACGAGCCTTGCCGATTGACCTGCTGAGGATTCACTCGATTTCTATTCACGTTAGCTGCAGTAGCAGTAGCAGCAGCATTAGTGGCAACTGCACCTGGATGGACAGGTGGAGTAACGCTGGCAGTTGCTCCGTCACGTTGGATGTTGCGGTTGCGAGTGTTAACCATTTTCCTTCAATAAAATGGTGGAGTCGATAAGCGCAAAATAAAACAAAAAGCTCGTTGAGATAAGGCTAGAACATATCATCGTAACGTAAACATATCGTAAGCCCTATCACACTCGCACTCATCCCAACCCATCCTACATCACATGTCATCACTAGCTAAGGCATCCTACGAGCACCTAGCATGCACATCTTAAGTTTAAGTCCAAATCCTATGGTCAATAGGCCTTGGTTCACTTAAACTACTTCTCTGATACCAACTTGTAACACCCGTTTCGTAAAAATATGGATTTCCAAAAATTTTGCCTCACGGCGTTAAATCATGCGGAAACGATTCAGGAAAATACTCAACCAAGGAAAACAGTTGAGAAAACATAAGTGGTGTTACTAATAGCATCAAATCAGTAATAAAAGAAATCCATAAGATTGCCCCATAAAGCAATCATAACATAGACTTTACATAAGTTCCATAAAGGAAATCAACAACGTAAGGTTTATGCAAAGCTATTGGGTAAACTAAAGCCAGCTTGATCATCTACCCGTCTCTCGCCACAGCTTCACACGTCATCTTACTGCCTAACCTGAGGGGTGTCAACACATTAAAAGAAACAAGTGTTAGCTATAAAGCTAAGTAAGATAACACCAGGTTTAAGCAAAAACATTTCATCATTTAAAACGTCACTTTAAACTTTACGTCATTTTAATTAGGCTTTCATATCATCACATAAACATCTCCACATCACATATAAGCATAGAGTTCATGACCCTAAGCGTGCCTAATCAATTTCATCATATCATCTCATTCGTTAAGTTGTGACTAGGTCACCTTAAGTTGTAACCGAAATTACTGTTTCATTTAATGTACCCTCCCACATACGGGCACTACGTACTCTCCACATACGAGCACGATTTATACGTATCTAGTACCCTCCCACATACGGGCACTACGTACTCTCCACATGCGAGTACGACGCACTCTCCCACATACGAGCACGGTTTAGACGTACCTATTACCACCGTCAGGCACGGGTTATGCATAACACTTATCGACATCTAATTAGCTCGAGCATTACCACATTTAGTTTAGGTTTCCACATTAATCCTAAACTAATCCACATCTATCATCTTTTCACGTTAGGGCCCTTAAAACGTGCACGTGTCATGGCACCCTAAAAAGGTCTAGTGTTCTAGATGAACAAGCCACATATACATGCACATATCAACATTACAACACGTCATTAACCACCGTTCATTATATCATATCACATCATATCATATCGTTAAGCATATCATCATCATTGCATATCATATCATAACCATGTGTACGGGGAATCATTTTAGGCATAAACATCGTCATCATTAATCCCCGAGTACCTCCATATCAACCCAACCACATATGAGTTATACATTACCGTTTTGGAGGTTATAGTTTACAAACCATTTTCGTTGCACCCTCAGCGTGACAAAGTAGTGTATCTTACCTCGTAGTAGTATGTGCGCGCAAACAAAGGCTACAAGTGCTTAATAGTAATCCCCCGACACCTATCG
This sequence comes from Erigeron breviscapus, assembly GCA_034093135.1. Classification (NCBI taxonomy): domain Eukaryota; kingdom Viridiplantae; phylum Streptophyta; class Magnoliopsida; order Asterales; family Asteraceae; genus Erigeron; species Erigeron breviscapus. The sequence continues at coordinate 47,869,653 of CM067172.1, forward strand.
TACATTAAAATATGAAGTATAAGTCATTAGGGACATTAAATGGACTTTCGTACGACTTTAGGACTCATAGAATTCGTCGAAACTCGACCTTCACTCACTAATTCAACCTTTCAGGAAACTTGACCTCAAAATCATCCTTTAAACTCATTACCATTAGAAAGTAGACTCTCTCACGATTCTAGGGATAGCTTATTTGTCAAAAACGGAGTTACGGTTCAAAAGATATGGCCATTTGAAAAATCAAACGAATTTAGCTTCCAGAAACGAATTTAGACCATACTGAACGAACTTAGCATTGCCCAAACGAACTTAGAAGACCAAAAACGAAGTTCATCTTCGTTTGAGCAATGATAAAACGAACTTAGACCCTTTAAAACGAATTTAGGCTTCAAGTTTTGTACTAACGAATTTAGAAAGCTTCATACGAACTTAGATGGTGCTCAAACGAACTTAAGCTTTGTGTCAAACGAATTTAGGACCTTCAAAAACGAATTTAATCATTCCCAAACGAAGTTAACTTGCCCAAAACGAACTTAAAACATCCAAAACGAACTTAAAGTTCGTTCGGACAACCAGAAACGAATTTAGCATCAGAAAAACCCTAACTTCGTCCAGAATTTACAAAACGACTTGTTCTTCGATTTTTCCAGAAATCAATCGACTTGGGCTTCACCCAAAACATGTTTTTGACACATATAAACATATTTTGATCATAATGATCGATTACAAACTCGTTTGGTGTCGTTTGGATCGTTAATTTGCTTAAACACGTTTGAAACCCTAATTACTTCAAAACCTTATTAAAATCAGATTTGATCCTTTATAAAACATCATTAAATCTGTAATATAGACATCAAAACATAGATTACCTGTAACAAATGATATCCGATCCGATTCAATACAAAAACCCTTGATTTGTTTGATCAAAACCTTGAAGAATTGCTTGAGAAATCAAAAGAGGATTAAAGGGTTTGTGTATGTGATTAATGAAAGTAATTTGGCTGCAAATGATCAGGGATTAGGCCAACCCTAGTCATAATCCCGTTTTTAACTTTTCAACATTGGCAAATTTGGTCCCTGGACTTCATATCGACTTTATTTCGCTTTAAAACACCTATCGGGGATACATACAACACACTAAAGCACTTTCGCACACTACATAGGCCTTTTACACATCATTAATCTACTTTATTGTCACTCATTAAAGATAATTAAATCTCACATATAGGGCACATAAACACATATTTTCCACATAAACATATCACGGACTTAGAATTTAACCTAACGACGTTAGTCAACATATACGTTTACGTTTTGGGATGTTACAAAAAAGTGTACCTTGTCAGCTGATACATTGAGGGACGCCTTACGCCTCAATTACTGGAGAGAGGGTGAATCTCCAGTCGTCTTGCCCCCTAATATAAACTTTCGCCAAGTACTCCTTGAAATGGGACATAGGGAGTGTTTGGAGAATGGGGTGTTGAAGACAAAAGGTGCGATGACCATGAAGGGCCTTACACCTTCATGGAGGTATTTTTTCATCCACCTGGTGGAGAGCATGGGTGGGAGTTCTGGTGGACTTGACCAGATCAACTCCTCACAAGCAGAGATGGCTTACTGCTTGTGGAATGGCTTGAGAGTGGACTTTGCGGATATTTTGTTCAGAAGCCTGGTCCAAAAACTGAAGGGCACAAGGGGTGTTTGCATTCCCTTCTCAAGGTTCCTCTCACTATGTTTCAAGCGTATTCTGGGCAGAGAAGTATATAATGATACAGATTCTCCATTTACTGCTCCAGATATGCTAAGGAATCTAGACTCACTGGTATCTGAAGCTGGTGAGGTTGAAATTCCTGGACGAATGCTCCTGGCATTCGCTTCAACTGATGCACCCTTGGAAGGTGAGTCAGAAAGGCAACTGGGCGGGCCTCAAAATAATGAGGGACCCTCCAGTGTGTCTAATGTTGTGGTAGAGGATAGAGCTACCATAACTGAAGCAACCCATCACATCTATCCCTGGTGAAGATACTTCGGTATCTGATCCACTAATAGATGCACCCATCCAGGAAACTGGAGAAGGTCATCTGGAGACTGACCTTCTGGTCAGCCCTCAGTTACATTCATGGATCTGGACATGAATGTTAATGACGAGGAAATCCTTATAGAATCTTCGGATTCTGAAGGTACTGAAACAGACATGGAGATTCTTGATGCTTCTGTACAAGCACAAGACCCTTCATCTCCAGTCTTACCTCCAGACGCTTCAATTTCACTTTCACCCCCTCAAGTAAATACGCCTACTGATACTTCTTTACCAATATATTCCGCTCCCTCACCAACTGGGCAATTCTCACTTGCTCGAGAAATGCCCCCACCACCGTCGCCGTTGTTAACACCTGAGCATTCTCAGCATGAACAACACATTGAATTTCCAGTCCCTCTT
>CM067172.1:47873092-47940448 GCA_034093135.1 Erigeron breviscapus
TATTTTGAGAGTAACCCTTTGCAAAAAGTCTTGCCTTGTTTCGAATCACATGACCATCTTCGTCCATCTTGTTTCTGAAGACCCATCTTGTCCCAATTGATTCTTTCTTTAGATCACTGGGACAAGGAACAAGTTCCCAAACATCGTTTCTTTTAAACTGATTAAGCTCATCTTGCATGGCTTCAATCCAGCTAGGGTCTTTCATAGCCTCGTCAATCTTCTTCGGTTCTATTAGTGATAAGAAGCTGACATTTAAGCATTGATCGCTTGTGCCTCTTCTGGTCTGAACCCCACTAGTGGAATTCCCAATGATTTGCTCGATTGGATATGCTTTTGTCCACTTAGTGTATTGACCAGGATGAACTATGATATCAGTGCAAGAACTCCTCTGAATTACTTCAGGAGGTGCTTCAGAAAAGACTACTTCAGTCTCATCATCTTCCTCCTGCAGATCATGATTTGCATCATGAAACTGTTCAGAATGGGGTAATTCAGTGGAACCTGATATCTGAGGTGAAGCAGCATGTACATCTGATCCAATAGTCAGTTCATAAGGTAGTTTAAAACTGACTGGAGGGTAGAATGGAATGTTGCTTGACTTGATTATTCTTGGTTCTGAACTGATCAGTGACGGTCACACTAACGTGGTTCCAACATCATGGTCATTGGCCACTCAAGTTTTGGGGTCAATTGTACAATTTGGCGACCCTGCAGACCTTCTTTTTAGTAGAAATGTGTTATTTGAGGAGTCTATATCTTCTTTCGAAGATCATAAAGTCCCGTCTTTCACAACTCCTGAATCTTTTTCCTTCATTCATGATTAGCTTAAAGGTGATTTAAATGATAGTCATAGTTTCATAGACCTAAATCTTTGACATCTCTTAATAATCAATGTTCCACTATTTGCTGAGCCATAATCTAATGTTTTCTACTTTAGAAAAATCATAATTTCCTTTCTAAAGATTCATAATTTTGCTGGTTATCAACCTTTTGCCACATATTTTTCTTGCTAACGGATGGTTTTTTTTAACCTTTTTCTTCTAATGGACCCACTCCTTTTCATCATGCAAGTCTTGACCATGTTTGAGATTATGTAATCAACATGGAGCCGAGAAGGTTTGGGACATAATCAGACTTGGAGCTTAACTACTTTACCTACTGTCCGTATAACCAATTCCGACAAACGGGTGTAACAAGATCAAGTAAAATCCAGATATTACTATTGAAGATATGAACCCATACTTATAAGAAGGAATTTTAAATAAATATAAGAAAGGGTCGGGATTATATATAAGCAGTAGCACACTTTCTCTTCCGTAGTTTATATCATTGTTAGGGTTTTCATTGCTTTGGCAAGGGAAATGGAATGACCTCTACATCAACTAGATTATAATAATGCATTTTTTGCATGGTTCAGTTGATAAAAAAAAACCACAGGCACCCTCCTACAAGCCACACAAAAAGTTGTCAGTGATTAAGTTTGTAGTCTAAAAGGGTCACATCAGTTCTAAACAAACTTCAAGACAATGGAATCTTGAAATGTCCAAGCTGTTAGTTACTTTGGGTTTCACTCGATCTAAACAAGAGTATACCCTATTTGTTAAGACTAAGGTTCTCTTTTTATTTCAATTTTGGTTTATATTCCTGATATATTGATCACTAGATATAGGAGTTGTCCTGAGATTAAACCTACCAGTTAATGATGAAATGTGAACTAATTAATTGTATTGATTTTATTTTCTGTTGCACGTCACTCCAAAGTGGGATATGTCGGCCCAGTGTTCACTTAAGACCCAACCAACTACTCACGCCGGTAGACTGCGTTCCAGGTAAAAAAGCTAACTAGAAACTAAATTTCATTTCCATAATACGATATACATAGATACATATACACACACATATAGGGATTGATACCCTGATATGTAAGTAACTATGACCAAATGTAAATAGTAGGGACGAATTAAGGTTTTGGACATTGTATGTTGACAACTCCGTAAATTGTCCAAATCATGTAACATGGTATACATGGCAACAAATATGGCTGCCACGTGCAATGTCCAAAACCTTAGGTCGTTCATACTATATACATTTGATCATAATTAGTTACATTTTAGGGTATATATATATATACAGCCTTATATTCACTTTTCCCTATATATATATTATATTCCCTTTTTGACTCTTAAATTTATAATAACAGGATAGAGTTATTGGGGTGCAAGTCGACTGATGTTGATGGCGATGGTAATTGCCAAGTAAGTATTGTTTCAAGTGTAATCTACAAATCGTATAATATTCATTGCTCACAGTTTTTTTGTGTTGTGTAGTATCGTGCCTCGGCACTGATGATGTATGGGACAGAAAAGGCATATCCGTTCGTTAAGAAGAAAGTCATTGAGGAGGTAAAAACATAGATAACACTTATAACACATCCATTGTATTGAGTGTATTCAATTATGAGTTAATGTTTGTTTTTGTATTTATTATGTTTACAAGCTCCGGAGTAATCCAGAAACATATACAAGTCTTATGCATGAAGCGCTTGGGGAGTCAGAATCTTATGAAGACTATGTTAAAAAATTGTCAGAGTATATTTCCCTTTATACTTTCCTTTCAATTTATGTTCATCAATTAATCAAATATTATCCAAGACAAATTTTAGAAGTTAGGTTGTAGAATTTAAAAGCTGTGTTTTTATCTGTTTACTATGAATATTAACCTTAAATGTCTAATTGAGCATGCTCTATTTTATTTTATTTTTTGTTAACTAAACAACACCTTAATAGTTGAACGGGCCAAAGGAGTAGTTTTTAATCATGTTATATGTATCTTCAGTTTCTTTAGAAATTATACTAAAGAAAAACTGACCAGTTCTTATATTTTGAACAGGGATAACGCATGGGCAGACTATAATTGCTTGCATGCAACGGCCAATGCGGTATGCTAGTTTTTTGGTTATGTTTGTAAAACCTAAAACCTATTGGTGCCCCATACGTAGCTAAGTAAATTAATGTCCCGAGTCATATACTTCAAAAATAATCTTAAGTTTCAAGCTTAAGCACATTATTAACTTTAGGTGTTTTTATAACCTGCTAAAGGAAACTTTGCATAGATACTCATGGAAATTTCATGTAGTCACCTTCTTTACCCACATTGTACGTGTACTTGATGACCCATTATGGACAGTCCTTAACTCGACTAAATTTGGCTTAAACAAAATCATTGTATAATAGGCTTAACATTATTTAACATATTACTATTAGTTTAACCACCCTTAATGCAAGCTAACTAATCACAATGTTGATTTTAGACTATAGTGTTAACATCTTCATCTTACATGCAGTTTGATGTCAGGGTTGGATTGATCACTTCTCACGAAGTTGATTTTGCAATCGAGTACATTCCCCGAAGCAATAAGTTTTTGGAAGGTACGAAACCTTTACAGTTGGTGATTATAAAATACAATTGTGTTTTTCAATTTACAAGCCAAGTTAGATAGAATTATGTCTAATTATGCGTAACACCAATTTAAAAAATAGTTTAATAACCGGTTAATCCAATTCTAACACCAAATTATGTTTGCGTGATAATTTATAAAGGAGGATTATGACCAATTATAGTTCCCATGAATGTAGGACAATGACTAGAATACTAGATACAACAAAACCATAATCAGTAAGATAATATCCAAACATTGACTATTTGTCTCGCTAGGAAGAAAATAACTTTAGGAACCCCTAACCTTAGATATATATTTCTTTTTTTTGTGCTTCCAAAAAGAGCCCCATTGTGACAACTCGTAATTTATTAACAACGGGTTAGTCTTAATCTCGATCATTATTTATAATTTCGTCTAATTTAGAGATTATGACGTGGAAATTATTAGTTAATTGAACATTTGATATAGTTCAATTAGACGTGTCCTTATGACGTAGACTATTAGCTATTTAGACGAATGCCGAGTCTAAAAATATCGTTAAATAAAGATTTAAATGTTAAAATTTAACACAGTAAATAGACTGTCTGAACTAAACATTTCTAAAAGTTTAGTTTATTTAATTTTAATTTCTTGTCTTAACTAAAATGAGACGAGGGGAAAATACCTTTACTTTACATTTTAACCTATTAGTCAAATGGTATTTAATCGTAAGCATTTCACCAAAATTGGGGTAGTAGAATATCAAGAAAAGGGCCACATGGGCTTAAATTGGTTTGAAAGGCTGGGAGGGAAACACCCATCACCCCCATCACCCCTTTTGATTTCTCCCTGACAAACACACACACACACCACACAAACACAACACAAATCACTCAAACATTTTCCAAATACTCTCAATCTCCCTATCATTCTTCTAAATCAGATTTGCAAAGGAAAGATTTAAGGATTTTAAAGCTATTATTTGGTATTTGCATCATTATCACCATCTTCACCATCTTCATCATCTTCATCAAATTTCTCAAGAACACCATTTTTGGTAAGTTAACTTTTATTCAATCTTTTGATTTGGTTTAAATTCAATTAAGGGTTGTTTTCAGTTTTGACTATGGAATTGGAAGCCTTTAAATTAGATATGAAATTAGGGTTTTGGATGATAAATGGATATTTTGGCTTAGAAATTGGTTTTGATGTCAATATGATTGAAATGGCGAAATGGTTGGCGAAATGTAATGTTTCCAAGTCTATTGCACTTGTGGAAACTTGTTATAATGAAAGAATTTGTGTCGAAAACGATTTGGGCTTTTTCTGCACTATGAACTGCTGGTTTTTGGCTGCAGAATGGGGCCACTGCGGCGCAGTGGCGTTGTCTTAGCCCACTGCGGCGCAGTGAGCATGTTCTGGCTCACTGCGGCGCAGTGCTCGATCTTAAGCTCACTGCGGCGCAGTGAGCATGTTCTAGCTCACTGCGGCGCAGTGCATTTTAGTCACTGGCCAGTGTCATTTTAGCCACTGCGGCGCAGTGAGCATGATTCTAGCTCACTGCGGCGCAGTGTATTGGTACTGTGAAATATTACGCGTCGATATTTTTAAACGTTAATAACTTTTAATCCTTAAGTCTAAATAATTTTATTTACCTTTAGTTGATAAAAATCAATGTTTGAAACACGTTCTCGGTTATGGCATTCTAGGGTCTATAGCTAAGTAGTGGTACGTAGGATACTCGTCGTCAAGGGATTTGATCCTCATTATTGGTAATGATATCATAGGTTTGGATAACCAGGAGAATTGACTGTGGATCTTCTCGAGCTACATTATACCTTTTAGCATTTAGATCGCTAAGGTGAGTTTATGACGCCCTTTTCCTTTTACTTTGGGCCTGAAAAGCATGTACTGTTGTATACACTATTTATTAAATAAATGATTGTTTTTGTGTATGCCATGTGATATGGATGCTTAAATCATTTGACTTAAATTTGCCATGTTGGGCTGTCGAAAATGTGTATACGTGTCATTTATTAAATATTGAATGAAATGACGTTGAATTGCCGTGTGATGGCTGATTAAATGGTTTCTTGTGTTTGACAAACTAAAATGTTTCCCCTATTGGTTGTATTGTCGGATCTAGATATCTCGACTGTCTTGGTTAAGGTCCGCACCCACATAGATCGGAAACCTGTGCGAGGCATATTGGCTGATACTGTCGGATGTTGTATTCTGGCTGTCATATGCTGTCATCAGATCTAGATATACTGATTGACGTAATATAAGATGAGTTCAGATTTGATATACTGACTATCTTGTTATAAATTGTGATATAAGAGTTGTCAGATCTAGATATACTGACAGTCTTGTATAAAAGGTCGGATCTAGATATACCGACTGTTTTTGAAATAAAAGTATTGTTAGATGTTGTATTCTAACTGCCTGGTCTTTTATAACTATAGGTCATTGTGTTGTATCAATGACGAATAAACATTTGGTCAAACATACTGTAAACTCACCAACTATTTCGATAGTTGATCCTCTCAAATTTCATGCTTTTCAGGGAACCAACAGTAAGTATTTGGAAGCGTATATGGCATTTTGAAGCCATCTTTTGAACATTGGACGTACAATTAGCGTCAGACCTCTGAGGACTATAGCTTTATTTAGTCCTAATTGTACTTAGCAGTCCATATGTTATATTTGTATTTAGTGGGCCCATTTCCAATTGAGGATAGTTTGTATCCGTGTATTGGGGTCCACTTCCGAACGATTATACTTGTAATAACTTGTATTTGGATTAATGGATGTAATCTCTATTACCTTCTGATTAGTACGCAATTACTTGTTAACCCTGTATTTCCGCTACAACGGGGTGTGACAAAAAATTGGTATCAGAGCCAAGGTTATAGTGAATACGGAGTTATTCCTCGTGAATAACTCAATCTATAGCCATGGTCGCTTCATATAGGAAATCTAAGTCATTAAGGTTTATATACGTGATAGTTTGGATTATATTGACAACATATTTAAATGTGGTGGGAAGGCTGCGGGTGACCCTATATATAAGCATTTAAGGCATGTTAGGAATAGAAACTCGACTCGTATGTGTATGCATAAGGTTTATATACGTGATAGTTTGGATTATATTGACAACATATTTAAATGTGGTGGGAAGGCTGCGGGTGACCCTATACATAAGCATTTAAGGCATGTTAGGAATAGAAACTCGACTCGTATGTGTATGCATAAGGTTTATATACGTGATAGTTTGGATTATATTGACAACATATTTAAATGTGGTGGGAAGGCTGCGGGTGACCCTATATATAAGCATTTTAAATATGTTGGTAATAGAAACCCAAACCGAATGTGTGTAATCTAGACAAAGATTTCTTTAAACCTCAATGTTGCGTACTGTCACCTTCATTTGATTCGTGCTGTCTTATCCAGTAGACTTATATGGATTATTTGACTATCTTTTCAGACTAGTCATGTCGGATGGAGTTAGCTCTAATGCTGTTGTACCTTGTACACCTCCAGTTCCTGTCTTGGCAAACTCCATTCCATATGTTCCTGACTCTTATGAAGAGGAACCAATGGAGGAATCGGGCAATGAATTTCGCCCTATCAACCTTGTATCGTCATCCAGTGAATCTGGAAGTGAACATGTATCTATCCATGTTCAATCATCTGTAACACCGGTATCTCCATATCAGAGGAGGACTACCGAGGGAGCTCATATGCTTTATGCTCCTAGAGACCCTTATGCTCCTGGTCCTTCTGCACCAGTTCAGGGCAACAGTGGACCCGGTCTTTCATTCTTTCAGGGAGATCCGTATGTTGCGGGTCCCTCAAGAGTGCCTGTTTACAATCCACATGCCGTTATGCCAGTTGCATCTGCAGCTGATAGGATGGAATATTATCGCCGGCAGCTGTCGAGGATGAACAATTCCCTCATCTGCACCAGAAAGAGTATGGAGAATCAAGCGCAGGAGTTGACTGGAGCTTATCAGCAGGCGGCTGAGGCTATGACTGTGGCTAGGGAAGGGAGAGAAGCTATTGGTAGAATGGTCTGGATACTATCGGTCGTGGTGGTCTTGGTGGTGGCATTGCTTGTTGTAGTTCTTTTCAGGATGTAATCAGTAATAGTTGTAGTAGTAGTAACGTATTGTAAGCCTTAGAACAATTGACAACTCATACATCTGTATTTGAGTTGTAATCTTTTGGTGGATGTATTTCCCACGTATGGCAGATAGTAATTATTCTGACTGTGTAATGTATCATCGTGGATGTAGTTCCCACATGAATTGTATTGTGGATGTAGTTTGCCCACAAGATTTTGGAAACGTACAAGTCAGATTATGTAAAAAGTTTTCGGTATAAATGAAATATGATAGTTCTTCGGCTTACCTACTTGTTCAAAACTACGTCACTTGCTCATTTCAATTCTAGAAGTATAGTGTTCTATATTTCTTTTCTTGTTTAGTTCATGAGTTCAAGTAAGTCGATAAATTGTGACTTGTGTTTGGCATTCTCTTATAGCTAAAACATCTCGAAAAGCTACACTCTTTGTTGTTCCTACGAGGAAATCTCTAAATGACATTTTTGTTCATGTCTTAGACTTATGGCTCCCAAGAAAAGAGGCAAGGTCCAGAAGAAGGCTGCTCCCAAGAGAGTTACTAGATCAACTCCTCAAACCAATACGACTGAACAGGAAGAACCTGTGAACCAGCAAGAACCAGAAATTGCTACTGCAAATAGGAACACTGGTCTTGGATCTACCCCACGTGTTGACGGGGAAAATAATATGGCAGCGTTTGTGACACAACAACTGTTGGCCGCCATGCCTACTTTAGTCGCTCAGATCACGGCAAGTATGAACGCCAATAATAATCATCACACTGATAATAGTGACAACGTTGAACCTACTGCGGAACGAGTTATTCCTAGAGTTCACCTGCACGGAACAGACTACAAGACCTTCACATATTGTAAACCAAAAGAATTTAATGGTACCGAGGGCCCGGTAGGTCTAATAAATTGGCTAGAAAGTATAGAGGCGGTGCTTCATATCAGCCGTTGTGCTGAAGAGAACAAAGTGGAGTATGCAGCTTCTCAGTTTCAAAAGCACGCTTTGTCATGGTGGAACGAACAGATTAGGACTCGTGGACGAGAGCCGGCATATAGCATACCTTGGATGAACTTTAAAAGGATGCTAATGGAGAAGTACTGTCCTAGGGAGGAAGTACAGAGGATGGAAAACGAATTTTGGAACCATGCTATGGTTGGATTAGATAACGAGAAATACACTACTCGTTTTCATGAGCTGACAAGGCTAGTTCCTCGTATGGTGGATACGGAGGAGAAGTTAGTTGAAAGATACTGTTATGGATTGTCACCAGATATCCGAAGGCTGGTAGCAGCTTTTAACCCCATGACTTTACAGGCGGCAGTTAGTGCGACAAATCGGATGGTGATAGATTTAAAAAGAACCGCTGGTTCTTCTGTTGGAACTGAGGTGGTCAAGCGAAGAAATGATCAAGCCTCTGGTAGTGGTTTTGGAAATGGTGGGAATGGCAAGAGGTTTAAAGCTGCCAGAAACTTTGCAGTGGTCCCCCAGAATATTAATAGAAACCCGGGCGCAGACGGAAGATGTAACAAGTGTGGCATGCGTCATATAGGAAATTGTCCTACTTGCTACCGTTGTAAAAGAACGGGACATCAGGCAAGGTTCTGTAGGGAAAAGATACCAAATCAGTGCTACGAGTGTGGAAGCGAGAATCATATGCGACCCGCGTGTCCAAGACTTAATCTGAACCCGAACAACAATGCTATAGTTCCAGTGAGGAACAATGCGGGGAACAATCAAGCTAGGAATCAACGAGGACAAGGCAGAGGTCGAGTTTTTGCTTTGGATGCTGCTGATGCACGACATGATCCCAATGTTGTGATAGGTACATTCATACTCAATGATCATTATGTTTTTATATTATTCGACTCCGGTGCTGATAAAAGTTTCATATCTTTAGAATTTAAGTCTCGTTTTGGTATAGTAGCTACCCCCATGAAAGATACTTATGTTGTCGAATATGCAAACGGTCAAAAATATATTGCTAAAGATCACTTAGTGGATTGTAGTTTGGTATTAGCCGGTAAAGCTTTTAAAATTGACCTAATCCCCATAGAACTAAGCAGTTTTGATGTGATTGTTGGTATGGACTGGTTGTCTAAGGTTAGAGCTAATATAAGTTGTCATGAGAAAATTGTTAGAATACCTCTACAGAATAACGAAACCCTAGAAGTGCAAGGAGATAAGGCAGGAAAGAAATTGATCTTAATATCGGCAATAAAAGCTAATAAATATTTACAAAAAGAGCACCCTGCTTTCTTAGCATTTGTAGTAGAAAGAAAACCAAAGGGGAAAGAAATGCAAGATATTCCTGTAGTTAGAGATTTTCCGGAGGGGGGGGGGGGGGGGGGGGGGGGGGGGGGGGGGGGGGGGGGGGGGGGGGGGGGGGGGGGGGGGGGGGGGGGGGGGGGGGGGGGGGGGGGGGGGGGGGGGGGGGGGGGGGGGGGGGGGGGGGGGGGGGGGGGGGGGGGGGGGGGGGGGGGGGGGGGGGGGGGGGGGGGGGGGGGGGGGGGGGGGGGGGGGGGGGGGGGGGGGGGGGGGGGGGGGGGGGGGGGGGGGGGGGGGGGGGGGGGGGGGGGGGGGGGGGGGGGGGGGGGGGGGGGGGGGGGGGGGGGGGGGGGGGGGGGGGGGGGGGGGGGGGGGGGGGGGGGGGGGGGGGGGGGGGGGGGGGGGGGGGGGGGGGGGGGGGGGGGGGGGGGGGGGGGGGGGGGGGGGGGGGGGGGGGGGGGGGGGGGGGGGGGGGGGGGGGGGGGGGGGGGGGGGGGGGGGGGGGGGGGGGGGGGGGGGGGGGGGGGGGGGGGGGGGGGGGGGGGGGGGGGGGGGGGGGGGGGGGGGGGGGGGGGGGGGGGGGGGGGGGGGGGGGGGGGGGGGGGGGGGGGGGGGGGGGGGGGGGGGGGGGGGGGGGGGGGGGGGGGGGGGGGGGGGGGGGGGGGGGGGGGGGGGGGGGGGGGGGGGGGGGGGGGGGGGGGGGGGGGGGGGGGGGGGGGGGGGGGGGGGGGGGGGGGGGGGGGGGGGGGGGGGGGGGGGGGGGGGGGGGGGGGGGGGGGGGGGGGGGGGGGGGGGGGGGGGGGGGGGGGGGGGGGGGGGGGGGGGGGGGGGGGGGGGGGGGGGGGGGGGGGGGGGGGGGGGGGGGGGGGGGGGGGGGGGGGGGGGGGGGGGGGGGGGGGGGGGGGGGGGGGGGGGGGGGGGGGGGGGGGGGGGGGGGGGGGGGGGGGGGGGGGGGGGGGGGGGGGGGGGGGGGGGGGGGGGGGGGGGGGGGGGGGGGGGGGGGGGGGGGGGGGGGGGGGGGGGGGGGGGGGGGGGGGGGGGGGGGGGGGGGGGGGGGGGGGGGGGGGGGGGGGGGGGGGGGGGGGGGGGGGGGGGGGGGGGGGGGGGGGGGGGGGGGGGGGGGGGGGGGGGGGGGGGGGGGGGGGGGGGGGGGGGGGGGGGGGGGGGGGGGGGGGGGGGGGGGGGGGGGGGGGGGGGGGGGGGGGGGGGGGGGGGGGGGGGGGGGGGGGGGGGGGGGGGGGGGGGGGGGGGGGGGGGGGGGGGGGGGGGGGGGGGGGGGGGGGGGGGGGGGGGGGGGGGGGGGGGGGGGGGGGGGGGGGGGGGGGGGGGGGGGGGGGGGGGGGGGGGGGGGGGGGGGGGGGGGGGGGGGGGGGGGGGGGGGGGGGGGGGGGGGGGGGGGGGGGGGGGGGGGGGGGGGGGGGGGGGGGGGGGGGGGGGGGGGGGGGGGGGGGGGGGGGGGGGGGGGGGGGGGGGGGGGGGGGGGGGGGGGGGGGGGGGGGGGGGGGGGGGGGGGGGGGGGGGGGGGGGGGGGGGGGGGGGGGGGGGGGGGAACCATGCACCTGCTGTGTTTATGGACTTAATGAATCGAGTATGTCGACCGTATCTTGACAAGTTTGTCATTGTATTCATTGACGACATACTGATATACTCAAGGAATAAAGACGAACATGAAGGTCATCTGAGAACCATTCTACAACTGCTCAAGGATCAGAAGTTGTACGCGAAATTCTCAAAATGTGAATTCTGGATTAGGGAAGTGCACTTCTTGGGTCATGTAGTGAACAGAGATGGAATCCATGTGGACCCATCTAAGGTCGAGGCGATAAAGAAATGGGAAGCCCCAAAGACTCCGACGGAGATCCGTCAATTTCTTGGACTGGCTGGCTATTACAGGAGGTTTATTGAGAATTTCTCTAAGGTTGCTCAACCTTTGACTCTATTAACTCAAAAGACTAAGGAGTTTATTTGGCAGGATGCCCAGGAAGAAGCATTTCAAACGTTAAAAGACAAGCTCTGTAATGCTCCTATTTTAGCATTACCAAATGGAGTTGAAAATTTCGTGGTATACTGTGACGCCTCACATCAAGGCATGGGATGTGTGCTCATGCAGGAAGGTAAGGTCATTGCTTACGCCTCTAGACAGCTCAAGATCCACGAAAAGAACTATACAACCCACGATCTTGAACTCGGAGCGGTTGTTTTTGCCTTAAAGATTTGGAGGCACTATTTGTATGGTACAAAGTGTACGGTATTCACAGATCACAAAAGTCTTCAGCATATCTTCGATCAGAAAATGTTGAATATGCGACAAAGACGATGGGTAGAATTACTGAGTGATTATGATTGTGAACTCAAGTATCATCCCGGTAAAGCAAATGTTGTTGCTGACGCGTTAAGTCGAAAAGATAGAATTTCACTATCTGTCATAACAAGAGCAAGTTCTTACCTTGGCTCATCACTAAGGGATAGAGTTTTAGATGATCAGAATGAGGCCTTACAACCAGGGCGTATTGAGAAGGAAGCATTGTGGAATGCCGAACGGTTATTTGAATTGGATGGCGATGGGATCAGACATGTCAAGGGCAGAGTGTGGATTCCCCAGTATAATGGACTTAGAGAACTTTTGATGAGCGAAAGTCATCGATCTAAGTATTCAATCCATCCTGGTGCTGACAAAATGTACCATGGGTTAAAGGATTTTATTGGTGGCCTGGTATGAAAAGAGATATCGCCACGTATGTTTCAAAGTGTTTAAATTGTTCAATGGTTAAGGCAGAGCACCAAAAGCCTTCTGGACTGCTCCAACAACCCCAGATTCCTGACTGGAAATGGGAACAGATTACTATGGACTTCATTACGAAGTTGCCTCGAACCTTGAAGGGTTACGATACTATTTGGGTCATTGTTGACCGATTGACGAAATCTGCACACTTCATTCCCATACGGGAGAATTGGAAAATAAAGAAATTGTCTCAGTTATATATTGAGAAGATCGTGTCACTTCATGGCGTTCCTGTGTCTATTATCTCGGATCGTGATGGTCGTTTTACTTCACAATCTTGGAGATATTTTCAAGACGCCTTAGGCACTCAGTTGAATTTGAGTACGGCTTACCATCCACAGACGGACGGGCAAAGTGAACGTACCATTCAGACGTTAGAGGACATGCTTCGGGCATGTGTTATCGATTTCAAAGGTAGTTGGGATACCTTTTTGCCGTTAGCTGAGTTTTCATATAATAACAGCTATCACACAAGCATTAAATGTGCGCCTTTTGAGGCTTTGTACGGACGAAAATGTAGATCGCCTGTTTGTTGGCTAGATGCTGGGGAGCGTCGTTTGTACAAGTATGGGTTGGTTCAGAAGACTACTGACCAGATTGTTGAAATTAGGGCACGGCTGAAGGCGGCTCAGGATCGCCAGAAGAGCTATGCAGATCGTAGAAGGAAACCCCTTGAGTTTCAAGTGGGTGATAAAGTTATGTTGAAAGTGTCACCTTGGAAAGGCACTGCACGCTTTGGCGTGAGAGGAAAACTTAGTCCTCGTTATATCGGACCATTTGAAATAGTTCAAAGGATTGGTTCCGTGGCATATAAGCTCAATTTACCCCAGGAGCTTGAACATGTTCATCCCACATTTCATATATCGAATCTAAAGAAATGTTTAACTGATGAAACGTTGGTTGTACCTGTGGAAGAGTTGCAAGTAAATGACTCTCTCCAATTTGTAGAGGAGCCTGTTGAAATTATAGACCAACAGCTCAAACAGCTTAGACGAAGTCGTATCAAGTTGGTCAAAGTTCGTTGGAACTCAAAACACGGACCCGACTCGACTTGGGAACGTGTGTAACACCCGTTTCGTAAAAATATGGATTTCCAAAAATTTTGCCTAACGGCGTTAAATCATGCGGAAACGATTTAGGAAAATACTCAACTAAGGAAAACAGTTGAGAAAACATAAGTGGTGTTACTAATAGCATCATATCATATCATAAACATATCATTAACCACCGTCATCATATCATATCATAAACATATCATTAACCACCGTCATCATATCATATCATAAACATATCATTAACCACCGTCATCATATCATATCATAAACATATCATTAACCACCGTCATCATATCATATCATAAACATATCATTAACCACCGTCATCATATCATATCATAAACATATCATTAACCACCGTCATCATATCATATCATAAACATATCATTAACCACCGTCATCATATCATATCATAAACATATCATTAACCACCGTCATCATATCATATCATAAACATATCATTAACCACCGTCATCATATCATATCATAAACATATCATTAACCACCGTCATCATATCATATCATAAACATATCATTAACCACCGTCATCATATCATATCATAAACATATCATTAACCACCGTCATCATATCATATCATAAACATATCATTAACCACCGTCATCATATCATATCATAAACATATCATTAACCACCGTCATCATATCATATCATAAACATATCATTAACCACCGTCATCATATCATATCATAAACATATCATTAACCACCGTCATCATATCATATCATAAACATATCATTAACCACCGTCATCATATCATATCATAAACATATCATTAACCACCGTCATCATATCATATCATAAACATATCATTAACCACCGTCATCATATCATATCATAAACATATCATTAACCACCGTCATCATATCATATCATAAACATATCATTAACCACCGTCATCATATCATATCATAAACATATCATTAACCACCGTCATCATATCATATCATAAACATATCATTAACCACCGTCATCATATCATATCATAAACATATCATTAACCACCGTCATCATATCATATCATAAACATATCATTAACCACCGTCATCATATCATATCATAAACATATCATTAACCACCGTCATCATATCATATCATAAACATATCATTAACCACCGTCATCATATCATATCATAAACATATCATTAACCACCGTCATCATATCATATCATAAACATATCATTAACCACCGTCATCATATCATATCATAAACATATCATTAACCACCGTCATCATATCATATCATAAACATATCATTAACCACCGTCATCATATCATATCATAAACATATCATTAACCACCGTCATCATATCATATCATAAACATATCATTAACCACCGTCATCATATCATATCATAAACATATCATTAACCACCGTCATCATATCATATCATAAACATATCATTAACCACCGTCATCATATCATATCATAAACATAACTACGGGGAAGCATCATAGGCATCGTCATCATTATTCCCCGAGTACCTCCCATATCAACCCAACCACATTATAGGTTATACATTACCGTTATGGAGGTTATAGTTTATGAAACCATTTATGTTGCACCCTCAGCGTGACAAAAGTAGTGTATCTTACCTCGTAGTAGTGTATGCGCGTAAACAACAGCTAGTAGTGCTTAATAGTAATCCCCGACACCTATCGTACATTAACATATGAAATATAAGTCATTAGGGACATTAAATGGACTTTCGTACGACTTTAGGACTCATAGAATCCGTCGAAACTCGACCTTCACTCACTAATTCAACCTTTCAGGAAACTTGACCTCAAAATCATCCTTTAAACTCATTACCATTAGAAAATAGACTCTCTCACGATTCTAGGGATAGCTTATTTGTCAAAAACGGAGTTACGGTTCAAAAGATATGGCCATTTGAAAAATCAAACGAATTTAGCTTCCAGAAAACGAATTTAGCTTCCAGAAAACGAATTTAACCTTAGAACAACTTAGACATCACTTAAGTTCAAAACGAATTTAGCTCCAGAAAACGAACTTAGACCATACGAACGAACTTAGCAAGTTTTGAACGAACTTAGGACTCCCAAACGAAGTTAAACTTCGTTGGTTTGAACGAACTTAAGCTTTCAATAAACGAATTTAGGACTCATAGAATCCGTCGAAACTCGACCTTCACTCACTAATTCAACCTTTCAGGAAACTTGACCTCAAAATCATCCTTTAAACTCATTACCATTAGAAAATAGACTCTCTCACGATTCTAGGGATAGCTTATTTGTCAAAAACGGAGTTACGGTTCAAAAGATATGGCCATTTGAAAAATCAAACGAATTTAGCTTCCAGAAAACGAATTTAGCTTCCAGAAAACGAATTTAGCTTCCAGAAAACGAATTTAGCTTCCAGAAAACGAATTTAGCTTCCAGAAAACGAATTTAGCTTCCAGAAAACGAATTTAAGACTCAATTTCGAACAGAATTCATAAAACGACTTTGTTCTTCGATTTTTCCAGAAACAAACGACTTGGGCTTCACCCAAAACATGATTTTGACATTGTTAAACATATTTTGATCATTCATATCGATTACAAACTCGTTTGACACCGTTTATGATCATTAATTTGCTAAACATATCATTAACCACCGTCATCATATCATATCATAAACATATCATTAACCACCGTCATCATATCATATCATAAACATATCATTAACCACCGTCATCATATCATATCATAAACATATCATTAACCACCGTCATCATATCATATCATAAACATATCATTAACCACCGTCATCATATCATATCATAAACATATCATTAACCACCGTCATCATATCATATCATAAACATATCATTAACCACCGTCATCATATCATATCATAAACATATCATTAACCACCGTCATCATATCATATCATAAACATATCATTAACCACCGTCATCATATCATATCATAAACATATCATTAACCACCGTCATCATATCATATCATAAACATATCATTAACCACCGTCATCATATCATATCATAAACATATCATTAACCACCGTCATCATATCATATCATAAACATATCATTAACCACCGTCATCATATCATATCATAAACATATCATTAACCACCGTCATCATATCATATCATAAACATATCATTAACCACCGTCATCATATCATATCATAAACATATCATTAACCACCGTCATCATATCATATCATAAACATATCATTAACCACCGTCATCATATCATATCATAAACATATCATTAACCACCGTCATCATATCATATCATAAACATATCATTAACCACCGTCATCATATCATATCATAAACATATCATTAACCACCGTCATCATATCATATCATAAACATATCATTAACCACCGTCATCATATCATATCATAAACATATCATTAACCACCGTCATCATATCATATCATAAACATATCATTAACCACCGTCATCATATCATATCATAAACATATCATTAACCACCGTCATCATATCATATCATAAACATATCATTAACCACCGTCATCATATCATATCATAAACATATCATTAACCACCGTCATCATATCATATCATAAACATATCATTAACCACCGTCATCATATCATATCATAAACATATCATTAACCACCGTCATCATATCATATCATAAACATATCATTAACCACCGTCATCATATCATATCATAAACATATCATTAACCACCGTCATCATATCATATCATAAACATATCATTAACCACCGTCATCATATCATATCATAAACATATCATTAACCACCGTCATCATATCATATCATAAACATATCATTAACCACCGTCATCATATCATATCATAAACATATCATTAACCACCGTCATCATATCATATCATAAACATATCATTAACCACCGTCATCATATCATATCATAAACATATCATTAACCACCGTCATCATATCATATCATAAACATATCATTAACCACCGTCATCATATCATATCATAAACATATCATTAACCACCGTCATCATATCATATCATAAACATATCATTAACCACCGTCATCATATCATATCATAAACATATCATTAACCACCGTCATCATATCATATCATAAACATATCATTAACCACCGTCATCATATCATATCATAAACATATCATTAACCACCGTCATCATATCATATCATAAACATATCACGGACTTATAATTTGACCTAACGACGTTAGTCAACATATACGTTTAAGTTTTGGGATGTTACAATTACCTCCCCCTTAAGAGGATTCCGTCCCCGGAATCACTTCAACATCAAAAAGGTGGGGATAGGTCTCCCGCATTACGGACTCGGTCTCCCAAGTCATACTTTCGCCGTGATTGTGTTTCCACTTTATGAGAACTAGATCGATAGTCTTTCGTCGTAGCTTCTTTTGTTTCCTTCCCAATATAGCAACAGGTTCATCGACAATCTGCTTGTTGGGATTAATACTTACGTCCTCGAGTGGAATGACATCCGTTTCATTCGCATAGCACTTACGTAGGTAACACACATGAAATGTGTTGTGAATTCCATTAAGTTCTGGAGGTAAGTCCAGCTTAAATGCCTGTTCATTAACCTTCTTAATGATCTTAAAAGGTCCAATGAATCTGGGGCTTAACTTTCCACGTTTTCCAAACCGTAATACACCTTTCCAAGGCGACACCTTGAGTAAAACCATTTCACCTTCTTTAAAATCAAACGGCCTCCTTTTCTTATCAGCATATGACTTTTGCCTTTCACGAGCAACACGTAAGGCTTTCTTTGCAACATTAACTTTATCGGCCGTAATTTGTACTAATTCGGGTCCAGCAAATTGCTTTTCCCCGGGCTCCAACCAACAACTAGGAGTCCGACACTTTCTACCATATAACATCTCATAAGGTGGCATTCCAATGCTCGCATGATAACTATTGTTATACGCAAACTCAATAAGAGGTAGGTGTTTATCCCACGAACCACCATAATCCATTACACAAGCTCTGAGCATATCTTCGAGCGTTTGAATAGTCCTTTCACTTTGCCCATCGGTTTGCGGATGGTAGGCTGTGCTCAGACGAACTTGCGTACCAACTTCCCGTTGAAAACTCTTCCAAAAGTTGGAAACGAATCGAGCATCACGATCTGACACAATCGATATCGGAACACCATGTTTAGAAACCACTTCATCAATATACAACGTAGCGAAGTTCTCCATAGGAGCAGTCTCACGAACTGGGAGAAAGTGAGCACTCTTCGTTAATCGATCGACAATAACCCATATCATATCGTGACCACGAGGCGTCCTCGGAAGTTTGGTCACAAAATCCATCGTAATGTGATCCCATTTCCACTCAGGGATCTCAAGTTGCTGAAACTTCCCGTAAGGCTTTTGATGTTCAGCTTTCACCTTCGCACACGTCAAACATTTCTGCACATACATCATCACATCGTTCTTAATACTGGGCCACCAATAAATAGGCTTCAAATCTGCATGCATCTTTGTGGCACCAGGGTGTACAGAATACTTAGTTTTGTGAGCTTCATCCATTACTAACTCACGATTGCCTCCATAGAGAGGAACCCATATTCTACCTTTGTAGGTTCGAAGGCCACGACTATTTTCTTCCATTTGGAGTCTGTTCTTCTTCTTTTTCCCAATAGACTCCGCTTTCACATTAACATCCTTTAACGCTTCGATTTGAGCTAATCGAATAGGTTCCAGTAAATTCGACTCAATCTTTGTAATCATCGCACATAATCTACTCTTCGCATATCCTTTGCGGCTTAAGGCATCAGCAACCACATTAGCTTTGCCTGGGTGATATTTAATCTCACAATCATAATCCTTTAATAACTCCATCCACCGCCGTTGTCTAACATTCATGTCCTTCTGAGTAAACACGTACTGTAAGCTCTTATGATCCGTATAAAGGGTACACTTTGTACCATACAGATAATGTCGCCACAACTTCAGAGCAAAAACAACCGCAGCCAGCTCAAGGTCATGAGTAGGATAGTTCCGCTCATGAGGCTTCAGCTGTCGAGAGGCGTAAGCGATAACTTTGTCTCGTTGCATTAGTACACACCCTAACCCCGTGATGGATGCGTCACTATAAACCACTAGATCATCTGTTCCTTCGGGTAAAGCTAAGACTGGAGCTTCACACAACTTCTTTTTCAACGTTGTGAAGGCTTTCTCTTGAGCATCGGTCCACACAAACTTCACACCTTTCTTCGTTAATTCAGTCATTGGCTTGGCAATGCGCGAGAAATCCTGAATAAAACGTCGATAATAGCCAGCCAAACCGAGAAAACTCTTAATTTCAGTAGGAGACTTAGGCTGCTCCCACTTCGACACTGCTTCTATCTTCGAAGGATCTACTTTTATACCATCAGAGGAGACGACATGGCCGAGGAAATGAACTTCCTTTAGCCAGAACTCGCACTTGGAGAATTTAGCATATAGCTTTTTCTCTCTGAGGACTTGAAGGACAGCTCTCAAATGCTCTCTATGTTCCTCTTCCGACTTTGAATACACAAGAATGTCGTCGATAAAAACAATAACGAAATGATCCAAAAACGGTCGACAGACACGGTTCATCAAATCCATAAACTTCGCTGGAGCATTTGTCAAACCGAATGGCATGACAAGGAACTCATAATGACCATAACGAGTTCGGAACGCTGTTTTGGCTACACTTTCTTCTTCAACCTTCAATTGATGATAGCCAGACCGCAAATCAATCTTTGAGAAATAAGAAGCACCTTGAAGTTGATCGAATAAATCATCAATACGAGGGAGTGGATATTTATTCTTCACCGTTCTTTTATTCAGCTCACGATAATCAATACACATACGCATGGATCCGTCTTTCTTCTTTACGAAAAGGATAGGAGCACCCCATGGAGAGGAACTCGGACGAATGAAACCTTTATCTAAAAGTTCCTGAATTTGCGTCATTAACTCCTTCATCTCCGTCGGAGCTAATCGATAGGGAGCTTTGGCTACAGGAGTAGCACCAGGAATGAGATCAATAGAAAATTCAACCTCACGATCAGGAGGAAGACCTGGAAGATCTTCAGGGAAAACATCAGGAAACTCGGAAACAACTTCGACATCAGAGACTGTAGGCTTCGCGATACGAGAATCGATGACATAAGCTAGAAAATGTGACTTAGTTTGCCGTATACAACGAAGCGCTTTCATCATCGAGATCACCTTAACATTTCCCGGCTTCTTGTCACCATAAACACAGACACCTTTACCGTCGGGAGTAGCGATACGGACTATCTTTTTCGAACATAGGACGACAGCATCATTCTTAGACATCCAATCCATACCGAGAACAACATCGAAACTAGGAATAGTAGCGGGTAACAGGTTAGCAGTAAATGAACGACCCTCTATTTCTATCGGACAATCAGAATAACCTTCCCGAATAATAGACGTCGCACCATTAGCCACTTCTACTTCTATAGGGCACCGTAAAGAACTAGTAGTCATGTCTAACTTAGGAGCAAACAGAGTAGACACAAAAGATTTGTTCGCACCAGAATCAAATAACACATTAGCAGGTTTGGAGTTAACAATAAGGATAGCAGTAACTACCTGATCATCGTCTTTTGCCTCCTCAGCCGTCATCTGAAAAGCACGGGCTTTGGCTTTGGAAGCTTCTGCCTTCTTTCCCTCATCTTTCTTCATCTGCGGGCAGTCTGCAATACGGTGCTTGGTGTCTCCACATTTATAACATCTAGCCTTGTCAGTGCATTGATCAATGGTATGACCCTGAGTTCCACACTTATTGCACCTGCGGGTCTTTGTAGAACACTGACCAGAATGGATAGATTTGCAGCCAGGGCACCATTTTCCATCCTTGTCTGCCCTTCCCTTGTCAGAGGACGATGAAGATCCCTTAAATTTCTTACCAAAACGATTTGATCCACTAAACCTCCGTTTATTGCCAGACTTCTTCTCATCTTCTTTCTTTTCAACTTTCTTATCCGCAGCAAAATCATCATCAAGCTTTTTGGATTCCTTGATTGCTTCCGTTAGGGTCTTATGCTGCCTACAAATACCTCGATAACTTGGAGGTAAACCATCGACATAGCAGGCGACTTGATCTGCATCAGTTCTGAATAGATGACCCACAAATTTCATCTTTTCCATAAAGGAACGAGCATAATCATTAATTTTGCCAACTTCAGCTGTTAAAGCACGGAACTCTTTTTCCATTTTGCGCTGTTCATGAGTCCCGATATACTCCTCAATGAATTTCTGCTTAAAGTCAGCCCACGTAATAGCAGTTACCATAGCCGGAGTCATTGAAATAGTAATGCTCTTCCACCAGTCTCGAGCACCTTCTTTCAACATTCTACTCGCACACAACACCTTTTTATCCTCTGGACAGTCACAAGCTTCAAAGACCATCTCAGTATCATCAAGCCATTCCATACAGCCTACTGCGTTAAGTGTTCCATTGAATTTCTGAGCTCCACACTTCTGGAAACTTTCGAACTTAAATCGAGGAGCTTGAACTACATTAGGAGGAGCCACATCAACATTAACAGGGGGAACGACAACATTATCCACTGGTGGCTCAATGTGGTGAGACGGCACTGAGTAGTTGCCATCAGTTCCTTCAGCATTCTCAGCAAGAGCGTTGTTCAGTTGCTCTTGAGTCTGTGCTAACTGGGCTTGGAGAGTCAGCACAAGATTGTACAATTCAGCTGCATTTGGGATTTGCTCCACCACTGCTTCGTTAACTATGGGTTGATTACCAAGAGGTGGAGGCATAGGGCCTAACGAGCCTTGTCGATTGACCTGCTGAGGATTCACTTGATTTCTATTCACGTTAGCTGCAGTAGCAGTAGCAGCAGCATTAGAAGCACCTGCACCCGGATGGACAGGTGGAGTAACGCTAGCAGTAACTCCATCGCGTCGTAAGTTGCCTTGACGAGTGTTAACCATCTTTCCTTCACTGAAAGATAGAGTCGATAAGCGCAAAGATAAGGCTATAACATACTTCGTATCGTAAACATCTCATAAGCCCTATCACACTCGCACTCGTCCCAACCCATCCTACATCACATGTCATCACTAGCTAAGGCATCCTACGAATACCTAGCATACGCATCTTAAGTTTAAGTCCAAATCCTATGGTCAATAGGCCTTGGTTCACTTAAACTACTTCTCTGATACCAACTTGTAACACCCGTTTCGTAAAAATATGGATTTCCAAAAATTTTCGCCTAACGGCGTTAAATCATGCGGAAACGATTTAGGAAAATACTCAACTAAGGAAAACAGTTGAGAAAACATAAGTGGTGTTACTAATAGCATCAAATCAGTAATAAAAGAAATCCATAAGATTGCCCAACATAAAGCAATCATAACATAGTCATTACATAAGTTCCATAAAGGAAATCAATAACATAAGGTTTATACGTACCTATTACCACCGTAAGGCACGATTTATACGTACCTATTACCACCGTAAGGCACGATTTATACGTACCTATTACCACCGTAAGGCACGATTTATACGTACCTATTACCACCGTAAGGCACGATTTATACGTACCTATTACCACCGTAAGGCACGATTTATACGTACCTATTACCACCGTAAGGCACGATTTATACGTACCTATTACCACCGTAAGGCACGATTTATACGTACCTATTACCACCGTAAGGCACGATTTATACGTACCTATTACCACCGTAAGGCACGATTTATACGTACCTATTACCACCGTAAGGCACGATTTATACGTACCTATTACCACCGTAAGGCACGATTTATACGTACCTATTACCACCGTAAGGCACGATTTATACGTACCTATTACCACCGTAAGGCACGATTTATACGTACCTATTACCACCGTAAGGCACGATTTATACGTACCTATTACCACCGTAAGGCACGATTTATACGTACCTATTACCACCGTAAGGCACGATTTATACGTACCTATTACCACCGTAAGGCACGATTTATACGTACCTATTACCACCGTAAGGCACGATTTATACGTACCTATTACCACCGTAAGGCACGATTTATACGTACCTATTACCACCGTAAGGCACGATTTATACGTACCTATTACCACCGTAAGGCACGATTTATACGTACCTATTACCACCGTAAGGCACGATTTATACGTACCTATTACCACCGTAAGGCACGATTTATACGTACCTATTACCACCGTAAGGCACGATTTATACGTACCTATTACCACCGTAAGGCACGATTTATACGTACCTATTACCACCGTAAGGCACGATTTATACGTACCTATTACCACCGTAAGGCACGATTTATACGTACCTATTACCACCGTAAGGCACGATTTATACGTACCTATTACCACCGTAAGGCACGATTTATACGTACCTATTACCACCGTAAGGCACGATTTATACGTACCTATTACCACCGTAAGGCACGATTTATACGTACCTATTACCACCGTAAGGCACGATTTATACGTACCTATTACCACCGTAAGGCACGATTTATACGTACCTATTACCACCGTAAGGCACGATTTATACGTACCTATTACCACCGTAAGGCACGATTTATACGTACCTATTACCACCGTAAGGCACGATTTATACGTACCTATTACCACCGTAAGGCACGATTTATACGTACCTATTACCACCGTAAGGCACGATTTATACGTACCTATTACCACCGTAAGGCACGATTTATACGTACCTATTACCACCGTAAGGCACGATTTATACGTACCTATTACCACCGTAAGGCACGATTTATACGTACCTATTACCACCGTAAGGCACGATTTATACGTACCTATTACCACCGTAAGGCACGATTTATACGTACCTATTACCACCGTAAGGCACGATTTATACGTACCTATTACCACCGTAAGGCACGATTTATACGTACCTATTACCACCGTAAGGCACAGGTTATGCATAACACTTAACATCTAATTAGCTCGAGCATTTATCGTATTTAGTTTAGATTTCCACCTTTAACCTAAACTAATCCATACTATCATCTTTTCACGTTAGGGCCCTTAAAACGTGCACGTGTCATGGCAACCTAAAAAGGTCTAGTGTTCTAGATGAACAAGCCACATATACATGCACATAACAACATTACAACATATCATTAACCACCGTAATCATTACATATCATATCGTAAACATATCATTAACCACCGTAATCATTACATATCATATCGTAAACATATCATTAACCACCGTCATCATATCATATCATAAACATATCATTAACCACCGTAATCATTACATATCATATCGTAAACATATCATTAACCACCGTCAGGCACCATTTATACGTACCTATTACCACCGTCAGGCACCATTTATACGTACCTATTACCACCGTAAGGCACGATTTATACGTACCTATTACCACCGTCAGGCACCATTTATACGTACCTATTACCACCGTAAGGCACGATTTATACGTACCTATTACCACCGTAAGGCACGATTTATACGTACCTATTACCACCGTCAGGCACCATTTATACGTACCTATTACCACCGTAAGGCACGATGTACCTATTACCACCGTAAGGCACGATTTATACGTACCTATTACCACCGTAAGGCACGATTTATACGTACCTATTACCACCGTAAGGCACGATTTATACGTACCTATTACCACCGTAAGGCACGATTTATACGTACCTATTACCACCGTCAGGCACCATTTATACGTACCTATTACCACCGTAAGGCACGATTTATACGTACCTATTACCACCGTAAGGCACGATTTATACGTACCTATTACCACCGTAAGGCACGATTTATACGTACCTATTACCACCGTAAGGCACGATTTATACGTACCTATTACCACCGTCAGGCACCATTTATACGTACCTATTACCACCGTAAGGCACGATTTATACGTACCTATTACCACCGTAAGGCACGATTTATACGTACCTATTACCACCGTAAGGCACGATTTATACGTACCTATTACCACCGTAAGGCACGATTTATACGTACCTATTACCACCGTAAGGCACGATTTATACGTACCTATTACCACCGTAAGGCACGATTTATACGTACCTATTACCACCGTAAGGCACGATTTATACGTACCTATTACCACCGTAAGGCACGATTTATACGTACCTATTACCACCGTAAGGCACGATTTATACGTACCTATTACCACCGTAAGGCACGATTTATACGTACCTATTACCACCGTAAGGCACGATTTATACGTACCTATTACCACCGTAAGGCACGATTTATACGTACCTATTACCACCGTAAGGCACGATTTATACGTACCTATTACCACCGTAAGGCACGATGTACCTATTACCACCGTAAGGCACGATTTATACGTACCTATTACCACCGTCAGGCACCATTTATACGTACCTATTACCACCGTAAGGCACGATTTATACGTACCTATTACCACCGTAAGGCACGATGTACCTATTACCACCGTAAGGCACGATTTATACGTACCTATTACCACCGTAAGGCACGATGTACCTATTACCACCGTAAGGCACGATTTATACGTACCTATTACCACCGTAAGGCACGATTTATACGTACCTATTACCACCGTAAGGCACAGGTTATGCATAACACTTAACATCTAATTAGCTCGAGCATTTATCGTATTTAGTTTAGATTTCCACCTTTAACCTAAACTAATCCATACTATCATCTTTTCACGTTAGGGCCCTTAAAACGTGCACGTGTCATGGCAACCT
The DNA here is from genome assembly GCA_034093135.1 of Erigeron breviscapus. Classification (NCBI taxonomy): domain Eukaryota; kingdom Viridiplantae; phylum Streptophyta; class Magnoliopsida; order Asterales; family Asteraceae; genus Erigeron; species Erigeron breviscapus. The sequence continues at coordinate 47,899,533 of CM067172.1, forward strand.
AAAAAGGTCTAGTGTTCTAGATGAACAAGCCACATATACATGCACATAACAACATTACAACATATCATTAACCACCGTAATCATTACATATCATATCGTAAACATATCATTAACCACCGTAATCATTACATATCATATCGTAAACATATCATTAACCACCGTAATCATTACATATCATATCGTAAACATATCATTAACCACCGTAATCATTACATATCATATCGTAAACATATCATTAACCACCGTAATCATTACATATCATATCGTAAACATATCATTAACCACCGTAATCATTACATATCATATCGTAAACATATCATTAACCACCGTAATCATTACATATCATATCGTAAACATATCATTAACCACCGTCAGGCACCATTTATACGTACCTATTACCACCGTAAGGCACGATTTATACGTACCTATTACCACCGTAAGGCACGATTTATACGTACCTATTACCACCGTAAGGCACGATGTACCTATTACCACCGTAAGGCACGATTTATACGTACCTATTACCACCGTAAGGCACGATTTATACGTACCTATTACCACCGTAAGGCACGATTTATACGTACCTATTACCACCGTAAGGCACGATGTACCTATTACCACCGTAAGGCACGATTTATACGTACCTATTACCACCGTAAGGCACGATTTATACGTACCTATTACCACCGTAAGGCACGATTTATACGTACCTATTACCACCGTAAGGCACGATTTATACGTACCTATTACCACCGTAAGGCACGATGTACCTATTACCACCGTAAGGCACAGGTTATGCATAACACTTAACATCTAATTAGCTCGAGCATTTATCGTATTTAGTTTAGATTTCCACCTTTAACCTAAACTAATCCATACTATCATCTTTTCACGTTAGGGCCCTTAAAACGTGCACGTGTCATGGCAACCTAAAAAGGTCTAGTGTTCTAGATGAACAAGCCACATATACATGCACATAACAACATTACAACATATCATTAACCACCGTCATCATAACATATCATAAACATATCATTAAACGAATTTAGACCATGAACGAATTTAGCAAGTTTTGATTGAACTTAGGACTCCCAAACGAAGTTAAACTTCGTTGGTTTGAACGAACTTAGGACTCCCAAACGAAGTTAAACTTCGTTGGTTTGAACGAACTTAGACTTTCCAAACGAAGTTAAACTTCGTTGTTTTGATCGAACTTAGGACTCCCAAACGAAGTTAAACTTCGTTGGTTTGAACGAACTTAGGACTCCCAAACGAATTTAAACTTCGTTGGTTTGAACGAACTTAGGACTCCCAAACGAATTTAAACTTCGTTGTTTTGATCGAACTTAGGACTCCCAAACGAAGTTAAACTTCGTTGGTTTGAACGAACTTAGACTTTCCAAACGAAGTTAAACTTCGTTGTTTTGATCGAACTTAGGACTCCCAAACGAAGTTAAACTTCGTTGGTTTGAACGAACTTAGGACTCCCAAACGAATTTAAACTTCGTTGGTTTGAACGAACTTAGGACTCCCAAACGAATTTAAACTTCGTTGTTTTGATCGAACTTAGGACTCCCAAACGAAGTTAAACTTCGTTGGTTTGAACGAACTTAGACTTTCCAAACGAATTTAGCAAGTTTTGAACGAACTTAGGACTCCCAAACGAAGTTAAACTTCGTTGGTTTGAACGAACTTAAGCTTTCAATAAACGAATTTAAACCTTAGAACAACTTAGACATCACTTAAGTTTCCTTCAAAACGAATTTAGCTCCTTAATGCCCAACGAATTTAAGTCCAAACGAACTTAGGGATGTTTCAAACGAACTTAGGCTGATGCCAAACGAATTTAGCTTCCAGAAAACGAATTTAGCTTCCAGAAAACGAATTTAGCTTCCAGAAAACGAATTTAGCTTCCAGAAAACGAATTTAGCTTCCAGAAAACGAATTTAGCTTCCAGAAAACGAATTTAAGACTCAATTTCGAACAGAATTCATAAAACGACTTTGTTCTTCGATTTTTCCAGAAACAAACGACTTGGGCTTCACCCAAAACATGATTTTGACATTGTTAAACATATTTTGATCATTCATATCGATTACAAACTCGTTTGACACCGTTTATGATCATTAATTTGCTTAAACACAACATAAACCCTAATTTATCAAAAACCCTTGTTATAATCAGATTTTATCCTTTATAAAACTTCATTAGATCTGAAAATACATCAATGAATCATTAGTTACCTGATAATACAATGGCCGATTAGATTCAACACCAAAACACACGATCGATTGACCCAAAAATCTTGAAGATTGCTTGAGAAATCAAAAGAGGATTAAAGGGTTTGTGTATGTGATTAATGAAAGTAATTTGGCTGCAAATGATCAGGGATTAGGCCAACCCTAATCATAATCCCGTTTTTAACTTTTCAACATTGTCAAAATTGGTCCCTGGACTTCATATCGACTTTATTTCGCTTAAAAACACCTATTGGGGATACATATAACACACTAAAGCACTTTCGCACACTACATAGGCCTTTTACACATCATTAAGTTTACTTTATTGTCACTCAATATAGATAATTAAATCTCACATTTAGGGCACATAAACACATAAACACGTATTTCCACATAAACATATCACGGACTTATAATTTGACCTAACGACGTTAGTCAACGTAAACGATTAAGTTTTGGGATGTTAATGTGAGGACTATATGAGGGATAAGTATCCTCATCTTTTTACTAAGCAAGACTTGATTTCGGGACGAAATCCTTAGAAGTCGGGGATGCTGTGACAACTCGTAATTTATTAACAACGGGTTAGTCTTAATCTCGATCATTATTTATAATTTCGTCTAATTTAGAGATTATGACGTGGAAATTATTAGTTAATTGAACATTTGATATAGTTCAATTAGACGTGTCCTTATGACGTAGACTATTAGCTATTTAGACGAATGCCGAGTCTAAAAATATCGTTAAATAAAGATTTAAATGTTAAAATTTAACACAGTAAATAGACTGTCTGAACTAAACATTTCTAAAAGTTTAGTTTATTTAATTTTAATTTCTTGTCTTAACTAAAATGAGACGAGGGGAAAATACCTTTACTTTACATTTTAACCTATTAGTCAAATGGTATTTAATCGTAAGCATTTCACCAAAATTGGGGTAGTAGAATATCAAGAAAAGGGCCACATGGGCTTAAATTGGTTTGAAAGGCTGGGAGGGAAACACCCATCACCCCCATCACCCCTTTTGATTTCTCCCTGACAAACACACACACACACCCACACACACAAACACAACACAAATCACTCAAACATTTTCCAAATACTCTCAATCTCCCTATCATTCTTCTAAATCAGATTTGCAAAGGAAAGATTTAAGGATTTTAAAGCTATTATTTGGTATTTGCATCATTATCACCATCTTCATCATCTTCATCAAATTTCTCAAGAACACCATTTTTGGTAAGTTAACTTTTATTCAATCTTTTGATTTGGTTTAAATTCAATTAAGGGTTGTTTTCAGTTTTGACTATGGAATTGGAAGCCTTTAAATTAGATATGAAATTAGGGTTTTGGATGATAAATGGATATTTTGGCTTAGAAATTGGTTTTGATGTCAATATGATTGAAATGGCGAAATGGTTGGCGAAATGTAATGTTTCCAAGTCTATTGCACTTGTGGAAACTTGTTATAATGAAAGAATTTGTGTCGAAAACGATTTGGGCTTTTTCTGCACTATGAACTGCTGGTTTTTGGCTGCAGAATGGGGCCACTGCGGCGCAGTGGCGTTGTCTTAGCCCACTGCGGCGCAGTGCCCAGACTCTGGTCTGGTGTCGACTTAAGCCACTGCGGCGCAGTGAGCATGTTCTGGCTCACTGCGGCGCAGTGCTTTTATACTGGTCCCTGGTTCATTTTAGCCACTGCGGCGCAGTGAGCATGATTCTAGCTCACTGCGGCGCAGTGTATTGGTACTGTGAAATATTACGCGTCGATATTTTTAAACGTTAATAACTTTTAATCCTTAAGTCTAAATAATTTTATTTACCTTTAGTTGATAAAAATCAATGTTTGAAACACGTTCTCGGTTATGGCATTCTAGGGTCTATAGCTAAGTAGTGGTACGTAGGATACTCGTCGTCAAGGGATTTGATCCTCATTATTGGTAATGATATCATAGGTTTTGGATAACCAGGAGAATTGACTGTGGATCTTCTCGAGCTACATTATACCTTTAGCATTTAGATCGCTAAGGTGAGTTTATGGCGCCCTTTTCCTTTTACTTTGGGCCTGAAAAGCATGTACTGTTGTATACACTATTTATTAAATAAATGATTGTTTTTGTGTATGCCATGTGATATGGATGCTTAAATCATTTGACTTAAATTTGCCATGTTGGGCTGTCGAAAATGTGTATACGTGTCATTTATTAAATATTGAATGAAATGACGTTGAATTGCCGTGTGATGGCTGATTAAATGGTTTCTTGTGTTTGACAAACTAAAATGTTTCCCCTATTGGTTGTATTGTCGGATCTAGATATCTCGACTGTCTTGGTTAAGGTCCGCACCCACATAGATCGGAAACCTGTGCGAGGCATATTGGCTGATACTGTCGGATGTTGTATTCTGGCTGTCATATGCTGTCATCAGATCTAGATATACTGATTGACGTAATATAAGATGAGTTCAGATTTGATATACTGACTATCTTGTTATAAATTGTGATATAAGAGTTGTCAGATCTAGATATACTGACAGTCTTGTATAAAAGGTCGGATCTAGATATACCGACTGTTTTTGAAATAAAAGTATTGTTAGATGTTGTATTCTAACTGCCTGGTCTTTTATAACTATAGGTCATTGTGTTGTATCAATGACGAATAAACATTTGGTCAAACATACTGTAAACTCACCAACTATTTCGATAGTTGATCCTCTCAAATTTCATGCTTTTCAGGGAACCAACAGTAAGTATTTGGAAGCGTATATGGCATTTTGAAGCCATCTTTTGAACATTGGACGTACAATTAGCGTCAGACCTCTGAGGACTATAGCTTTATTTAGTCCTAATTGTACTTAGCAGTCCATATGTTATATTTGTATTTAGTGGGCCCATTTCCAATTGAGGATAGTTTGTATCCGTGTATTGGGGTCCACTTCCGAACGATTATACTTGTAATAACTTGTATTTGGATTAATGGATGTAATCTCTATTACCTTCTGATTAGTACGCAATTACTTGTTAACCCTGTATTTCCGCTACAACGGGGTGTGACACCCATAAACATCACTTGTTTCTATTTATAGTCTTAAGCATCAATGAAACTGAAAATATCCCAAGTGATACGTTTACTTTTTATTTTCATACAAATGAAGTCAGCTCCCTTTCCTGTCCCAATTCTGCATACGACTTTTTATTCCTTGAGAGTTGTTATGTACAAACTTCATTTTCATATAACCTTATATTTCATTTCATTTCTCTTTTGCAGACATCTTAATGACCTTTATCGAGGATGAGGAAACCGCTCACTATAGCCCAATATATCATGAAAGAGGTATGTTTAATAAATCGTATTATGTAACCTACATCTAAAAAAGCTATTTGCACAATTGGTTATCATATACATATTCTTTGTGATCTTTTAAGGCAAGAAATGTTATGCTAATTATGTTTTTAACATGAAAAGTGTTACTTAGCATTATAACTTATTCTTATGTAAAGTCACATACTTCTTCATTAGGGGAGCAGCTTCCTCGTCATTTAAGACCAAAGGAACAAGAGGGTGGACAAAGTAGCATCTATGCATGAGGAGGCGTTTCATAGCCAAATTTTAGATCTTTTCGGTATTTTTGGTTTACAACGTTCATGAAACCGAGAACTTAGTTTCCCATTTTGATTGGAATGTTTAGTCTCGAGTCCTTCATAGCACAACACAACACAGTATGATTATTGAGTCCTCAAGAAAATTTTTGAAACTGAAATGTTAATCCAATATTTTGGAAACTTGTAATTTCTTGGATAGTTTATCCAATCAAATATTCCATCTTGGTCTTGACTTAATTTCTTGATTCGTATAGAATCATTATGATTTTTCTTTTTTGGTGTAAGTTAAATTTCTATGGGTAAAGGTTGTACCCTTGCGATCTTGATTCTTTATATGTATAATAACCCCCCAATGATCTACCCCAACAAATGTACAAAGTGAGATTCGAACTCTAGTGGAATACTCCAAGGTCAAAGACCTTACCAATGGGCCACCACCCTATAAGCGTGAAATTAAAATTTCTAGATAGCAAATAACTACTTTCGAACTTTAAACTTAATTCTAAAAACAAGGGCCGTTTGGTTTGAGGATTTGAAATCCTAATATGTTTCTGGTTGACATAAAATGAGATGTGATTTGAAATGCTTGCATTTGTATAACTAATTCATATGGAAAGAAATAATTAACCTTTGTTAGTTCTATTTTATTTCCAGGATAACTTCGTAGGTATCACATACATTTTTAAAATCACCAATTGCTGTCATAGCAGGCCCTCCTAACCTCTGGCATATGCCCACCAGCACCAAAAATTAACTTTGACACAAAGTCCTCAATTCATAAGCACCAAAATTTAACCCCAAACACCTAAGTTTCAAGTAATCTTCTGATTTCTTTTATGCCCTTCGTCTCCATCTTTTGTGTCTCATCATCTGATTTATAAAACTATAAAGATTCAGATTTAAACCAGCTTCCTATTGCTTATTGACAAAGAGTATCATTTTCCATTGCAGTAAGAAATTGAAGCAAAAATGTTACTACAAGTTTTTATAACGACTCAGATTAAACAAAAAGTTAGCATTGGGAAAGTGGAAACTACCACGACCCCAGATTGCAAAAATCCTAAATAGACAATAGACTGATAGAGAGAACAATTTTGATCAGTTGATTTATATGTAGGTTCATTTGGGTTGGATTTAACTTAAACGGGTCAAATAGGTGAATCAAAAGTCAACTAAAAAGGAAATTTATTACGAGTATCAAATCAATCCAACGGCTTTCACATCTACTAGTGCTGCTTCGTCAAACTTGTAAAACATCACACTTATTATAGAAACCTTAGACATGTTTCAGTAACAGGCTGTTACAATTGTTCAAATGTGACCAACTCTGTAAAGTTCAAGTAAAACTACCCTGCAGTATACATTATTCAACAGGATCTCAAAGATACATAGCAATGAAGGAAAACAGCAAATAGATTAGACGGATTTCCTGGATACAAGTTCAAGCTCCCCTGGATCTCAAAAACATGAAGCAATTATACATGCTTCCGAAATTGAGTCCATCGCCAGCCTCTTGATCTTTGCTGACTGTCAGCCAAACCTAAAGGCCCCCAAATGTAGCCATCCACAACAACTTTGTCTCAATTCTTGGCATCATTTTCAAACCTCCATAAACCTCAACCATAAACTACTTAGCACCATAACAAATATCATTCACCAATTATTAACAACCAGTCTCTTAAAACTAATGGTGTACAAAAAAAAATAACACCTTCAATAACATAATCACACGGCTCAAATAATCATGCACTGTTAATGATATCCTTCTCAGCATAATCCCGGATACCCTTCATCAGCTTTTACATGCCCCAAAATGAACACACAAAGTCCTTAATTACATAACTACCAGCCTGCAAACAAAGATATTTATTGCTAATTGTTATGAACTAAACCCATTTAATGAATCTGATGGAAGAAACTTATTAAGAGCAGGTTGCTGAAAAAATGACATCTAGGTTTGTCATTTGTGTGACCTGGAGATTGAAGAGCTCAGTCTGAGATCAGCTCAGACTGAAGATAACTGGCTTAAGCCAGGTAAACGTCAGCTTTAGAAACTTACTTGAAGTTGAAGAAAGGATATCTTTTAAAAGATAAGAATATATGAAGATCAAGATAGAGTCATAGAAGATATATGTGAATCCCTATTTAAGAATATATATTGTAAGCATGATAGATGTTGTGGGTGAAATCGGAAAAAGTAGGCACTGACACTTTCGTGAAGGAAAACAGCAAATAGATTAGACGGATTTCCTGGATACAAGTTCAAGCTCCCCTGGATCTCAAAAACATGAAGCAATTATACATGCTTCCGAAATTGAGTCCATCGCCAGCCTCTTGATCTTTGCTGACTGTCAGCCAAACCTAAAGGCCCCCAAATGTAGCCATCCACAACAACTTTGTCTCAATTCTTGGCATCATTTTCAAACCTCCATAAACCTCAACCATAAACTACTTAGCACCATAACAAATATCATTCACCAATTATTAACAACCAGTCTCTTAAAACTCAAAACGTACAAAAAAAATAACACGTTCAATAACATAATCACACGGCTCAAATAATCATGCACTGTTAATAATATCCTTCTCAGCATAATCCTGGACCTACCCTTCCTCGGCTATTACATGCCCCAAAATGAACACACAGTCCTTAATTGCATAACTACCAGCCTCACAATAAATCCAGACGGTATAACTAGATCCTTATCAGCATCATTCTCCAACACCGACAGCTTACTTTCAAGCATAGTCTCTTATCTAAGCTGCCGTTTAAAAGTAGAAATCAGTTGTGCACATTAAAAACAACTGCAGTGAATGTTTCCAATGCCTGAGCTACTTCAGCATTAGCAGGCACTGCACGGTGTTGTAACTTAACCAAACGAGTGGCTCCATCAATGCAAACAACTATGTTTCCAGTAACCTTCTAGTCAAGTGTACTACTACGAACCTACTTTTCAACCGAGAGGAACAACTGAATCCAGGCAACAACAACTGTATGTGATCTAGGTAGCAGATTAATTGAGCTGTAATTAACACCGTACCCGATGTAAGTAACATCTTCATCACCATCTTCATCATTCTTGTGCCTCCTCTCCATAATCCTATCTTTTAATGACTCAGATATCGGCATCTCCTTCTTCATGAATCATGTTCAAAATAAACTATTATAAATATTTAATCCAATAAAACGAAGCAAAAGAAAGAACTATCACAAGTTTTTAAATTAAGTCACAACAGATTAGATTAGATTGTGTTTAATTCCGCAGTTTAAAAAGTTGTAATGTTAGGCACAATTTGGTTATGATCCCAAAAACTCGAATAGAAGTATTGAAACCTGTCAAACAAAGATATTTATTGCTAATTGTTATGAACTAAACCCATTTAATGAATCTGATGGAAGAAACTTATTAAGAGCAGGTTGCTGAAAAAATGACATCTAGGTTTGTCATTTGTGTGACCTGGAGATTGAAGAGCTCAGTCTGAGATCAGCTCAGACTGAAGATAACTGGCTTAAGCCAGGTAAACGTCAGCTTTAGAAACTTACTTGAAGTTGAAGAAAGGATATCTTTTAAAAGATAAGAATATATGAAGATCAAGATAGAGTCATAGAAGATATATGTGAATCCCTATTTAAGAATATATATTGTAAGCATGATAGATGTTGTGGGTGAAATCGGAAAAAGTAGGCACTGACACTTTCGTGAAGTACATATCTCAGTTAATCAAGAATATAATCAGGACAGTACCTGATGAGGTCTCATGCAATAAGCATCATCTTATAACCCTCTGATACAAAATATGCAGCCCTAGCAAAATCCTCCTTTTTCAATGCAATATATAATTTTGGAATATATATTTTTGTGAAAACCCAAAACAGTAACTTGTACAGAACAGAATAACAGACATGATGAAAGAAGAACATATCAATGATTCCGATATCAGGTAATTATAAAGCGAGAATCGCAGCAAATGCTCTTTTCGTTCCAACTGCATTTGGGCTTTTCATATGAAGAAATAAATCGAAGACAAAATAGAACATAACTACATATAAAGAACGATGGGACAAATAGATATAGGATTATAGTTCATTTGTCCAACCTCATTCCATCAAGAACTTACTTCCGGCAGGTGGCACCATCATGCAAGATGACAGCCTAATTTCATACGGCAAATTCAACCCACATGAAACATCGATTTTCTTCTGAACAAACCATAGAAAAACTAAGAAGCGCGTATCAATGACACTTGCAAGGAGGGTGCAAAGATATACATGCAAGCGATGCCCAATCACTTACATTATTAGAAGAAAATAAGAGACATGATGAAAGAGGAAAATACTAATGATTCCAGCAAAAGAGGGTATCAGATCATTATAAAGCAAGAATCGCAGCAAATGCTCTTTTCATTTCAACTAAATTTGGGCTTTTTATATGAGAAAATAGATCGAAGACACAATAGAACATAACTACATAGAAAGAACGATGGGACAAGATATAGGAAATTAGGAATATAAGTTAACAAGAGGTACCCTTTACCCAAGACAAGATATAGGAATATAGTTCATTTGGCCAACCTCATTCTATCAAGAACTTACTTCTGAGTTCTGACAGGTGGCACCATCGTGCAAGATGGCAGCCTAACTTCATACGGCAAAATCAACCCACATGAAACATCGATTTTCTTCTGAACAAACCATAGAAAAACCAAGTACTGCATATTAATGACACATACAAGAAGGGTGCAAAGATATATCTGAAAGCAATGCCCAATCTCTTACATTATGTTATTGCTCATTGTTATGAACTAAACCCTTAGTGAACCTGATGGACAAAACTTGTTAAGAGCATGTTGCTGAATAAAAGACGTCTAGATTTGTGTAACTTGAAGATTGAAGAGCTCAGTGAGATAAGCTCAGACTGAAGGAAACTGGGCTAAGCCCAGTAAACATCAGCTTTAGGAACTTAGTTGAAGCCAAAGAAAGAATATCTTTTAAAAGATCAGAGTATATGAAGATATATGAATCCCTACTTAAGTATATATATCCTAAGCATGATAGATGTTGCGGGAGAGATCGAAATATGTAGGCACTGACACTTTTCTGAAGTACATATCTCAGTTAATCACTTAATCAAGAATATAATCAGGACAGTACCTGATGAGGTTTGCATACAATAAGCATCATCTTTATAACCCTCTGAGAGTCTGAGACTAAATATTCACCCCCATCAAAATCCTCCGTTCTACTTGCAATATATAATTTTAGAATACATATTGTCCTCGACACCACATACAAAGCGAACCCATGATTAGGCCACATTATTAATCTATAAAGCAGAGAATTTGAATACTTTAAAAATGAGCGAACCAAGATAAGCAAAGTTAGATTAAAGGTCCTGCATCTCCTTTGTTCTGACCGACTTTCAGATTCAATCTACAGACATCTATTTATAGAAATAATTTATACATGCACCATGAACGTGAACTCAAATCTGTAGACATGGAAACACGGGCGCCGGGCAGTAATACCATGGCTTTCAAAAATCCAATCTGTGTGATTGTTGTGCATCCCCAAAACAGTAACTTGTACAAAACAAAATAAGAGACAAGATGAAAGAAGAAAATACTAATGATTCAAACATAAGAGAATATCGGATCATTATAAAGCGAGAATTGCAGCAAATGCTCTTTTCATTGTAGAAATAGCATTTAAGGTTGCAACTAAGGAAGGCGTATCAATGACACATACAAGGAGGGTGCAAAAGATATAGCTGCAATAGATTACAAAGTTCTATCCAGGAAACTCACACATTTATTTTCTCAAGAGCTTACTTCTGACAGGTGGCACCATCATGCAAGATGACAGCCTAACTTCTTCCGTAATATCAACCCACGTCAAACATCGATTTTCTTATGAACAAACCATAGAGAAACTAAGAAGTGCGTATCAGCGACACATACAAGGAGGGTGCAAAGATATACCTGCAAGCAATGCCAGCCCAATCTCTTACCTTAAAAGAAAAAGAAAACAAAGGGTCAGTCATATTAGAACAAAATCAAGCATACAGCTAGTTAGGTTCAAAAAAGAATAATCAGATTAACCACCCAACTATGCCGAAACCCTAAATGAAGGTAGCAATTAAAAACATAAACATTGAATTTTGAAAAGAAAAAAAATAACTCTATAAGAAATGTTCTTCAGGGGGTAACTTGCTGGCATTGAAAATAAATATTCTTCAGCAAGTACTTGATATGCAACAACAAAAACAAAAAGCAGCAATCATATGTAAATAGGACCGGAAAGGGCTAAGAAATACAAAATTAACAAGAAGCAACGTGAGATAAAGATTTACATTAATTAAACGAAAATCATCGAGTCAATAGAGCTTGTAAAACACCAGTCTTAATACATGAAACTACTACTTCCAACAGAAGTTCAAGTTCAACCATCATGCACTGCGATAAAATATATTACATAATATAACTTCAACGGGAACAGGTAAACACGTAGCGATAAAGTAAAACAGCAAATAAACTATTCTCAGCAGTAATAGATTACATAGTTCCACCCAGGAATAATAAAGTTCAAGTTCTTAAGGATCGATCTCAAAAGCAGCCACTTTCTTTTCCATCATATCATCCTAGTGTGACGTTGATCTGCTTATCCATTCCAGATGCCTTGGCTGAGTCTTGTGGCTTGAGCAGGTCATTTCCTGTGTTCCTAAGCAGCATCCTTGTCCATACTAGCGTCGAGTGACTAGGAAATGCAAGCAGTGTCAACAACATACTTATATGAACAATATTAAAAAAACCGAGGTAATAAACTCAAGTGCTTGATATCCAACCAACATATATTAGTAGCTAAAAAAGCAAGCAGCCTCAAGTACCTGTTAATGTTTTCTTTCTGATTCTGAGTGGACGTCGTTTCCTGATTAACCTTGAGTTTCTTTTTAGGCCCGCCTGGTGCATCAACGTCATCATCATGACAGGCAGCAGCAGTAGCAGCGGCAGCTTTTTCGAGAGCTAATTTATCCAGATAACGAACCCAGGCATCATGGCCGCAAGGGGGCTTAACCAAACATTTAACCTTGTTCCTAAAAAATGGTTTGTATCTAGAAAATTCACACATGAATGAATCATCATTAATTAGTCGGTTTTATAAGAAGACAATTATAAGTACTACGAATTAATAATATGAAAAATGAAAAGAAAGAAAAAGGATGAATTACGCCTCCTCATCGCCCGCCTTATCACCGTCGTAGGAGCCCTCTTGTCGTCTTTTTTCTCTTTCTTCGCGTCGCCTAATCCTTTGTTTAAGAAAGTAGTTTGCCAGTCTTTCGGGAGTTACGACAAATTTCGACTTCAAATATTCTGCCCGTGTTAATGGTATTTCCTTCCCGCTGTATATCATATCAATATCAATATCATCATGTATATATATATTCATTCACATCAATCAATCATTATAAATATTCACTCCTTAATTGATATACAATATAATATGACTTCCAATAAATAAAATAAATTTAATATAAAAAACTATCATATCAATATCATCATGTATATATTCATTCACATCAATCAATGATTATACATATTTACTCCTTCGTTGATACAATTTAATATTACTGTATATAAATAACTTTAATAGAAGATAAATCCATCCATCCAACATCTTAATAATAATAATAATGAAGATAATAATGAAGAAGAAAAGTAAAATACCTTTTGTCGTCGTCGTTGTTGTTGTTGTTGTTGTTGTTGCTGTTGTTGTCGATCGACTTTTGCTCCGCCATGTCTCCCCCACTTCGATTCCTTCCTTACTCCTCTTAATTTTAAGTTTTATTCTATTTTACAAGATTATTACATGAGATATGTCCCCTCGTCGGGTTAGGGTTTCGTTTCGTTTCGTTTCTTAATGGGTCGGGTCAGCTCCCTTTCTTAAACGCATCAAACTTTCCTTTATATACAACACCCCCTTCAAATATATATTACTACACATTATACACCAATTGTCTATTGTCTCATTAAAAACTTTACTAAGGAAACCGAGTAAGATAAAACTTAAATAAGGAAAAAAGAGTGCACCGTGTATAATGCTCCCTTCAATTCAACATATGTTTTTCAATCTTCGGAGCCCGATCTTGTAGTAACAACTGCTTGAAACTGCTTCAAGGTGAGGACTTTATAAATAGGTCATCCAGGTTCTCACTTGACTTCATTTGTTGCATATATGTTTCTTATTCTTTTTTGTAGATCGTATGTTGAGAAGAATTTTGATGAAATGTGCTTTAGCCTATTACTACTGATGTAGCTTTCTTTGATCTGAGCTATGCAACCAACATCGTCTTCATAAATAGTCTTTGAGGTCCAAAATGCACTATTATGTATATACTTTCTTGAGATCTCATTTTCATTTTGGAACTTGTATTTCATCAGGACTTTATCTCTCTATATAACTACGAGAGGATATGTTATTGATTATGTGGCAATTATGTTTATTTGACACTTACGATTTTTGCTTAGGCGTCATTTTATCCTATTTTTTGATTTTTTTTTTCCTTTTTTTGTAACATTATTTGATTTAATATAGAGAAAATTACACTTTTGGTACCTCAACTTGATAACTTTTGCACTTTTAGTCTCCAAGTCAAAAAATTACAGTTTTCATACCTAAAGTTGGATTATTTTTTCACTTTTGGTACCACGCTCAAACAGCGTTAATTTTTTAACCGTTGGCCGTTACTTTCCTTCCGTTCCCTTCCACGTGAAAAGCACGCGAGGGTAAATTAATATTATGATATATATTATACATATATAACAGAAAACAAACACACACAGAGTTAAAATTCCCAAATCGATACCCCAACTTTCTTTCCTCCCAAACCAATCATCAATGGTGAAGAACAAAAAAACCACCCTCAGTTGGAACTAAACGAGACAAGGATCATGATGCACAACCATGGTGATCGTGAATTAGGGTTTAATTTGGGGGAAAAGAAATTAGAGTTTGATTTGGGGAAAAGAAGGCGGGAGAGGGAAGAGAGGGAAAATGATTTTGGGGGGAAAATATGTGTGTATATACATATATAATCGACCGGGGTGGCAAAAATACTATTTTACCCTCACGTGTTCGTCACGTGAGGGCGTTAACGGGAAAAATTAACGCCGTATGAGCGTGGTACCAAAAGTGAAAAAATAACCCAACTTTAGGTATGAAAACTGCAATTTTTTGACTTGGAGACTAAAAGTGCAAAAGTTGCCAAGTTGAGGTACCAAAAGTGTAATTTTCTCTTTAATATATGTCATGCGTATTGTCATGCTGTAATTATTTATTAATTATTAATTACATTTGGAAAAAAAATCTCAACCATTTATTTAAATTTAATTTTTTTATATGGCATGTGTGTTGTCATGTGTAATCATTTATTAACTATCAATTAGTTTTAGAAAATAAAATTTCAACCATTTATTTAATTAATTAATTTTTATATATAACTAAGAAAATATAATTTTGCTCTTATTAGATTTTTGATTATTTATCATTTTATCACAATATTTATCTTATTTTCATGTCATGCTCATTAGTCCAAGTCATAAGTTAATTAGTCGAAAATTTTTCAACCAATATCAATATAAAATCTTTAAAAATTGAAAATTTTGGTAAAAAATGAGATCGTTGTCAATTATACAACTAAAGTTATTTTTTCTTTGATAAAGTATTAACAGATTTGTAATCTGTATGATTACTCTAAGGGTTTTATTATATTTTTTGTTTAGTTATTTCTTTAATAATTAATTTACAATTTCAAAATCATTTATCATTTCTTTCTATATAACATAATTATGTGACATTCTTCTTCTTTTGTCATCTAATTTTTAGTAACGTTTTGTTGTTAAAACAAATTTTTTAAGTTATATATGTAGTTATATGTGTAATATAAAAATCAAAAATATTTAGTAATCATTCACTATAATATTTTATAATAGATCTATTACATTATAGTTTTTAATGATCTAAAAATATTTAAAATAACAAATATTATCTACTAATTATAATATTTCCGCTTAATTATTATAATGTTACCGTCCAACGGACGGGTATAATCTAGTTTTATTTATTCCTTTGGTATTATGTATGTCCCTAGGATTTTTGCCTCGTAGAGGTTTCATTTATATTAAGTTGGAATTTTCACCAATTATGTTGTTTTGCTCATTTCCTTTTCGTGGATATTTATCTCTGAAATGGATTGGCATCCCACGTTTACTTTGAGCATGTGCATTTGATGCTCGTATATGTGACTTTGTCACTCCATTTGTATTTGTGAATGCATCTAGTAATTTATAGTATTTTGGACTTCATATGTGACCACTTTCAGGGTCAAGATTTGAAATTTGTGATGCAGTATAGTATTTCTTGTATTACCAGTCTTTTTTTGTTTTTTTCTCCCCCTAAGATTGAGAATACGTTTTTATCAAATTAGCAATCAGGATAAAATGTTGTAAATATATCATCAGTTGATGATTATAAGTATATCATATATATTGGGGATTAAAACCCAACGTATATAACGCCAATCGTCTTTTTGGTCCCAATTGGTGCGATGTGGTGGTATTGGTATATATACAGCGTAACCAATAATTTTAAAGTGGGACGCATATGGTTATATTTAAGAGACCAATAGGGAGAATATGTTTTTTTTTTTTTTTGAAAAGTAAATTTCATTCACAATCACCCTCGCAAAATCACAAGGGGAAAAACATATACATCACCTATGTAATATTGAATGTACATCAATCTTTCCAATTAATCTTTACATTCTTTGTCCTACAATTATACGATCTAAAATTCGAAGTCTTGATCTTCATCACAATATTCCTGGCATTGATTTCATTATTGGAGAACTTGTGGTCATTCCGTGTTTTCCATATGTTCCATATGTTCCAACATGTAACCATCACAATTCCTTTGAAGATATTCTTGGCCCGCTTGTCTAATCCCACATGGTTATGAAGTTCAGCTAACTCTTTCATTGAATAAGTATTATTAGGACTTACCTTACACCAAGCATTTACCAAGTTCCACACATTCTTAGCTATTTTGCAATCTGTTAGATCCAGTTTTGGTGAAAACTGGAACGTCTCCAGTTGCATCTAGAGACAAGAAGTTTTGTCCAGAAGTCCAGTGTAACACCCGTCGTTTAAATATATGGATTTCCATAAAAATTTCGCCTAACGACGTCAAAAGATAGCGGAAACAAACTTTAAAAGACCAAACCAAAAGAATCTGTTTGGTTCATTTATTATTTGGTGTTACTAGCCATATCATCAAAATAAGTTCAATTGGAAACCCATCGGTTGCCCAACATTAAACAACCGATCACAATATCAATTCAAGACATAAACATCTTAACATAAAACAAATGTCTAAAATGAGCAGCCACTATGGGTAAACTATAGCCATCCTCAAATGCAATCTACCCATACGGCTAAGTAAATGAATGTCCCGAGTCATATACTTTAAAAATAATCTTAAGTTTCAAGCTTAAGCACATTATTAACTTTATGTGTTTTTATAACCTGCTAATTAAAGGAAACATTGCATAGATACTCATGGAAATTTCATGTAGTCACCTTCTTTACCCACATTGTACGTGTACTTGATGACCCATTATGGACAGTCCTTAACTCGACTAAATTTGGCTTAAACAAAATCATTGTATAATAGGCTTAACATTATTTAACATATTACTATTAGTTTAACCACCCTTAATGCAAGCTAACTAATCACAATGTTGATTTTAGACTATAGTGTTAACATCTTCATCTTACATGCAGTTTGATGTCAGGGTTGGATTGATTACATCTCACATAGATGATTTTGCAATCAAGTACATTCCCCGAAACAATAAATTTTTGGAAGGTACGAAACCTTCACAGTTGCTGGCTATAAAATACATATTGTGTTTTTCAATTTACAAGCCAATTTAGATAGGATTATGTCTAATTATGCGTAACACCGATTTAAAAAATAGTTTAATAACCGGTTAATCCAATTCTAACTCCAAATAATGTTTGCGTGATAATTTATAAAGAGGATTATGATCAATTATAGTTCCCATGAATGTAGGACAATGACTGGATACAACAAAACCATAATGGGTAAGATTATATCCAAACATTGACTATTTGCCTCGCTAGGAAGAAAATTACTTTAGGAACCCCTAACCTTTAGATATATATTTCTTTTTTTGTGCTTCCAAAAAGAGCCCCAGAAACATCACTTGCTTCTATTTATAGTCTTAAGCATCAATGGAACTGAAAATATCTCAAGTTATACGTTTACTTTTTATTTTCATACAAAGGAAGTCAGCTACCTTTCCTGTCCCAATTCTGCATATGACTTTTTATTCCTAGAGAGTTGTTATGTACAAACTTCATTTTCATATAACCTTATATTTCATTTCATTTCTTTTTTGCAGATATCTTAATGACCTTTATCGAGGATAAGAAAACCCGTCACTATAGCCCAATATATCATGAAAGAGGTATGTTTAATAAATCGTATTATGTAACCTACATCTAAAAAAGCTATTTGCACAATTGGTTATCATATACATATTCTTTGTGATCTTTTAAGGCAAGAAATGTTATGCTAATTATGTTTTTAACATGAAAAGTGTTACTTAGCATTATAACTTATTCTTATGTAAAGTCACATACTTCTTCATTAGGGGAGCAGCTTCCTCGTCATTTAAGACCAAAGGAACAAGAGGGTGGACAAAGTAGCATCTATGCATGAGGAGGCGTTTCATAGCCAAATTTTAGATCTTTTCGCTATTTTTGGTTTACAACTTTCATGAAACCGAGAACTTAGTTTCCCATTATGATTGGAATGTTTAGTCTCGAGTCCTTCATAGCACAACACAACACAGTATGATTATTGAGTCCTCAAGAAAATTTTTGAAACTGAAATGTTAATCCAATATTTTGGAAACTTGTAATTTCTTGGATAGTTTATCCAATCAAATATTCCATCTTGGTCTTGACTTAATTTCTTGATTCGTATAGAATCATTATGATTTTTCTTTTTTGGTGTAAGTTAAATTTCTATGGGTAAAGGTTGTACCCTTGCGATCTTGATTCTTTATATGTATAAAATCAATGGACCATTTGGACTCAAATTAAGACCTTGACTCAATTTATCTTTTCCCTATATATATATATTTTAAGTAAAATAAACCTATATATATGATTCTTTATATGTATAATAACCCCCCAATGATCTACCCCAACAAATGTACAAAGTGAGATTCGAACTCTAGTGGAATACTCCAAGGTCAAAGACCTTACCAATGGGTCACCACCCCATTGGCGTGTAAGTTAAATTTCTAGATAGCAAATAACTACTTTCGAACTTTAAACTTAATTCTAAAAACAAGGGCGTTTGGTTTGAGGATTTGAAATCCTAATATGTTTCTGGTTGACATAAAATGAGATGTGATTTGAAATGCTTGCATTTGTATAACTAATTCATATGGAAAGAAATAATTAACCTTTGTTAGTTCTATTTTATTTCCAGGATAACTTTGTAGGTATCATGTACATTTTTAAAATCACCAATTGTTGTCATAGCAGGCCCTCCTAATCTCTGGCATATGCCCACCAGCACCAAAATTTAACCCCAAACACCTAAGTTTCCAGTAATCTTCTGATTTCTTTTATGACCTTCGTCTCATCATCTAATTTATACAACTATAAGGATTCAGATTTAAACCAGCTTTCTATTGCTTACTTATAAAGAATATTATTTTCCATTGCCGTAGGAAATTGAAGCAAAAAAATGCAACTACAAGTTTTTATAACGACTCGGGTATCAATGCTAAGAAATTAAACAAAATTAGCGTTGGGAAAGTGGAAACTACCCACCCCAGATTGAAAAATCCTAAATAGACAATAGACTATAGAGAGAACAATTTTGATCAGTTGATTTATATGTAGGTTCATTTGGGTTGGATTTAACTTAAACGGGTCAAATAGGTGAATCAAAAGTCAACTAAAAAGGAAATTTATTACGAGTATCAAATCAATCCAACGGCTTTCACATCTACTAGTGCTGCTTCGTCAAACTTGTAAAACATCACACTTATTATAGAAACCTTAGACATGTTTCAGTAACAGGCTGTTACAATTGTTCAAATGTGACCAACTCAGTAAAGTTCAAGTAAAACTACCCTGCAGTATACATTATTCAACAGGATCTCAAAGATACATAGCAATGAAGGAAAACAGCAAATAGATTAGACGGATTTCCTGGATACAAGTTCAAGCTCCCCTGGATCTCAAAAACATGAAGCAATTATACATGCTTCCGAAATTGAGTCCATCGCCAGCCTCTTGATCTTTGCTGACTGTCAGCCAAACCTAAAGGCCCCCAAATGTAGCCATCCACAACAACTTTGTCTCAATTCTTGGCATCATTTTCAAACCTCCATAAACCTCAACCATAAACTACTTAGCACCATAACAAATATCATTCACCAATTATTAACAACCAGTCTCTTAAAACTCAAAACGTACAAAAAAAATAACACGTTCAATAACATAATCACACGGCTCAAATAATCATGCACTGTTAATGATATCCTTCTCAGCATAATCCCGGATACCCTTCATCAGCTTTTACATGCCCCAAAATGAACACACAAAGTCCTTATAATTACATAACTACCAGCCTTACAATAAAGATATTTCTTGCTAATTGTTATGAACTAACCTTAATGAATCTGATGGAAGAAACTTATTAAGAGCGTGTTGCTGAATAAAAGACGTCTAGATTTGTGTACCTGGAGATTGAAGAGCTCAGTCTGAGATCAGCTCAGACTGAAGATAACTGGCTTAAGCCAGGTAAACGTCAGCTTTAGAAACTTACTTGAAGTTGAAGAAAGGATATCTTTTAAAAGATAAGAATATATGAAGATCAAGATAGAGTCATAGAAGATATATGTGAATCCCTATTTAAGATATATATATCCTAAGCATGATAGATGTTGCGGGAGAGATCGGAATATGTAGGCACTGACACTTTTCTGAAGTACATATCTCAGTTAATCAAGAATATAATCAGGACAGTACCTGATGAGGTCTCATGCAATAAGCATCATCTTATAACCCTCTGATACAAAATATGCAGCCCTAGCAAAATCCTCCTTTTTCAATGCAATATATAATTTTAGAATATATATTTTTCAGAAAACCCAAAACGGTAACTTGTACAGAACAGAATAACATACATGATGAAACACGGAAATATCAATGATTCCGATATCAGGTAATTATAAAGCGGGAATCGCAACAAATGCTCTTTTCGTTCCAACTGAATTTGGGCTTTTCATATGAAGAAATAGATCGAAGACAAAATAGAACATAACTACATATAAAGAACGATGGGACAAATAGATATAGGATTATAGTTCATTTGTCCAACCTCATTCCATCAAGAACTTACTTCCGGCAGGTGGCACCATCATGCAAGATGACAGCCTAATTTCATACGGCAAATTCAACCCACATGAAACATCGATTTTCTTCTGAACAAACCATAGAAAAACTAAGAAGCGCGTATCAATGACACTTGCAAGGAGGGTGCAAAGATATACATGCAAGCGATGACCAATCTCTTACATTATTAGAAGAAAATAAGAGACATGATGAAAGAAGAAAATACTAATGATTCCAGCAAAAGAGGGTATCAGATCATTATAAAGCAAGAATCGCAGCAAATGCTCTTTTCATTCCAACTAAATTTGGGCTTTTTATATGAAAAAATAGATTGAAGACACAATAGAACATAACTACATAGCAAGAACGATGGGACAAGATATAGGAATATAGTTCATTTGGCCAGCCTCATTCTATCAAGAACTTACTTCTGACAGGTGGCACCATCGTGCAAGATGACAGCCTAACTTCATACGGCAAATTCAACCCACATGAAACATCGATTTTCTTCTGAACAAACCATAGAAAAACTAAGAAGCGCGTATCAATGACACTTGCAAGGAGGGTGCAAAGATATACATGCAAGCGATGACCAATCTCTTACATTATTAGAAGAAAATAAGAGACATGATGAAAGAAGAAAATACTAATGATTCCAGCAAAAGAGGGTATCAGATCATTATAAAGCAAGAATCGCAGC
The DNA here is from genome assembly GCA_034093135.1 of Erigeron breviscapus. Lineage (NCBI taxonomy): Eukaryota > Viridiplantae > Streptophyta > Magnoliopsida > Asterales > Asteraceae > Erigeron > Erigeron breviscapus. Next base: position 47,921,571 of record CM067172.1, read on the forward strand.
AAATGCTCTTTTCATTCCAACTAAATTTGGGCTTTTTATATGAAAAAATAGATTGAAGACACAATAGAACATAACTACATAGCAAGAACGATGGGACAAGATATAGGAATATAGTTCATTTGGCCAGCCTCATTCTATCAAGAACTTACTTCTGACAGGTGGCACCATCGTGCAAGATGACAGCCTAACTTCATACTTCAACCCATATGAAACATCTATTTTCTTCTGAACAAACCATAGAAAAACCAAGTACTGCACTACTGCATATTAATGACACATACAAGGAGGGTGCAAAGATATACCTGAAAGCAATGCCCAATCTCTTACATTATTAGATATGTTATTGCTCATTGTTATGAACTAAACCCTTAGTGAACCTGATGGACAAAACTTGTTAAGAGCGTGTTGCTGAATAAAAGACGTCTAGATTTGTGTACCTTGAAGATTAAAGAGCTCAGTGTGAGATCAGCTCAGACTGAAGGAAACTGGGCTAAGCCCAGTAAACATCAGCTTTAGGAACTTAGTTGAAGCCGATGAAAGAATATCTATAAAAGATCAGAGTATATGAAGATATATGAATCCCAAATTTAGTATATATATCCTAAGCATGATAGATGTTGCGGGAGAGATCGGAATATGTAGGCACTGACACTTTTCTGAAGTACATATCTCAGTTAATCACTTAATCAAGAATATAATCAGGACAGTACCTGATGAGGTTTGCATGCAATAAGCATCATCTTTATAACCCTGACTAAATATTCAACCCCATCAAAATCCTCCGTTCTACCTGCAATATATAATTTTAGAATACATATTGTCCTCGACACCACATACAAAGCGAACCCATGATTAGGCCGCATTAATCTATAAAGCAGAGAATTTGAATACTTTAAAAATGAGCGAACCAAGATAAGAGAGGTTAAATTAAAGGTCCTGCATCTCCTTTGTTCTGACCGACTTTCAGATTCAATCTACAGACATCTATTTATAGAAATAATTTATACATGCACCATGAACGTGAACTCAAATCTTTAGATTTTATTTTGGAGACACCTAAAAACCGAAATAAGAGATTAATATAATCTGTAGACATGGCAAAACGGGCGCTGGGCAGTAATACATGGCTTTCAACAATCCAATCTGTGTGATTGTTGTGCATCCCCAAAACAGTAACTTGTACAAAACAAAATAAGAGAGAAGATGAAAGAAGAAAATACTAATGATTCAAACATAAGAGAATATCGGATCATTATAAAGCGACAATTGCAGCAAATGCTCTTTTCATTGTAGAAATAGCATTTAAGGTTGCAACTAAGGAAGGCGTATCAATGACACATACAAGGAGGCTGCAAAGATATAGCTGCAACAGATTACAAAGTTCCATCCAGGAAACTCACACATTCATTTTCTCAAGAGCTTACTTCTGACAGGTGGCACCATCATGCAAGATGACAACCTAACTTCTTCCGTAAAATCAACCCACTTCAAACATCAATTTTCTTATGAACAAGCCATAGAGAAACTAAGGAGCGCGTATCAACGACACATACAAGGAGAGGGTGCAAAGATATACCTGCAAGCAATGCCCAAATCTCTTACCTTAAAAGAAAAAGAAAACAAAGGGTCAACCATATTAGAACAAAATCAAGCATACAGCTAGTTAGGTTCAAAAAAGAACAAACAGATTAACCACCCAACTTTGCCGAAACCCTAAATGAAGATAGCAATTAAAAACATAAACATCGAATTTTGAAAAGAAAAAAAAACTATAAGAAATGTTCATCGTGGGGTAACTTGCTGGCAACGAAAATAAATATCCTTCTTCAAGTACTTGATATGCAACAACAAAAATAAAAAGCAGCAATCATATGTATATAGGACCGGAGCTAAGAAATACAAAATTAACAAGAAGCGGCGTGAGATAAAGGTTTACATTAAATAAACGAAAATCATCAAGTCAATAGAGCTTGTAAAACACCAGTCTTAATACATGAAACAGCTACTTCCAACAGAAGTTCAAGTTCAACCATCATGCACTGCGATAAAATATATTACATTATATAACTTCAACGGGAACAGGTACACCACCCCCCCCCCCCCTCCCCCCCCGCCCACCCCCCAAACCACCAACCCCCCCCCACCCGCCCACCCCGCCCCCCCCACGTAGCGATAAAGTAAAACAGCAAATAAACTATTCTCAGCTGTAATAGATTACATAGTTCCACCCAGGAATAAAGTTCAAGTTCTTAAGGATCGATCTCAAAAGCAGCCACTTTCTTTTCCATCATATCATCCTAGTGTGACTTTGATCTGCTTATCCATTCCAGATGCCTTGGCTGAGTCTTGTGGCTTGAGCAGGTCATTTCCTGTGTTCCTAAGCAGCATCCTTGTCCATACTAGCGTCGAGTGACTAGGAAATGCAAGCAGTGTCAACAACATACTTATATGAACAATATTAAAAAAACCGAGGTAATAAACTCAAGTGCTTGATACCCAACCAACATATACTAGTGGCTAAAAAAGCAAGCAGCCTCAAGTACCTGGTGTTCTTTTCTTTGTGAGTGGACGTCGTTTCCTGATGAACCTTGAGTTTCTTTTTAGGCCCGCCTGGTGCATCAACGTCGTCATCATGACAGGCAGCAGCAGCAGCTTTTTTGAGAGCTAATTTATTCTGATAACGAACCCAGGCATCATGGCCGCAAGGGGGCTTAACCAAACAATCAACCTTGTTCCTAAAAAATGGTTTGTATCTAGAAAATTCACACATGAATGAATCATCATTAATTAGTCGGTTTTATAAGAAGACAATTATAAGTACTACGAATTAATAATATGAAAAATATAAAAAAGAGAGAAAAAGGATGAATTACTCCTCCTCGTCGCACGCCTCATCACTATCGTCGGAGCCCTCTTGTCGTCTTTTTTCTCTTTCTTCGCATCGTCTAATCCTTTCTTTAAGAAAGTAGTTTGCCAGTCTTTCGGGAGTTACGACAAATTTCGACTTCAAATATTCTGCTCGTGTTAATGGTATTTCCTTCATGCTGTATATCATATCAATATCAATATCATCATGTATATATATATTCATTCACATCAATCAATCATTATAAATATTCACTCCTTAATTGATATACAATATAATATGACTTCCAATAAATAAAATAAATTTAATATAAAAAACTATCATATCAATATCATCATGTATATATTCATTCACATCAATCAATGATTATACATATTTACTCCTTCGTTGATACAATTTAATATTACTGTATATAAATAACTTTAATAGAAGATAAATCCATCCATCCAACATCTTAATAATAATAATAATGAAGATAATAATGAAGAAGAAAAGTAAAATACCTTTTGTCGTCGTCGTTGTTGTTGTTGTTGTTGTTGTTGCTGTTGTTGTCGATCGACTTTTGCTCCGCCATGTCTCCCCCACTTCGATTCCTTCCTTACTCCTCTTAATTTTAAGTTTTATTCTATTTTACAAGATTATTACATGAGATATGTCCCCTCGTCGGGTTAGGGTTTCGTTTCTTAATGGGTCGGGTCAGCCTTTCTTAAACACTTTAGACAATTTAGGGGGTATGTTTGGTTGGTTATCAAATGTTACCTTTCTATTCTAATAACCCTTACCCCTTTCTTTCTTTTTTCTTTTTTTATTACTATTATGGTGGTCGTCGCGGCAACAGTATGATGGTGGGGGTGACTGTTGGTGGCCGAGGCGGTGTCGAGTGGTGTAAATTATTTATATAAAATTAATTGATGTAAATGGTTAATGGAGATATTTTAAAAGATATATGATTATAGTGTAATTTAATTACATTAATTTTAAGATGGTACGTAGATAAATATTTTAAGGGGTTCCATGTGTTAAATCTTCAAGTTTCACTTGGTCACAAATACGAAGTTATTTTTTTATGATATAGTATAGATTGTAAAACCTTATGAATTAGATGGTGGTATCAAGAATATTTTATTAATAAACTAAATTATGTACCGTACGGGATACCTTTACGCCATATAAATCAAATTAAAACATAACTTTTTTTAGATAAAATTTATAAGAATTATTAGTTGGTTTGTTTAATCGCAAATTGGGGGAACAACCTGCTACACACGTGTATATACCTAGTGTTGCTATTTCTAACCTCTACCTTTAATATACCCTATGTTGGCCCGTATAATTTACACACAACAACGCCGCCTAAAAATTGGTAAACTCGAATACGACCTCTTTTACTTCATTTACCTACACACTCATGGCTGCCACCACCACCACCATTCGCCGCCGGGCCGCATCGCATGCGGTACCACGTACTCAAGGTAGATCTTTATACATTGTATTAAACACTATAATTATATATATAAATTAGGTAAAATAAAACAAGTATTAAAGTAAAACAAATAAAACAATAGGTTTTTCTTCACTGAAAATCACCGTGCATCATGAAAATCATCGTGCATCAATTGTTTCATGAATCTTCGTGCATCAATTTAACCATGATCTAAGGGTCAAGATTTTGTCTTATTTGTTTTTTACTTTAATACTTGTTTTACAATACCCAACCCCTAATATGTAAATTAATTTATTGAACATGGGAAAGTGCTTGCTATCCATAATAATACTCCTATCATTGTTACGACTACCTATCGCAATTCTAATTATTGAATCTCTTGCATAATGTTCATCCATACATTCTTTCTATTTTATAGCATTTGCCATGTCGTTATAGCATCAGGTATGGTATATCCATCAAGAACCATCCAGAACGCCATGTCGGCGTCACATCATTTTTCATCATATAATCAGTTAAGCCGTTATGGATGCAGAATCATCTAGAACGCAGAACACCACCTTTTTCATTTTCATTTTTTACTTTATAAATACATAACTTATTTTAAACTACTTTATAAATGCAATTTGTTTTATAATATAAAGAGATAAATTGCGATGACCAATGATCACTACAGTAATCATCCACCCAATTCACCATATAACTTTTCCATCTATGTTTTTTAACAATAGTTTTTTTTTTACTTGCACTGTTTCTTCATCTCCTTGACTTCTTTGCCTTAGGCCTCTCCCTAAGGGAGCCTCTTCCACACCTCTTCCACACCTCTTCCACACTGCCACATCAGCTTTTCTCTCTCTTCATCCACCTCTTCCACACTCACTCCCAATAACCCCTCTTCCACACCTCTTCCACAACTCACAAAAACCCACATCTGACCCCACCTCCTCTCTCTCTTTCTCGTCATTCCTCTTCGATGCAACGAAACCTTGGGACGAAGAAGGCGGTCGACGGATTGCTACCAATAGCATCCTCGTCGAAGGGCGGTCGAAGACCCTGTCGACGAGTCCTTTGGGAGCGGCCTCTCCCACCCTCTTCCACACCTCTTCCACACTGCCACATCAGCTTTTCTCTCTCTTCATCCACCTCTTCCACACTTACTCCCAATAACCCCTCTTCCACACCTCTTTCACAACTCACAAAACCCACATCTGACCCCACCTCCTCTCTCTCTTTCTCGTCATTCTTCTTCGATGGAACGACATCAGCGGACGAAGAACCTGGTCGACGATGCTACCATGTCTTTGTCGATTATTTGTCGAATAGGGTTCGACGAGCCCCTTAGTGATAGGCCTAACTATCTAATATCTATATCCATCGCACACAGAGTTCCTGATAACCACCACCCATTAACAAATATACTATATTACCTCTCTTCACACCATCAATCTGTCACCCGGCGCCAACGGTGAAGGTCCTGGTAACCACCAACACATCAGACCACCATCTTATACCGCTCATCTTCTAGTTATCTCGTCGGTTGAGTTATATAATATGATATATAAAGAGAAAACATAATATATATGTATAAATTATTTATAAAAAAAAGTAAAGGTTGGAAAGTTAACGCCGAGCATCGGCGTTCAGACAAAGAACCCCGATCCAAGAGTCGGCGCGAGAAGGAGGGGGATGGTGAGTTCGGTGCCGGATTGCCATGTAGGATTCGGGGTCGGGGTCAGCCTTCCATACCCTATGCTCTTAAGTCAAACACTAGAAACACAAGAGCAAATGGGTTGTTGGCATCATGCTTTCAGTGACATTTGTGAAACTCGCTCTGTGTATATATTGTCGCTCATTTACCAATGAAATTGTCAAAGCCTATGCTCATGACCATTTTTTGATGTTTGTTCAAAATCAACTACTTTGGATTATATATATAATATAATAACTAGTGCTCAGGTCCGTCCAATGGACGGATAGTCTCAAAATATATTAATCAAATATCACAACTCAATCAATACGAAAGCTAAAGAAGAAACATATGAAAATTAACTCCATATAAATATTGATTCCAGTTTACCTTTTTTTTCAACTTTAGTTAAATAAAAAATTTCCAGTTTGTTATATCTAAACTTACTACAAACACAAACAACAATTTTATACTAAACAATTTAGTTAAGCTCAACAAAGAAATAAAAAGAGAAACAAAAAGTGTACAGTATATAATTTAAAAAATACATACCAATTCATCAACAAAGACCATCTCGAATGTTTTGATTTTCTTCGGGTTGTTCCAATCCGAAACAGTCCATACATGCACAACACGGAGTCGTAGATGATGGTTAACATGTGTTGGGTTAAGATCTTCAAGATGAACTAATGTGGTCTTATTTTTTGTTGTTGAAGAAGAAGCCATAATGAACCTATAATGGAAAACAAACTAAATTAAAAGAGATAATAATAACAATAACATAAGAATTAAATGTTAAATAATAATAATAATGATTAATATGAAGAAAGTATATAAATAAAAAAACCCTTTTTGGTAGTCGATAGTAGGGTTTTTTTTTGCCGTAGGTTTTTTTTTTTAGAATATGTGAGGGTTTTTTCTATGTGGTATATATAAATAATAATAATAATAATAATAATAATAATAATAATAAAGATTTTTTTATAAGATTTAATAACTGCGATGCTTTGAAAAAGGCTAATGCAATACGAAGTATTTTAAGAATGAAACAAAAAATAGAGCGCCATGGTATTTTTTATAAGATTTTTTTATTAAAGGTCGACCATTTATTAAATAAATATTAAAAAAATAGAGGATTAATAAGGAGAGAGTATTAGGCTAAAGGAGGGGGATTAGGGTGCCAAATGTACCCCCAACCCCCTCTTTTAGTTATATTATAGATAGATAGATAACATTTTAATAATATTCATTACATCAAATGATCCATCATTGTACTCAGATAGAAACACTGCTTATACGATTATTGTATATCTATATATATACTAAAGTAGAATGAAAGTTGCTTCTTTAGCACTTCATTCATTAGTAATATGATATTAAAGAGTAGGTATAATCTATTTTGTTTAGTTATAATACATAAAACAACATTAATTCATTAGCCCAACCCAAAACACACCATAATTGAAATTAAACCAGTAAATAAGCTATAATAATGTTGATGTTGGTCATACTCACTGTTTCAATTTCCACCATTATTACTCTAAAATTTCTTTTAAACATTAACATACCGGTTGTTTCAATACATCTTTCCTAATCTCAACAAGGTAATTTGTGTATTTCATTGATTATTACTTTATTAGTAACTCACTATTTTGTTATTGCTCAATTTTATTATTATATTGGTTCATAATCTGGATTTGTTTTTTTTTGATGATATATATATAATATATCTGATTATATATGTGAGTAGAGATGAAGAAATCCAAGCGTTCCAAATGTTGCAGAATGACAATAACAAAAAAGGTAATTGGATGGGAACCAGAGGTAGTAAAATTCGTTTTATATATATAATTAAAAGTAGCGGATTCTAAGAGTTGTTTCAAAATACAGATGTTGGTGGATGAGTGTGGGGTTGTTTTTGAAGAGAGCATATGTTGTTCATGCTAGAGAATGAAGATGAAACATACACTGCGTATGGGCATTGTCAAATTTTTTAGAAACTATTTCTTTAAAAAGTTCATGTGTTGTTTTGTTTGATGGTTGTGATGATGGTGTAAATTAACTGTTGTTGTTGATGTTGATGTTGCTTCGTCTCAATCTGATTCAAGAAATTTTATAGGAAAATGAGGTCGCAAGTTATCTCCTTCTAAACATATATTGTTTTTTTTTTTCATTTATGTCCATCTTTTTTGTTGCTAAAAGATTTTTCTTATTTGATATCAAAGAGTGTGACATACATATACATTTTAGAGCCCAAGTCTAATGTCCCTCATGAGCATAATAATTGAGTATTTGTTTTTATTAATTTTGAGTGTCTCCGGTTTGATTTTATAACATTGTGAAGAAAAAGTGTTTATAAGTGTACCTTTTCAATCAAGAAGAGGCTGGAACTTGGGATGAAGAGTGGTAAATACACTATGGTTGCTGTACTTTGTATTTTCAAATATCATGCTTCTTACTTTAAGTTTGTATTTATGTTGGATATGTAGGATTTTTAAAAATCACACGAGGCTTTGGACAGATCATTGATGAGACTATCAAAGCTCTTTGTAACACCGAACTATATAAAAATATAGATTTCAAAATTTTTCTTAAAAACACAGAGTATTGCGGAAGTTTCCATCAATTATTACATTTCCAAAATAAAAATGTTCAACTTAAATGACGGTGTTACTCGTCGGATCTAACCATAATCAAATGAAACCCATAAACGTCAAATAACGATAACGGTCAACGAAATATAATAAACGAGTTTGAATAAATGAGGCAGTCTAGGTAAAAGCCTTCAGCTGTATCTTCTACCCATCCTCACTCTAAACTGCATCTCAACTAAGCATCAACCTGAGGTGGCACAACATTTTCAACAAAAGAACAAGTGTCAGCTTTAAAGCCGAGTAAGATATACCACAGGTTAATATAAATGATTGTCAATTTAAAACAACTTAATAAAGAATCATACGCAGTCGAGCATGTAACAACAACAACAATATATAGCAATCGAATACCCATAAGAATGATTAACAATCCTACGTGTGCCTATCGACTTAATCAACAATATTCAACTTTATCTACGTATTCCATCTAGCAACTTAATCAACTTCAATAACTTTATTCAACAATAGGTTATGCCCTTTTTTATTACAACTAAAGGTGGATGACTCGCGTCACCACAATGAATACAACTACAAATGTGTGCAAAGGCGGCTTAAGGCCTTTAAGGGACCTTGCACCCGACTTGATGGGTAGTCCTATCGGGGTCCATCAGTGTCGTTAAGGATAGGCATAACCAAATCCAGGAGAAAGCTGTTACGCAACTTGTAGTGACTGGACCTAGTCACCCAGCTAATCTCAAACTTCGAGGCCGTGCCATTGGAAGCAACTAGTCTACTCCCGCTGACCAACTAAATCACACTGGTTCCTACGCGGTTCCAGTATGGGATAAGCTTACCACTTTCAACTTAGATTTATACTCGAGTTTTAACAACGATATCAACTTTAGCAACTTTTATTTCAACTTTAAGTTTGGGGCCCCTAATCGTGCACAGTGTTAACATGGCAACCTACACAAGTCTAGTGAACTAGTGTAAAAGCCAAACCAACTCAACAACTTAGCATTCCAACGAAAACAACTTTACAACTAAAAACGACATTAATATCAACTATAATTCAGCATGTACAAGCATAATAACAACAATATAAATCAACCTAATCATGTAAATCTACCCATTTCGCGAAACCCTCCAAAAGTCCCATTACCCAAACTAGCGTATGAGAAAAAAGGTTTTAAACCACTTTTACGAAATCACTATTTTCGTTGTGCACCCCAGCGTGTCAAAAATGATATATCTTACCTTGATACAGCTTACCAACAAGCTAAGAGTATCTTAAAGTGCTTGCTAAATGCTCCCGACAACCTATAATGAGTATAAGATCGAAGTATAAGCTAAACGAAGTGTTTTGTGAAATCTGGGCATGAGGTGCGCCGCACCTGCCAAGTGGTGCGTCGCACCAATCCTTCAGAAAATCCCAAAATTCCAAACTGACCAGAGGTGCGCCGTTAAATTGATAAAGCAATTAGATGGACACACTGATTATACACTGACTTTTAATATTGTGAAAAAGTAACACAAAGATGGAAATGGAATTCACTTTACTGCATTTCATAAAACTAAAAGAAACAGGGCCTATAAATAGGCATACATACCACACTATTCCCACTAACCTACACTGCCACTACTTTGCAAAAATAAAGCCACGATTTCTTAACCATCCTAAATAACCGGTCAACTAGTTTGACTCCTTCTTGATGACACAAATAACCAAACTTAATCAACTAGACTATCTAAACAAAAATAATAAACTAACAGTAAAATACTAAAGAAAAACAAATGTGACTAAACTTTGGACTATTACATTTACTTTCAACACCCTCTCTAAATGTCATAACCTTTCACTCCATACTCTTGCTGTGTTTCTCCAATTGCATCATAGTCACATTTGTCACCTGTTTATTTTGCCCAATATGTCCTGAGTCAACCTCACCCTTCACCACTCCTTTAACAGCCATATGAGGCTGCTCCTCATATGTTTCTTCTTCCTTCAACTTCACATATTGAAAAGAGATGGACTCGATATCAGTAACAACAGTTACCTCTTTGGGACTGCATAACTCAGACTTGTTCTCGGTTATCATCTGTGGGATGGATAGCAAATTCTTCTTCATCCCAGGCACGTGATACACCCCCATTAATTCCAGCTTACTATTCTTATCATCAGAAGGAAACACAACCTTACCGGTATGAGCAATTTGATAGCATGAGTGATCAGCAAACACTACTACCTTGCTGCCTTCGTACTTCATCGGATTAGTCAGCCTTCTCTCGTCGCCAGTGACATGACTCGAACAACCCGAATCAATTATCCAGTCAGCAAGTCGATTAGTGTGTGATTCTGGTGTGGCTATGAAAGCTGAATCCACAAATTCTGGAATCTCATCTACCTCGGCTGCTCGACTCTTCTTATTCATTTCCTCACCTGGTTGTTTCTCTTCTTCAACAGTGGCGGCTAGGGCTTGAACATCCCATTCCTCTTCTTCGACGATAGCTTGATTCCCCTCTTCTTGTCGTTTCGATCTACAATCCCTGGCCATATGGCCACGACGACCACACTCATAACAATTGTACGGGAATCGTTTGCTAGAGCTTCTCCTTCCTCTTTGTACGCTTTCATCACCATCACTGCTATTATCTTCTTCTGATGAATCAGAGTGCCCTCTCTTAGACTGGGCTTCTCTTTTATTGTTGCTTCTGTTGGGCTGTGAATGCTTGCTGGACCAAGACTTGGACTTCACACACTTCTTTCCTTTCTCTTTGCTCACATACAAAGCCTCTTCCTCCAATTTTGGCGTCACACCGACTGTCATTTCTCCCAACTGCTTCGACAGTGATTCTTGACTCGCCAACAAATTTTCAAATTCACTTAGGGTTGGTTGGGTGGGCCACCCCTGAACGGCTGCAACGAAACTATGATACTCAGGTTGCAACCCGTGTATAATGATACGCTTCATCCTTGCTTCACCAATTTTTGATTGTGGATCCAACTCTCCTATCTCACGACACAAGGTTTTAATCTTGTGGAAATACTGTGGGATTGTTAAATCCCGTTGAGACATCGACAATAGCTTGTTTTCTAAGAGTTGAAGCTTTGTATCATTTTTCTTAGAAAACAAGGTAACAAGAATGTCCCAAGCCTCCTTTGGCGTCTCACAATCTCTGATGTGTTCGAGCACTTCATCTTCAACAGTAGTCTTTAAAACAAACATGGCTTTCCCGGCTTTCACCTTCCATTTCTTCAGGGAGCCATTCTGATCTTCACGAGCAGGTGATGTAGTATCCGAACCGTTCACGACCTCCCACAAGTCTTGACCTTGAAGGTAAGACATCAAACACGTAGACCACGTGTTATAGTTCGTGTTGTTCAACTTCTTTACACCACCGACCAGACTTATCTCTGCCATTTTGATAGTTTGGCTCTGATACCACTTGTTAAATTGATAAAGCAATTAGATGGACACACTGATTATACACTGACTTTTAATATTGTGAAAAAGTAACACAAAGATGGAAATGGAATTCACTTTACTGCATTTCATAAAACTAAAAGAAACAGGGCCTATAAATAGGCATACATACCACACTATTCCCACTAACCTACACTGCCACTACTTTGCAAAAATAAAGCCACGATTTCTTAACCATCCTAAATAACCGGTCAACTAGTTTGACTCCTTCTTGATGACACAAATAACCAAACTTAATCAACTAGACTATCTAAACAAAAATAATAAACTAATAGTAAAATACTAAAGAAAAACAAATGTGACTAAACTTTGGACTATGACATTTACTTTCAACACCGCCGCACCTCCCAAGTGGTGCGTCACATATCGGGCTCCATTCAAAAATCAAGTTTCCCAAACTGGGCAGTGGTGCGCCGCACCACCCATTTGGTGCGTCACACCTTAGGTGCCGACCAGCAAAATCAATTTCAAACTTGCTCTAAACGATTCCCATTCGATCTCCAACCCTTAGCCCGACCTGGAGACATAAAATTGACCTCTTTGACAACACTTTTGATGACTTTAATCTATCAATCAATCCTTTAATCCTTTACGACATAAATAAATCATTGAATCACCCAAAAGCATGAAATCAATGATCAACCAATTAATTAACCCAACCCAAACCCTTATGGCCTGGATTAAGACTAATATAAGACTCCAACATTCATATCTCAAATGGTAAATACTCATATTACTTGTAGATCGCTATAGGGAAGCAAAATACTAGACCAAACTCTCTCGAATCACACGTTGGAAGACTTTTCGGTTTGCAATTGATGAAGGGATGATATGGGGCTGCTAGGGTTTGTTTAGGGAATGAATAATCTGTAATCGACAACCTCAAGACACCCCCTAACTCCTTAAACCCGTTTTTAAGTTTGAGCACTTGGCAATTTTGACCCTAAAGTAACTAATGCCTTCATTATACCTCTAAATGACCCGTTATCATATACCTAACATATAAGGACCTTTTTCTACTACAAATGAGGCACAATAATCATTTTATAACACAATTTTCAGTCAACGATAAATTTGCAACTTTCAACTTAGCATATATATCGATTTATCGAAATAAATCAATAAATGACCGACAACCACGAAGTGAGCAACGATTTAACTATTTCAACTTTTTGGGCAATTAATGTTTATAAAACATTTAATTTATAATAAAATTCAACTAAATCAACTAATGGGTCGTCTAAATACTAACGGAGTTAAGAGTCAACTAATAGGTCAACTAACGGAGTTAACGGTCAACTAATGTCAAATATAATGCATCCGTATCCAGTTGGTATGACCAACACGGATGGGGGTGCCTACCCCAATAGTACTATTCAATATACCCACGTTTATGTTTCCATAATTAATCGTTCATGATTGTGAGGACTTTGAGTGAACAGAGCAACTTAGAATCAACCATATATACATTTCTGAGTACTTGTGTTTGTGAGTCCCTCGATAGCTGCAGATCGCTCTCGAGATCGTCTATTGTTATGTCGTGAGTGCGGAATCCTCACGAGATAACTAGTTTGATTAGTTATCGAATATATTGCTAATTATATCAATATAATCGGCCTTATGTGATCTATCTTCGTTTTCTATATGCTAGAAACGAACTTAGTCGCCTTTGTGTGTGAAATCTGAACTGGAATCCTCAATTTAGGGTTTCCATTCGTTTATATATGTTTCAAATCGATATTGGGCCTGCTGGGCTTTGTTCTTACGAACTTAGCAACCCAGCCCATATAACGAAGATTATCTTCGTTAGTACTAAATTCCATCAACATCTATGCTTAGTTATTTTCCAAGTACTTTATGTACAAGAAACCTAACATATATTATGTTTGTACTTGTATGATACATAACAAACATCATATATAAACATATAAATAACACCAAAACATGTAATTAATATACGACAGTGTGTTCGGGAGTTTTTTGAGAAAATAACTACCAAACAAACGATCTCAAACCCTTCGATAAGATATCGAATGGCTCTGATACTGTGAGTGAACGTAAGAAGCATTGGAGGGATGTTCTACTGTTTGGTGATCACTGATGATTACTCAAGGTACTCATGGGTATTTTTCTTGAAGACTAAGGACGAGACCGCAAACCGGTTTATGATGAACTTGTTAGTCTTGGATTAGTTGAAGGTGTTCCAGTTAAAAAGTTTGGGATGGAAGATAAATGTGTACCGTGTTTGAAAGTTAAGCAACACAAGAATCCTCACAAACCAAAGGTGCACAACACTATATCCAAACCATTTCGAACTACTTCATATGGATCTCTTTGGTCCTGTGAACGTAAGAAGCATTGGAGGGATGTTCTACTGTTTGGTGATCACTGATGATTACTCAAGGTACTCATGGGTATTTTTCTTGAAGACAAAGGACGAGACCGCCAACCGGTTTATGGATTTTGTTAGACAAGTTGAGAATGTCCATGAAATTAAAGTTAAGAGAATCAGGAGTGACAATGGCACTGAGTTCAAGAATAATACTCTTACGGTTTTTTGCTTGACCAAGGGTATTCAACATCAATTCAGTGCACCGCATGAGCCACAGCAGAATGGAGTAGCTGAAAGGAAAAACAGGACATTGATAGAAACGGCTAGGACGATGCTTGCTGATTCAGGGCTTCCTGTTACTTTCTGGGGGAGGCAGTGAATACAGCTTGTCACATTTTAAATCGGGTTTTAACAGTTAAACGGTTCAAGAAAACTTGTTATGAACTTTTGCACAACAAAAAGCCCAATTTGCAAAATGTTGAGCCTTTTGGTGTTCCTTGTACTTTTCTTAAAGTTCTTTCTCAGGGAAAATTTGATCCTAAATCTGAGGAGGGTTTCTTTTTAGGTTATGTACCTAGTACACCAATTCGGCGTGTGTACAATCAGAAAACTGGCAAAGTAAATTTTGGTACAAATGTGGTAATTGTCAGTCATAAACCTGCTGTACATATTGGTCCTGCTAATGACTTCGATTATGATGGTGTCTTTACCTCTTTTCGTGGTCCTGTTTCTTTTTCAGGCGTTCCGATTGTGGAAGATGTAGTTACTCTACATGATCCATTTGAAGGTGGGCCGGTACCTGTTTCTTCTCCTGTTTCTTCACCATTCATTAAGCCTGCTTCTAAATCTGGAGAATCAAGTGGATCCAAAGAAGCAGATTCTACCTTAGAGACTGCTCCTAAAGATCCTACTGATCCTTTACATATACCTCTACCTGATACTCCCTTCTATGATACTGATGACACGGAAGGTGAAAATCAGGAGGAGCCTAAAACTCCAGAGCAACATGTGCAGACTAACTTGGGAAATGATCTTACAGTAGACACGGTTCCTCAAACAAGAGTCAACAAGGATCATCCAGTAGAGCAAATCATTGGTTATGCTTCTGCCTCTGTTCGCACGAGAAATCAGAATAGGAAAAATTTGTCAAGTATGTTTGCTGAAATTAAGGATACTGGGGCAATTACTTGGTACTTGTACTTTTGCTTCATCTCTCAGATAGAGCCTAAAAATGTTGGAATGGCTCTTAAAGATCCGTCATGGGTTGAGGCGATGCAAGAAGAATTGGCTCAGTTTAGAAAGCTTGATGTATGGAAGTTAGTTGACTTACCTCCGAGTGAATCTCCTTTATCAACGCGATGGGTTTTTCGTTGTAAAAAGGATGACAAAGGTGTAGTCACTCGCAATAAGGCTCGGTTGGTGGTTAGAGGTTTTGAGCAACAAGAAGGCTTCGATTACTATGAGACATTTGCACCAGTAGCTAGACTTGAAGCTATTCGATTATTTCTGGCATTTGCTAGTTATAAAGGTATAAAGGTGTATCAACTTGACGTAAAGAGTGCCTTTTTGTATGGGGAAATAAGAGAAGAAGTGTATGTAGATCAACCTCCGGGGTTTGAGGATCCAGACTTCCCTAATAGAGTATATCGTCTTGATAAGGCTCTATATGGTTTACATCAGGCTCCTCGGTCATGGTATGAAAAACTGTCTACTCATCTGCATGAAAATGGTTTTACTAGAGGTTCTATTGACAGCACGTTGTTTATCAAATGGAAAGGGAAGGACTACTTGCTCGACAGGTTTACGTCGATGATATTATCTTTGGTTCATCTGATGAGACTATGTGCAAGGAATTTGAGCATAGCATGAAGGCTAAGTTCGAAATGAGTGCTATGGGGGAATTAACTTTTTTCCTTGACTACAGGTGGATCAACTGAAGGGGTTCTTTATTCATCAGACCAAGTATGTTCAAGATCTTCTTACTAGGTTTCGAATGACTGATGCTAAAGATGCAATTACTCCCATTCAGACTAATCATGGCTGTGTCCTGATAAAACTAATGATCCAGACGTCGATGCAACTCAATATCGGGCTATCATTGGTTCTTTGATGTATCTGACGGCTTTACGTCCAGACATTACCTTTGCTGTTTGTATGTGTGCTAGATATCAGGCTAATCCGAAAGAGTCACATTTGAAAGCTGCGAAAAGGATTCTTCGTTATGTGAAGGCCAAGCCTCGTCTAGGGCTTTGGTATCCCATGCATGGTTCCTTTGAATTCAAAGCTTATACTGATTCGGATTATGGTGGCTGCAGTTCGGATAGGAAATCAACGTCAGGTGGATGTCAGCTTTTAGGGGGAGAATTATATCGTGGCAGTGCAAGAAGCAGACATCTGTTGCACAGTCTACCTGTGAAGCAGAGTACATAGCTGCTGGTCAATGCTGTTCTCAGGTACTTTGGATACAGCAACAATTGCGCGACTATGGTATGGATATCTCTGACTCTCCTATTTGTATCGATAATAAGTCTGCCATAGATATTACTAAGAATCCAAAAAACTTTAAAGTCACCAAGCACATAGATATAAAGCATCACTTTTTACGTGACTGTTTTGAGAAAAAGCTTATTCATTTAGAAAAGGTTATTACTGATGATAACCTTGCTGATTTATACACTAAAGCTTTTGATAGACCTCGTCATGAGTTGTTATATCAACTCAATGGTATGAAGAATGCCGAGTAGTTTCTCTCAAAGAACTTAAATTTTCTTTTCGAGTCTTAGTAGTTTAAGTCGTATATAGATAGTGTCAAAAAAAAAATAAAAAAAATAAAAAATAAAAAAAATAAAATTACTGCACTACATGATTAGACGTGAAGATACTTTAGCTTTTAAGCCTACTTAATTGTACTTTAAATGCTCAGTTCAGTGATACCATTATATGATGTATCGATAGGCACAAAGTACCAAGGTTTCCTTATAATCTGAACTTAAATGTATACAATGTTCTTATGGGAAACGTATTCAAATATATGGCTGAGAATACTTGTTCTTAAAATAGACAAGTCCTTTAAATCTTATGAAAGATCTTGCATTATAATTATGTATATTTGGTCTTTATAAAGAAGGTCTCGGATACATATATGTGTATGTATTGCTTTTTTGGATGTATATTGTGACAAGATATACAAATATCAAATAAATCTGTTGAAAATATGAAGCTAATGTGGCCTTTGAGATTCGAACAAGTAAGTCCTTGGGGTGTCTTTGTATACCAGCCTACCTAAAGTTTCCAACTTGGGATAGGTTGTCAGAAAGTTCGCTACACGGGTCTCATAGAAAGTCACGGGTTTTCATAAGTGCTTTAAAAAAAATTAATGTCACAAATATGCAAGTACTTGGCATTATGCAATGTTAAGTATATTTCCGTACGTGAGTCAAGTTATGTCGCTTTGCGCGTGAGGAATCACCGACCTGTCACCGCTGACTTGATTCTTAAAGACCTTCTCACTTTAATTACCAAATGTCTTAATCTTAGTGCTTGTTTCGATTGTGAGAGTGTATCTGAATATGGGGCACATAAGTTCGCAAACTAAAATTGTGGCATGAGTAACTTACTAGGTTACATGGTGACTGTCCTTGGCTCAAGTAATACGAAAGTGCCACAAACTAAAAAGGAGACTGGAAGTACCGAGTGTTTAAGAGGACAAACATATTGGTAATCGTTTTTAGATCACTGTTCATAACTAATAATAAGAGAATTATTTCTCGCTAGTAGGCTTATGTAAATGCTAATCTGATCTGATCAGCAGTACCCTAGTCACTGTAAATAATGAATAAATTAAGATAACTATTGTGTATAGACTAGTTTATTATTCTGTAATTTTTATTCTAATTTATTTTTCTATTTTATTGAGTCAAAATAAGTATTTTCATAAGTTCTTATTGCACGAGAGATTCTACTTAAATTCTGTTTAGTATATGTTTTGTTGAATTCATTCATTTGAATTCTTGATGAGGTTAAGTGATTAGTTCAAAAGAAGATTTTCTGATATGGACTTTAATTTGTTAAAGTTAGAAAATGATCTTTTAAATCTTATGTGACAAGTCAATGTTATTTGAAATCTCACAAGTTTCAGTTTTTACAAGTTATGAATCTAATGATAACTTGGTGACCTTTTACGGTTTGACAATGGAATGACCTCCCTTGATCTTTTATTAGAATCTTGAGTATTTCGTAATTGTTAATCCTAATTTTGTTTTGCACGTTAATTGACCAAAACACCATCTAAGCCCTAATTACGTGTATAATCCAATTTTAATCAGATCTATTTCATAATTAACCAACCCCTAAACCTGAAAATACAACCAACGATTCAATGATTACCTGCTTGCTAGATGGTTGATCGATTCCAACACCAAAATACTCAATCGTTAGACCCAAAAACTAGATTAATTGCTTTAGAATCAG
>CM067172.1:47941448-47979095 GCA_034093135.1 Erigeron breviscapus
ATGTTATGCTAATTATGTTTTTAACATGAAAAGTGTTACTTAGCATTATAACTTATTCTTATGTAAAGTCACATACTTCTTCATTAGGGGAGCAGCTTCCTCGTCATTTAAGACCAAAGGAACAAGAGGGTGGACAAAGTAGCATCTATGCATGAGGAGGCGTTTCATAGCCAAATTTTAGATCTTTTCGGTATTTTTGGTTTACAACGTTCATGAAACCGAGAACTTAGTTTCCCATTTTGATTGGAATGTTTAGTCTCGAGTCCTTCATAGCACAACACAAGTACACAACACAGTATGATTATTGAGTCCTCAAGAAAATTTTTGAAACTGAAATGTTAATCCAATATTTTGGAAACTTGTAATTTCTTGGATAGTTTATCCAATCAAATATTCCATCTTGGTCTTGACTTAATTTCTTGATTCGTATAGAATCATTATGATTTTTCTTTTTTGGTGTAAGTTAAATTTCTATGGGTAAAGGTTGTACCCTTGCGATCTTGATTCTTTATATGTATAATAACCCCCCAATGATCTACCCCAACAAATGTACAAAGTGAGATTCGAGCTCTAGTGGAATACTCCAAGGTCAAAGACCTTACCAATGGGCCACCACCCTATAAGCGTGAAATTAAAATTTCTAGATAGCAAATAACTACTTTCGAACTTTAAACTTAATTCTAAAAACAAGGGCCGTTTGGTTTGAGGATTTGAAATCCTAATATGTTTCTGGTTGACATAAAATGAGATGTGATTTGAAATGCTTGCATTTGTATAACTAATTCATATGGAAAGAAATAATTAACCTTTGTTAGTTCTATTTTATTTCCAGGATAACTTCGTAGGTATCACATACATTTTTAAAATCACCAATTGCTGTCATAGCAGGCCCTCCTAACCTCTGGCATATGCCCACCAGCACCAAAAATTAACTTTGACACAAAGTCCTCAATTCATAAGCACCAAAATTTAACCCCAAACACCTAAGTTTCAAGTAATCTTCTGATTTCTTTTATGCCCTTCGTCTCCATCTTTTGTGTCTCATCATCTGATTTATAAAACTATAAAGATTCAGATTTAAACCAGCTTCCTATTGCTTATTGACAAAGAGTATCATTTTCCATTGCAGTAAGAAATTGAAGCAAAAATGTTACTACAAGTTTTTATAACGACTCAGATTAAACAAAAAGTTAGCATTGGGAAAGTGGAAACTACCACGACCCCAGATTGCAAAAATCCTAAATAGACAATAGACTGATAGAGAGAACAATTTTGATCAGTTGATTTATATGTAGGTTCATTTGGGTTGGATTTAACTTAAACGGGTCAAATAGGTGAATCAAAAGTCAACTAAAAAGGAAATTTATTACGAGTATCAAATCAATCCAACGGCTTTCACATCTTCTTGTGCTTCTTCGTCAAACTTGTAAAACATCACACTTATTATAGAAACCTTAGACATGTTTCAGTAACAGGCTGTTACAATTGTTCAAATGTGACCAACTCAGTAAAGTTCAAGTAAAACTACCCTGCAGTATACATTATTCAACAGGATCTCAAAGATACATAGCAATGAAGGAAAACAGCAAATAGATTAGACGGATTTCCTGGATACAAGTTCAAGCTCCCCTGGATCTCAAAAACATGAAGCAATTATACATGCTTCCGAAATTGAGTCCATCGCCAGCCTCTTGATCTTTGCTGACTGTCAGCCAAACCTAAAGGCCCCCAAATGTAGCCATCCACAACAACTTTGTCTCAATTCTTGGCATCATTTTCAAACCTCCATAAACCTCAACCATAAACTACTTAGCACCATAACAAATATCATTCACCAATTATTAACAACCAGTCTCTTAAAACTCAAAACGTACAAAAAAAATAACACGTTCAATAACATAATCACACGGCTCAAATAATCATGCACTGTTAATAATATCCTTCTCAGCATAATCCTGGACCTACCCTTCCTCGGCTATTACATGCCCCAAAATGAACACACAGTCCTTAATTGCATAACTACCAGCCTCACAATAAATCCAGACGGTATAACTAGATCCTTATCAGCATCATTCTCCAACACCGACAGCTTACTTTCAAGCATAGTCTCTTATCTAAGCTGCCGTTTAAAAGTAGAAATCAGTTGTGCACATTAAAAACAACTGCAGTGAATGTTTCCAATGCCTGAGCTACTTCAGCATTAGCAGGCACTGCACGGTGTTGTAACTTAACCAAACGAGTGGCTCCATCAATGCAAACAACTATGTTTCCAGTAACCTTCTAGTCAAGTGTACTACTACGAACCTACTTTTCAACCGAGAGGAACAACTGAATCCAGGCAACAACAACTGTATGTGATCTAGGTAGCAGATTAATTGAGCTGTAATTAACACCGTACCCGATGTAAGTAACATCTTCATCACCATCTTCATCATTCTTGTGCCTCCTCTCCATAATCCTATCTTTTAATGACTCAGATATCGGCATCTCCTTCTTCATGAATCATGTTCAAAATAAACTATTATAAATATTTAATCCAATAAAACGAAGCAAAAGAAAGAACTATCACAAGTTTTTAAATTAAGTCACAACAGATTAGATTAGATTGTGTTTAATTCCGCAGTTTAAAAAGTTGTAATGTTAGGCACAATTTGGTTATGATCCCAAAAACTCGAATAGAAGTATTGAAACCTGTCAAACAAAGATATTTATTGCTAATTGTTATGAACTAAACCCATTTAATGAATCTGATGGAAGAAACTTATTAAGAGCAGGTTGCTGAAAAAATGACATCTAGGTTTGTCATTTGTGTGACCTGGAGATTGAAGAGCTCAGTCTGAGATCAGCTCAGACTGAAGATAACTGGCTTAAGCCAGGTAAACGTCAGCTTTAGAAACTTACTTGAAGTTGAAGAAAGGATATCTTTTAAAAGATAAGAATATATGAAGATCAAGATAGAGTCATAGAAGATATATGTGAATCCCTATTTAAGAATATATATTGTAAGCATGATAGATGTTGTGGGTGAAATCGGAAAAAGTAGGCACTGACACTTTCGTGAAGTACATATCTCAGTTAATCAAGAATATAATCAGGACAGTACCTGATGAGGTCTCATGCAATAAGCATCATCTTATAACCCTCTGATACAAAATATGCAGCCCTAGCAAAATCCTCCTTTTTCAATGCAATATATAATTTTGGAATATATATTTTTGTGAAAACCCAAAACAGTAACTTGTACAGAACAGAATAACAGACATGATGAAAGAAGAACATATCAATGATTCCGATATCAGGTAATTATAAAGCGAGAATCGCAGCAAATGCTCTTTTCGTTCCAACTGCATTTGGGCTTTTCATATGAAGAAATAAATCGAAGACAAAATAGAACATAACTACATATAAAGAACGATGGGACAAATAGATATAGGATTATAGTTCATTTGTCCAACCTCATTCCATCAAGAACTTACTTCCGCAGGTGGCACCATCATGCAAGATGACAGCCTAATTTCATACGGCAAATTCAACCCACATGAAACATCGATTTTCTTCTGAACAAACCATAGAAAAACTAAGAAGCGCGTATCAATGACACTTGCAAGGAGGGTGCAAAGATATACATGCAAGCGATGCCCAATCTCTTACATTATTAGAAGAAAATAAGAGACATGATGAAAGAAGAAAATACTAATGATTCCAGCAAAAGAGGGTATCAGATCATTATAAAGCAAGAATCGCAGCAAATGCTCTTTTCATTTCAACTAAATTTGGGCTTTTTATATGAGAAAATAGATCGAAGACACAATAGAACATAACTACATAGAAAGAACGATGGGACAAGATATAGGAAATTAGGAATATAAGTTAACAAGAGGTACCCTTTACCCAAGACAAGATATAGGAATATAGTTCATTTGGCCAACCTCATTCTATCAAGAACTTACTTCTGAGTTCTGACAGGTGGCACCATCGTGCAAGATGGCAGCCTAACTTCATACGGCAAAATCAACCCACATGAAACATCGATTTTCTTCTGAACAAACCATAGAAAAACCAAGTACTGCATATTAATGACACATACAAGAAGGGTGCAAAGATATATCTGAAAGCAATGCCCAATCTCTTACATTATGTTATTGCTCATTGTTATGAACTAAACCCTTAGTGAACCTGATGGACAAAACTTGTTAAGAGCATGTTGCTGAATAAAAGACGTCTAGATTTGTGTAACTTGAAGATTGAAGAGCTCAGTGAGATAAGCTCAGACTGAAGGAAACTGGGCTAAGCCCAGTAAACATCAGCTTTAGGAACTTAGTTGAAGCCAAAGAAAGAATATCTTTTAAAAGATCAGAGTATATGAAGATATATGAATCCCTACTTAAGTATATATATCCTAAGCATGATAGATGTTGCGGGAGAGATCGAAATATGTAGGCACTGACACTTTTCTGAAGTACATATCTCAGTTAATCACTTAATCAAGAATATAATCAGGACAGTACCTGATGAGGTTTGCATACAATAAGCATCATCTTTATAACCCTCTGAGAGTCTGAGACTAAATATTCACCCCCATCAAAATCCTCCGTTCTACTTGCAATATATAATTTTAGAATACATATTGTCCTCGACACCACATACAAAGCGAACCCATGATTAGGCCACATTATTAATCTATAAAGCAGAGAATTTGAATACTTTAAAAATGAGCGAACCAAGATAAGCAAAGTTAGATTAAAGGTCCTGCATCTCCTTTGTTCTGACCGACTTTCAG
Source organism: Erigeron breviscapus (assembly GCA_034093135.1). Lineage (NCBI taxonomy): Eukaryota > Viridiplantae > Streptophyta > Magnoliopsida > Asterales > Asteraceae > Erigeron > Erigeron breviscapus. The sequence goes on from CM067172.1 coordinate 47,946,229, forward strand.
ATTCAATCTACAGACATCTATTTATAGAAATAATTTATACATGCACCATGAACGTGAACTCAAATCTGTAGACATGGAAACACGGGCGCCGGGCAGTAATACCATGGCTTTCAAAAATCCAATCTGTGTGATTGTTGTGCATCCCCAAAACAGTAACTTGTACAAAACAAAATAAGAGACAAGATGAAAGAAGAAAATACTAATGATTCAAACATAAGAGAATATCGGATCATTATAAAGCGAGAATTGCAGCAAATGCTCTTTTCATTGTAGAAATAGCATTTAAGGTTGCAACTAAGGAAGGCGTATCAATGACACATACAAGGAGGGTGCAAAAGATATAGCTGCAATAGATTACAAAGTTCTATCCAGGAAACTCACACATTTATTTTCTCAAGAGCTTACTTCTGACAGGTGGCACCATCATGCAAGATGACAGCCTAACTTCTTCCGTAATATCAACCCACGTCAAACATCGATTTTCTTATGAACAAACCATAGAGAAACTAAGAAGTGCGTATCAGCGACACATACAAGGAGGGTGCAAAGATATACCTGCAAGCAATGCCAGCCCAATCTCTTACCTTAAAAGAAAAAGAAAACAAAGGGTCAGTCATATTAGAACAAAATCAAGCATACAGCTAGTTAGGTTCAAAAAAGAATAATCAGATTAACCACCCAACTATGCCGAAACCCTAAATGAAGGTAGCAATTAAAAACATAAACATTGAATTTTGAAAAGAAAAAAAATAACTCTATAAGAAATGTTCTTCAGGGGGTAACTTGCTGGCATTGAAAATAAATATTCTTCAGCAAGTACTTGATATGCAACAACAAAAACAAAAAGCAGCAATCATATGTAAATAGGACCGGAAAGGGCTAAGAAATACAAAATTAACAAGAAGCAACGTGAGATAAAGATTTACATTAATTAAACGAAAATCATCGAGTCAATAGAGCTTGTAAAACACCAGTCTTAATACATGAAACTACTACTTCCAACAGAAGTTCAAGTTCAACCATCATGCACTGCGATAAAATATATTACATAATATAACTTCAACGGGAACAGGTAAACACGTAGCGATAAAGTAAAACAGCAAATAAACTATTCTCAGCAGTAATAGATTACATAGTTCCACCCAGGAATAATAAAGTTCAAGTTCTTAAGGATCGATCTCAAAAGCAGCCACTTTCTTTTCCATCATATCATCCTAGTGTGACGTTGATCTGCTTATCCATTCCAGATGCCTTGGCTGAGTCTTGTGGCTTGAGCAGGTCATTTCCTGTGTTCCTAAGCAGCATCCTTGTCCATACTAGCGTCGAGTGACTAGGAAATGCAAGCAGTGTCAACAACATACTTATATGAACAATATTAAAAAAACCGAGGTAATAAACTCAAGTGCTTGATATCCAACCAACATATATTAGTAGCTAAAAAAGCAAGCAGCCTCAAGTACCTGTTAATGTTTTCTTTCTGATTCTGAGTGGACGTCGTTTCCTGATTAACCTTGAGTTTCTTTTTAGGCCCGCCTGGTGCATCAACGTCATCATCATGACAGGCAGCAGCAGTAGCAGCGGCAGCTTTTTCGAGAGCTAATTTATCCAGATAACGAACCCAGGCATCATGGCCGCAAGGGGGCTTAACCAAACATTTAACCTTGTTCCTAAAAAATGGTTTGTATCTAGAAAATTCACACATGAATGAATCATCATTAATTAGTCGGTTTTATAAGAAGACAATTATAAGTACTACGAATTAATAATATGAAAAATGAAAAGAAAGAAAAAGGATGAATTACGCCTCCTCATCGCCCGCCTTATCACCGTCGTAGGAGCCCTCTTGTCGTCTTTTTTCTCTTTCTTCGCGTCGCCTAATCCTTTGTTTAAGAAAGTAGTTTGCCAGTCTTTCGGGAGTTACGACAAATTTCGACTTCAAATATTCTGCCCGTGTTAATGGTATTTCCTTCCCGCTGTATATCATATCAATATCAATATCATCATGTATATATATATTCATTCACATCAATCAATCATTATAAATATTCACTCCTTAATTGATATACAATATAATATGACTTCCAATAAATAAAATAAATTTAATATAAAAAACTATCATATCAATATCATCATGTATATATTCATTCACATCAATCAATGATTATACATATTTACTCCTTCGTTGATACAATTTAATATTACTGTATATAAATAACTTTAATAGAAGATAAATCCATCCATCCAACATCTTAATAATAATAATAATGAAGATAATAATGAAGAAGAAAAGTAAAATACCTTTTGTCGTCGTCGTTGTTGTTGTTGTTGTTGTTGTTGTTGCTGTTGTTGTCGATCGACTTTTGCTCCGCCATGTCTCCCCCACTTCGATTCCTTCCTTACTCCTCTTAATTTTAAGTTTTATTCTATTTTACAAGATTATTACATGAGATATGTCCCCTCGTCGGGTTAGGGTTTCGTTTCGTTTCGTTTCTTAATGGGTCGGGTCAGCTCCCTTTCTTAAACGCATCAAACTTTCCTTTATATACAACACCCCCTTCAAATATATATTACTACACATTATACACCAATTGTCTATTGTCTCATTAAAAACTTTACTAAGGAAACCGAGTAAGATAAAACTTAAATAAGGAAAAAAGAGTGCACCGTGTATAATGCTCCCTTCAATTCAACATATGTTTTTCAATCTTCGGAGCCCGATCTTGTAGTAACAACTGCTTGAAACTGCTTCAAGATGAGAACTTTATAAATAGGTCATCCAGGTTCTCACTTGACTTCATTTGTTGCATATATGTTTCTTATTCTTTTTTGTAGATCGTATGTTGAGAAGAATTTTGATGAAATGTGCTTTAGCCTATTACTACTGATGTAGCTTTCTTTGATCTGAGCTATGCAACCAACATCGTCTTCATAAATAGTCTTTGAGGTCCAAAATGCACTATTATGTATATACTTTCTTGAGATCTCATTTTCATTTTGGAACTTGTATTTCATCAGGACTTTATCTCTCTATATAACTACGAGAGGATATGTTATTGATTATGTGGCAATTATGTTTATTTGACACTTACGATTTTTGCTTAGGCGTCATTTTATCCTATTTTTTGATTTTTTTTTTCCTTTTTTTGTAACATTATTTGATTTAATATAGAGAAAATTACACTTTTGGTACCTCAACTTGATAACTTTTGCACTTTTAGTCTCCAAGTCAAAAAATTACAGTTTTCATACCTAAAGTTGGATTATTTTTTCACTTTTGGTACCACGCTCAAACAGCGTTAATTTTTTAACCGTTGGCCGTTACTTTCCTTCCGTTCCCTTCCCACGTGAAAAGCACGCGAGGGTAAATGAATATTATGATATATATTATACATATATAACAGAAAACAAACACACACAGAGTTAAAATTCCCAAATCGATACCCCAACTTTCTTTCCTCCCAAACCAATCATCAATGGTGAAGAACAAAAAAACCACCCTCAGTTGGAACTAAACGAGACAAGGATCATGATGCACAACCATGGTGATCGTGAATTAGGGTTTAATTTGGGGGAAAAGAAATTAGAGTTTGATTTGGGGGAAAAGAAGGCGGGAGAGGGAAGAGAGGGATATGATTTTTGGGGGGAAAATATGCGTGTATATACATATATAATCGACCGGGGGTGGCAAAAATACTATTTTACCCTCACGTGTTCGTCACGTGAGGGCGTTAACGGGAAAAATTAACGCCGTATGAGCGTGGTACCAAAAGTGAAAAAATAACCCAACTTTAGGTATGAAAACTGCAATTTTTTGACTTGGAGACTAAAAGTGCAAAAGTTGCCAAGTTGAGGTACCAAAAGTGTAATTTTCTCTTTAATATATGTCATGCGTATTGTCATGCTGTAATTATTTATTAATTATTAATTACATTTGGAAAACAAAAATCTCAACCATTTATTTAAATTTAATTTTTTTATATGGCATGTGTGTTGTCATGTGTAATATTTATTAACTATCAATTACTTTTGAAAATAAAATTTCAACCATTTATTTAAATTAATTAATTTTTGTATATAACTAAGAAAATATAATTTTGCTCTTATTAGATTTTTGATTATTTATCATTTTATCACAATATTTATCTTATTTTCATGTCATGCTCATTAGTCCAAGTCATAAGTTAATTAGTCGAAAATTTTTCAACCAATATCAATATAAAATCTTTAAAAATTGAAAATTTTGGTAAAAAAATGAGATCGTTGTCAATTATACAACTAAAGTTATTTTTTCTTTTATAAAGTATTAACAGATTTGTAATTGTATGATTACTTTAAGGGTTTTATTATATTTTTTGTTTAGTTATTTCTTTAATAATTAATTTACAATTTCAAAATCATTTATCATTTCTTTCTATATAACATAATTATGTGACATTCTTCTTCTTTTGTCATCTAATTTTTAGTAACGTTTTGTTGTTAAAACAAATTTTGTTAAGTTATATATATAGTTATATGTGTAATATAAAATTCAAAAATATTTAGTAATCATTCTACTGTAATATTTTATATAGATTTATTAGATTATAGTTTTTAATGATCTAAAAATATTTAAAATAACAAATATTATCTACTAATTATAATATTTCCGCTTAATTATTATAAAGTTACCGTCCAACAGACGGGTATAATCTAGTTTTATTTATTCCTTTGGTATTATGTATGTCCCTAGGATTTTTGCCTCGTAGAGGTTTCATTTATATTAAGTTGGAATTTTCACCAATTATGTTGTTTTGCTCATTTCCTTTTCGTGGATATTTATCTCTGAAATGGATTGGCATCCCACGTTTACTTTGAGCATGTGCATTTGATGCTCGTATATGTGACTTTGTCACTCCATTTGTATTTGTGAATGCATCTAGTAATTTATAGTATTTTGGACTTCATATGTGACCACTTTCAGGGTCAAGATTTGAAATTTGTGATGCAGTATAGTATTTCTTGTATTACCAGTCTTTTTTTGTTTTTTTCTCCCCCTAAGATTGAGAATACGTTTTTATCAAATTAGCAATCAGGATAAAATGTTGTAAATATATCATCAGTTGATGATTATAAGTATATCATATATATTGGGGATTAAAACCCAACGTATATAAACGCAATCGTCTTTTTGGTCCCAACTTGGTGCGATGTGGTGGTATTGGTATATATACAGCGTAACCAATAATTTTAAAGTGGGACGCATATGGTTATATTTAAGAGACCAATAGGGAGAATATGTTTTTTTTTTTTTTTTGTAAAGTAAACTTCATTCACAATCACCCTCGCAAAATCACAAGGGGAACAAACATATACATCACCTATGTAATATTGAATGTACACCAATCTTTCCAATTAATCTTTACATTCTTTGTCCTACAATTATACGATCTAAAATTCGAAGTCTTGATCTTCATCACAATATTCCTGGCATTGATTTCATTATTGGAGAACTTGTGGTCATTCCGTGTTTTCCATATGTTCCATATGTTCCAACATGTAACCATCACAATTCCTTTGAAGATATTCTTGGCCCGCTTGTCTAATCCCACATGGTTATGAACTTCAGCTAACTCTTTCATTGGTATTGTATTATTAGGACTTACCTTACACCAAGCATTTACCAGGTTCCACACATTCTTAGCTATTTTGCAATCTGTTAGATCCAGTTTTGGTGAAAACTGGAACGTCTCCAGTTGCATCTAGAGACAAGAAGTTTTGTCCAGAAGTCCAGTGTAACACCCGTCGTTTAAAAATATGGATTTCCAAAAAATTTCGCCTAACGACGTCAAAAGATAGCGGAAGTAAACTTTAAAAGACCAAACCAAAAGAATCTGTTTGGTTCATTTATTATTTGGTGTTACTAGCCATATCATCAAAATAAGTTCAATTGGAAACCCATCGGTTGTCCAATATTAAACAACCGATTACAATATCAATTCAAGACATAAGCATCTTAACATAAAACAAATGTCTAAAATGAGCAGCCACTATGGGTAAAACTATAGCCATCCTCAAATGCAATCTACCCATACGGCTAAGTAAATGAATGTCCCGAGTCATATACTTTAAAAATAATCTTAAGTTTCAAGCTTAAGCACATTATTAACTTTATGTGTTTTTATAACCTGCTAATTAAAGGAAACATTGCATAGATACTCATGGAAATTTCATGTAGTCACCTCTTTACCCACATTGTACGTGTACTTGATGACCCATTATGGGCAGTCCTTGACTCGACTAAATTTGGCTTAAACAAAATCATTGTATAATAGGCTTAACATTATTTAACATATTACTATTAGTTTAACCACCCTTAATGCTAGCTAACTAATCACAATGTTGATTTTAGACTATAGTGTTAACATCTTCATCTTACATGCAGTTTGATGTCAGGGTTGGATTGATTACATCTCACATAGATGATTTTGCAATCAAGTACATTCCCCGAAACAATAAATTTTTGGAAGGTACGAAACCTTCACAGTTGCTGGCTATAAAATACATATTGTGTTTTTCAATTTACAAGCCAATTTAGATAGGATTATGTCTAATTATGCGTAACACCGATTTAAAAAATAGTTTAATAACCGGTTAATCCAATTCTAACTCCAAATAATGTTTGCGTGATAATTTATAAAGAGGATTATGATCAATTATAGTTCCCATGAATGTAGGACAATGACTGGATACAACAAAACCATAATGGGTAAGATTATATCCAAACATTGACTATTTGCCTCGCTAGGAAGAAAATTACTTTAGGAACCCCTAACCTTTAGATATATATTTCTTTTTTTGTGCTTCCAAAAAGAGCCCCAGAAACATCACTTGCTTCTATTTATAGTCTTAAGCATCAATGGAACTGAAAATATCTCAAGTTATACGTTTACTTTTTATTTTCATACAAAGGAAGTCAGCTACCTTTCCTGTCCCAATTCTGCATATGACTTTTTATTCCTAGAGAGTTGTTATGTACAAACTTCATTTTCATATAACCTTATATTTCATTTCATTTCTTTTTTGCAGATATCTTAATGACCTTTATCGAGGATAAGAAAACCCGTCACTATAGCCCAATATATCATGAAAGAGGTATGTTTAATAAATCGTATTATGTAACCTACATCTAAAAAAGCTATTTATACAATTGGTTATCATATACATATTCTTTGTGATCTTTTAAGGCAAGAAATGTTATGGTAATCATGCTTTTAACATGAAAAGTGTTACTTAGCATTATAACTTATTCTTATGTAAAGTCACATACTTCTTCATTAGGGGAGCAGCTTCCTCGTCATTTAAGACCAAAGGAACAAGAGGGTGGACAAAGTAGCATCTATGCATGAGGAGGCGTTTCATAGCCAAATTTTAGATCTTTTCGGTATTTTTGGTTTACAACGTTCATGAAACCGAGAACTTAGTTTCCCATTATGATTGGAATGTTTAGTCTCGAGTCCTTCATAGCACAACACAACACAGTATGATTATTGAGTCCTCAAGAAAATTTTTGAAACTGAAATGTTAATCCAATATTTTGGAAACTTGTAATTTCTTGGATAGTTTATCCAATCAAATATTCCATCTTGGTCTTGACTTAATTTCTTGATTCGTATAGAATCATTATGATTTTTCTTTTTTGGTGTAAGTTAAATTTCTATGGGTAAAGGTTGTACCCTTGCGATCTTGATTCTTTATATGTATAATAACCCCCCAATGATCTACCCTTTACCAAATTAAGACCTTGACTCAATTTATCTTTTCCCTATATTATATAAATTTCTATGGGTAAAGGTTGTACCCTTGCGATCTTGATTCTTTATATGTATAATAACCCCCCAATGATCTACCCCAACAAATGTACAAAGTGAGATTCGAACTCTAGTGGAATACTCCACGGTCAAAGACCTTACCAATGGGCCACCACCCTATAAGCGTGAAATTAAAATTTCTAGATAGCAAATAACTACTTTCGAACTTTAAACTTAATTCTAAAAACAAGGGGCGTTTGGTTTGAGGATTTGAAATCCATATGTTTCTGGTTGACATAAAATGAGATGTGATTTGAAATGCTTGCATTTGTATAACTAATTCATATGGAAAGAAATAATCAACCTTTGTTAGTTCTATTTTATTTCCAGGATAACTTTGTAGGTATCATGTACATTTTTAAAATCACCAATTGTTGTCATAGCAGGCCCTCCAAATCTCTGGCATATGCCCACCAGCACCAAAATTTAACCCCAAACACCTAAGTTTCCAGTAATCTTCTGATTTCTTTTATGACCTTCGTCTCATCATCTAATTTATACAACTATAAGGATTCAGATTTAAACCAGCTTTCTATTGCTTACTTATAAAGAATATTATTTTCCATTGCCGTAGGAAATTGAAGCAAAAAAATGCAACTACAAGTTTTTATAACGACTCGGGTATCAATGCTAAGAAATTAAACAAAATTAGCGTTGGGAAAGTGGAAACTACCCACCCCAGATTGAAAATATCCTAAATAGACAATAGAGAGCACAATTTTGATCAGTTGATTTATATGTAGGTTCATTTGGGTTGGATTTAACTTAAACGGGTCAAATAGGTGAATCAAAAGTCAACTAAAAAGGAAATTTATTACGAGTATCAAATCAATCCAACGGCTTTCACATCTACTTGTGCTTCTTCGTCAAACTTGTAAAACATCACACTTATTATAGAAACCTTAGACATGTTTCAGTAACAGGCTGTTACAATTGTTCAAATGTGACCAACTCTGTAAAGTTCAAGTAAAACTACCCTGCAGTATACATTATTCAACAGGATCTCAAAGATACATAGCAATGAAGGAAAACAGCAAATAGATTAGACGGATTTCCTGGATACAAGTTCAAGCTCCCCTGGATCTCAAAAACATGAAGCAATTATACATGCTTCCGAAATTGAGTCCATCGCCAGCCTCTTGATCTTTGCTGACTGTCAGCCAAACCTAAAGGCCCCCAAATGTAGCCATCCACAACAACTTTGTCTCAATTCTTGGCATCATTTTCAAACCTCCATAAACCTCAACCATAAACTACTTAGCACCATAACAAATATCATTCACCAATTATTAACAACCAGTCTCTTAAAACTCAAAACGTACAAAAAAAATAACACGTTCAATAACATAATCACACGGCTCAAATAATCATGCACTGTTAATAATATCCTTCTCAGCATAATCCTGGACCTACCCTTCCTCGGCTATTACATGCCCCAAAATGAACACACAGTCCTTAATTGCATAACTACCAGCCTCACAATAAATCTATTTATTGCTAATTGTTATGAACTAAACCCATTTAATGAATCTGATGGAAGAAACTTATTAAGAGCAGGTTGCTGAAAAAATGACATCTAGGTTTGTCATTTGTGTGACCTGGAGATTGAAGAGCTCAGTCTGAGATCAGCTCAGACTGAAGATAACTGGCTTAAGCCAGGTAAACGTCAGCTTTAGAAACTTACTTGAAGTTGAAGAAAGGATATCTTTTAAAAGATAAGAATATATGAAGATCAAGATAGAGTCATAGAAGATATATGTGAATCCCTATTTAAGAATATATATTGTAAGCATGATAGATGTTGTGGGTGAACGGAAGTACATATTGACACTTTTGTGAAGTACATATCTCAGTTGATCAAGAATATAATCGGACAGTACCTGATGATGTCTCGTGCAATAAGCATCATCTTATAACCCTCTGACAAAATGCAGCCCTAGCAAATCCTCTTTCTAACTCCAATATATAATAACTTTTAGAATATATATTTTTCCAGAAAACCCAAACGTAACTTGTACAGAACAGAATAACATACATGAAACACGAAAATATCAATGATTCCGATATCAGGTAATTATAAAGCGGGAATCGCAACAAATGCTCTTTTCGTTCCAACTGAATTTGGGCTTTTCATATGAAGAAATAGATCGAAGACAGAGTAGAACATAACTACATATAAAGAACGATGGGACAAATAGATATAGGATTATAGTTCATTTGTCCAACCTCATTCCATCAAGAACTTACTTCCGGCAGGTGGCACCATCATGCAAGATGACAGCCTAATTTCATACGGCAAATTCAACCCACATGAAACATCGATTTTCTTCTGAACAAACCATAGAAAAACTAAGAAGCGCGTATCAATGACACTTGCAAGGAGGGTGCAAAGATATACATGCAAGCGATGACCAATCTCTTACATTATTAGAAGAAAATAAGAGACATGATGAAAGAAGAAAATACTAATGATTCCAGCAAAAGAGGGTATCAGATCATTATAAAGCAAGAATCGCAGCAAATGCTCTTTTCATTCCAACTAAATTTGGGCTTTTTATATGAAAAAATAGATTGAAGACACAATAGAACATAACTACATAGCAAGAACGATGGGACAAGATATAGGAATATAGTTCATTTGGCCAGCCTCATTCTATCAAGAACTTACTTCTGACAGGTGGCACCATCGTGCAAGATGACAGCCTAACTTCATACTTCAACCCATATGAAACATCTATTTTCTTCTGAACAAACCATAGAAAAACCAAGTACTGCACTACTGCATATTAATGACACATACAAGGAGGGTGCAAAGATATACCTGAAAGCAATGCCCAATCTCTTACATTATTAGATATGTTATTGCTCATTGTTATGAACTAAACCCTTAGTGAACCTGATGGACAAAACTTGTTAAGAGCGTGTTGCTGAATAAAAGACGTCTAGATTTGTGTACCTTGAAGATTAAAGAGCTCAGTGTGAGATCAGCTCAGACTGAAGGAAACTGGGCTAAGCCCAGTAAACATCAGCTTTAGGAACTTAGTTGAAGCCGATGAAAGAATATCTATAAAAGATCAGAGTATATGAAGATATATGAATCCCAAATTTAGTATATATATCCTAAGCATGATAGATGTTGCGGGAGAGATCGGAATATGTAGGCACTGACACTTTTCTGAAGTACATATCTCAGTTAATCACTTAATCAAGAATATAATCAGGACAGTACCTGACGAGGTTTGCATGCAATAAGCATCATCTTTATAACCCTGACTAAATATTCAACCCCATCAAAATCCTCCGTTCTACCTGCAATATATAATTTTAGAATACATATTGTCCTCGACACCACATACAAAGCGAACCCATGATTAGGCCGCATTAATCTATAAAGCAGAGAATTTGAATACTTTAAAAATGAGCGAACCAAGATAAGCAAAGTTAGATTAAAGGTCCTGCATCTCCTTTGTTCTGACCGACTTTCAGATTCAATCTACAGACATCTATTTATAGAAAAAATGTATACATGCACCATGAACGTGAACTCAAATCTTTAGATTTTATTTTGGAGACACCTAAAAACCGAAATAAGAGATTAATATAATCTGTAGACATGGCAAAACGGGCGCTGGGCAGTAATACATGGCTTTCAACAATCCAATCTGTGTGATTGTTGTGCATCCCCAAAACAGTAACTTGTACAAAACAAAATAAGAGACAAGATGAAAGAAGAAAATACTAATGATTCAAACATAAGAGAATATCGGATCATTATAAAGCGACAATTGCAGCAAATGCTCTTTTCATTGTAGAAATAGCATTTAAGGTTGCAACTAAGGAAGGCGTATCAATGACACATACAAGGAGGCTGCAAAGATATAGCTGCAACAGATTACAAAGTTCCATCCAGGAAACTCACACATTCATTTTCTCAAGAGCTTACTTCTGACAGGTGGCACCATCATGCAAGATGACAACCTAACTTCTTCCGTAAAATCAACCCACTTCAAACATCAATTTTCTTATGAACAAGCCATAGAGAAACTAAGGAGCGCGTATCAACGACACATACAAGGAGAGGGTGCAAAGATATACCTGCAAGCAATGCCCAAATCTCTTACCTTAAAAGAAAAAGAAAACAAAGGGTCAACCATATTAGAACAAAATCAAGCATACAGCTAGTTAGGTTCAAAAAAGAACAAACAGATTAACCACCCAACTTTGCCGAAACCCTAAATGAAGATAGCAATTAAAAACATAAACATCGAATTTTGAAAAGAAAAAAAAACTATAAGAAATGTTCATCGTGGGGTAACTTGCTGGCAACGAAAATAAATATCCTTCTTCAAGTACTTGATATGCAACAACAAAAATAAAAAGCAGCAATCATATGTATATAGGACCGGCTTCAGAACTACAATTAAACAGCAGCGGTCGTGAGATACAGAGTTCACATTCATAACGAAATCACAATTCATAGATAGCGTGTAAACACATCTTAATACATGAAACAGCTACTTCCAACAGAAGTTCAAGTTCAACCATCATGCACTGCGATAAAATATATTACATTATATAACTTCAACGGGAACAGGTAAACACGTAGCGATAAAGTAAACAGCACATTAAGCTCTTCTTTCCAGCTGTAATAGATTACCATAGTTCCACCCAGGAATAAAGTTCAAGTTCTTAAGGATCGATCTCAAAAGCAGCCACTTTCTTTTCCATCATATCATCCTAGTGTGACTTTGATCTGCTTATCCATTCCAGATGCCTTGGCTGAGTCTTGTGGCTTGAGCAGGTCATTTCCTGTGTTCCTAAGCAGCATCCTTGTCCATACTAGCGTCGAGTGACTAGGAAATGCAAGCAGTGTCAACAACATACTTATATGAACAATATTAAAAAAACCGAGGTAATAAACTCAAGTGCTTGATACCCAACCAACATATACTAGTGGCTAAAAAAGCAAGCAGCCTCAAGTACCTGGTGTTCTTTTCTTTGTGAGTGGACGTCGTTTCCTGATGAACCTTGAGTTTCTTTTTAGGCCCGCCTGGTGCATCAACGTCGTCATCATGACAGGCAGCAGCAGCAGCAGCAGCAGCTTTTTTGAGAGCTAATTTATTCTGATAACGAACCCAGGCATCATGGCCGCAAGGGGGCTTAACCAAACAATCAACCTTGTTCCTAAAAAATGGTTTGTATCTAGAAAATTCACACATGAATGAATCATCATTAATTAGTCGGTTTTATAAGAAGACAATTATAAGTACTACGAATTAATAATATGAAAAATATAAAAAAGAGAGAAAAAGGATGAATTACTCCTCCTCGTCGCACGCCTCATCACTATCGTCGGAGCCCTCTTGTCGTCTTTTTTCTCTTTCTTCGCATCGTCTAATCTTTCTTTAAGAAAGTAGTTTGCCAGTCTTTCGGGAGTTACGACAAATTTCGACTTCAAATATTCTGCTCGTGTTAATGGTATTTCCTTCATGCTGTATATCATATCAATATCAATATCATCATGTATATATATATTCATTCACATCAATCAATCATTATAAATATTCACTCCTTAATTGATATACAATATAATATGACTTCCAATAAATAAAATAAATTTAATATAGAAAACTATCATATCAATATCATCATGTAATATAAAACTATCATATCAATATCATCATGTATATATTCATTCACATCAATCAATGATTATACATATTTACTCCTTCGTTGATACAATTTAATATTACTGTATATAAATAACTTTAATAGAAGATAAATCCATCCATCCAACATCTTAATAATAATAATAAGGGAAAATTTCATGAAGAAGAAAGTACATACCTTTTTCGTCGTCGTTGTTGTTGTTGTTGTTGTTGTTGCTGTTGTTGTCGATCGACTTTTGCTCCGCCATGTCTCCCCCACTTCGATTCCTTCCTTACTCCTCTTAATTTTAAGTTTTATTCTATTTTACAAGATTATTACATGAGATATGTCCCCTCGTCGGGTTAGGGTTTCGTTTCTTAATGGGTCGGGTCAGCCTTTCTTAAACACTTTAGACAATTTAGGGGGTATGTTTGGTTGGTTATCAAATGTTACCTTTCTATTCTAATAACCCTTACCCCTTTCTTTCTTTTTTCTTTTTTACACTAACAATGCGGCGGTGGTCGTGACGGCGACAATGTGGTGGTGGGGGCGACTGTTGGTGACGGAGGCGGTGTCGAGTGGTGTAAATTATTGATGCAAAAGTAATTGATGTAAAGGGTTTATTGAGATATTTTGAAAGATAAACGATTGATAGTGTAATTTAATTATTAATGTTAAGGTGGTCGCGGAGATAAAATATTTTAAAAATTAAAATAAGGGGTTCCATGTGTAATACTACACAAGTTTCACTTGGTTCCAAAATAAGAGTTATTTTTTTATGATATATTATTAGATAATAACACCTTTATGAATTAGTAATGTGGGATCAGAGATATTTATATTAATAAACTAATTATGTACCGTAACGGGATACCTTTAAGCCATATAAATAAAATTTTTAAAAACCTAACTTTTTTAGTAAAATTTCTATAATTATTAGTTGGTTTGTTTAATCGAAATGGGGGAAACAACCTTCTTAAGCACACGTTTATAATACCTATTTTGGCTATTTCTAACCTCTACATTTAATATAACCTATTTTGCCCGGATATATTTACAAACCCAACTACGCCTTAAAAGTAAACTTCTAATACTACCATCTTTACGTCATTTACCTACTCACTCATGGCTGCCACCAACCCACCACCATTCGCCGTTCGCCGCCGTTGCCGCATCGCAATGCGGGTACCACGGTACTCAAGTATTCCCTTTTACATGTTTGTTTATATACATTTTTAATTAATTAGTATAGTATGTAGGTTTTAGGTAAAATAAAACAAGTATTAAAGTAAAACAAATAAAACAATAGGTTTCTCTTCACTGAAAATCACCGTGCATCATGAAAATCATCGTGCATCAATTGCTTCGTGAATCTTCGTGCATCAATTTAACCATGATCTAAGGGTCAAGATCTTGTCTTATTTGTTTTACTTTAATACTTGTTTTACAATACCAACCCCTATATAATTAAAAACAACAATTTATCACACCAGACACTCCTTGTTACGACTACCTATCGCATCTAATTATTGAATCGCTTGCCAGAATGTTCATTCCCTAACATTCTTAAATTTACAAATAACGTCAATAATGTTGACCACGTAGAGCATATGTTATGGTGCACCCATCAGAATCCGGAATGCCATGTCAGCACCACATCATTTTTCATCGTATAATCAGTTTTAAGCCGTTATGGATGCAGAACCATCCTAAACACAGAACACCATCTTTTTCAATTTTTTATTTACTTGTATAAATTACATAACTTATTTTCTAAACTACTTTTTATATAATTAATACATTTATATTTTGAGATTGTATTCATTTATTTTATTCGATGACCAATGATCAATGACAGGAATCATGATCACAACCAATTCCCATATAAACTGTCCAACGATGTTTTAACAATAGTTTTTTTTTACTTGCACTGTTCTTCATCTCCCTTTGACCCTTTCTGTCCTATAAGTCCTCTCATTAAGGCCTATCACAATAGGCACCTCATCCACACCTCTTCCACACTGTCACATCATCTTTTCTCTCTCCTCATCCACCTCTTCCATACTCACTCAATAACACCTCTTCCACAACTTTTCCATAACTCACAAACCCACATCTACCCCCACCATCTCGTCTCTTCTCGCATTCTCTTCGATGCAACAAAGCCTTAGGGGACTAAGAAGGCGGTCGACGATCACTCCCAATGTTCTTTAGTCAACTTTGTAGGAAAAGTGGAGACAAGGACAATAAGGCCTCTCACTAAGGCAACCTCATCCACACTGCCACATCAGTTTTTCTCTCTCTTCATCCACCTCTTCCACACTCACTCCCAATAACCCCTCTTCCACACCTCTTCCACAACTCACAAAAACCCACATCTGACCCCACCTCCTCTCTCTCTTTCTCGTCATTCTCCTCTCGATGCAACTAAACTTGGGAAAGCAAGTCGTTCGACGGATCACTCCCAATGCCTTCTTGGTCCGATGAGTGGTCGAAGAGGGGTCTACTAGCCCCTTAGGATAGTCCTACTATCTATCAATCTCTCTCCATCGAACACAAAGTTCCGATAACCACCACCCCATTAACAAATATACTTATAATTACCTCGCACTTCACACCATCAATCTGTCACCCGGCGCCAACGGTGAAGGTCCTGGTAACCACCAACACATCAGACCACCATCTTATACCGCTCATCTTCTAGTTATCTCGTCGGTTGAGTTATATAATATGATATATAAAGAGAAAACATAATATATATGTATAAATTATTTATAAAAAAAAGTAAAGGTTGGAAAGTTAACGCCGAGCATCGGCGTTCAGACAAAGAACCCCGATCCAAGGGTCGGCGCGAGAAGGAGGGGGATGGTGAGTGGTCCGGTGCCGGATTGCCATGTAGGATTCGGGGTCGGGGTCAGCCTCCCATACCCTATGCTCTTAAAGGTAATACATCAATACATCTCAACAACAAGAGCAAATGGGTTGTTGGCATCATGCTTTCAGTGACATTTGTGAAACTCGCTCTGTGTATATATTGTCGCTCATTTACCAATGAAATTGTCAAAGCCTATGCTCATGACCATTTTTTGTCACATAAGTTTTTCAATGTACTCTTTGGATGGCCCCTCTTTAATAATATATATTAAGACTAGTGCTCAGGTCCGTCCAATGGACGGATAGTCTCAAAATATATTAATCAAATATCACAACTTAATCAATACGAAAGCTAAAGAAGAAACATATGAAAATTAACTCCATATAAATATTGATTCCAGTTTACCCTTTTTTTCCCAACTTTAGTTAAATAAAAAATTTCAGTTTGTTATATCTAAACTTACTACAAACACAAACAACAATTTTAGACTAAACGATTTAGAGTTAAGCTCAACAAAAAGAGAAACAAAAAGTGTACAGTATATAATTTGAAAAATACATACCAATTCATCAACAAAGACCATCTCGAACGTTTTGATTTTCTTCGGGTTGTTCCAATCCGAAACAGTCCATACATGCACAACACGGAGTCGTAGATGATGGTTAACATGTGTTGGCTTAAGATCTTCAAGATGAACTAATGTGGTCTTATTTTTTGTTGTTGAAGAAGAAGCCATAATGAACCTATAATGGAAAACAAACTAAATTAAAAGAGATAATAATAACAATAACATAAGAATTCAATGTTAAATAATAATAATAATGATTAAATATGAACAAAGTATATAAATAAAAAAACCTTTTTGGTAGTCGATCGTAGGGTTTTTTTTTGTGGTTTTTTTTTTTGAAAATATGTGAGGGTTTTTTCTATGTGGTATATATAATAATAATAATAATAATAATAATAATAATAATAAAGATTTTTTTATAAGATTTAATAACTGCGATGCTTTGAAAAAGGCTAATGCAATACGAAGTATTTTAAGAATGAAACAAAAAATAGAGCGCCATGGTATTTTTTTATAAGATTTTTTTATTAAAGGTCGGCCATTTATTAAATAAATATTAAAAAAATAGAGGATTAATAAGGAGAGAGTATTAGGCTAAAGGAGGGGGATTAGGGTGCCAAGTGTACCCCCAACCCCCTCTTTTAATTATATTATAGATAGATAGATAACATGTGTTAATGTAATATGTGACATTTGATACCATCGAAAATGATCCATCATTGTACTCAGATAGAAAACTGCTTATACGATTATTGTATATCTATATATATACTAAAGTAGAATGAAAGTTGCTTCTTTAGCACTTCATTCATTAGTAATATGATATTAAAGTGAGCTTAATTACTTTTGTTTAGTTATAATACATAATTCCATTAGCCCAACCCAAAACACACCATAATTGAAATTAAACCAGTAAATAAGCTATAATAATGTTGATGTTGGTCATACTCACTGTTTCAATTTCCACCATTATTACTCTAAAATTTCTTTTAAACATTAACATACCGGTTGTTTCAATACATCTTTCCTAATCTCAACAAGGTAATTTGTGTATTTCATTGATTATTACTTTATTAGTAACTCACTATTTTGTTATTGCTCAATTTTATTATTATATTGGTTCATAATCTGGATTTGTTTTTTTTTGATGATATATATATAATATATCTGATTATATATGTGAGTAGAGATGAAGAAATCCAAGCGTTCCAAATGTTGCAGAATGACAATAACAAAAAAGGTAATTGGATGGGAACCAGAGGTAGTAAAATTCGTTTTATATATATAATTAAAAGTAGCGGATTCTAAGAGTTGTTTCAAAATACAGATGTTGGTGGATGAGTGTGGGGTTGTTTTTGAAGAGAGCATATGTTGTTCATGCTAGAGAATGAAGATGAAACATACACTGCGTATGGGCATTGTCAAATTTTTTAGAAACTTTTCTTTAAAAAGTTTTCATGTTTGTTTTGTTGATGGTTGTGATGATGGTTTTTAATTAACTGTTTGTTGTTTATGTGATTTTGCTTCGTCCCTCAATCTGATTCCAGAAATTTTATAGGAAAATGAGGTCGCAAGTTATCTCCTTCTAAACATATATTGTTTTTTTTTTTCATTTTATTCCATTTTTTTGTGCTAAAGATTTTTCTTATTTGATATCAAAGAGTGTGACATACATATACATTTTAGAGCCCAAGTCTAATGTCCCTCATGAGCATAATAATTGAGTATTTGTTTTATTATTTTTGGGAGTGTCTCCGGTTTGATTTTATAACATTGTGAAGAAAAAGTGTTTATAAGTGTACCTTTTCTATGAAACAAGGGCATTATCGCGAGTGAAATACACTATGGTTGCTGTACTTTGTATTTTCAAATATCATGCTTCTTACTTTAAGTTTGTATTTATGTTGGATATGTAGGATTTTTAAAAATCACACGAGGCTTTGGACAGATCATTGATGAGACTATCAAAGCTCTTTGTAACACCGAACTATATAAAAATATAGATTTCAAAATTTTTCTTAAAAACACAGAGTATTGCGGAAGTTTCCATCAATTATTACATTTCCAAAATAAAAATGTTCAACTTAAATGACGGTGTTACTCGTCGGATCTAACCATAATCAAATGAAACCCATAAACGCTGAAAGGAAAAACAGGACATTGATAGAAACGCTAGGACGATGCTTGCTGATTCAGGGCTTCCTGTTACTTTCTGGGGGGAGGCAGTGAATACAGCTTGTCACATTTTAAATCGGGTTTTAACAGTTAAACGGTTCAAGAAAACTTGTTATGAACTTTTGCACAACAAAAAGCCTAATTTGCAAAATGTTGAGCCATTTGTTGTTCCTTGTACTTTTCTTAGTACTTCCTCAGAAATTTGATCTAAATCTAGGAGGGTTTCTTTTTAGGCTATGTACCTAGTACACCAATTCGCGTGTGTACAATCAGAAAATTGGCAAAGTAAATTTTGGTACAAATGTGGTCATTGTCAGTCATAAACCTGCTGTACACATTGGTCCTGCTAATGACTTCGATTATGATGGTGTCTTCACCTCTTTTCGTGGTCCTGTTTCTTTTTCAGGCGTTCCGATTGTGGAAGATGTAGTTACTCTACATGATCCATTTGAAGGTGGGCCGGTACCTGTTTCTTCTCCTGTTTCTTCACCATTCATTAAGCCTGCTTCTAAATCTGGAGAATCAAGTGGATCCAAAGAAGCAGATTCTACCTTAGAGACTGCTCCTAAAGATCCTACTGATCCTTTACATATACCTCTACCTGATACTCCCTTCTATGATACTGATGACACGGAAGGTGAAAATCAGGAGGAGCCTAAAACTCCAGAGCAACATGTGCAGACTAACTTGGGAATGATCTTACAGTCGATACGGTTCCTCAAACAAGAGTCAACAAGGATAATCCAGTAGAGCAAATCATTGGTGATGCTTCTGCCTCTGTTCGCACGAGAAATCAGAATAGGAAAAATTTGTCAAGTATGTTTGCTGAAATTAAGGATACTGGGGCAATTACTTGGTACTTGTACTTTTGCTTCATCTCTCAGATAGAGCCTAAAAATGTTGGAATGGCTCTTAAAGATCCGTCATGGGTTGAGGCGATGCAAGAAGAATTGGCTCAGTTTAGAAATCTTGATGTATGGAAGTTAGTTGACTTACCTCCGGGTGAATCTCCTTTATCAACGCGATGGGTTTTTCGTTGTAAAAAGGATGACAAAGGTGTAGTCACTCTCAATAAGGCTCGGTTGGTGGTTAGAGGATTTGAGCAACAAGAAGGCTTCGATTACGATGAGACATTTGCACCAGTAGCTAGACTTGAAGCTATTCGATTATTTCTGGCATTTGCTAGTTATAAGGTATAAAGGTGTATCAACTTGACGTAAAGAGTGCCTTTTTGTATGGAAATAAGAGAAGAAGTGTATGTAGATCAACCTCCGGGGTTTGAGGATCCAGACTTCCCTAATAAAGTATATCGTCTTGATAAGGCTCTATATGGTTTACATCAGGCTCCTCGGTCATGGTATGAAAAACTGTCTACTCATCTGCATGAAAATGGTTTTACTAGAGGTTCTATTGACAGCACGTTGTTTATCAAATAGGAAATCATTGGTGATGCTTCTGCCTCTGTTCGCACGAGAAATCAGAATAGGAAAAATTTGTCAAGTATGTTTGCTGAAATTAAGGATACTGGGGCAATTACTTGGTACTTGTACTTTTGCTTCATCTCTCAGATAGAGCCTAAAAATGTTGGAATGGCTCTTAAAGATCCGTCATGGGTTGAGGCGATGCAAGAAGAATTGGCTCAGTTTAGAAAGCTTGATGTATGGAAGTTAGTTGACTTACCTCAGGGTGAATCTCCTTTATCAATGCGATGGGTTTTTCGTTGTAAAAAGGATGACAAAGGTGTAGTCACTCGCAATAAGGCTCGGTTGGTGGTTAGAGGATTTGAGCAACAAGAAGGCTTCGATTACGATGAGACATTTGCACCAGTAGCTAGACTTGAAGCTATTCGATTATTTCTGGCATTTGCTAGTTATAAAGGTATAAAGGTGTATCAACTTGACGTAAAGAGTGCCTTTTTGTATGGGAAAATAAGAGAAGAAGTGTATGTAGATCAACCTCCGGGTTTGAGGATCCAGACTTCCCTAATAGAGTATATCGTCTTGATAAGGCTCTATATGGTTTACATCAGGCTCCTCGATCATGGTATGAAAAACTGTCTACTCATTTGCATGAAAATGGTTTTACTAGAGGTTCTATTGACAGCACGTTGTTTATCAAAAGGAAAGGGAAGGACTACTTGCTTGTACAGGTTTACGTCGATGATATTATTTTTGGTTCATCTGATAAGAATATGTGCAAGGAGTTTGAGCAGAGCATGAAGGCTAAGTTCGAAATGAGTGTTATGGGGGAATTAACTTTCTTCCTTGGATTACAGGTGGATCAACTGAAGGATGGAGCGTTGTTATTAAACTAAAACAGAAGCAGTATATGACCGTTTCACAAAGATTCTTGCTGTTTTCGAAAGACTATTTATTCGAGATAATGCGACTGTGGAGCGTAGATAAAATAGTATGCCATATGTGAACCATAAATATACTCCTACTATTATCATTAGGACTAATCAATCTAGTATTTTTGGGTGTCTGGTCGCTAGGATAAAAAAAAACAATAAGAATGATATTGTGAAGCGCTGGTACGCAGTGACTGAAGGAATCGAACTATCATGTGTACAACATTTATGGGTGGCTTAGTCTTATTAGTGGTTCGTTGTGATGATACTTGAAACGTAGAGTATATTCGTCACAGATCCAGAACAAATTAATCTGTTGCTCGTGTAGTGTATATGTGACTTGATATTACAAGGCTAATCCGGAAGAAAGATAACTAACATATGTGAACGAGGGCGTGTCGGACGGGAATGGATTACTTCTTTTAGATTATGTTGGTGAAAGGTCCTAGCGCACGGTCTAGAGGCTCCTGATGGTATTCCATTTAAGATGTGTGTGAAATAACAATAGAGCTAATAGCTAAAACATATAATGCGATATGTGATTCGGATTATCGGGGCATGGTGGCTGCAGTCTCAGAATAGAATAGGCATAAGTGAAACATGCAACGTCAGTGTTTTGGCAATTGTCCAGCTTTAGGTGAGGGGAAATGTGACTAAACTTTGGACTATTACATTTACTTTCAACACCCTCTCTAAATGTCATAACCTTTCACTCCATACTCTTGCTGTGTTTCTCCAATTGCATCATAGTCACATTTGTCACCTGTTTATTTTGCCCAATATGTCCTGAGTCAACCTCACCCTTCACCACTCCTTTAACAGCCATATGAGGCTGCTCCTCATATGTTTCTTCTTCCTTCAACTTCACATATTGAAAAGAGATGGACTCGATATCAGTAACAACAGTTACCTCTTTGGGACTGCATAACTCAGACTTGTTCTCGGTTATCATCTGTGGGATGGATAGCAAATTCTTCTTCATCCCAGGCACGTGATACACCCCCATTAATTCCAGCTTACTATTCTTATCATCAGAAGGAAACACAACCTTACCGGTATGAGCAATTTGATAGCATGAGTGATCAGCAAACACTACTACCTTGCTGCCTTCGTACTTCATCGGATTAGTCAGCCTTCTCTCGTCGCCAGTGACATGACTCGAACAACCCGAATCAATTATCCAGTCAGCAAGTCGATTAGTGTGTGATTCTGGTGTGGCTATGAAAGCTGAAGGTCCCAAATTCTGGAATTCATCCCTACTGCTTGACTCGCTCTATCTATTTTCCTCACCTGGTTGTTCTTCTTCAATGGCGGCTAGGGCTTGAACATCCCATTCCTCTTCTTCGACGATAGCTTGATTCCCCTCTTCTTGTCGTTTCGATCTACAATCCCTGGCCATATGGCCACGACGACCACGCTCATAACAATTGTACGGGAATCATTTGCTAGAGCTTCTCATTCGTCTTTGTACGCTTTCATCACCATCACTGCTATTATCTTCTTCTGAGGAATCAGAGTGCCCTCTCTTAGACTGGGCTTCTCTTTTATTGTTGCTTCTGTTGGGCTGTGACCAAGACTTGGACTTCACACAACTCTTTCCTTTCTCTTTGCTCACATACAAAGCCTCTTCCTCCAGGTTTGGCGTTACAATGACTGTCATTTCTCCCAACTGCTTCGACAGTGATTCTTGACTGGCCAATAGATTCTCAAATTCACTTAGGGTTGGCTGGGTGGGCCACCCTTGAACGGCTGCAACGAAACTATGATACTCGGTTGCAACCCGTGTATAATGATACGCTTCATCCTTGCTTCACCAATTTTTGATTGTGGATCCAACTCTCCTATCTCACGACACAAGGTTTTAATCTTGTGGAAATACTGTGGGATTGTTAAATCCCGTTGAGACATCGACAATAGCTTGTTTTCTAAGAGTTGAAGCTTTGTATCATTTTTCTTAGAAAACAAGGTAACAAGAATGTCCCAAGCCTCCTTTGGCGTCTCACAATCTCTGATGTGTTCGAGCACTTCATCTTCAACAGTAGTCTTTAAAACAAACATGGCTTTCCCGGCTTTCACCTTCCATTTCTTCAGGGAGCCATTCTGATCTTCACGAGCAGGTGATGTAGTATCCGAACCGTTCACGACCTCCCACAAGTCTTGACCTTGAAGGTAAGACATCAAACACGTAGACCACGTGTTATAGTTCGTGTTGTTCAACTTCTTTACACCACCGACCAGACTTATCTCTGCCATTTTGATAGTTTGGCTCTGATACCACTTGTTAAATTGATAAAGCAATTAGATGGACACACTGATTATACACTGACTTTTAATATTGTGAAAAAGTAACACAAAGATGGAAATGGAATTCACTTTACTGCATTTCATAAAACTAAAAGAAACAGGGCCTATAAATAGGCATACATACCACACTATTCCCACTAACCTACACTGCCACTACTTTGCAAAAATAAAGCCACGATTTCTTAACCATCCTAAATAACCGGTCAACTAGTTTGACTCCTTCTTGATGACACAAATAACCAAACTTAATCAACTAGACTATCTAAACAAAAATAATAAACTAATAGTAAAATACTAAAGAAAAACAAATGTGACTAAACTTTGGACTATGACATTTACTTTCAACTGCGCCGCACCTCCCAAGTGGTGCGTCTCATATCGGGCTCCATTCAAAAATCAAGTTTCCCAAACTGGGCAGTGGTGCGCCGCACCACCCATTTGGTGCGTCGCACCTTAGGTGCCGACCAGCAAAATCAATTTCAAACTTGCTCTAAACGATTCCCATTCGATCTCCAACCCTTAGCCCGACCTGGAGACATAAAATTGACCTCTTTGACAACACTTTTGATGACTTTAATCTATCAATCAATCCTTTAATCCTTTACGACATAAATAAATCATTGAATCACCCAAAAGCATGAAATCAATGATCAACCAATTAATTAACCCAACCCAAACCCTTATGGCCTGGATTAAGACTAATATAAGACTCCAACATTCAGATCTCAAATGGTAAATACTCATATTACCTGTAGATCGCTATAGGGAAGCAAAATACTAGACCAAACTCTCTCGAAGAGTCACATTTGAAAGCTGCGAAAAGGATTCTTCGTTATGTGAAGGCCAAGCCTCGTCTAAGGCTTTGGTATCCCATGCATGGTTCCTTTGAATTCAAAGCTTATACTGATTCGGATTATGGTGGCTGCAGTTCGGATAGGAAATCAACGTCAGGTGGATGCCAGCTTTTAGGGGGGAGAATTATATCGTGGCAGTGCAAAAGCAGACATCTGTTGCACAGTCTACCTGTGAAGCAGAGTACATAGCTGCTGGTCAATGTTGTTCTCAGGTACTTTGGATACAGCAACAATTGCGCGACTATGGTATGGATATCTCTGACTCTCCTATTTGTATTGATAATAAGTCTGCCATAGATATTACTAAGAATCCGAAAAACTTTAAAGTCACCAAGCACATAGATAAAGCATCACTTTTTACGTGACTGTTTTGAGAAAAAGCTTATTAATTTAGAAAAGGTTGTTACTGATGATAACCTTGCTGATCTTTATACTAAAGCTTTTGATAGACTTCGTCATGAGTTGTTATATCAACTCAATGGTATGAAGAATGCCGAGTAGTTTCTCTCAAAGAACTTAAATTTTCCTTTCGAGTCTTAGTAGTTTAAGTCGTATATAGATAGTGTCAAAAAATAAATATAAAAAAAATAAAATAAAATAAATAAAAAAAAAATAAAATAAATAATATTACTGCACTACATGATTAGACGTGAAGATACTTTAGCTTTTAAGCCTACTTAATTGTACTTTAAAATGCTCAGTTCAGTGATACCATTATATGATGTATCGATAGGCACAAAGTACCAAGGTTTCCTTATAATCTGATCTTAAATGTATACAATGTTCTTATGGGAAACGTATTCAGATATATGGCTGAGAATACTTGTTCTTAAAATAGACAAGTCCTTTAAATCTTATGAAAGATCTTGCATTATAATTATGTATATTTGGTCTTTATAAAGAAGGTCTCGGGTACATATATGTGTATGTATTGCTTTTTCGGATGTATATTTGTGACAAGATATGCAAATATCTAAATAAATCTGTTGAAAATATGAAGCTAATGTGGCCTTTGAGATTCGAACAAGTAAGTCCTTGGGGTGTCTTTGTATACCCAGCCTACCTAAAGTTTTCAACTTGGGATAGGTTGTCAGAAAGTTCGCTACACGGGTCTCATAGAAAGTCACGGGTTTTCATAAGTGCTTAAAATAAATGTCACAAATATGCAAGTACTTGGCATTATGCAATGTTGAGTATATTTCCGTACGTGAGTCAAGTTATGTCGCTTTCCGCGTGAGGAATCACCGACCTGTCACCGCTGACTTGATTCTTAAAGACTTTCTCACTTTACTCACCAAATGTCTTAATCTTAGTGCTTGTTTCGATTGTGAGAGTGTATCTGAATATGGGGCACATAAGTTCGCAAACTAAACTTGTGGCATGAGTAACTTACTAGGTTACATGGTGACTGTCCTTGGCTCAAGTAATACGAAAGTGCCACAAACCAAGGAGGGCCAGATGTGAAAGTGAAACCAAAAGAAAAAAGGAGACTGGAAGTACCGAGTGTTAAGAGGACAAACATATTGGTAATCGTTTTTGGATCACTGTTCATAACTAATAATAAGAGAATTATTTCTCGCAGTCAGGCTTATGTAATTGCTTTAAATCTGATCTAAGTTGAGCAAGCACAGTCTACTAACCACAATAAGTCACATGCTAAATAATGAATAAACATTATAAGGTATCAACCTATGTGTGTATTAGACTAGTTGTATTTAGTTCACTGTAATTTTATTTCTATGTACGTTTTTTCACTGATGTTATGAACTTTTGCACAACACAAAGCCCAATTTGCAAAATGTTGAGCCTTTTGGTGTTCCTTGTACTTTTCTTAAAGTTCTTCCTCAGGGAAAATTTGATCCTAAATCTGAGGAGGGTTTCTTTTTAGGCTATATACCCTAGTACACCAATTCGGCGTGTGTACAATCAGAAAACTGGCAAAGTTAATTTTGGTACAAATGTGGTAATTGTCAGTCATAAACCTGCTGTACACATTGGTCCTGCTAATGACTTCGATTATGATGGTGTCTTTACCTCTTTTCGTGGTCCTGTTTCTTTTTCAGGCGTTCCGATTGTGGAAGATGTAGTTACTCTACATGATCCATTTGAAGGTGGGCCGGTACGTGTTTCTTCTCCTGTTTCTTCACCATTCATTAAGCCTGCTTCTAAATCTGGAGAATCAAGTGGATCCAAAGAAGCAGATTCTACCTTAGAGACTGCTCCTAAAGATTCTACTGATCCTTTACATATACCTCTACCTGATACTCCCTTCTATGATACTGACGACACGGAAGGTGAAAATCAGGAGGAGCCTAAAACTCCAGAGCAACATGTGCAGACTAACTTGGGAAATGATCTTACAGTCGATACGGTTCCTCAAACAAGAGTCAACAAGGATCATCCAGTAGAGCAAATCATTGGTGATGCTTCTGCCTCTGTTCGCACGAGAAATTAGAATAGGAAAAATTTGTCAAGTATGTTTGCTGAAATTAAGGATACTGGGGCAATTACTTGGTACTTGTACTTTTGCTTCATCTCTCAGGTTGAGCCTAAAAATGTTGGAATGGCTCTTAAAGATCCGTCATGGGTTGAGGCGATGCAAGAAGAATTGGCTCAGTTTAGAAAGCTTGATGTATGGAAGTTAGTTGACTTACCTCCGGGTGAATCTCCTTTATCAACGCGATGGGTTTTTCGTTGTAAAAAGGATGACAAAGGTGTAGTCACTCGCAATAAGGCTCGGTTGGTGGTTAGAGGATTTGAACAACAAGAAGGCTTCGATTACGATGAGACATTTGCACCAGTAGCTAGACTTGAAGCTATTCGATTATTTCTGGCATTTGCTAGTTATAAAGGTATAAAGGTGTATCAACTTGACGTAAAGAGTGCCTTTTTGTATGGGGAAATAAGAGAAGAAGTGTATGTAGATCAACCTCCGGGGTTTGAGGATCCAGACTTCCCTAATAGAGTATATCGTCTTGATAAGGCTCTATATGGTTTACATCAGGCTCCTCGGTCATGGTATAAAAAACTGTCTACTCATCTACATGAAAATGGTTTTACTAGAGGTTCTATTGACAGCACGTTGTTTATCAAATGGAAAGGGAAGGACTACTTGCTCGTACAGGTTTACGTCGATGATATTATCTTTGGTTCATCTGATGAGACTATGTGCAAGGAATTTGAGCATAGCATGAAGGCTAAGTTCGAAATGAGTGCTATGGGGGAATTAACTTTTTTCCTTGGACTACAGGTGGATCAACTGAAGGATGGGTTTTTATTCATCAGACCAAGTATGTTCAAGATCTTCTTACTAGGTTTCGGATGACCGATGCTAAAGATGCAATTACTCCGTGTGACAACAGACGAACTTAACGACAGAAAGTGTGTTCGGGAGTTTTTTGAGAAAATAACAATCAAACAAACGATCTCAACCCTTCGATAAGATATCGAATGGCTCTGATACCACTTGTGAGTTGAACGTAAGAAGCATTGGAGGGATGTTCTATTGTTTGGTGATCACTGATGATTACTCAAGGTACTCATGGGTATTTTTCTTGAAGACAGAATGGGACATATCAACTTTCGGAAGATGAATGAACTTGTTAGTCTTGGATTAGTTGAAGGTGTTCCAGTTAAGAAGTTTGGGATGGAAGATAAATGTGTACCGTGTTTGAAAGGTAAGCAACACAAGAATCCTCACAAACCAAAGGTGCACAACACTATATCCAAACCATTCGAACTACTTCATATGGATCTCTTTGGTTCTGTGAACGTAAGAAGCATTGGAGGGATGTTCTACTGTTTGGTGATCACTGATGATTACTCAAGGTACTCATGGGTATTTTTCTTGAAGACAAAGGACGAGACCGCCAACCGGTTTATGGATTTTGTTAGACAAGTTGAGAATGTCCATGAAATTAAAGTTAAGAGAATCAGGAGTGACAATGGCACTGAGTTCAAGAATAATACTCTTACGGTTTTTTGCTTGACCAAGGGTATTCAACATCAATTCAGTGCACCGCATGAGCCACAGCAGAATGGAGTAGCTGAAAGGAAAAACAGGACATTGATAGAAACGGCTAGGACGATGCTTGCTGATTCAGGGCTTCCTGTTACTTTCTGGGGGAGGCAGTGAATACAGCTTGTCACATTTTAAATCGGGTTTTAACAGTTAAACGGTTCAAGAAAACTTGTTATGAACTTTTGCACAACAAAAAGCCCAATTTGCAAAATGTTGAGCCTTTTGGTGTTCCTTGTACTTTTCTTAAAGTTCTTTCTCAGGGAAAATTTGATCCTAAATCTGAGGAGGGTTTCTTTTTAGGTTATGTACCTAGTACACCAATTCGGCGTGTGTACAATCAGAAAACTGGCAAAGTAAATTTTGGTACAAATGTGGTCATTGTCAGTCATAAACCTGCTGTACACATTGGTCCTGCTAATGACTTCGATTATGATGGTGTCTTTACCTCTTTTCGTAGTCCTGTTTCTTTTTCAGGCGTTCCGATTGTGGAAGATGTAGTTACTCTACATGATCCATTTGAAGGTGGGCCGGTACCTGTTTCTTCTCCTGTTTCTTCACCATTCATTAAGCCTGCTTCTAAATCTGGAGAATCAAGTGGATCCAAAGAAGCATATTCTACCTTAGAGACTGCTCCTAAAGATCCTACTGATCCTTTACATATACCTCTACCTGATACTCCCTTCTATGATACTGACGACACGGAAGGTGAAAATCAGGAGGAGCCTAAAACTCTAGAGCAACATGTGCAGACTAACTTGGGAAATGATCTTACAGTAGACACGGTTCCTCAAACAAGAGTCAACAAGGATCATCCAGTAGAGCAAATCATTGGTTATGCTTCTGCCTCTGTTCGCACGAGAAATCAGAATAGGAAAAATTTGTCAAGTATGTTTGCTGAAATTAAGGATACTGGGGCAATTACTTGGTACTTGTACTTTTGCTTCATCTCTCAAATAGAGCCTAAAAATGTTGGAATGGCTCTTAAAGATCCGTCATGGGTTGAGGCGATGCAAGAAGAATTGGCTCAGTTTAGAAAGCTTGATGTATGGAAGTTAGTTGACTTACCTCCGAGTGAATCTCCTTTATCAACGCGATGGGTTTTTCGTTGTAAAAAGGATGACAAAGGTGTAGTCACTCGCAATAAGGCTCGGTTGGTGGTTAGAGGTTTTGAGCAACAAGAAGGCTTCGATTACAATGAGACATTTGCACCAGTAGCTAGACTTGAAGCTATTCGATTATTTCTGGCATATGCTAGTTATAAAGGTATAAAGGTGTATCAACTTGACGTAAAGAGTGCCTTTTTGTATGGGGAAATAAGAGAAGAAGTGTATGTAGATCAACCTCCGGGGTTTGAGGATCCAGACTTCCCTAATAGAGTATATCGTCTTGATAAGGCTCTATATGGTTTACATCAGGCTCCTCGGTCATGGTATAAAAAACTGTCTACTCATCTGCATGAAAATGGTTTTACTAGAGGTTCTATTGACAGCACGTTGTTTATCAAATGAAAGGGAAGGACTACTTGCTCGTACAGGTTTACGTCGATGATATTATCTTTGGTTCATCTGATGAGACTATGTGCAAGGAATTTGAGCATAGCATGAAGTCTAAGTTCGAAATGAGTGCTATGGGGGAATTAACTTTTTTCCTTGGACTACAGGTGGATCAACTGAAGGATGGTTCTTTATTCATCAGACCAAGTATGTTCAAGATCTTCTTACTAGGTTTCGAATGACTGATGCTAAAGATGCAATTACTCCCATTCAGACTAATCATGGCTGTGTCCTGATAAAACTAATGATCCAGACGTCGATGCAACTCAATATCGGCTATCATTGGTTCTTTGATGTATCTGACGGCTTCACGTCCAGACATTACCTTTGCTGTTTGTATGTGTGCTAGATATCAGGCTAATCCGAAAGAGTCACATTTGAAAGCTGCGAAAGGATTCTTCGTTATGTGAAGGCCAAGCCTCGTCTAGGGCTTTGGTATCCCATGCATGGTTCCTTTGAATTCAAAGCTTATACTGATTCGGATTATGGTGGCTGCAGTTCAGATAGGAAATCAACGTCAGGTGGATGTCAGCTTTTAGGGGAGAATTATATCGTGGCAGTGCAAGAAGCAGACATCTGTTGCACAGTCTACTGTGAAGCAGAGTACATAGCTGCTGGTCAATGCTGTTCTCAGGTACTTTGGATACAGCAACAATTGCGCGACTATGGTATGGATATCTCTGACTCTCCTATTTGTATCGATAATAAGTCTGCCATAGATATTACTAAGAATCCGAAAAACTTTAAAGTCACCAAGCACATAGATATAAAGCATCACTTTTTACGTGACTGTTTTGAGAAAAAGCTTATTCATTTAGAAAAGGTTATTACTGATGATAACCTTGCTGATTTATACACTAAAGCTTTTGATAGACCTCGTCATGAGTTGTTATATCAACTCAATGGTATGAAGAATGCCGAGTAGTTTCTCTCAAAGAACTTAAATTTTCTTTTCGAGTCTTAGTAGTTTAAGTCGTATATAGATAGTGTCAAAAAAAAAAAAAAAAAAAAAAAAAAAAAAAAAAAAAAAAAAAAAAAAAAAAAAAAATTACTGCACTACATGATTAGACGTGAAGATACTTTAGCTTTTAAGCCTACTTAATTGTACTTTAAATGCTCAGTTCAGTGATACCATTATATGATGTATCGATAGGCACAAAGTACCAAGGTTTCCGTATAATCTGAACTTAAATGTATACAATGTTCTTATGGGAAACGTATTCAGATATATGGCTGAGAATACTTGTTCTTAAAATAAGCAAGTCCTTTAAATCTTATGAAAGATCTTGCATTATAATTATGTATATTTGGTCTTTATAAAGAAGGTCTCGGATACATATATGTGTATGTATTGCTTTTTTGGATGTATATTTGTGACAAGATATACAAATATCAAATAAATCTGTTGAAAATATGAAGCTAATGTGGCCTTTGAGATTCGAACAAGTAAGTCCTTGGGGTGTCTTTGTATACCCAGCCTACCTAAAGTTTCCAACTTGGGATAGGTTGTCAGAAAGTTCGCTACACGGGTCTCATAGAAAGTCACGGGTTTTCATAAGTGCTTTAAAATAAAATTAATGTCACAAATATGCAAGTACTTGGCATTATGCAATGTTAAGTATATTTCCGTACGTGAGTCAAGTTAAGTCGCTTTGCGCGTGAGGAATCACCGACCTGTCACCGCTGACTTGATTCTTAAAGACCTTCTCACTTTAATTACCAAATGTCTTAATCTTAGTGCTTGTTTCGATTGTGAGAGTGTATCTGAACATGGGGCACATAAGTTCGCAAACTAAAATTGTGGCATGAGTAACTTACTAGGTTACATGGTGACTGTCCTTGGCTCAAGTAATACGAAAGTGCCACAAACTAAAAAGGAGACTGGAAGTACCGAGTGTTTAAGAGGACAAACATATTGGTAATCGTTTTTGGATCACTGTTCATAACTAATAATAAGAGAATTATTTCTCGCTGTAGGCTTATGTAAATGCTAATCTGATCTGATCAGCAGTACCCTAGTCACTTGTAAATAATGAATAAATTAAGATAACTATTGTGTATAGACTAGTTTATTATTCTGTAATTTTTATTCTAATTTATTTTTCTATTTTATTGAGTCAAAATAAGTATTTTCATAAGTTCTTATTGCACGAGAGATTCTACTTATATTCTGTTGAGTATATGTTTTGTTGAATTCATTCATTTGAATTCTTGATGAGGTTAAGTGATTAGTTCAAAAGAAGATTTTCTGATATGGACTTTAATTTGTTAAAGTTAGAAAATGATCTTTTAAATCTTATGTGACAAGTCAATGTTATTTGAAATCTCACAAGTTTCAGTTTTTACAAGTTATGAATCTAATGATAACTTGGTGACCTTTTACGGTTTGACAATGGAATGACCTCCCTTGATCTTTTATTAGAATCTTGAGTATTTCGTAATTGTTAATCCTAATTTTGTTTTGCACGTTAATTGACCAAAACACCATCTAAGCCCTAATTACGTGTATAATCCAATTTTAATCAGATCTATTTCATAATTAACCAACCCCTAAACCTGAAAATACAACCAACGATTCAATGATTACCTGCTTGCTAGATGGTTGATCGATTCCAACACCAAAATACTCAATCGTTAGACCCAAAAACTAGATTAATTGCTTTAGAATCAG
>CM067172.1:47980095-47998113 GCA_034093135.1 Erigeron breviscapus
TTATAAATTTTAATACCAGTAACACACACACATTGTTACATACGATTCTCTCTCAAAACACACACAAACACCAAGAACACACACTATCCAAACCGCCATTGATGAATTGAATTCAGTGATAGAAATCATGTTATAACAAGTGGTATCAGAGCAAAACATCAATCTGATGACGATCCATAACTGAATTCAATCACAAATTCATCAAAATCAAATTTATTTACAATTCTGTTCGTATTTTTTACCTACTGGTTCATCAAAATTCACACTTCAAATCACATAAAATCACAATTATTTGTTCACCAATAGATTCGTGGTTGTTGAAAACATAATCCTGTCAAGTTTCAAGTTCCAATTCAATCTAAATCTCGAGATTGAATTTTGAGTTTTGGCGCGAATTTTGAGGGATTTGAATCTGTTGTGTTTTGTGTTGAATTTTGTTCATAAACTTGTTGCGGACATGAATTCAATCAGTTTGCAAGTGATTTCAAGTTCTAACTCCTAGTAATTCGAAAGTTATTGAAGCTTTAAGAAGTCGTTAATGGAGTTTTTGTATAAAACTGATGTTCTGATGAAGAAGATGACACTAGGACGATCTTCCCAAGATCGTCTTAGTCTTTGAACTTCCAATTTTTATTCTTGTGCTTGGTAGCTTGTAGGACGATCTTCACAAGATCGTTCTGATAAGTTTGTGGTGAAGTGTTTGTTCTGGCTAATTAATCCGAAAGGATTGGTTTGGTCAATTCAAATACTTATAAGTTTTGAGAAAGAAAACAAGACGATCTTCAACCAAGATCGTCTCATTTCCTAGAAACCTAAGACGATCTTCACCAAGATCGTTTCATTTCTCTTCGAAACCTAAGACGATCTTCACCAAGATCGTCCCATTTCCTCTGAACATTAAGACGATCTTCAACCAAGATCGTCCCAGTTCCTTGAATCATTTCAATCCAAAATCACTTTAATTCAAGACCGTTTCATTTCAAGACCGTTTCATTTTCAAGAACGTTTCATTTCAAGATCGTTTCAATTTCAAGACTTAACCAAATTTCTTCAAAATCCTCAAAACGATCTCACTCAAGACGATCTCACCCAAGACGATCTTACCAAGGACGATCTTCTTAAATCGTTTCATTTCTTGTTCTTCTCAAGATCGTTTCATTTTCTGTTCTTCTCAAGATCGTTTCATTTTCTGTTATTCTCAAAGATCGTTTCATTTCTTGTTCTTCTCAAGATCGTTTCATTTTCTGATTCTTAATTCAATTCAATTTTTTTTAAATCAAATCAATCTCAAATGGCTTCTCGTGAAGCATTGGCATTGGGTTCAGATACAAGACCTCCAGTTCTCTACCGTGGTTCCTACGGACTATGGAAGAAAAGATTTATGGACTATGTGGAAAGTCAAACAAATGGTCACATGATGAAAGATTCCATCCTTAATGGACTTGCCGTTCATCGCCATCCCACTACTGATGCAATAATTCTAACTCCTGATCTTTTGAATGCTGAACAAAAAGATCGAACAGCTGCAGATAACAGAGCTAGGTCATGCTTATACAAAGCTCTAACGGATGAAATCTATGGCTCTGTTGATTCTTATGATACAGCCAAGGAAATATGGGATGAGGTGGCTAGACAGATGGAAGGAGCTGACGTGACTTCAACGATAAGATTGACCAATGTTTTGACTGAGTTTGACAACTTCGCAAAATTGCCTAATGAATCTCTTGAAGCTGTCTACTACAGATTCTGCAATGTCATAAATGAGCTGAGGAAGAACAATGTCAAGAAAACAGAGATTGAGCTAAACATCAAATTCATCAAAGCTCTTGGTCCAGAATGGGAAGATTTTGGAACACAGATCAAGCAACATCAAAATCTGACCAAGTTCACCATTCATACTCTTTATGAATCTTTCAAACTCAATAAAAACCAAGTCCTAAACAAAGCTTCATCAAGCAAAATGCCAGAAGTTGTATCTTCTGATCCTTTGGCATTGATAGTTGAGAAGAAGATTTCTGAAGCTCTTAAGAAGCAAATGGTGGTTGTTTCTTCATCTGATGAGGAGGGAGATGATCTGATGGCTACAAGAGATGGTGTTTCAGATGAACTATATCAAGCTCTTGCCGCGGTAACAAAGCATTTTAAGAGGAAATTTTACAAAGCGAGGCCAACAAACAACAATCTCCGCACTTCTTCTACAAGTGCATTTCCCAAGAAGGAACACTATCATCCTAAGAGTAATGAGCAAGGTGAAGCTAGTGGAACAAGATATGGTGAAAAGAAGGAAGTTTATGAGAAACAAGTTGTTGAGAAGGGTAAGGCATCAGACAAAAAGTGCTACAATTGTGGTATTCCTGGACATTTTGCTGTTGATTGCAAACAACCTCGAAAGCGGAACTATGAGTATTACAAGCAGAAGATGCTGTTAGCCAAACAAGTCGAAGCAGGACATGCATTGCTAGCTGAAGATGACAAATGGCTGTTACTCACAGATGATGAAGATCAAGATCTCTCTGCTAATGTTTGCTATATGGCAAGGTTGGCCAAGAACAAAGTCTTTGAAGCAGAAAGCACTGATGATGAATATCCAGATGATGAGGTAAATCTCGACTCTACTTTTTCTTTGATTAAGGACAAAGAGTCATGTAGATTAGCTTTATCAGATTTAACAACTCATATCAATTCTTTAGCCAACAAAAACAAAAAGTTGAAAAATAGCATTCATTTTCTAAAAGTGAATTTTCAAAACTTCTTGAAGAACATTCAAAATTACTTTTTGAACATGATGCTATTAAACAAGATTTTCAAGCTTACAAAGATAAGATGTTGGTTAAAGAATGAGAGTTGAATGTATCTCCTGATTCTAAGTTATTACAAAAATGTCAAAATCTAGAAAAGACCATTCATGATCTTGAAAAAGCCAATCAAGATCTTGAAATTCAAAAGACCAATGAATGGCTTCGGGCAAATGCAAGACAAATGGATGTTGATATTCTTAATAAAAAGCTTCAAGAAGCTAAACCAAACAATGTTCAATTCGAAAGGAAGATTTCTGATTTAAATCATAATTGTTTTCTAAAGAGGCATTGAGATTGAGAATCTTGAAAAACAAGTTGAGGAATTTAAAAAGAATATACTTTTCTATCAAGAAAAGTTATATAAAGTTGAACAAAATCCTCTCTTGAATTTCACTGCCTATTTCAACAAGTCAAAATTGACAAAACAGAACTTCTTCTCGGGTTGGGATTTGAGAATATCACACCATTGCAAAAAGCCAAAGAGGAAATTGAACCCTTGTATGATGAAAAATTCCTACGACTTTGTATGATACAACAATTTATTCGTCCATTGGATGACGAATTTGAGACTGATGAAGTTGAGAGAATACCAAAACAAGAATTTTTGGTTAATTATGATGC
Organism: Erigeron breviscapus; assembly: GCA_034093135.1. Classification (NCBI taxonomy): domain Eukaryota; kingdom Viridiplantae; phylum Streptophyta; class Magnoliopsida; order Asterales; family Asteraceae; genus Erigeron; species Erigeron breviscapus. The sequence continues at coordinate 47,983,515 of CM067172.1, forward strand.
AATAAATGATTCATACAAAACTAAGGAATCTTCAATTTTCAAATTGGAAGAAATTGAATCAAATTTTCAAAACCAAGAATCTGTCGGTAATCCACCCAAACCAACTAAAATGTACTTTCCAACACATTTTTGGAAAAACAAATAGAGGGTTTACAACAAAAGGTGGAATCTCAACAAAAAGTTATTAATCCCCTCAAGTCTCAAAGTCCGAATTCAGAGGATAAATGTATTGTTGTTGATACTAAGAAAGTTTGTGAGAATGTTTCTACTCAAACAGACCAAAGTGCTTTAGTAGACAATTCTACCCAAACTACTTGTGATTCATCTACCAATACCTCTACCCAGACCTTGACTGATTCTCTTGAATGTACTTGTCAAAATACTGCTACTTTTATAGCTGATGATTGTGTGCAATCTGATTTTTCTGATGAAGAACTTGCACATAGTTTAGTTTTGATATGGTACTTCTATAGGTTTTTCACATGCAACACTGTTGATGAGTTAGTTGTTCACCCTAAGCCTAGTGCTAGTATAGGTGTTGATACGTCTACTCAATTTTCTTGTGAGACCAAAGAGGTGTCAGTTCAAGTTGACCTAATTTTTGAGACTACCCATGATGTGAAGTTGGACATCAAGAATCCTGATTTTTCAAAACTTTCAAATGAATTTGAAACTAATCAATCTCCATTGAAATTTTCTTTTTCAAAAGATTTCACAAAGGATGATTTTGATAAATTCATGGAGGGAGAATATGTTTTTAATTCAGAAACTGAGAAAAGATTGAATCTACCAAAATCAAAGTGGAAACAAAAGTGGAATCTCAAAAACCATTGTCCAAAGCTCCAACTTCATATTACTCAAAGAAACGAGTTAAGACAAACTCGTCAAGACTGAACCAAAGACCATTAAGTTAGAAACCTTTGTTGCTACCCCAGTGAAACATGTCAAAAGGAACAAGCTGAGACCCCACACAAGACAAGTACACCAAAGTGAAACTTCCGAAAGACTATTCTAATGCTTCTCAATCTAGCTCTCAATCTAACTTTATACCTAAGGTGTCTAAGTCTAGCTCAGTTTCGCTAACTAAGGATGCATCAAATGGTACAACTAGATATAAGGATAGATATGGATGGTTTTCTCATGAAAACCAAAGAAGCAAGAAGTTTCCTCACCTCCAAAAGATTCCAAAAAGATGAAAGTGTTTAAAACTTCTAGTTCTAATCTTCTTAATTTCAATTCAACAGGTGGAAAGAGTATAACTAGTGGTGCTAAATTGGTTGCTAAGACATTAGTACCTAAGATCACTAGTAATCAAAAGGATGTTGAGAAAAAGAAGAAAAGAAAGAGGAGAAAGATGTTAATAGGAGGAAGGGTGTTCTGTTAATCAAAACAATTCTTCTTTGTCAAATAATGTTGAAATGCCAAGGCAAGGCCTTGTGAGCTTGTAAACAAATTTAATTCTCGTACTTGTGTAGCTGATAATGCTTGTAGACATGTTACTTTTAATTCTCATGTGAATGTTCGTACTTTTTATTCAAATGTGTGTGTTGATAATGTGCTTGTTAATGCTTATGTTGATTCGAAAACATGTTTGAATGCATATCCTAAGTTATATACCCTGCCTGTTTTTACTAACCATAAAGGACCCGTCTTCAAGTGGGTACCTAAAAACGGTTAAATTTCTTTGATTGCAGGAAATAACCATCTGTGTTTGGATACTCGATTCCGGGTGTTCGAAGCACATGACTGGAAATAAATCTTTGCTCAAGAATTTTGTTGAAAAATTCATGGGAACAGTTCGCTTTGGAAACAACAATTTCGCTCCTATCTTAGGTTATGGAGACATTGAACGAAATGGAATTATCATCAAGAAAGTTCACTATGTTGAAGGATTAAGTCATAACTTGTTCAGTGTTGGACAATTCTGTGATAACAATCTTCAAGTTCTGTTTCGAAAATTTCTTTGCAAAGTCCAAACTCTAGATGGAGTTGATATTCTTTGTGGTGATCGTGATGATAACCTGTTTACCGTCAATCTTGATGATAACCAACCAACTGATAATATTTGTCTCATTTCAAAGGCTACTTCAAAGAATTCTTGGTTATGGCATAGAAGGGTTTCTCATCTGAATTTTCAAACCATCAATACTTTAGTCAACAAGCATCTTGTTAAAGGCTTACCTGACTATAAGTATGAAAGTGAGCATGTTTGTCCTTCTTGTGCTGTTGGGAAGATTAAGAGAGCTTCTCATAAACCGAAGAAATCTCCAAATTCTTTAGCACCTCTTCATTTGCTTCACATGGATTTTTGTGGGCCGATGAAAGTACAAAGCCGAAATGGGAAGAAATACATCTGGTTATTGTTGATGATTATTCAAGATATACTTGGGTTAAGTTCCTAGCATCCAAAGATGAAACAACTCAGATGTTGATAGATTTCATCACTAATACTCAAGTAAATCTTCAACTTCCAGTTCGTTACATCCGTTCGGATAACGGAACTGAGTTCAAGAATGCTGTTTTTGATGAATTCTGCAAATCCAAAGGTATCACTCATCAATTCTCAGCAGTTCGCACCCCACAACAAAACGGTGTTGTTGAAAGGAGAAATCGATCGCTGGGGAAGCAGCAAGGACAATGCTTGCTTATTCCAAATTGCCATCCAATATGTGGGCTGAAGCTTTTGACACTGCATGTCACACTCAGAATCGGTCCATTATCAATCAGCGTTTCGAAAAGACTCCTTATGAGGTTGTTAACAAACGCAAACCCAACATCAACTACTTTCATATATTTGGGTGTGTTTGTTACACTTTGAATGATCGGGAGAATCTTGGAAAGTTCGAGAAGAAAGGGGATGAAGGATATTTTGTTGGTTATTCCAAAACATCAATTGCCTATCGAATCTATAATCGTCGAACCAACACAATTCAAGAAACAATGAATGTTTGGTTTGATGAGATGTCAAGCATGATTTTTGAGCAAGAAGGTTTGCTGCCAACAAGTAATGATCAAGTACTTCAAGTACTTCTACAAGGAATTCTACCTTAGCTTCTATATTCAAGAAGTTTCCAACTCCAACAAGTGATGAATTAGATATTCTTTTTGAAGAATTCTATAATTCAAAACCGATTCATGATCAAGAACCTCAGGTCATCGTTGAACCAATTCAAAACAATGAACCTCTTCATAACAACGATCCAGTTCCTGACAACATTCATGAATCGTCATCAAATTCTTCAGAGCAAGAATTCTCTTCTACTGATTTCTCCACCATCCTCTCAGGATAATTCTTCTCAAGTGAATGTTCAAGAACAACCATCTCGATTAACTCAGACAACAAATCCATTAAACACTCCAAATGTGTATGTACCACTTGATTTTGATCACCCAGCTTATGAGGAAAGAGTTATACCTAGTTATGACTCCATCTCTCAACAAAACTCAAGTTTCAATGATGATGATGTTGATCTTCAACAACAAGATCCTCTTCCTCATGCTCACAAGTGGACACGTATGCAGAAAGACCATCCTACTGATCAAATAATTGGAGATCCACAAGCAGGAGTAACTACTCGTACCTCAGTAAATGAGTGTCTTGTTGCACATTCTCTTAGCAATATCGAACCCAAAACAGTATCTGAAGCTCTTCGAGATCCAGAGTGGGTTAAGGCAATGCAAGATGAACTCGCACAATTTGAAAAACTGAAGGTATGGAGATTAGTTCCAAATCCTAGAAAAGATGATCCAATCGGAACAAAGTGGATATTCAAAAACAAAAAGGATGAGAATGGAGTGGTAGTAAGAAATAAAGCTCGACTTGTTGCAAAAGGTTATTGCCAACAACCTGGTGTTGACTTCGACGAAACTTTTGCTCCAGTTGCAAGAATGGAGGCCATTCGAATATTCTTAGCTTATGCAGCATTTCGAAACTTTACTGTGTTTCAAATGGATGTGAAGACTGCTTTCTTGAATGGTGACCTCAAAGAAGAAGTTTACGTTGATCAACCAGAAGGTTTTGTTGATCCTCAAAGGCCAAACCATGTCTACAGGTTAGACAAGGCTCTCTACGGTCTTAAGCAAGCATCCCGAGCATGGTATGATTCTTTAACTACTTTCTTACTAAGAGGTGGCTTTACCAAAGGCACAATTGACCCTACCTTGTTCATTCGCAAACAAGGTAAGCACATTCTACTTGTTCAAATATATGTTGATGACATTATATTTGGGTCGACCAGTCAAACATTTTGCCGAAACTTTTCATCTCTTATGGTTAATCATTTTGAAATGAGCATGATTGGGGAAATGAATTACTTTTTGGGTCTTCAAATCAAACAATTACCAACTGGTATTTTTATATCACAAGGTAAATACATAAATGATATGTTGAAAAAGTTTGACATGACTTCATGTTCTTCAATTTCTACCCCAATGGCTGCTCGAACAAACATGAATGCTGACACAAATGGGAAACCATTTGACCAAAAGAGATATCGAAGTATGATTGGTTCGTTGTTGTACCTAACAGCATCTCGCCCAGATATAATGTTTGCAACATGTATGTGTGCTAGATATCAAGCTGCTCCAACTGATTTACATTATCAAGCTGTGAAACGAATCTTTCGTTATCTGAAGGGTACACCCGATTTAGGTCTCTGTTATCCAAGGGATACTGGATTCAATCTAACTGCTTATTCAGATGCAGATCATGCTGGTTGTAAACTTGATCGCAAGAGCACTTCCGGTACTTTACAATTTTTAGGAGATAAAATTGTGAGTTGGTCTTCCAAGAAACAGAATTGTGTGTCACTATCAACGGCTGAAGCTGAATATGTTGCTGCGGCTAGTTGTTGTGCTCAAGTTTTATGGATGAAGACACAACTAACTGATTATGGTCTGAAATATGATCATATTCCTATCTATTGTGATTCTCAGAGTGCCATTTCCATTGCAGTCAACTCAGTAAACCACTCTCGATCAAAGCATATTGATGTTAGATATCATTTTCTCAAAGATCATATTGAGAAAGGTGACATCGAGCTCTACTTTGTGGGTACTGACTTTCAACTTGCAGATTTGTTCACAAAACCATTGGATGAAAAGAGGTTTAACTTTCTTATCTCCAAGCTCGGTATGTTAAATCTTAAACCTTAATCCTTTTGAAGGAATTCTTGACACATTCCAGCAAAACAAAATACAAAATTGCATATTTTCAAAAATAAACAAAAAGATATTTCTTTCAATGGCTTGCATATACTATGTATGCAACCCGTTCTTAAATGTTATATTTATTTTTAGAATGTGTTTTTACATTCTAAGCTTTTGTTATTATACATATAAATTGATATAAGATAACAAGGAATCGAATGCCTTTGTGTACTTCCAAGTGTTCTTATATGAATATGTATGTGTGATAGCAATCAAATTTGTTTTTCAAATAAAATTTTCAAACTCTCAATTGTTGATATGAGAAACGAAGGATTGAACGCCTTTGTGTACTCCCTTGTTGTCTCATCTTGTACAATTAATTAGATTTTCATTTGCTTAAATGTTTTAATTGCCTCCAACTTGTTGATGTAAGATGCGACGGATTGAACGCCTTTGTGTACTCCCTAGCTGTCTTACTCTCAACATTGTTGTTGACGCAAAACTTTGTGTTTCTTTTTTGATCTCACAAAAACAATTTTTGCTCCACCTTTCTATGTAAAACTTTTTGATCTATTCTTGCATAGATTAAGGAGGAGTTTGTGATTTCAAAATCTATCAAAACTTCAAATGTGTTTCAAATTTTTCATTCACACATTTGCTGTATTTTTTTTAAATGATTTTCAATCAAAAGAAGTTCGGTGATTAGTTTGCACATGAGTGATAAGTTTTTCTCAAAATTTTACTCCATGAACTTCATCACGGCCGATGAGTTCTAACCCCGGAGTATTCACTTCTTTCATTAGATAGTGAGGGTATTTTGAGTGATGTTGTTTCGTGCAAATAGGTTGGAGGGAGTAAAGTCGAAAAGTGAGAGGTTACGGTGAAATGATGTGGAGAGAAAAGGGTTAAAAGAAATGATACCCTTCCCCAAATTCTCAAAAAGCCGGGTAAAACACGTTCCTATCGGATTTCATTTGTTGATATCTCGATATTGAAGAAGTCTTCATGGACCCAGTGAAGCAATGCACATCTTTCCTAACTACTCAAGTATTTCTTAACAAATACTTGTTTCATTTCTCACGGAGATTTTCACATTTCTATTGACTCTTCATTTGGAAGATGTTGATATTGAAAAAGGGCGACATTCTGCTCCAGTCCCCGACTTCATTTGATCACGCTGTGTCTAGAGCTTTCTTGATTGGTCATTAATTTGATCATCCTTCATTTTTTAGGACACATTCGAGTCATGTCTCTGTGATATAATTGCTTATCTTTGTGATATAGCCGGAACATTTGTAGTGATATCTTAACTGATATTCCACGATGATCGAATGGAAATCCTACCAATGCTAACATCTTTTCCAACTTTGAACGTAGGTCTCACATTTTCATTTTATGAATCTGTTGACTTAACGAGAAGTCTATGTGACCTCGGATGTTATTTCCCAAAAGTCTTTGAGGATAGTAAAACATGATCATATCATGAATTACATTCTTTAAAGCAATCTATAGGTTGAAAAGCCATAGATCGAACCATTTAGAGATAAGTTTTGTGCTTTCTCAATGATAATGGGAAGTCCTAAATATAGTAATCGTATTTTTAGGCCACATCATTAATCCTTTCGATTCTTGATTGTGTTAACGGATCATTCTTATCCGGTTTCATTTCTCATCACACAAACACAGAAAACACCAACACCATGATATAACGTTTGTACCAACAACTTCGATCCTACATTTTAGTCACCCCTAGGATTTCTTGGGTTGGGCTAATGGTTTGGGTTGATGTTTTGATGGTTGACATTTCTCCATGTCTTGTTATTCCTTTTGACATTTAATCAATCAAATGTGTACATAATGACATTGGTTCCCAATTTTGTCATTATGAGGGGGAGAAAATTTTATGATTGATTTACTGGGTGATAAGGAAACAAGGAGAAAAGTTCGAGTTTGGTTTGGTTGTTTCACTAAGTTTTAGGCTTATCAGAGTTTGTGTATAGGGGGAGAAAATTCTTCATGATGTATCAATAGTTTCAGATTTTCACTAGATTTTAGTTGTTTGAGATTTTGATTTTAAAAAGGGGGAATCTGAATTAACTTCAAAGATTAGAATGAAACAGAAGATGAAAGGATTTTCACTTAAGATGCTTCAAAAATCCAAAGACGCTCCAAAATGTTTATACTCATGGATTGAGGGGGAGCATGATTACTTCATAAGAAATTCATTCAAATTTCATTCAAATGCTTATTCTCCAAAATGTTCGAGTTGATATGAAAAAGATCAAAGCTTCAAAAAGGTTGAAAGATTGATTCGAAGATTCAAGTCAAAGAAGTAAAACTTCAAAAGAGTCTTCATCAAACACACTTCATTCAAGATCTTCAAGTCATACAACAACATTTTATCAAGAAACTCCAATGCATACATCAAGGGGGAGAGTTCATATTCATGAAACTTTATTCCAAGAAGATGAAATTCATTCGAGAATTAAAACTGAAGAATTGAAAAGTTGAATTTCACTCAAGAATCGAAGATTGATACATTCGAAACCAAGATTCATACCTTCCGCATTACAAAAGACAACTCTGATTCATGATTCAACAATTCTTGAAGATTCAAGAAAGCACACACACGTGTTGGACTTCATTATACTTTTTCTTCAAAACTCACACGCATTTATTATTCTCTGTTCAAAAAGAACATTGAGAATCATCACATGATTTAACTTCAAGAAGTTCAAGACCAAGACCAAGACTGAATCAAGTTCTCCAAAGACAAAAGAAAAAGCTTTGACGACTTGTTTCAACACCCCAATTGTCTTCACCACCGGGCTCATCAAATTCATTCCTACAAGACAATATAACACGTACTTCATTCATTACAATATATCACTAAGGGGGAGAATGTTAGAAATCCAAAAATAGTGATAAATTGTAATCTAGATTAGAGGAATTTCTTGTTGTTAATTCATAGATAAATGATCACTAAGGTTGAGGGGCTAATTGTGACAATTAGCATAATTGTGTAGTTAGACTATAAATAGCCCTCTCATACCTTAGAGATCATGACTTTAGATCATAACTTCTCATAACTTTTGTATAACTTTAATACCAGTAACACACACACATTGGTACACGCGATTCTCTCTCAAAACACACACAAACACCAAGAACACACACTATCCAAACTGCCATTGTTGAATTGAATTCAGTGATAAAATCGTGTTATAACAATTTCTAATCTTAACTCTGTTTGTGCTGAATCTGAATGTGATGAATCTGATGGTGATGAACTAGCTAATGAGGTTGTTAGTGCATGTTTCTCGGTGACAAAAGCATTCTAGATGTGTTACATATATTTACATATGTTCAAGTCTTGTAATTTATCTTGTAATTACCGTTTGTCAATAATATTACCTTGGCATATATTGTTGATCATATTGGGATCCATTTATGTTTATATGTTTGTTTCTTATTTGTATTTTGCAGGTTTTAGACATAACATGTAAAGAGTCATTAAGTTAATTTTGGTTGTTGCGTTTAATAGCAGTTGAAATATTAACTTAATGTACTTCCAAAGGGAAGTTAGTTAACTGTGTTTCTGCGTATTTACAGCAAGAGAAACAGTAACTTAGTGAATACTTCCAATAGGTAATATAGACAATGTTGTTTCTGCGTATCCACAGCAGTAGAAACATTGTCGTTAGCTAATGATTGGTTCTGCATATATTTACAGCAGTTTAAACATTAGCTAAGTTAATGTTGGTTTTGCGTCTCGACAGCAGTTAAAACATTAACTCAAATATACCTAAGTGTTATTTGAGTGTTCTCGGGAACGAGCAATTAGTTGCTTGTGGAGAGAACACTCAAAAGGTCATTTGAGGGTTCTTGGGAACACGCAAAAGTTTGCTTGTGTAAAGAACACTCAAATGGTCATTTGAGAGTTTCTGAGGAACAAGCAAAAGTTTGCTTGTTCATAAGAACTCTCAAATGGTTTGAGAGTTTCTGTGGAAACAAGCAAAAGTATGCTTGTACACAAGAACTCTCAAACCAGGCCAAAACCCTTATGGGCTTGACATGAGAACACTCAAACCCAATGGATTTGAGAGTTCTTGTCACTTGCCTATAAATAGAGGTGTGTGTTTGTGTGTTCTCAACAAGAGTGTAGTGAGAGAAACGAGCAAAACCTAGAGAGAGAAAACCAAGAACACGCACGGTTGATCTTGTGGGTACTCGAATCACGCACGAACCGCAAACACACACCCGGTTTGGACGGCTTGTAGACTTAGATTACCACGTTGGTTGGTAAAGTTTGTCCGGAGAGCCGTTTCACTATATAACCAAATACGGGTGTTATATTCACGCAAAAAGATATATATATATATATATATATATATATACTGTGGGTATCTCTCTCTCTCTCTCTCTCTCTCTCTCTCTCTCTCTCTCTCTCTCTAGATTCTATCTCACATATTGGGAATTAAGCAAGATTTTGTTTGGGGTTTTCATTCCTCATCGCTATCTTAGACCCGGGGGACTTACAACTGGTATCAAGAGACGCAGGTTATTATCAACCTTGGTTCGAGATTGATCACGGTTTGGGTATCCCGTTTTTGCGTGTTCTTAGGTGGAGAAGTGTTTTCGGGCGCGTTTTGGAATAAAGGTTCAAACTTGATGCCAAAATAAGACATATCTCATTCCTAAGATCATTTTCTCAAGATTTCACTGATCAAGGAACAATATCGGGTTCGGGATCTAAGAAATTGTGAGAAAAGTGTGTTTGCAGGTTCTTGGTACTGTAGCATTTGTGTGTTTCTGGTACTATACCTTTTGCGTGTTTCGTTAATAACAAGGCAATTTGTGTGTTTCTTGGTTTGCTTGTTCTTTTTGAGAGTTCTTGAGACTTTGAGAGTTCTTGAGAGTTTGAGAGTTCTTGAGGTTTTGAGAGTTCTTGAGGGTTTGCGCGTTTTGTACACTCTTGCGTGTTCCCATCTGCGTGTTCCTGTGTGCGTGTTCCTGTACTTTGCGTGTTTCTATTCTGAACATTATACACAATGGCCGCAAATTATCTTAACCAATTAATACTCATGGACCATAAGACTGGTAAGGATAATTCACCACCCAAGCTAATGATCATTGACCAATACTTTTCTTGGAAAGGTCGATTCGAATCCTTTATGCAATTCACAGACATTAGGATGTGGACTTGTATGACTGAAGGATATAGTGCCCCAACATATGAGGACAGTGGTGTTAACAAAGTATATGCTTACCAAGATATGACTGAATCTAATAAAAAATTGTATGAGGCAAAGAAAAAGGCACTATCATGTTTAAAAATGTCATTGCCACAAGAAATATTACATTTATTTAATGGATTCTGTTAGTGCATGTTTCTCGGTGACAAAAGCATTCTAGATGTGTTACATATATTTGTATATATCCAAGTCTTGTAATTTATCTTGTAATTACCATTTGTCAATAATATTACCTTGGCATATCTTGTTGATCATATTGGGATCCATTTATGTTTATGTGTTTGTTTATTATTTGTATTTTGCAAGTTTTAGACATAACATGTAAAGAGTCATTAAGATAATATTGTTTATGCGTTTAACAGCAGTTGAAATATTAACTTAATGTACTTCCAAAGGGAAGTTAAGTTAACTGTGTTTCTGCGTATTTACAGCAGGAGAAACAGTAACTTAATGTATACTTCCAATAGGTAATATAGACAATGTTGTTTCTGCGTATCTACAGCAGTAGAAACATTGTCGATTAGCCAATGATTGGTTCTGCGTATATTTACAGCAGTTTAAACATTGGCTGAGTTAATATCGGTTCTGCGTCTTGATAGCAGTAAAGATATTAAATCTGAGTGTAATGTCGGTTCTGCGTCTTGACAGCAGTAAAGACATTAACTCAACATATCCTAAGTGTTATTTGAGGGTTCTTAGGAACAAGCAAATGTTTTGCTTGTTCAAAGTAAGAACACTCAAATGGTCATTTGAGAGTTTCTAAGAAACAAGCAAAAGTATGCTTGTTCTCAAGAACTCTCAAATGGTTTGAGAGTTTGTGTGGAAACAAGCAAAAGTATGCTTGACCACAAGAACTCTCAAACGTTTTGTGTGTTCAGGGAAACACGCAAAACAGGCCAAAACCCTAATGGGCCTTGACTAAAGAAACACGCAAATTATAATGGGCTTGCGTGTTTAAGAACACGCATATGCTCATATGCGTGTTTCCTAGTCCTTGCCTATAAATAGGGGTGTGTGTCATACGTGTTTCAACAAGAGTGTAGTGAGAGAAACGAGCAAAACCTAGAGAGAGAAAACCAAGAACACGCACGGTTGATCTTGTGGGTTCTCGAATCACGCACGAACCGCAAACACACACCCGGTTTGGACGGCTTGTAGACTTAGATTACCACGTTGGTTGGTAAGGTTTGTCCGGAGAGCCGTTTTCACTATAGTAACCAAATACGGGTGTTATATTCACACAAAAAGATATATGTATATATATATCATAAAAGGTAGATATAGAAACCGTGGGTTATCTCGAGGAATTCCTCACCTCGACATATCCTTAAGTCAATCTCGGTTCGGTAAGACCCGGGGGACTTACAACTGGTATCAGAGCCATAGGTTATCATCAACCTTGGTTCGAGATTGATCACGGTTTGGGTATCCCGTTTTTGCTTGTTCTTAGGTGGAGAAGTGTTTTCGGGCGCGTTTTGAAATAAAGTTTCAAACTTGACGCCAAAATAAGACATATCTCATTCCTAAGATCATTTTCTCAAGATTTCATTGATCAAGGAACAATATCGGGTTCGGGATCTAAGAAATTGTGAGAAAATTGTGTTTTGTGTGTTCCTGTACAGTACCATTTGCGCGTTTCTGGTACTGTACCATTTGCGTGTTTTCGTTAATAACAAGGCAATTTGTGTGTTTCTTGGTTTGCTTGTTCCTTTTGAGAGTTCTTGTGTTTTGCGTGTTCCTACCTCTTGCGCGTTTCATTTGGTACTGTACCATTTGCGTGTTTTCGTTAATAACAAGGCAATTTGTGTGTTTCTTGGTTTGCTTGTTCCTTTTGAGAGTTCTTGTGTTTTGCGTGTTCCTACCTCTTGCGCGTTTCATTTGCGTGTTCCCATTTGCGTGTTCCATTTGCGTGTTTCACTGATTTGCGTGTTTCTATCTTAAATTTAATACACAATGGCCGCAAATTATCTTAACCAATTAATACTTATGGACCATGAGACTGGTAAGGGTAATTCACCACCCAAGCTAATGATCATTAACCAATACTTTTCTTGGAAAGGTCGATTCGAGTCCTTTATGCAATTCACGGACATTAGAATGTGGAGTTGTATGACTGAAGGATATAGTGCCCCAACATATGAGGACAGTGGTGTTAACAAAGTCTATGCTTACCAAGATATGACTGAATCTAATAAAAAATTGTATGAGGCAGAGAAAAAGGCACTATCATGTTTAAAAATGTCATTGCCACAAGAAATATAACATTTATTTAATGGATTCAATACATCAAAAGAACTTTGGTTAGCATTAAAAAATCATTGTGAAGGGGATGAAACACTTAAAAAGAATCGTAGAGACCTTCTAAAGCATCAGTATAATGTATTTAATGGGTTAAGAAGTGAAAACTTAGATCAACTAATTACAAGGTACTATCATTTGTTAGCTGAATTGCAAGCATTTGATGTAACCTATTCTGAGGAAGAAAAAGTCGAGAAATTTTTGAGTTCCTTGCCGGAAAAGTGGAGTAATTACATTACCACTTTGCAGGAAAAAGCAGATTTCTCTGATATGTCTTTGACTCAGATAGTTGCTAAGTTTAGGGGACAAGAAATGAAACTAAAAAGGAGGGAAGCATGATATAATAATGCTCAGATTCCCGAGCTTTATTACGGTAGGCCTACGATCAGTGTAAGTCCAGGATCCCCTGAAGGAAGCACAAGGGCTTTCCTGAGTGAAGATGTTGACTTACAAAAGATCTCGTTTGACTCTGAGGGGAACATATGTCTTATTTCGAGTCAGAGCGACAGTGTAGGCAATCGTGGATATCCTACCTCCAGTGCTAGTTCCACCATGCCTATAAGTGTCAAATGTGCGGAAAGTCACTTATACGTTCTTGCGTCATTTGTGACATCATATGAACAGTTTATCCAAGGAAAGGTTCAAGATCCTAGTCTTATAGAGGAAGACTATGAGCAGATTGATCCTTTGGACTTAGAAGAGATGGATTTGCAATGGCAAATGGCTATGCTAACTCTTCGGGCTAAGCGGTTCCTATCAAGAACAGGGCGAAAGGTCGTGGGTTCCAAGATTGGCTTTGATAAGTCAAAAGTAAAGTGTTATAACTGCGATGGTTTCGGACACTTTGCAAGGGAATGCCAGAGACCTAGAAATGGTGATAAAGTTAGTGTGACTTATCAAGATTTCTACAACGGTGGAGTGGCACAAAATGCTTCCAACACATGGCAACAAAGAAATTATCAGACTACACATGATGAAGGTTCAAAAGGGTTGATGGTTCGTCATCTAAAGGAAAACAATGGTCAGACACATGTGTCTAATGCCTTTTTGGCAGAGACAAGTAGTGTGGGGCTTTTTGTTGATAGCTCTGATAGTGAGGTTGCAGAGTGTGTCAATAAAGTTGAAGTGAATACATCTGAAGTCTCAGCGGATATAGACATAGATGGTTTGGCTAACTTCATGGCAAAGATGAATATTCCTGATGAACAACATGACCTATTAAAAAGAGCCATTAATATATGGTATGTTGATAGTGGTTGTTCAAGACATATGACAGGAGATAAATCATTGTTGTCAAACTTTGTTGAAATATTGGGAGCATATGTAAGCTTTGCTGGTCCCAAAGGTGGCTCAATTACTGGGGTTGGTGACGTCACAAATGGGAAAATCAAGCTTGAAAAGGTGAATTATGTTGAGCAGTTAAATCACAACTTGATGAGCGTATCTCAAATTTGTGATAAAGGGAATCCTGTTCATTTCACCAACGAGGAAGCACTTATCCTAAAACCTGGATATGTGATTCCTGAAGAGTGGATTCTGTTGAGGGCTCCGAGGAAAAGGGATATATATGCCATGGCATTGGGTATCTCTAATCCTGAGATTGAGACTACATGTCTTTTGTCTCAAGCCTCTGAATCAGACTCTTTGCTTTGGCATAGAAAAATGGCACACCTTCATTTTCGAAAAATGAATTTCATCACCAAAAATGGGTTGGTGGAAGGTGTTCCATTAAAGAGATATGGTAGTGAGGATAAATGTGTTCCATGCAAAAAGGGCAAACAACACAAGATTAACCACAAGTCCAAGTCTCGAAATTCTACTGCCGGTCCTTTTGAACTTCTACACATGGACTTATTTGTTCCAGTAAGTGTGAGGAGTATCGGAGGAATGTACTTAAC
>CM067172.1:47999113-48135178 GCA_034093135.1 Erigeron breviscapus
GTTCTATGTGAACACTGATTGAATGTGTATCATGATAAGGATTTAGTGTAAGTAGAGACAAATTTGAGTGTGTTTAGTACACCTCGAATTAGGTCTTTTATATAAATTGCACGAAAGGTTAAGTAAAATACTTATGGTTTCGGTCAAAATGGGTCAAACGGAGTCACTATGTTGACGTATTTGACAGATATTTTGATTTGCAATTTATCTCAAGTAATTGAGTCAAAGATACTTGATGTGTGAAATAACAAGACAAAGGCTTTGAGTCTAATCTTAATTGGGAGACTTAGCCATTATTTGTCAGTTATATTTCTGTTTAAGTATTCAAATTCAATTATTTATCATTGAGATGAATACATGTGTTGTATAGATCTCATGAGTTTGTTGATGTGGTCGCAGAATTATTTATCTTAAATGGGTGTGTGTCAACCGTTAAGATAAAGGATCTCCAAAGTATATGAAAATTGGGTCTATCCAGTCCGGAATGGAGAAAACTCAAGCTTATATTGGAAGCAGAATATACTTACACATTAACAACTCAGCTAAATTCAAACGGAGACAAATATGATGATGGAGAGATTGTCTATGTGTTATTCAATCTTGTGTCATTAATTTTTGTTGTATTTGAATTTGTAAAACAGCATTGATTGTGTCCAATGTCTGTTAATGTCAAATACTTAGCAATCAGTAAAGTCCCCCGGGTCTTACCGAACCGAGATTGACTTAAGGATATGTCGATGTGCGGAATTCCTCGAGATAACCCACGGTTTCTATATCTACCTTTTATGATATATATATATCACTATATATATATGTTGAATATAAACACCCGTATTTGGTTACTATAGTGAAACGGCTCTCGGAATTCCTCGAGATAACCCACGGTTTTTATATATATATATATATATATATATATCTTTTGCGTGAATATAAACACTCGTATTTGGTTACAATAGTGAAACGGCTCTCCGGACAAACCTTACCAACCAACGTGGTAATCTAAGTCTACGAGCCGTCCAAACCGGGTGTGTGTTTGCGGTTCGTGCGTGAGTCGAGTACCACCCACAAGATAATCACTATATGCGTGTTTTTATATAACAAACACCCGTATTTTGTTACATATTGAATACGGCTCCCGGAAAACCTTCCCCAACAATGTGGGTAAACTAAGTCTACAGCCGTCCAAACCGGGTGTGTGTTTGCGGTTCGTGCGTGAGTTCGAAGTACCCACAAGATCAACCGTGCGTGTTCTAGGTTTCTCTCTCTAGGTTTTTCTCATTTCTCTCTCTACACTCTTGTTAAGAAACACGCATGACACACACCTCTATTTATAGGCCGAACTGGAACACGCAAATGGCTGTTTGCGTGTTCTGAAACACGCATATGGGCATATGCGTGTTCTTAAACACGCAGGCCCATTATATTTGCGTGTTTCTATTGGTCAAGGCCCATTAGGGTTTTGGCCTGTTTTGCGTGTTTCCCTGAACACACAAAACGTTTGAGAGTTCTTGTGGTCAAGCATACTTTTGCTTGTTTCCACAGAAACTCTCAAACCATTTGAGAGTTCTTGAGAACAAGCATACTTTTGCTTGTTTCTTAGAAACTCTCAAATGACCATTTGAGTGTTCTTACTTTGAACAAGCAACATTTGCTTGTTCCTAAGAACCCTCAAATAACACTTAGGATATATTGAGTTAATGTCTTTACTGCTGTCAAGACGCAGAACCGACATTACACTCAGAGTTAATATCTTTACTGCTGTCAAGACGCAGAACCGATATTAACTCAGCCAATGTTTAAACTGCTGTAGATATACGCAGAACCAATCATTGGCTAACGACAATGTTTCTACTGCTGTAGATACGCAGAAACAACATTGTCTATATTACCTATTGGAAGTATTCAATAAGTTACTGTTTCTCCTGCTGTAAATACGCAGAAACACAGATAACTTAGCTTCCCTTTGGAAGTACATTAAGTTAATATTTCAACTGCTGTTAAACGCAGAAACAATATTAACTTAATGACTCTTTACATGTTATGTCTAGAACCTGCAAAACAAATAATAAACAAACATATAAACATATATAAAATGATCCCAAAATGATCAACAATATATGCAAGGTAATTTCAATGACAAACGGTAATTTACAAGATAAATTAGAAGACTTGAATATGTAAATATACGTCACACATCTAGAATGCTTTTGTCACCGAGAAACATGCACCACCAGTCTCCCCCTTGACACTAGCATCTAGATGTGACCTTCAAGTCTTCGTTTGTCATCCTAAGTGCTGGCCAAAAACCCTCTTCAGGAACTTCAGAGGTCGTCTACTTTCTTCTGCTCTTTTTCTTCCTTTTGACATGAATCTCTTTCCCAAAATCGAGTCAGATTCCGTCAATGACTCCTTGCTTCTGCCTGCAGCAAGTCTTCGAGTTCTTTCTTGATCAGCCCGAGATCCTGGATCCTTTGGCTTAATCATGTCGGCCATTGCATTCTGATATGCCACGTCATCGTGTCCGAACTTAGTGAAGATCTCGTTTTTCAGAGTCAAGGTGCCTGAAGAGTCAGATGATAAAACATCACCTGCAGAAAGTGGACTATCAGTATCATCTGATCCTGATTCCATCTGATGACCAACTCCTACATCTCCAGTTGGTCGTTCCTGGTCACCAACTCCTACATCTCCAGTTGGTGAGGGGAAATCATCGGCAGGAGCTTCCCTTTTCCTTTATCTTCAGCTGTGGGGGCTCGAGAGGTACCAGCAGCACCAGGCTGGTTTTGCTCCCCCTGAGATATGGCAGTCCTCGTGCCCATTGGAAATCTTGAAGTCTCTCTTTGTCTGCTAGGATCATCTCCCTCGTCCTCTCTACTTTCCCTCCTAAGGGCATCATCCTTGCAGGTTGGCTGTATCTCCCCCTGAGACTTTAGATTTCCAATAATCTCATTCAGCTGGTCATAGTCGTCATCGAAGGGGAATGCGAAATCTTCTCCCCCCTTCCTTCATAACTGGCTCTTTATCACTTCATTGTGGTTTGCCAATCTGTCAGCAATCTTCTTTAGGTGCTCAGAAGTTTCAGATTGGATCGATTGTAGAGCTTCCTGCCTTGTTCGAAGCTGAGCATTCTTTGCCTTCACTCTTCAAGCTCCTGACGATGTGATTCTTCCTGCTTAGACAGATTCTCTGTTAAGCCAGCAACCAAAGCTCTCATTTCAGCCATTTGCTTTTCCAACCCTGATATAGTATCATCGTCGGGTGTGAGCTGCTTGGTTAGGAAGACATCACTGATGGTCGAGGAGGGATAGTCGGTGGAACAGTCGGTCTTGACTCCGGCTGTCTGATTGTGGATGCATGTGGTTGTTGGATTGCAGAAGTTCCAACAACTGGAAGTGTAACAGTGCTAAGTGGAACTGATGTAGTGGCATCACTGGTGAAAGATGTGAAAGCAGACCCTGTCGTTGACAATCTGATTCTAGTACTTTTTGGTTCAACCGGTGGCCTCATCATCAATCCCTTACCTGCTCCCCTAGGCTAGCAGTTACTCCTCAGTATCACTCTGCACATGCTCAGATACATTCCCTTGTCCCTCTTCAACTGCCACACTCATCATTGCACTAAGTCTTGGAGACTTTTGAGTGCCAGATGTGCCTTCATCAGCTCTCTTTCTCCTCCTGAGCTGTAAAGGCGAACTATCTTCTTCATCTTCCTCCTCTGGCTGGTAATCTGCATCAGCCTTTAGTTCCCTTTCAGATTGAGCAACACGTTGCTCTTGTAGAAGCCTGCGTGCTCGTTCTTGAGGGTCCTCTTGACCATCATCATCATCATCACTGGAGCTCTCCTCTTGATCACTCACAGTGGCATGAGAATCACTACTTGCCTCATCATCGGCCTCTTGATCCTCGAACAGTGCGTCAATCTCTGCCTCTAGATTGGCCTGTGCATCAAAATGTTGAACCTGATTGATAACATCGTTAGGTTCCAACATTTGCTGTGCAACCTCCGCAGCATCTTCAACATTAGCTCGACCTTGTTCTACTTGAAACAAACACTTTCTGTATTATAATTTATCGTATTTTTCCCATTCAAGAAATTCTTGATAAATGTCACAACTTAAACAACTCACAATGTACAATCATTAAGTTAAGACCCGATATGTCTCTAATTAATGAATAACAAAGTACCATTGTTAAGTATTTGACAATAACAGACATTGGACACAATCAATGTTGTTAATTAAATTCAAATACAACAAAAATAAAGACATAAGATTGAATAACACATAGACAATCTCTCCATCATCATATTTGTCTCCGTTTGAATTCAGCTGAGTTGTTAATGTGTAAGTATATTCTGCTTCCAATATAAGCTTGAGTTTTCTCCATTCCGGACTGGATAGACCCAATTTTTCATATACTTTTGAGATCCTTTATCTTCATGGTTGACACACTCCCAATTAAGATAAATAATTCTGCGACCACATCAGCAAACTCATGAGATCTATACAACACATGTATTCATCTCAATGATAAATAATTGAACTTGAGAATACTTAAACAGAAAGTAACTGATAAACAATGGCTGAGTCTCCCAATTAAGATTAGACTCAAAGCCTTTATCCCGTTATTTCACACATTAAGTATCTTTGACTCAATTATTTGAGATAAATTGCAAATCAAAATATCTGTCAAATACGTCAACATAGTGACTCCGTTTGACCCATTTTGACCGAAACCATAAGTATTTTACTTAACCTTTCGTGCAATTTATATAAAAGACCTAATTCGAGGTGTACTAAACACACTCAAATTTGTCTCTACTTACACTATACCCTTATCATGATACACATTCAATCAGTGTTCACACAGAACACAGCTAACTCCCCCTGGAAACCAGATACCCTAAAAATCACCGTCTCTCGTGCAATAGAACCTTTTTATTATATTTTTGTGTTACATTTTCTGAATAGAATAATAAAATAAATAAAATAAAATAAAAATAAAAATAATGGTTCTTGAGAGATAGAGACTAAGGGTTTCTCATCCCAGTCAACTGGACTAGCAATTCAAAACGTGATCGATCAAAGGCCTTAGTGTAGAAATCAGCTAAGTTATCATCAGACAACACCTTTTCAAAATGGATTAACTTCTTTTCAGCACATTCACGAATAAAATGATATCTAATATCGATATGCTTCGTTTTACTATGCTTAACAGGATTATTGGTAATGGAAATAGCAGATTTATTATCAATCTTAATAGGAGTGTTAGAGAAATTCATACCGTAGTCACGCATTTGTTGCTGAATCCATAATACTTGTGAACAGCAGCTGCCAGCGGCCATATATTCTGCTTCACAGGTAGAATTGGCAACGGATGTTTGCTTTTTTCACTGCCATGACACCAGTCTGTCTCCTAAAAATTGACATCCTCCCGAAGTTGATTTTCTATCAAAATTACATCCACCATAATCAGAGTCTGTATACGCATACAGATCAAATTCTCCTCCACTAGGATACCACAAACCAATGATGGTTGTCCTTTGAGATACCGAAGAATCCTTTTTACTCCTTTCAAGTGTGACTCTTTCGGACAGGATTGAAATCGAGCACATAAGCAAACATGATATCTGGTCTAGATGAAGTAAGATACATTAAAGATCCTATCATTGACCGATATAATGTTGGATCAACATCTTGATCTGAACTGTTAACAACTCCCAACAAGTGATTTACTTGTATTGGAGTCCCTATGGGTGAAGCATCATCCATACCAAATTTTTTAAGTATGTCATAGACATATTTGGTTTGATGAATGAAAATTCCTTCCTTTCTTTGCTCAACTTGCAAACCAAGAAAGAAATTCATTTCACCCATTGTGCTCATTTCGAATTTGCTTTTCATGATTTCTTCAAACTCTTTGCACATGTTCTCATCCGATGCACCAAAAATAATGTCATCTACGTAAACTTGTACCAGTAAGAAATCATTACCTTTCCATTTTGTGAACAATGTGCTATCAATCTGACCTCTTACGAACCCATTTTCCACTAGATGTGTAGATAATGTATCGTACCAGGCTCTGGGTGCTTGATGAAGACCATATAGAGCCTTATCCAATTTATATGCTCTATCAGGATAGTCAGGATCAGTAAACCCAGGAGGTTGAGAAACATAGACCAACTCCTGTACCTTACCGTAGAGAAATGCACTCTTTACATCCAATTGGTATACCTTAAAACCTTTAAAGGATGCAAATGCTAGAAAAAGCCTGATTGCTTCTATTCTGGCAACTGGTGCAAATACTTCGGTGTAGTCCAATCCATCTTGTTGTGCAAATCCTTGAACAACTAGCCGAGCCTTGTTCCTAGTAACAATCCCTTTATCATCCCTTTTGCATCTGAACACCCATCTTGTTCCAAAAGGATTGATATCAGCAGGCACGTCTACCAATTCCCAAACCTTTAATTTTCTGAATTGGTTTAATTCTTCTTGCATCGCATCCACCCAAGATGGCTCCTTCAGTGCCATTTGCACATTCTTGGGTTCCACTTGAGAGATAAAGCAACTGTACTTACATGTTTCCAGTATACCCGTATCTTTGATGCTAGCAAAAAGACTTGTGCTTTCCTGAAGACTGCTTCTAGTTCTAACACCAACGTTAGGATCTCCCAAGATGTTTTCTATGGGATGAGCCTTCGTAATGTGTTTTTGTATGACACGATCAACATCAAGATTTCCTCCCAAATTGGTGGAAATCTCTTCCTCAATATGAACTGAGGGATGCTCCTCCGTCACAACTTGTCCAGAAGTATTCTCAATCGAAGTATCTGTACCCATTGGTTCATCAGATCTTCTTGAGATAACTACTTGCTCAGAATCCTGTTGTTCTCTTCTTTCCTCAGAGATTACATTAGATATAGGTCCTCCGTAAGATGGTGATGCAAAGATATCATCATCACGGACCACCACAATATCATCTGAGTTATGCAACTCTATCAAAGATGGATTAAGAGAGTTGAAAATATCCTCATAATTGAACATTTTCTCAGGACCTGAATGAATGCCGGGTGAGCAACTGGTAATCTCAACATTGTATGCAATGTCAACTTTACCAGTTACTTTGTTATAAACACGACGATTTGGAGTTCCTGGAACATATCCAAGAAAGTACCCTTCAATTACCTTTTCATCAAACTTCGCTAAGTTTGGCTGAACCTTTAAGAAGGTACATGGTACACCAAATGGTTGCAAGTGACTCAAGTTTGGTTTTCTATTGTGTAACAGCTCATAACACGTTTTGTTAAACCGTTTCACCGTGAGAACCCTATTGAGTACATAACACGCAGTGTTTATAGCTTCACCCCAGAATAAGGTGGGAAGCTTAGAGTCAGCCAACATTGTTCGTGCAGCTTCAATTAGTGTTCTATTCTTTCGTTCAGCAACACCATTTTGCTGAGGTTGATACAGAGCACTGAATTGCTGCTCAATGCCCTTGCTGAGGCAATAAAACTCCATCATCCTATTCTTGAACTCTGTTCCATTGTCACTACGAATTTTCTTGACTCTAGTGTTGTAGACATTTTCCACTTTTGCAAAGAAATGCACAAGTATTTGATATGTCTCATCCTTAGAGGTAAGAAAGAACACCCAAGAAAATCTTGAAAAGTCATCCGTGACAACTAAACAGTAGTACATTCCTCCGATACTCCTCACACTTACTGGACAAATAAGTCCATGTGTAGAAGTTCAAAAGGACCGGCAGTAGAATTTCGAGACTTGGACTTGTGATTAATCTTGTGTTGTTTGCCCTTTTTTGCATGGAACACATTTATCCTCACTACCATATCTCTTTAATGGAACACCTTCCACCAACCCATTTTTGGTGATGAAATTCATTTTTCGAAAATGAAGGTGTGCCATTTTTCTATGCCAAAGCAAAGAGTCTGATTCAGAGGCTTGAGACAAAAGACATGTAGTCTCAATCTCAGGATTAGAGATACCCAATGCCATGGCATATATATCCCTTTTTCTCGGAGCCCTCAACAGAATCCACTCTTCAGGAATCACATATCCAGGTTTTAGGATAAGTGCTTCCTCCTTGGTGAAATGAACAGGATTCCCTTTATCACAAATTTGAGATACGCTCATCAAGTTGTGATTTAACTGCTCAACGTAATTCACCTTTTCCAGCTTGATTTTCCCATTTGTGACATCACCAACTCCGGTAATTGAACCACCTTTGGGACCAGCAAAGCTTACATATGCTCCCAATATTTCAACAAAGTTTGACAACAATGATTTTATCTCCTGTCATATGTCTTGAACAACCACTATCAACATACCATATACTAATGGCTCTTTTCAATAGATCATGTTGTTCATCAGGAATATTCATCTTTGCCATGAAGCTAGCCAAACCATCTATGTCTATATCCGCTGAGACTTCAGATGTCTTCACTTCAACTTTATTGACACACTCTGCAACCTCACTATCAGAACTATCAACAAAAAGCCCCACACTACTTGTCTCTGCCAAAAAGGCATTAGACACATGTGTCTGACCATTGTTTTCCTTTAGATGACGAACCATCAACCCTTTTGAACCTTCATCATGTGTAGTCTGATAATTTCTTTGTTGCCATGTGTTGGAAGCATTTTGTGCCACTCCACCGTTGTAGAAATCTTGATAAGTCACACTAGCCTTATCACCATTTCTAGGTCTCTGGCATTCCCTTGCAAAGTGTCCGAAACCATCGCAGTTATAACACTTTACTTTTGACTTATCAAAGCCAAGCTTGGAACCCACGACCTTTCGCCCTGTTCTTGATAAGAACCGTTTAGCCCGAAGAGTTAGCATAGCCATTTGCCATTGCAAATCCATCTCTTCTAAGTCCAAAGGATCAATCTGCTCGTAGTCTTCATCTATAAGACTAGGATCTTGAACCTTTCCTTGGATAAACTGTTCATATGATGTCACAAATGACGCAAGAACGGATAAGTGACTTTCCGCACATTTGACACTTATAGGCACGGTGGAACTAGCACTGGAAGTAGGATATCCACGATTGCCTACATTGTCGCTCTGACTTGAAACAAGACATATGTTCCCCTCAGAGTCAAACGAGATCTTTTGTAAGTCAACATCTTCACTCAGGAATGCCCTTGTGTTTCCTTCAGGGGAACCTGGACTTACATTGATCGTAGGCCTACCGTAATAAAGCTCGGGAATCTGAGCATTATTATATCCTGCTTCCCTCCTTTTTAGTTTCATTTCTTGTCCCCTAAACTTAGCAACTATCTGAGTCAAAGACATATCAGAGAAATCTGCTTTTTCCTGCAAAGTGGTAATATAGTTACTCCACTTTTCCGGCAAGGAACTCAAAAATTTCTTGACTTTTTCTTCCTCAGAGTAGGTAACCTCAAATGCTTGCAACTCTGCTAACAAATGATAATACCTTGTAATTAGTTGATCTAAGTTTTCACTTCTTAACCCATTAAATACATTATACTGATGCTTTAGAAGGTCTCTACGATTCTTTTTAAGTGTTTCATCCCTTCACAATGATTTTTTAATGCTAACCAAAGTTCTTTTGATGTATTGAATCCATTAAATAAATGTAATATTTCTTGTGGCAATGACATTTTTAAACATGATAGTGCCTTTTTCTCTGCCTCATACAATTTTTTATTAGATTAAGTCATATCTTGGTAAGCATATACTTTGTTAACACCACTGTCCTCATATGTTGGGGCACTATATCCTTCAGTCATACAAGTCCACATTCTAATTTCCGTGAATTGCATAAAGGATTCGAATCGACCTTTCCAAGAAAAGTATTGGTCAATGATCATTAGCTTGGGTGGTGAATTACCCTTACCAGTCTCATGGTCCATAAGTATTAATTGGTTAAGATAATTTGCGGCCATTGTGTATTATACTCAAGATAGAAACACGCAAATCACTGAAACACGCAAATGAAACGCGCAAATGGGAACACGCAAATGAAACGCGCAAGAGGTAGGAACACGCAAAAACCCAAGAACTCTCAAAACCTCAAGAACTCTCAAAACCTCAAGAACTCTCAAATTTAAGAAACACTCAAATCTCCTTGGTTGTAACGAAACGCGCATGGTACAGTACCAGAAACACGCAAAGTACAGTACCAAGAACACGCAAACACCACTTTCTCACTATTTCTTAGATCCCGAACCCAATATTGTTCCTTGATCAATGAAACTTGAGAAAATGATCTTAGGAATGAGATATGTCTTATTTTGGCATCAAGTTTGAACCTTTATTCCAAAACGCGCCCGAAAACACTTCTCCACCTAAGAACACGCAAAAACGGGATACCCAAACCGTGATCAATCTCGAACCAAGGTTGTTAATAACCTATGGCTCTGATACCAGTTGTAAGTCCCCCGGGTCTTACCGAACCGAGATTGACTTAAGGATATGTCGAAGTGCGGAATTCCTCGAGATAACCCACGGTTTCTATATCTACCTTTTATGATATATATATATATCACTATATATATATATATATCTTTTGCGTGAATATAACACCCGTATTTGGTTACTATAGTGAAACGGCTCTCCGACAAACCTTACCAACCGACGTGGTAACCTAAGTCTACAAGCCGTCCAAACCGGGTGTGTGTTTGCGGTTCGTGCGTGATTCAAATACCCACGAGATAGACCATGCGTGTTCTTGGTTTTCTCTCTCTAGGTTTTGCTTGTTTCTCTCACTACCCTCTTGTTGGAACACACAAACACACACCACTATTTATAGGCAAATGACCAGGAACACGCAAATGGCTATTTGCGTGTTCTGAAACACGCATATGGGCATATGCGTGTTCTTAAACACGCAGGCCCAATGCCTATTTGCGTGTTTCTTATGGTCAAGGCCCATTAGGGTTTTGGCCTGTTTTGCGTGTTTCCCTGAACACACAAAACGTTTGAGAGTTCTTGTGGTCAAGCATACTTTTGCTTGTTTCCACACAAACTCTCAAACCATTTGAGAGTTCTTGAGAACAAGCATACTTTTGCTTGTTTCTTAGAAACTCTCAAATGACCATTTGAGTGTTCTTAATTTGAACAAGCAAAACATTTGCTTGTTCCTAAGAACCCTCAAATAACACTTAGGATATATTGAGTTAATGTCTTTACTGCTGTCAAGACGCAGACCGACATTACACTCAGAGTTAATATCTTTACTGCTGTCAAGACGCAGAACCGATATTAACTCAGCCAATGTTTAAACTGCTGTAAATATACGCAGAACCAATCATTGGCTAACGACAATGTTTCTACTGCTGTAGATACGCAGAAACAACATTGTCTATATTACCTATTGGAAGTATTCAATAAGTTACTGTTTCTCCTGCTGTAAATACGCAGAAACATAGGTAACTTAGCTTCCCTTTGGAAGTACATTAAGTTAATATTTCAACTGCTGTTAAACGCAGAAACAATATTAACTTAATGACTCTTTACATGTTATGTCTAAAACCTGCAAATACAAATAATAAACAAACACATAAACATAAATGGATCCCAATATGATCAACAAAATATGCCAAGGTAATATTATTGACAAACGGTAATTACAAGATAAATTACAAGACTTGGATATATACAAATATATGTAACACATCTATAATGCTTTTGTCAAATACTTAGCAATGGTACTTTGTTATTCATTAATTAGAGACATATCGGGTCTTAACTTAATGGTTGTACATTGTGAGTTGTTTAAGTTGTGACATCTATCGAGAATTTCTTGAATGGGAAAAATACGATAAATAGTGATACAGAATAAGATTTCGTATTTATCTTATCGTGTTCTCTAACAAATTCTTTTCGTTAATCATACCGGGTTCGAGAAAATTCTTGGTGAATTTTCAAAGTGTTAATCAAGTTCGTGAAAGTTGACTTTTGGTAAGTCAAGGTTCACATGAATCGATAAATAAGTTTAACTTAACATGCAAAATGTACCAAGTGAACTCATACATATGTTGATGCATATTGATGTGACAACAGCAACTTAGATTTGATTATGTCTTATTCATTTATATGTAATTGATAGATTATGGACTTCGTGTTTTAGTAATGATTGATTACATGTTTTGGTGTTTTATATATGTTTATATATGATGGTTGTTATGTATGTCATACAAGTACAATCATAATATATGTTAGGTTATTGTACATAAAGTACTAGGAAAATAACTAAGCATAGATGTTGATGGGATTTAGTACTAACGAAGATAATCTTCGTTAGGAACTAACGAAGATAATCTTCGTTTTAAGGGCTGGGCTGCTAAGTTCGTAAGAACAAAGCCCAGCAGGCCCAATATCAATCATAAACGTATATAAACGATTGGAAACCCTAAATTGAGAATTCCAGTCGATATCACACACACCAAAGCGACTAAGTTCGTTGCTAAGCTATAGCAAACGAAGATAGATCACATAAGGCTGATTATATTGATATAATTAGCAATATAACGATAACTAATCAAACTAGTTATCTCGTGAGGATTCCGCACTCACGACATAACAATAGACGATCTCGAGAGCGATCATTAGCTATCGAGGGACTCACAAGTGGTATCAGAGCAATTCGATATCTTATCGAAGGTTGAGATCGTTTGTTTGGTTGTTATTCTCTCAAAATCTCCCGAACACCTTTCTGTCGTTAAGTTCGTTTACCTTACGAACTTAGCGAAACGAAGTTAGCAAACGAAGTTAACTTAATTTCGTTCTAATTTTCATCTAACGAAGATAGAAAACGAAGTTATCTTCTTTTCGTTTTGAATCTTCTTCAAACGAATTTAGTTCACGAATTTAACTTATCTTCGTTCAGATCCTTAGTCTACGAACTTAAGCTATCTTCGTTCAGAACCTTAGTCTACGAACTTAAGCTATCTTCGTTCAGACCCTGTTCTTACGAAATTAACCTATTGTTTCATTTCTTATTTTCGTTTGAACAATAATTTTCACTTATGGCTTCCTCATCTTCAACTAACAATGCTGTTGCCTAATACCTCAATTCTCTGGTTTATCATGATCATCTTGTAGGACGTACTAATTCTCCACCAAAGTTAGTCTCATTAGCTGACTTTTGGGCGTGGAGAGGTCGATTTGAAGATTTCATTCAACGAGAAGACTTGAATATGTGGATCATGATCACTGAAGGTTATGAATGGCCCACTCTTACTGTGAATGGAGTTACTTCTACATACAAGGTGGGAGAATTAACGGGAAAGAAAGAGCATTATGCTATTGAAGTAAAGACTCTTTCTACTCTTCGTATGTGCATTCCTCAAGAGTTGGTGCACTTGTTTCCTAAACAAGAATACAAGACTTCAAAACAATTGTTCGATGCTATTGAAGCTCATTGTGAAGGTGATCCATTATTGAAGCAAAATAGAATAAAAATGCTTAAGAAACAATTTGATTGCTTCAATGCCACAAAGAATGAACAAGTTGAGGATCTTATTCTAAGATATCAACATCTTCTTGCTGAATTAGCTTATTTTGAACTTAGATACACTCCTACTGAGATAGTGGATAAATTCTTGGATGGTTTGCCAAAAACTTACAGAGAATTTCGTCATGGATTGCAAGAAAGAGCTGATTATGCATCTCTTCGAATAGATGGAGTAATATCCACTCTAAGAAACAGAGAAATGAAGGATAAGGCAAAGGATCTTCAAGACAACTTCACACAAGATCCATCTCTCTATCATGCCACTATGAAAAATCCAACAGCTGATGTTAATGCTTTCTTTTCTGGAGTTGGTAATACTGGTGAGACAGACAATTGTGGTGCACAAATGGATGGAGATGATTCTTTGGATTCATGGCTACTGATGCTGGTAACAGGGGGGGGGGCAAAGGGGGGGGGGGGGGGGGGGGGGGGGGGGGGGGGGGGGGGTGGGGGGGGGGGGGAGGGGCAACACAGGTAAAAGGACTAATGACGGTGCAAAGACTGGAAATATGAAGTTTGGAAACATTTCATCTTCTTCTGTGGGTTACAAATCCATGCCTATGAATATGAAATCAGCTGAGGGTAGGATGAATGTATTTGCTGCAATGTGTGCTGCACATGAAGCTTTTGTTGCAGGAAGAATCACAGATCCAGCACTTATTGATGAAGATTACGATCAGATAGATCCAGATGATGTTGAAGAAATGGATTTGAAATGGCAATTGGCAATGATCACCAGGAGAGTACAAAAGTTTATGAATAGAACAGGAAGACAGCTTACTGGAGGTACTCAAGGATTTGACAAGTCAAAGGTGAAATGCTATAACTGCGAAGGTTTTGGACATTTGCCAGAGAATGTCAACGGCCTAAGAAAGAGGCAAATGTTACTCCTGCACGTCAAGATAGAGGTGGTAATCGTCCGTTCAATCAAAATCCTACTAGAGCTCTTTTGTTGACTGATGATCCTACTACAAATGTCAATGGAAATGACAAGGCTATAGTAGCTGTTCAACCAGATGGTTCTTATGTTTGGAATCTTCCACATGATGAGAACAATAACGCTTATTTGGCCGAAATTCTTGATGATATGACTCAAATAGTTGATTCTCCCGATGATTTCTTGGACACCACAGTCTACCACAGTGAAGAGCAATTGTATGAAAATACTAAAAGTTCGAATGTGGAATCTGTTGCTGCTGGTGTATATGATACTGATTCCGAATCTGACAGTGAGTTAGAAGATGTCAAGAACCTTGACGAAGTGAAAGCTACTGAAGAGGTGAAAGCAGCTGAGGTTAAAGATGATTCTGCCACAGAAAAGAGTGAAAAGACAATTGAAGAGCAGATGCAAGAGTTTGAGATTCCGGCTGGCATGACTGTGGATGACTTTGTTGCTTATATGGCAGATTGCAGAGAGGCAGACCAACAGGGAGTTCCTAGGAAACCAATCCATTTATGGTACCTTGACAGTGGATGCTCCAGGCACATGACAGGGGACAGGAAACTCTTGTCCAATTTTACTGGTATAAATGGGTCGTATGTTTGTTTTGCTGGATCCAAGGGCGGCAACATCACCGGTCAGGGGGATGTCGTCAATGGACAACTTACTCTAGAAAGAGTAAACTATGTGGAACAACTTACTCATATTCTAATGAGTGTCTCACAGATCTGTGACAAGGGCAACAATGTTCATTTCACAGAAAAGGAGGCATTCATCTTGAAGCCGGGTTTCGTTATTCCAGAAGAATGGATTATGCTCAGAGCTCCTAGGAAGAGAGACATCTATGGCTTAGTTTTAGGTGTTGATAATCCAACGGAGCCCCTCTGTTTGTTGAGCAAAGCAAATGAGTCTGAATCTCTCCTTTGGCATCGAAGAATGGGACATATCAACTTTCGGAAGATGAATGAACTTGTTAGTCTTGGATTAGTTGAAGGTGTTCCAGTTAAGAAGTTTGGGATGGAAGATAAATGTGTACCGTGTTTGAAAGGAAAGCAACACAAGAATCCTCATAACCAAAGGTGCACAACACTATATCCAAACCATTCGAACTACTTCATATGGATCTCTTTGGTCCTGTGAATGTCAGAAGCATTGGAGGGATGTTCTACTGTTTGGTGATCACTGATGATTACTCAAGGTACTCATGGGTATTTTTCTTGAAGACAAAGGACGAGACCGCAAACCGGTTTATGGATTTTGTTCGACAAGTTGAGAATGTCCATGAAGTTAAAGTTAAGAGAATCAGGAGTGACAATGGCACTGAGTTCAAGAACAATACTCTTACGGTTTTTTGCTTGACCAAGGGTATTCAACATCAATTTAGTGCACCGTATGAGCCACAGCAGAATGGAGTAGCTGAGAGGAAAAACAGGACTTTGATAGAAACAGCTAGGACGATGCTTGCTGATTCAGGGCTTCTTGTTACTTTCTGGGGGGAGGCAGTGAATACAGATTGTCACATTTTAAATCGGGTTTTAACAGTTAAACGGTTCAAGAAAACTTGTTATGAACTTTTGCACAACAAAAAGCCCAATTTGCAAAATGTTGAGCCATTTGGTGTTCCTTGTACCTTTCTTAAAGTACTTCCTCAGGGAAAATTTGATTCTAAATCTGAGGAGGGTTTCTTTTTAGGTTATGTACCTAGTACACCAATTCGGCGTGTGTACAATCAGAAAACTGGCAAAGTAAATTTTGGTACAAATGTGGTAATTGTCAGTCATAAACCTGCTGTACACATTGGTCCTGCTAATGACTTCGATTATGATGGTGTCTTCACCTCTTTTCGTGGTCCTGTTTCTTTTACAGGTGTCCGATTGTGGAAGATGTAGTTACTCTTCATGATCCACTTGAAGGTGGGCCGGTTCCTGTTTCTTCTCCTGTTTCCTCACCATTCATTAAGCCTGCTTCTAATTCTGGAGAGTCAAGTGGGACCAAAGAAGCAGACTCTACTTTAGAGACTGCTCCTAAAAATCTTACTGATCCTTTACATATACCGCTACATGATGATCCTTTCTATGATACTGATGACACGGAAGGTGAAAATCAGGAAGAGCCTAAAACTCCAGAACAACATGTCCAGACTAACTTGGGGAATGATCTTACAGTCGACACGGTTCCTCAAACAAGAGTCAACAAGGATCATCAGTAGAGCAAATCATTGGTGATGCTTCTGCCTCTGTTCGCACGAGGAATCAGAATAGGAAAAATTTGTCAAGTATGTTTGCTGAAGTTAAGGATTCTGGGGCAATTACTTGGTACTTGTACTTTTGCTTCATCTCTCAGGTTTAGCCTAAAAATGTTGGAATGGCTCTTAAAGATCCGTCATGGGTTGAGGCGATGCAAGAAGAATTGGCTCAGTTTAGGAAGCTTGATGTATGGAAGTTAGTTGACTTACCTCAGGGTGAATCTCCTTTATCAACGCGATGGGTGTTTCGTTGTAAAAAGGATGACAAAGGTGTAGTCACTCGCAATAAGGCTCGGTTGGTGGTTAGAGGATTTGAGCAACAAGAAGGTTTTGATTACGATGAGACTTTTGCACCTGTAGCTAGACTAGAAGCTATTCGATTATTTCTGGCATTTGCTAGTTATCAAGGTATAAAGGTGTATCAACTTGATGTAAAGAGTGCCTTTTTGTATGGAGAAATTAGAGAAGAAGTGTATGTAGATCAACCTCAGGGGTTTGAGGATCCAGACTTCCCCAATAGAGTATATCGTCTTGATAAGGCTCTATATGGTTTACATCAGGCTCCTCGATCATGGTATGAAAAACTGTCTACTCATTTGCATGACAATGGTTTTACTCGAGGTTCTATTGACAGCACGTTGTTCATCAAATGGAAAGGGAAGGACTACTTGCTTGTACAGGTTTACGTTGATGATATCATTTTTGGTTCATCTGATAAGAACATGTGCAAGGAGTTTGAACAGAGCATGAAGGCTAAGTTCGAAATGAGTGCTATGGGGGAATTAACTTTCTTCCTTGGATTACAGGTGGATCAACTGAAGGATGGGTTCTTTATTCATCAGAGCAAGTATGTTCAAGATCTTCTTACCAGGTTTCGAATGACCGATGCTAAAGATGCAATTACTCCCATTCAGACCAATCATGGGCTGTGTCCTGATAAGACTAATGATCCAGAAGTCGATGCAACTCAATATCGGGCTATTATTGGTTCCTTGATGTATCTGACGGCTTCACGTCCAGACATTACCTTTGCTGTTTGCATGTGTGCTAGATATCAGGCTAATCCGAAAAAGTCACATATGAAAGCTGCGAAAAGGATTCTTCGTTATGTGAAGGCCAAGCCTCGTCTAGGGCTTTGGTATCCCATGCATGGTTCCTTTGAATCAAAGCTTATACTGATTCGGATTATGGTGGCTGCAGTTCGGATAGGAAATCAACGTCAGGTGGATGTCAACTTTTAGGGGGGAGAATTATATCGTGGCAGTGCAAAAAGCAGACATCTGTTGCACAGTCTACCTGTGAAGCATAATACATAGCTGCTGGTCAATGCTGTTCTCAGGTACTTTGGATACAGCAACAATTGCGCGACTATGGTATGGATATCTCTGACTCTCCTATTTGTATTGATAATAAGTCTGCCATAGATATTACTAAGAATCCGAAAAACTTTAAAGTCACCAAGCACATAGATATAAAGCATCACTTTTTGCGTGACTGTTTTGAGAAAAAGCTTATTCATTTAGAAAAAGGTTGTTACTGATGATAACCTTGCTGATCTTTATACTAAAGCTTTTGATAGACCTCGTCATGAGTTGTTATATCAACTCAATGGTATGAAGAATGCCGAGTAGTTTCTCTCAAAGAACTTTCTTTTCGTGTCTTAGTAGTTTAAGTTGTACATAGATAGAGTCAAAAATACAAAAAGAGTTGTCTTAGTATAAGTCTGTATATATCTAGTGTCAGAAAAATACAAAAACATCTGAAAAATAGAAAATCCAAAAAATATAATAAATAAAGTAAGGTTACTGCACTACATGATTAGACGTGAAGATACTTTAGCTTTTAAGCCTACTTAATTGTACTTTAAAATGCTCAGTTCAGTGATACCATTATATGATGTATCGATAGGCACAAAGTACCAAGGTTTCCTTATAATCTGAACTTAAATGTATACAATGTTCTTATGGGAAACGTATTCAGATATATGGCTGAGAATGCTTGTTCTTAAAATAGACAAGTCCTTTAAGTCTTATGAAAGATCTTGCATTGTATTATGTATATTTGGTCTTTAAAAAGAAGGTCTCGTACATATATGTGTATGTATTGCTTTTTCGGATGTATATTTGTGACAAGATATGACAAATATCAAATAAATCTGTTGAAAATATGAAGCTAATGTGGCCTTTGAGATTCGAACAAGTAAGTCCTTGGGGTGTCTTTGTATACCTAGCCTACCTAAAGTTTCCAACTTGGGATAGGTTGTCAGAAAGTTCGCTACACGGGTCTCATAGAAAGTCACGGGTTTTCATAAGTGCTTTAAAGTTAAATTAATGTCACAAATATGCAAGTACTTGGCATTATGCAATGTTAAGTATATTTCCGTACGTGAGTCAAGTTAAGTCGCTTTGCGCGTGAGGAATCACCGACCTGTCACCGCTGACTTGATTCTTAAAGACTTTCTCACTTTACTTACCACCCCCCCCCCCCCCCCCCCCCCCCACCGCTGACTTGATTCTTAAAGACTTTCTCACTTTACTCACCAAATGTCTTAATCTTAGTGCTTGTTTCGATTGTGAGAGTGTATCTGAATATGGGGCACATAAGTTCGCAAACTAACATTGTGGCATGAGTAACTTACTAGGTTTACATGGTGACTGTCCTTGGCTCAAGTAATACGAAAGTGCCACAAACCAAAAAGGAGACTGGAAGTACCGAGTGTTTAAGAGGACAAACATATTGGTAATCGTTTTTGGATCACTGTTCATAACTAATAATAAGAGAATTATTTCTCGCTTGGTAGGCTTATGTAAATGCTATTCTGATCTGATCAGCAGTACCCTAGTCACATGTAAATAATGAATAAATTAAGATAACTATTGTGTATAGTATAGTTTATTATTCTGTAATTTTTATTCTAATTTATTTTTCTATTTCATTGAGTCAAAATAAGTATTTTCATAAGTTCTTATTGCACGAGAGATTCTGCTTAAATTCTGTTGAGTATATGTTTTGCTGAATTCATTCATTTGAATTCTTGATGAGGTTATGCGATTTTTACAAAAGAAGATTTTCTGATATGGACATTAATTTGTTTAAGTTTAGAAAATGATCTTTTAAACCTTTGTGACAAGTCAATGTTATTTGAAATCTCACAAGTTTCAGTTTTTACAAGTTATGAATTTAATTAATAACTTGGTGACATTTTAGGGTTTGACAATGAAATGACCTCCCTTGATCTTATGTTAAAATCTTGAGTAGTTCATAATTGTTAATCCTAATTTTGTGTGTTTTAGCTTAACTTTTCTGCATTGTTATGCCTTTGCTCTTAATGCGTTAATGAGTTTGTGGTAAGTGTGCAGTGCTCAGGTTAAGAAGATAAAGTTGGGGTGCTGATCCTTGATTACAACACAGTGTTATTCATACTGATGATATCGTTGAGATAAGATCTTTGGTGTGAAATGACAATGTGTGATGCAATAATGAGCACGTGAAGAAAGAATACATGAATCTGTCTTTGGAGTATTTATTTACTTTAGATTTCATGTATTTGGTGAAAATAATCAGTGTTGATACTTGTTCTTTTGATTTTCGTACCTTAACTTATGACATGAATTCGGAAACTTTACAAAGTTCTTCATTGGATTTTTGGACTATTCATTTTTTGTTAGTTTTGTAGACGACATCTAATATGGGACTTAAGTGTTTCAAGATGGTTTGCCGTCAAGCATCTCAATGATTAGAGAAATGCTCTCCGTATCATGGTCGTGGTTGGTAACGATGTTAATATGTTCATTGATTATCTTCAGGTTTGTTAATGGTTGATTTTAGATCATGGGGTTTTGTTTCAATTCAAGATTGTAATGTTTGTAAAATACTTACATTATGATGATGATTTTAGATGGTGGTACTTTTTGGTACAAGGCATGCACAAGTTGTTTTTAACGAGTTGTTGCTATGTACAGGTTTAGGTCAAAGGGGTCGCATTGTGGACAGTTTCGTGATGACGAATCTTGAAAAATTTTCTAAGTACAAACTTGTTCTTACGAAGATAGTGATTAACTTCGTTTTGACTTGTTCTTACGA
Organism: Erigeron breviscapus; assembly: GCA_034093135.1. Taxonomy (NCBI): domain Eukaryota; kingdom Viridiplantae; phylum Streptophyta; class Magnoliopsida; order Asterales; family Asteraceae; genus Erigeron; species Erigeron breviscapus. Next base: position 48,019,882 of record CM067172.1, read on the forward strand.
AGATAGTGATTAACTTCGTTTGAAATTGTACTTCAGAAAATTGAACTCATTTTGTTACATCTAAATTCGTTTCATTTGATTTTAAACGAAGATGACCTCTATCTTCGTTCCATTTTGTTTTACGAATGCTAAGTTCGTTTCTCTTATTTTCGACTGACCCTTTTACCCGACCCATTTTGACCCATCCCCATCCATATATATATCCCACCTTAATTCGTTTTTCTCTTTTTTATTACCAAACGAATTTAAGCTGCTTAACCCCAATATATTCATCAATCAAATACTTTGATTTCAGTTGATTTTCAACGAAGATGACCATTATCTTCGTTCCATTTTTGTTTTACGAAGGTTAACTTCGTTTTACTTACTTTCGACTGACCCTTTTACCCGACCCATTTTGACCCATCTTTTACCCATCCATATATATATCCAACCTTAATTCGTTTTTCTCTTTTTTATTACCAAACGAATTTAAGCTGCTTAACCCCAATATCTTCATCAATCAAATACTTTGATTTCAGTTGATTTTCGGTTTATTATTTCGATTTTTGTTGAAATAAGTATTTCAGGTATCTCATCTAGCATTGTCATTCACAATTCCTCAATTTTTGATTCTAGTTTTTGCCCAATTTTTACATGAACTCATTCGGTTTTTAAAATATATTTTAAATTCTAGGGTTTAATTTCGTTCTTGATTTTAAATCCATTGGATTCTTAATTCGTTTACAAAATCGATATGGGTTATGTTCTTTTTAAGTGTTACGATTGTTTTGTAACTAATTTCGGGCAAAACAAGGGTTAATCAATGTTATTGAAATCGACTTATTTGATTTTGGAACCAACAGACCGTTCAGAATGACTACGAACTTAAATGATGACAAACGAACTTAGACTTTTTCTTCAACTAACGAACTTAGAAGTTCTTGTGACAAACGAACTTATTTATGCTTCAAAAGCTATCTTCGTTCATTGTTACCAACGAACTTAACATCTATTTTCGTTTAATGTTATCCAACGAATTTAAAGTCTATCTTCGTTCATTCCTAACTAACGAATTTAAAGTCTAACTTCGTACATTCTTCACTTACGAACTTAAAGACTAATTTCGTACTTTTTTAACTTATGAAATTAGTGATTAAGTTTATTTAAGCTGCAATTCATTTAATCTTATAATTGTTTTTACATTATGATTTGTTTTTGCAGAAATGGCTCTTGCTCCACGACAGTTCTTTAAGAAGCACAATTTGGCCTTAAATTTGGATCCAGATCAGCATAATTCTGAACGATATCATGAAATGTTTGACTTTATTGCTCGTTCGAGGCTTTCTTTTGTTTTCACTGATTCACCTAGATTGGTTAGGCAATATATTGATGATTTCTGGAGGACTGCTCATCAAGTAATGGTTAATGGTCATAGTTTTGTTCGAGCAACTGTCCAAGGAATCACTTTTGATTTTAATGCTGCAATACTTCGTGAAATTCTGCACTTGGGTGATGAATCAGACGCACCAGTAGAATTAGCTTATGATTTTGACCTTATTCGTAGGTGTTTTCAACGAATGGGATTTGTTGGTCAAATAAAGCTTCCTTTTGATAAGAGTGGATTTCAAGGACGTTGGAGATACCTGGCTTATGTTTTGTTAGTAAGTCTGAGCAATCGAAAGGCTGGATTTGATCAACTTTCTGCTACGATTTCTTCACAGATGATTGCTTTGGTTTATAATCGACCTTATCCGTTTTCAACATACTTCTTTCATGAGTTTATTGGTCAAATTAATGCTAAACCGAGAAATAGGTTTCTCTTATATCCACGTTTTGTTATGGCAATAGTTAGGCACTTTTGTCCTAACTTGATATTTGATCAAGGTCCCCGTTATGTACCTCATGCTTGGCCATTACGTTTATATGCTGATTTAGCAGCTAACACTGGCAATGTGGCTGGTCTTACTGATCCACCACTGTTTGGTCATCTGATTAATCCAAATTATCGTTCTCGTTTTGAGGATGATATGTTAGTGGATGATGAAGATAACTCTGATCATGAGGATGACGAGAGTTCAGATGACAGTTCTGATGGTGATTCTGATGATTCTGATAGTGGGAGTGATGGTGATGATGATGTTGTTGAAGAAGACACAGATGATTATGATAGTGTCACGGCTGATTCTGGTAATGAGCATCGAACTAAGATGGCTCATGATGTACCTGCTGTTTCAGGAAGTGATCATTCATATCACTTCTCTCGAGAAGATGTACCTGGTGCTTTACGCCGAGAGCGTCGGAGTAAGGCTTGTCATTCATCTCCTGTTCTTTCTGATGCGGATCAATCCGTTAATGCTGAATATGATGCTCAAGTTAATCAGGATGATGGTGTTGCACATGAAGCTGTACTTCCAAGTCCAATTCACGAAGGTACAAGTACTGATGGACTGAAGAGGACACTGGATGCTCCTCTCACTTATCGCAGAGCTAAGCGTGCAAGAATTTCTGAGGATACTTCAGTATCTGCAGCTGCTGCTGATATTCCTGCTGTCTCAACAGCACCAGTTCCTACTATTGCTGGCAGTGTACCATTACGTCCACTTTTGCCTCCTGCCAGATCAATTTTGCCCAGATTGCCTACTTTTCCTCCTATTCCTTCAGATTACTCCCTCGTTAGGCGAATAGATGTTCTTCAGACTCGTGTTGATACTTTGGAGTCTGATCTTACGAATGTTCGAGGTGCTCTGACCTTTTTAATCAACTGGGTCAAGAATCAAGGGGGAGATGTTCCTGAAGAAATTTGCAGATTGTCAGCAATTCAGTCAAGACGTCAGGATGATGATGATGATGCTGATAATGCTGGTAATAGGAGTGATTCTCGCCCAGTTTCTGACAAAGGAAAAGGGGTTGAGACTCAGGAGGAGACAGAAAGAGATACTACCCAGACTGGTACTTCTGGTGCGGGTGGTTCAAGTGCTCCTCGAGAGGCTGAAGTTATTGAAGCACTTGATTCAGGTAATTCTTCGAAATCGGTTGATTATTTAAGTGATGATCAGGTTGAAGCTGAAACTGAACGATTAAAACGTGAAGTTAAGGCAAAATTTGGACATGACTGTAATACCGAAGAAAATGCTTTTCATTCTGTATTTGATAACTTATTAGATAAACAGCAAGAAGCAGAAACTGAAAGAGAAAAGGAATTACAGATTCAAAGGCAAACAGCCTTGGAATCTGATTCTGATTCTGATTCTGATTCAACTTATGATTATGATAAAGATTGATAAAGTGTATATTAGGTTGCATGTAATAAGTTTACGTCATATGAATGTAATCTATCTTATTTCAATGCAATTGTATTTCATCTTTATTATCATTATCATGGTTATTCACTGTATTCTGGTATTCATTTTGTGTAATCTTAATAGATGATACAGATGATACATTCTAGCATGGCGTGAGAGACATTTCAGAAGTTTGTGTGAAGAAGACTTACATGAACTAGGAAATAACAGGATTATCAATCCAAGTGGTTATGGTCTTGCAGATGTGGTTAGTAAGAATCTTCATGAAGATTTCAAGATAAGATCGAATATGAAAGATTCTGAAAAACCAAATTTTCATATTGAACCAAGACGAAAGAAGAAAGTGGTTAAACCAGATAAAAGTGTTGAGTTTATTCAACGAGATATCAAATGTATGATCAAAGTCCCTGCCAAGAAATGGGCACAAGATGTCTTGGATAAAATGGATAATTGGGAGATTGATCGAAACTCTGGTGAAGCCAAGATGTATGCAGACTCAAAGAAGAAGATATTGTTGAGAAGGATGTATGATCCAATGCAGTTGGTGAACTTCTCAAGAAATGATCAGAGAAAATTATATGATACTGAATGTTCATTTTTGCCATTTTGGAAGAATGAAGAAGATCGATATCGTAAGATTCTCCAAGTCTGTTTACATGAGAATATCCATGCAAATAGCAAACGATTGTTATTTGATGGATGATGAAGATTTTTGAAGACTGAAGAAATCGAAGATGCTGATGTCAAAGGGGAGTTTGTTGATGCATGTTGATGTGACAACAGCAACTTAGATTTGATTATGTCTTATTCATTTATATGTAATTGATAGATTATGGACTTTGTGTTTTAGTAATGATCGATTACATGTTTTGGTGTTATATATATGTTTATATATGATGGTTGTTATGTATGTCATACAAGTACAATCATAATATATGTTAGGTTCTTGTACATAAAGTACTTGGAAAATAACTAAGCATAAGATGTTGATGGTATTTAGTACTAACGAAGATAATCTTCGTTAGGAACGAACGAAGATAATCTTCGTTAGGAACGAACGAAGATAATCTTCGTTTTAAGGGCTGGGCTGCTAAGTTCGTAAGAACAAAGCCCAGCAGGCCCAATATCGATCATAAACGTATATAAACGATTGGAAACCCTAAATTGAATTCCAGTCGATATATCACACACACCAAAGCTACTAAGTTCGTTGCTAAGCTATAGCAAACGAATATAGATCACATAAGGCTGATTATATTGATATAATTAGCAATATAAACGATAACTAATCAAACTAGTTATCTCGTGAGGATTCCGCACTCACGACATAACAATAGACAATCTCGAGAGCGATCAGTAGCTATCGAGGGACTCACAAAGTTTTTAAGCAAATTGTTAAGATGCATATTAGTGTTAAGTGGGTATAAATAAAGTGCATTTACGAGTTAAACTTATTAAGGTCACATGCGTGTTTTGCCAAATGAACTACATATGCGTGTTCTGCCAAATGGGCTAAGTATGCGTGTTAGAGTTAAGTGGGCTTAAAATGCGTGTTTCACTGTTGGGCCTAATATGCGTGTTTTGCCAACTGGGCTTAATATGCGTGTTCTAGTGACACATAAGGGTTTGCGCGTTCTTGTGGATATAAAGGGCTGACACCTCGCATTTAATTTTATCTTTTAAAATTCATTTGCGTGTTCTTGTCAAAAGCTCTCCACATTTGCGTGTTCCTGTGCACTGTTCACTCATCGATTCACATACTTGATCCATACGTGTTTTAGACACAAGAAAAACATATATTAACACTCATTGAACAAAGGTAAATGATTAACAAGGTTTCTAAGTCCAGATTTCGTGTTTAAATGACCAAATATTTAGGGTTTTTATTTCGAATATAAAATCACTAAATGGGACTATTAACTTGAAATGGATGAAGAAATGGAACCGAAAAACTGATAAATCGGTCAAATAGAATGCTATTCGTACCATGTTTAAGAGTTTTAGGGTTCTAATCGTCTGGATTGTGTTTTGGGAAGATGAACAGTGTTATGCGTGTTCTTCACCATATGCGTGTTCTTCATCATATGCGTGTTCTTGTGAACCCAGAAATTCATCTTCAAACACCCCCAGAATTTGCGTGTTTGTGATGACGTCATCACACCCAAACACGCAAATGACCTGATATGCGTGTTCTGGAGTAAAATACACCATTTGCGTGTTTCATGACTTAGAAAATTTTTAAATTAAAATTTTTCAACAAGTAAAATATGAAACATAACACGCATTGACTAGTCAAACCCGACACCATATGTGTGTAATGTCACCATATGTGTGTGTATAAGGAATTCATTTGTTTCTAGGACTTCGAAAAATTTTCAAAAAGGGAAAATTTTCAAATAAGTCAAATTAGAAAGCGTGAATTGCCTTATAATTGAACTTTAAAATTTAAGTAAAACAAATGGTTTTCGGTTAAATTTTAGTAAAGTTCAATTTGTCGTTTATTAAAACTTAGGGTTTTGGAAGGTTATGAAACAAATGGTTTCGCGACCTTGGAAAACCTTGGAAGTTTTAATTTCGACGTGTTGATTCGATAAAATTGGTGACGTTTTGGAGGTTTATGAAACAAATGGTTTTGCTAACCTAGAAAATGTTAAGAATTTTATTATTCAACCTTTTTGTCGATAGTTGAAGTTGGTAACATTCTCCGAACCAATGAAACTATGAGTTTCAAGGGTTTTTGAAAATGTTAAGAGCTTTAAACTTCGACTTTAATTGTTGTTGCTAATCATTTTGTTTGGTTGTTGTTTGTATCTTTGTGCAGATGGCTGAGAGACACTTTCACAGAACTCATAATTACTTGATTAATTTGGATGTGAATCAGCCCAATGCTGAGAGATTTGTCAGGATTCTTGAGTTTCTGCAGCAATCAAGAATCAGAAATATTCTCACAGCTGACCCAGTTATCTATCTGACTTTCTTAAGTCAATTCTGGGAATCTGCAAGGTTGTTACCCAGTGCTATCCCAAGTATTGAAGCGAGGGTGAACAATCAGACCTTCCAGTTCACTGCCTCTGACTTGATTGGTATTCTTGACTTGGGAACTGAAGACCAAGAGGGAGGAGTGAATGGTCCAACCACATACCCCCAAGCACTTAGATTGGGAGCATTCCGAAGGATGGGGTATGTCGGTCCTGCAAACCGGAACACATTTCAGAAGAATTGTTTGATGGGCAGGTGGAAATTTTTCTCACATGTGATTCTTGTTGCTTTGAGCAATAAGAAATCGGGTTATGACTCATTGAATGTCGAAACCCAATCACAAGTGATATCTTTGGTGCTGAACAAGCCTTATAGCTTTTCTCGTTATATCTTTAATGAGATGTGTAGGCAGATAAGGGCGAGGGATGATGAGAGATTTTTGATGTATCCAAGGTTCGTGATGCTGATCATAAATGCTCGACTACCCAATCTTGTTCCGGAGGGTCCTACTGAATCGGTAACTACGATGCCTAATCGTATCTTTAACGATAGTTATAGATACCGTGGAAATCTTCCACAACAGGCTCGACCGAGGGACAGAAACCTCTTTGGTGCGCTTGTTAATCCCGCTTATGTTGCTCCAGAACATAATGGATTTGCGCATGAGGACTCTGATGTTGAAGGTGATTTTGCTGCTGCTCCACAGCCGATCCCTCCACAACCTCCTGTTGCACCAGTGATACAACAACAACAACAACAACAACAACAACAGCAACCAGAACAACCACCTCCAGCTGCAGCAGAGGCTCCTCAAGAGTTGTTAATCCAGGAAGATGCTGCTGAAGCAAATCCTGAGATAGTTGCTGAACATCCTCCTGCACAGAACCAAGAAGTCAACATGGATGTTGATGATGGGGGTTTGGGTGCAGAGCACGTCGATGATATGGTTATAGATAACCAAGACGACGCTGCTGATGACATTGGAGGAGATGTCAACCAAGGAGAAGGAGGAAACGGGGATGATGATGGAGATGATAATGGGGACGATGGTCAAGATAATGCTGCTGGCAGAGTACTCATAGGTCAAGGTGTTGGTAGTACATCTGCAGCAGTTGATCTCCCAAGGGCCGAAGCTGATTCCCGGCCAGTTGTAGAAGGAGAAGATCCCTCAGGGTCAGGGCAAAGTCTCAGCAGAAAGAGACAACGTCAGGACACCGAGGTGTCTAATGTAAATGAGTCGTTTCATTACGGAGACATTATTTTTTGGGTAATGGGTATACCCCTGTCAATTATATTCCATCATCAAAACATTACAAAACAAGTAGCATGGTTGTAATACCATACTAGTTCATCTGTACTGACAGAATGCCAATACAGCTTTAAAAGAAATGCCCTCACGGGCCCCCTCATAGTAAATAAAGGAGACCCGTGATGCAGGAATGACCCAGCAGGTGACTAGACAGGCCCAGAACACCCAACTAAAGCAAGAATACATGTATCACTCAACTGAAACTATGACTAGCAATCTAAGTAACAAGAATGTAGACAAAGCTAGTCTAAATAGCACCCTTCATAAACTGGGCAGTCTCTCCTGTATCTGTCTCAACCTCCTCTATGTCTTCTGGATCTGTGGTGATACCTGGTGCTGACAAAGAAGGAATATCCTGCTGAGATATACCACATGTATCTGAATGTGTATCTGGTGTTCCCCTGACTGGCTGGGATGACTCTGTAGATGCTAAATTGTCTGGATCAGTCATCAGTGCCTTGCTTTTAGATATGGTAGGCCTTTCTGGTCTCTTAGGGACATACTTAACCTTGGGCTTAGGGATATGGGTGCCCGCTGCCACTTGGGCCTTATTGGCCCTTCTCCTTCTCCTCTTGGGCTGCTGAAAGCCCTGCTCATCCTGCGGTACCTGTATATCATGTGTCTTAGTGCCTGAAGGACCTGCTACAGTAGCTTGCGCAGTTCTGGGTGCCACAGCTTCCATTTCCTCAGCAGACTTTGGCCTTTCAACACAATCAATAAACTCGTGCCCAAAAACAGCACAATGTGAACATCTATCCGGCTTCCAGAGATACTGTAATCTAAATTTCTGCATTTTACCCAATACAACTGCCTCAACAAAAGCTGGAATATCATGCTCAGCATTTACTTTAATCAACACCCTAGCAAACATAGCCCTACCCGACTTTTTCTCAATCATTTCCTCAGTGAATCTATCCAAAGCAACGGGTACACCAATAACACTAGTAATGTGACTCAAAATATCATAATCCCACATAGTAGAATCCAAATCATATATATTAACCCACATATGAACAGAAGTAGGTATAATCTTATCATTCTCAATCCCAACTTCCCATTTCTTTAACAAAACAGGAACATCATTAAATAGCCAAGGCCGATTATTAATCACAAAATCCAATCCCTCAGCACTATCAAATTTAAAGTAAAACCTACCCTGATTGTTCAACACCACATCAATAAGACCATACTTTTTCCACAATCTAAAAGCATGAAAACGAACAAAAGGATAAGCAGGTCTTTTGCCAACAAAATAACCAACCAAAGTTAACATCCACTGCTCACTTTGTTTAACAATGAGATCATCAGGTATAACAGCATGTCTAGAACCAATCTCAGTGAAAACAGGAGGAATGAAACGAAGCTTACCAGTCCTACGAATATTTGCCGCTTCTTTAAAAAGATTAGCAAAAGTGGTAGGCGTTGGGTTACCTTTCGGACTAGAATGAGAAAAGTGCTGGTCAGTAATAACGGGAACCCCATTCTCATCCAAGTTTGCATGATCAATGACACCAGCAGTAGTGTCATGAATGTCATGACCTTGCCAAGTGTTTTGCATCTCCTTACCATTATCATCTAAGTGCACTGTAGGCCCCACTTCCTTAACATTAATGCATGAATTTACCTTAGTGTTTTTGTTCAAATCGGCAGCATGTGATAATTTATCCAAAAAAGAAGCAACAGTAGCATGTAAATGAGTCGTTCGGACGCATTGCAGAGACATATTCTCTTGAGGTAGAAGAGACAAGACATAATGTGGATGAACCGGAAATAAGTGTTCAAGAGCCTATGCAGGACTTGACGGAAGCTATGACTGAAGGACCTCTCCATTTCGATGATAGGGGTAAAGGATTGATGGATGCATCTTCCTCAGGTTCAGCAGCACCATCAACTCCTCAAGTTCATGTCAGTCCGCCTGTCATCAAACCAGCTGTGGTATCACTGGTTCGTGCAGAAGATGACCAGTCAACCCCAAAGATCGTCAGACTTTTGGGAATCAAGATTGGAGATAGACCAGTCTTGATGACTGCAAGACCTAGCAGCTCTACAATCACACCAATCATGTCTTCGTCGATGACTCCACCATCTACAATAAGACCATCAGTGACTTCTTCACAGCAAGGAGCTGCTCAGATTAACAAGGAGAGAGTATCCAAGTTAGCTGAGGACATCCAACGGATGAAAGCTCTAGTTGCAGGCTTGTCTGACAAGCTTAAAGGTAAAGAAGAGTCACACCGAAGAGATGCTGACCTCATAAGACAAAGTCACCTAGAACTGGAGAATAGCCAGTATGACCTACAAGAAGCCCAGGAAGCAACAATCAACTCCGTTACTGGGATTGTTGATTCTATTGGGGTGCACCACAAATTGCTGAAAGGTCAGGCTAAGCATCTCGAGAGCTTAGGTAAGAGGTCTGCTGAGCTGCACAACAAGATCAAAAATCTTGAATCTCAGGGGGAGAAGTCTGGATGCAAGGAGGACACTCTCAGACATCATCGAAGGAATGATGAGGATGAGGATCCAAGTGGCTCCAGACAACAGGAGGAGATTCAGAGATTTCCGACCTCTAACGTCAATGCAGCTCAGGGGGAGCAAGGTCAGCAAGGTCAATCTGGCCAAGCTGGTGCTCCTTCATCTAATCAACCGGCCGTAGAGGAAGTGGCTGGTATCCAGGAACAACCGACTGGAGGAGAAGGAGTCGGCATTCGGGTTAGACCAACTACAGAGGAAGAAGTTGGGAGTGAACTCCTGGACAACATTGCTGCGTACTTCAATTTTGATGAGTATGGGAGCATGTTTGAAGATCCATCAGTCTCTTCGGCTCAAGACAAGTGTTTGTATATCGATGCAATACTTGATCTAGTTGATTCAAAAGCAAAGGGATCAAATGAGCTTTCTCTACAAGCAACCGTTGCAGTGGGCAAGGTTGGGGTAGATAATCAATCAGAGTTGGACTCAAATCGGGAGTTGGATACTTCTGAGGTGATTGAAAAGAAGAGCAGGACTCCAGTGGAAGCAACACCTGAAGTTCCTGATGACAGGGTTTTTGGCCAGCACTTAGGATGACAAACGAAGACTTGAAGATCACATCTAGATGCTAGTGTCAAGGGGAGACTGTTAGTGCATGTTTCTCGGTGACAAAAGCATTCTAGATGTGTTACATATATTTGTGTATATCCAAGTCTTGTAATTTATCTTGTAATTACCGTTTGTCAATAATATTACCTTGGCATATCTTGTTGATCATATTGGGATCCATTTATGTTTATGTGTTTGTTTATTATTTGTATTTTGCAGGTTTTAGACATAACATGTAAAGAGTCATTAAGTTAATATTGTTTCTGCGTTTAACAGCAGTTGAAATATTAACTTAATGTACTTCCAAAGGGAAGCTAAGTTATCTGTGTTTCTGCGTATTTACAGCAGGAGAAACAGTAACTTATTGAATACTTCCAATAGGTAATATAGACAATGTTGTTTCTGCGTATCTACAGCAGTAGAAACATTGTCGTTAGCCAATGATTGGTTCTGCGTATATCTACAGCAGTTTAAACATTGGCTGAGTTAATATCGGTTCTGCGTCTTGACAGCAGTAAAGATATTAACTCTGAGTGTAATGTCGGTTCTGCGTCTTGACAGCAGTAAATACATTAACTCAATATATCCTAAGTGTTATTTGAGGGTTCTTAGGAACAAGCAAATGTTTTGCTTGTTCAAATTAAGAACACTCAAATGGTCATTTGAGAGTTTCTTAGAAACAAGCAAAAGTATGCTTGTTCTCAAGAACTCTCAAATGGTTTGAGAGTTTGTGTGGAAACAAGCAAAAGTATGCTTGACCACAAGAACTCTCAAACGTTTTGTGTGTTCAGGGAAACACGCAAAACAGGCCAAAACCCTAATGGGCCTTGACAAATAGAAACACGCATATAGGTATTGGGCCTGCGTGTTTAGGAACACGCATATGGCCATATGCGTGTTTCAGAACACTCAAATGGCATTTTGAGTGTTCCCAGTCATGTGCCTATAAATAGTGGTGTGTGTTTGTGTGTTCCAACAAGAGTGTAGTGAGAGAAACAGCAAAACCTAGAGAGAGAAAACCAAGAACACGCACGGTCTATCTTGTGGGTAGTTGAATCACGCACGAACCGCAAACACACACCCGGTTTGGACGGCTTGTAGACTTAGGTTACCACGTCGGTTGGTAAGGTTTGTCCGGAGAGCCGTTTCACTATAGTAACCAAATACGGGTGTTATATTCACGCAAAAAGATATATATATATATATATATATATATATAGTGATATATATATATATATATATCATAAAAGGTAGATATAGAAACCGTGGGTTATCTCGAGGAATTCCGCACCTCGACATATCCTTAAGTCAATCTCGGTTCGGTAAGACCCGGGGGACTTACAGATTCTCGTTAGGAGATTATCCTCTTAAAGAATCGAACTAGGTAAGGATTGTATTTGTTATTTGGAAAGGATTATTGATCCTTTTCGTTCTTCGTCCGATGTTAAGCACCTTCGTGCATATGTCCTTCGTGAGAGAGCTTCGTATTGGTTATCCTTCGTATAGTGATTCGAAGGGGTACATTGTCAAGCCCCCCAGTCTAATATTGTAGACTGCTAGGGCTATGATTTTAGACTCATAATCGTAATTTCCCTTTTATCTTTGAAGGATGATATGTACATTCTTTACTTCTTTTTGTCGTCTTCGAGTTCTATTGATACTTTATGCAGATTTTTCTCGAAGGCAACTTCTATTCAAAGGACTGTTTTTGCAACCTACTTATTTATCGAGGGGCAAAAGACGGTGACTTTTTCTTTAGGGGGTAAAAATGAAAAATAGGTAGTTGCATGTAATTTAATTGATGCAAGTGGACTGCTATTTGCTTGTCTTGGAAATCGTGGATCATAATTCCCATAAATATCGACCCGCCTTTTTCCTTTTTCCCTTCCACTGTTCGTTGTTCCTTCTTCCCTTTGACTTGAGTATATCGACGATTTGTTACAGGTACTCTTCTTATCTTCTCTTGGTATTATTATGGCAAAGATAGGTATTAAGTCGACCTTTTCCTCTATTACCGTAGATCAACTTAGGGACTTTGTAGATAGCTACTTCCCGGGGAAGATTAGGTCTTTCCAATTACCTGGGAAAAAACAAAGCATAGTTTCTCCCCCATGGTGGCTATGTTGGTATATATCTAGATTCTTTCGTTCTTGGCAATGTTAGGTATCCATTTTCCCCATTCTTCCTTAGCGTGCTTAGTCATTATGGAAATCATTTGTCGCGATGGCACCCTCAAGGTCATGGGAAGATTATGGCCTTTGAGATCATGTGTCGTGCATATGGGGTTGAACCAAGCGTTGATTTGTTTAGGAGGTTTGCGAATATTTGCGATACTGGTGATTGGGTTACCATACAAAATAGGCCGAATAATGCTGGGTGTTTTGAGAAGGGTGGGGTGACTATCAGAGGTTGGAAGGATCGCTTTGTCTTTATGAGTGATTCTTTAATTCCCAATGTCTTTAGCGTCTTGGTAGATAGGGCGGTATTAGAGGATGTAAAAAAGTGTGTTGATCCCATCCCTCCTGGGAAGATTTGAGCCCCTTGTTTAAGGAAATTAGTGAGAATCATATAGTTGTGTTGTCGTACCCTGATAGTGTTCTTTTCAAAGCGAAGGTTATAGATGTTGTACCACCTGGCGAAGAGGAGATGGATGGTAAGCACATGTTTTGCTTTGTTGTACTTGTCTCTTATTTCTGCTTTTAGCTTGACTCCTTTTCTTTTATGTAGATATGAGTTTCATGGGTTTTGTGAGAAAAGGGGGTCAAGATGTTATGCAATCCTCTGTTGAAGCTGCTACTGAGTCCCAACCCATGCCTTCTATTATTCCAAGGGCAAGCCATATTGAAGGGCTTGAATCATCTCCTCCCAAGGGGATTGATCCTTCTATAGAAGAGCCCCCTCCTGTTGTAGCCGAGGAGGATGATGATGTGGAGATCACTGGTGTGAAGGAAGGTGATTGGAAGGTTCCTGAGGAAGGTATTGGTTCACGTGTTCGTAAGAGAAAAAAGACTCCCTCACCTTTAGGTCCTTCGTCAAAGAAGAAGAAAACGAAGCTAAGAGGTATACGTCAAATTTTTCTGCCATCATTTTTTTTTTTTCTTGGTTCTTGGTTCTTTGTTTGCTCTTTACTTTTGCTTGCTTATGTGCAGCATATGCCATTTTTGATCGTTCAGATGATGTTCCCCCAAGGTCTTATGATGATGAAGATGATGTTTCTCTCGATTCCCTTCGTGGTATGAGTGATTTAGGCTTTATTAAGTCTTATCACAAACATGCCCAATGTCAGAGCAAGATGAATGTTGTTATTGAGGAGCGTCTGCAGTCAGTATGTTCTCGTGCGAGGAGTTATTGGAGCGGCTGGAGGAGAAGAACCAAGAGTGTGAGAGGCTGAAGAAGTCTGTTGAGGAGGTCAAGGGCCAATCAAATGAGGTCTTGGCATTGGAGAGGAAGCTGAAAGAGGCTGAGGTTGGTTTTTTTTGGGTAAAGGGGAATTTAAACCCCGGTAAGCTTTTATAAATCACCCAAAGGATTATTACAAGTAGTTTAGGTACAAGTGGATTGACAGAGTGTCAACCAATTCAAAAGAAAATGCCCTCATGGGCCCCCTCATAGTAAATAAAGGAGACCCATGATGCAGGAAATGAACCAGCTAGGTGACTGGACAGGCTCAGATCACCCAACTAAATCAAGAACACATGAATCTATCAAATGAAACTATGACTAGCAATCTAATTAACAAGAATGTAAATAAAGCTAGTCTATATATCACCCTTCATGAACTGGGCAGTCTCTCCTGTATCTGACTCAAACTCCTCTATATCTGCTGGATCTGTTGATAATGTTATGCCTGGATCTGGATCCTGCTGAAGTATAGTGGGGGCAGATGGTTTGCGAACATCATCATTGTTTAAGGCACATAGTGCCTCAAACGGGTTACCAGTAGTAATAACTGGTGCAGAAGTAGAAGGAAAATCCTTCGGAGAAGCAGCACGTGAACCGGTATGTGTATCTGGAGTGACCCTCATAGTCTGTGATGGATCTGTAGATGCTGAGGTATCTGGAGCAATCATCAGAGCCTTGCCAAATGAGTTGGCAGGCCTCTCTGGTCTCTTAGGGACATACTGAAACTTGGGCTTAGGAATCTGAAAGCCCGATACACCTTGGGCCTTCTTGGCCCTTCTACGTCTCTTCTTAGGCTGCTGAAAGCCCTGTTTATCCTGTGAACCCTGAATATCTTGTGTTTTAGTACCTGAAGGACCTGCCTCATTAGCTGGAACAATATTGGTTGCCCCAGCTTCCATCTCCTCAGAAGACTTAGGCCTATCAACACAATCAAGAAACTTATGCCCAAAGACATCACAATGAGAACATCTATCCGGCTTCCAGAAGTACTGAAGCCTAAATTTCTGCATTTTGCCCAACACAAGTGCCTCAACAAAAGCAGGAATATCATGATCAGCACTAACTTTAATCAACACCCTAGCAAACATAGCCCTACCCGACTTCTTTTCAATCATCTCCTCAGTAAATCTATCCAAAGCAACGGGTACACCAATAACACTAGTGATGTGACTCAAAATATCATAACCCCACATGGTAGAATCCAAATCATAAATATTCACCCACATATGGACTGATTTAGGCCTAATCTTATCAGACTCAATGCCAACCTCCCATTTCTTCAACAAAACAGGCACATCATTAAATAACCAAGGGCGATTATTAATAACAAAATCCAAACCCTCAACACTATCAAACTTAAAGTAAAATCTACCTTGGTTGTTCAAAACTACATCAACCAAACCATACTTTTTCCACATTCGAAATGCATGAAAACGAACAAATGGAAAAGCATGTCTCTTTCCAACAAAACAACCAACCAAAGTCAATAACCATTGCTCACTTTGTTTCACTATGAGATCATCTGGGATAACAGCATGTCTAGTGCCTATCTCAGTGAACACAGGAGGGATGAATCTAAGCTTACCAGTCCTTCGGATGTTTGCCGCCTCTTTAAAGAGATTGGCAAAAGAAGTAGGAATTTGATTACCTTTCGGACTAGTATTAGCAAAATGCTCATCAGTGATAGGTGGAACACCATTTTCATCTAAGGTCGTCGTCGTTTCATTGACACCAATTGTAGTGCCATTGATTCCATGAGGAGCATTATGTGAATGCTCAAGTGTAGATCAGCAGCGTGAGTTAATTTATCCAAGAATGATGCAACATTAGCAGTATCATTCTTAGGAATAGAATTTGGGACAAAATGAATATCAGGGTCATGAACAGGAGCTGGCTTAAAATAAGAAGAGCCAGGAGGAAACTTTGGAGGATCCGGCATAGGAGGCATGTGAGAAACAGGTGTGGTATTCGACAAACCATCACCATGCAAATCATTCAAAGTACTACCCTCATCAACTTGAGAAACAACTTTTTTGTCCCACGAATCAGCCACTTTCTCAATGGTGGTCGTATCATCCAACTTGTCACAAGGTGAAGTTGAAACAAGATCATCCCCAGCAATTGTATGATCTCTAGTAGAATGTGATTTCTCAACAAGCAAATCAGGAGACGAATAAACAGGTGTATGCACCTTAGACCGCAAAGATAGAGACTCTATCAAATCATTAGCCGCTCGAATAGCAGAAACATATGAACACTGCTTAACACCTGAATCCTTCTCATCATGCGAATTGACACTATAATTCATCGCAGGAGAAGGCTGAACAGAAGCATCCCTCGGATTAGGGTTTTCAATGACGTTTTCAAAACTAGGGTTTTCAAAAACCCTAGCCTCCATTGAATTAAAATAGATTGCGTCAAAGAACCCGAATCATGATCAATCCCAATCGTCCCTCCACAATGATCAGAAACTGAATGAAGTGAAGAACCAACAATAAGCTTGTCACCCTCATTAAGCAAATCAAGGCCCTTCTGCAGCATACCTTCATCAATAATCAATGGTGATAAAGGGGTGGTTAACGGCGGTTGAAAGGAGAAACTATGGTTTTCATTATCCAAAATTAGGGTTTCGGATTAACCCCACCACCAAACGACCCTCCCCCATCCACCAAATTAATCGGCGGTGAGGTGGTGGTGTTCAATGGTGGCAAGCCGGTTACGGTTTGAATGGGATTTAGGGTTGGGTTTTTAATATCAAAAGAATTAGAACAGCCCCCAGATCAATCGATTGAGCTTTCTTATGCAAAATTGAACCATCCCCATCAACAATCAAAGCATCCCCAGCCTCGATCGTCCCCCGGTCACCAATTTTTGCAGCGGTAGCCGGAATTGAGCAGGAGCGAGGAAAGAAGACGGCGGCGGCTGTGGATTTGAAAGCAATTGATGGCCGATCGAAACAGTAGCACTTGAATCAACAGATTTGGAGGAATATCTAAGATTGTATAAGATTGATTCTTTCTTTTTCCCCTTCTTTTTTCGTGAATGAGGCATTGTATGTTACATAGAATTGTAGGGAATTGAAAAAGGAACGATTTGGTGGTGAAATCGAGATGGAAATTCGGCCAAAAGGCCGGATTTGGCCAAAAAGGCCGGCGACCATGGTGTGTGAAGGCTGAGGTCAGTATTGGAGAGAAGCTAAGAGAGGCTGAGGTTGGTTTCAAGATCAGGGAGGATGAAATTGCTGAATTGAAGCAAAAATTGACCAACTCTGTCTTGGACCTTAATTTGGAGAAGGAGGTGTCTTCGGGGCTGGCTAAGCAGGTGCAGGAGCATATTTCGGAGCGTGCTGGTTTGATAACCGACGTGATTCCTTATGTTTGCAGGGCCTTGGTTGATAATGATGAGTTTGGGAGACTTGTGGCAGCAGTGATTACGGCGAACAGGGATGACGAGAGGTCACTTATCCTGAAGAAGTTGAGTGATGATGGGAAGGTGGACTTGGCTTCTTATTCTGATTTCAAGGCCAGTACAGCTGAGATCATTGATCAAGCAGTGGCTGATTATAAGAATGCGGATTTCCCCTTCATCGAGAAGATGACCTCCGATCCTGCTGCTTCGTATAAGTCTTTGATGCACATCGTTCCCAAAAAGGTTGACCCCATCTCATCTTCTGCTCCTGAAAAAAATGGATTCTGATGTTCCTCATGTGATAGCTCCTACTCAACCTTCCTGTCCGGAGGCCTCTGCTGATGATGTGGCTGCGTCCCTTGATCAAACAATTTAACTGCTGTGTTTTAAGACAATTTATGTTTCGTGTTCTAAACAATTACTATTTTTTGATCCTACATTATATGTAGGGTATATGTTCATCATGGTTAGTGTGGGCCATGATGCTTATGGACATGTTGTTTTTTGGCCTTTGTGTAGGTAAAAAAGTCTTTGAAGGTTTTAACACCTTTTATGATAATTTTTCTTTTACACAATCCCTGGGGTGTTCCCTTTTGGATTTTCTGTGTCTCATGTTATGTGCATGGTTACGAAGGTAGTTTCCCTTGTAATTTCCATGTCTTGTTTTTTGCATGGTTACAAAGGTAATTTCCTTCGCAATTTCCATGTCTTATATTTATTTGCATGCTTCGTAGTAAGAATCTTACTTACGATTCGGCTCTTATGTTATGTAGGCGTCCCTTTGAACATACATTTTTGGCCTTAGTAGCATGTCTTTAGTTGGTTAATTTGTACGTACATGGTAAAAATAATAATACGATAGGGAGCGACCCTTCGTATGCATAAGAGATCACTTTGTGACCTAAAAAACGAAAAATTTCATTAATCACTGTGTGATTACATAAATTCCTAATAGGATTGCTATTTATTTTCCATAAGGGCGTAACCTATTACATTTATCACTCTTGTGAGAAAAATAAAGGCCACAAAGCAACCTAGGTACACTGTACCTTTAGTCTTCGTCTTCCTTTGCTCCAAAGGATCCAGTGGATTCCTCTGGGTCAGAGGTCTTTAAAAGCTTTGGTGAGTTTGAGGTTGATTCCTCGCTCTTTTGGGAACCCTCGATTTCTGACAAATCTCCATCTTCTTTATAAATCATAAAGATTGTTTGTTCCGGGGCTTTGTTCCTCTCTTGGCTTCCTTCTTCATCTTTTACTTTGGTATTTGCCGAATTTCCACTAGTAGGTGACCTAGCTCTCCCTCCTTTATAGCTTTGCTTATTGCTTTCCTTAGGTTGATGCAGTCATTAGTGTCATGACCGTGATCGCAGTGAAACTCGCAATACTCATCGTAATTCTTCTTTTTTTGTTGCTGAGCTTCGGAGGGGGTGCGAAGGTCTTTGCTACCTTTTCTGTTGCTAGGATCGCCCTTGGGGTCTTGGTAAGCTCTGGAAGGATTGCCTTTCCTTTCCCTTGTCTTCCTTGCTGTACGGAGAATACTTAGCTCGGCTTTCTTTATTGTTGAACAAATTTTGTTTTCTCTTTCCTCCGGAGGACTCCCCATCTTGCGTTGGTCCCCCGATACTATTGGCCGCTGTATCCCTAGCATCGAGCCATGCATAAGCCTTAGCCTTTGTATCTTTGAAAGTCTTCGGGAGCTTTTCTACTAGGTGTTCGATGAGGGCTCTGCTTCGGCATCCATGAATGAGACCTGATATCCTTTGGGATTCTGGCAAAGTAGGTATCTCTTGAGTTTCGTTGGTATACCTATTGTAAGTCCCCCGGGTCTTACCGAACCGAGATTGACTTAAGGATATGTCGAGGTGCGGAATTCCTCGAGATAACCCACGGTTTCTATATCTACCTTTTATGATATATATATATATATATATATATATATATATATATATATCTTTTTGCGTGAATATAACACCCGTATTTGGTTACAATAGTGAAACGGCTCTCCGGACAAACCTTACCAACCAACGTGGTAACCTAAGTCTACAAGCCGTCCAAACCGGGTGTGTGTTTGCGGTTCGTGCGTGATTCAACTACCCACAAGATAAACCGTGCGTGTTCTTGGTTTTCTCTCTCTAGGTTTTGCTGTTTCTCTCACTACACTCTTGTTGGAACACACAAACACACACCACTATTTATAGGCACATGACTGGAACACGCAAATGGCTGTTTGCGTGTTCTGAAACACGCATATGGGCATATGCGTGTTCTTGAAACACGCAGGCCCATTATCATTTGCGTGTTTCTATTTGTCAAGGCCCATTAGGGTTTTGGCCTGTTTTGCGTGTTTCCCTGAACACACAAAACGTTTGAGAGTTCTTGTGGTCAAGCATACTTTTGCTTGTTTCCACACAAACTCTCAAACCATTTGAGAGTTCTTGAGAACAAGCATACTTTTGCTTGTTTCTTAGAAACTCTCAAATGACCATTTGAGTGTTCTTAATTTGAACAAGCAAAACATTTGCTTGTTCCTAAGAACCCTCAAATAACACTTAGGATATATTGAGTTAATGTCTTTACTGCTGTCAAGACGCAGAACCGACATTACACTCAGAGTTAATATCTTTACTGCTGTCAAGACGCAGAACCGATATTAACTCAGCCAATGTTTAAACTGCTGTAGATATACGCAGAACCAATCATTGGCTAACGACAATGTTTCTACTACTGTAGATACGCAGAAACAACATTGTCTATATTACCTATTGGAAGTATTCAATAAGTTACTGTTTCTCCTGCTGTAAATACGCAGAAACACAGATAACTTAGCTTCCCTTTGGAAGTACATTAAGTTAATATTTCAACTGCTGTTAAACGCAGAAACAATATTAACTTAATGACTCTTTACATGTTATGTCTAAAACCTGCAAAATACAAATAATAAACAAACACATAAACATAAATGGATCCCAATATGATCAACAAGATATGCCAAGGTAATATTATTGACAAACGGTAATTACAAGATAAATTACAAGACTTGGATATACACAAATATATGTAACACATCTAGAATGCTTTTGTCACCGAGAAACATGCACTAACAGTCTCCCCCTTGACACTAGCATCTAGATGTGATCTTCAAGTCTTCGTTTGTCATCCTAAGTGCTGGCCAAAAACCCTCTTCAGGAACTTCAGAGGTCGTCTACTTTCTTCTGCTCTTTTTCTTCCTTTTGACATGAATCTCTTTCTCAAAATCCGAGTCAGATTCCGTCAATGACTCCTTGCTTCTGCCTGCAGCAAGTCTTCGAGTTCTTTCTTGATCAGCCCGAGATCCTGGATCCTTTGGCTTAATCATGTCGGCCATTGCATTTTGATATGCCACGTCATCGTGTCCGAACTTAGTGAAGATCTCGTTTTTCAGAGTCAAGGTGCCTGAAGAGTCAGATGATAAAACATCACCTGCAGAAAGTGGACTATCAGTATCATCTGATCCTGATGACCAACTCCTACATCTCCAGTTGGTCGTTCCTGGTCACCAACTCCTACATCTCCAGTTGGTGAGGGAAAAGCATCGGCAGGAGCTTTCCCTTTGTCTTCAGCTGTGGGGGCTCGAGAGGTACCAGCAGCACCAGGCTGGTTTTGCTCCCCCTGAGATATGGCAGTCCTCATGCCTATTGGAAATCTTGAAGTCTCTCTTTGTCTGCTAGGATCATCTCCCTCGTCCTCTCTTCTTTCCCTCCTAAGGGCATCATCCTTGCAGGTTGGCTGTATCCCCCCTGAGACTTTAGATTTCCAATAATCTCATTCAGCTGGTCATAGTCGTCATCGAAGCTTGTCAAACCTGCAGTCTGGCTCTTTATCACTTCATTGTGGTTTGCCAATCTGTCAGCAATCTTCTTAAGGTGCTCAGAAGTTTCAGATTGGATCGATTGTAGAGCTTCATGCCTTGTTCGAAGCTGAGCATTCTTTGCCTTCAGCTCTTCAAGCTCCTGACGATGTGATTCTTCCTGCTTAGACAGATTCTCTGTTAAGCCCGTAACCAAAGCTCTCATGTCAGCCATTTGCTTTTCCAACCCTGATATAGTATCATCGTCGGTTTGTGAGCTGCTTGGTTGGGAAGACATCACCGATGGTCGAGGAGGGATAGTTGGTGGAACAGTCGGTCTTGACTCCGGCTGTCTGATTGTGGATGCATGTGGTTGTTGGATTGCAGAAGTTCCAACAACCGGAAGTGTAACAGTGCTAAGTGGAACTGATGTAGTGGCATCACTGGTGAAAGATGTGAATGCAGACCCTGTCTGACAATCTGATTCTTGTACTTGTTGGTTCAACCGGTGGCCTCATCATCAATCCCTTACCTGCTCCCCTAGGTCTAGCAGTTACTTCCGCAGTATCACTTTGCACATGCTCAGACACATGCCCTTGTCCCTCTTCAACTGCCACACTCATCATTGCACTAAGTCTTGGAGACTTTTGAGTGCCAGATGTGCCTTCATCAGCTCTCTTTCTCCTCCTGAGCTGTAAAGGCGAACTATCTTCTTCATCTTCCTCCTCTGGCTGGTAATCTGCATCAGCCTTTAGTTCCCTTTCAGATTGAGCAGCACGTTGCTCTTGTAGAAGCCTGAGTGCTCGTTCTTGAGGGTCCTCTTGACCATCATCATCATCATCACTGGAGCTCTCCTCTTGATCACTCACAGTGGCATGAGAATCATTACTTGCCTCATTATCGGCCTCTTGATCCTCGAACAGTGCATCAATCTCTGCCTCTAGATTGGCCTGTGCATCAAAATGTTGAACCTGATTGATAACATCGTTAGGTTCCAACATCTGCTGTGCAACCTCCGCAGCTTCTTCAACATTAGCTCGACCTTGTTCTACCTGAAAGAACAAGTCATCGACAGCTTCTGCCTGTACTGGGGGTTGTTGCACAGGAGGTTGTTGTTGCTGTTGTGGTTGTTGTTGTACTTGGTGTGCTGCAGGTGGGGGTTGAGGAACTTGCTGTGGAGCTGCAGCAACATCTCCTTCAACATCAGACCCATCATGTGCAAATCCATCATTATCCGGAGCAACATATGCTGGATTGATGACTGCACCAAACAGATGTCTGTCTGTTGGTCGAGCTGGAGGTGGGAGTGGACCTCTATAATTGTAACTATCAGTAAATATACGATTTGGCATAGTAGTTACATGCACGACCTGACCCACCTGTGGTAAATTGGGCAGACGGGCGTTGATGATCATCATGACAAATCGAGGATACATCAAGAAACGCTCGTTGGCAGTTGCACCAATTTGCCTTCTAATCTCGTTGAAGAAGTAACGAGAAAAGCTATATGGCTTGTTCAGCACAAGGGAGACAACTTGAGATTGGGTCTCGACATTTAGCTTGTCATACCCCGTCTTCCTATTGCTAAGAGCAACCAAAACCACATGACTAAAGAACTTCCATTTCCCATGAATACAGTTCTTCGTAAATGTGTGCTGGTTTGGATTCCCAACATAACCCATTCTTCTGTATACTCCATATCTTAATGCCTGTGGGTATGTGACGGGACCATTTACTCCTCCCTCTTGGTTTAAAGTACCCAAACCAAGTATCTGGATCAAATCCTGAGGAGTGAACTGGATGACCTGATTATTCACCGTAACTTCAATCCTCTCATTTGCACCAGCAATATATCTAGCAGATGCCCAGAATTGACGAAGATATGTCAATCTAATCACTGGGTCGGCAGTGAGAACCCTTCTGATTCTGGATCGTCGAAAGAATTCCAAAATCGGAACAAACTCTGCTGCATTCTCCTGATTGACATCCAAGTTTATCAAATAGTTATGATTATTATGGAATTGTCTTTCAGCCATCTGCATAAAGATACAAACAACAACCAAACAAAAGATTAGCAACAACAATCAAAGTCGAAGTTTAAAGCTCTTAACATTCTCAAAAACCCTTGAAACTCATAGTTTCATTGGTTCGGAGAATGTTACCAACTTCAACTATCGACAAAAAGGTTGAATAATAAAATTCTTAACATTTTCTAGGTTAGCAAAACCATTTGTTTCATAAACCTCCAAAACGTCACCAATTTTATCGAATCAACACGTCGAAATTAAAACTTCCAAGGTTTTCCAAGGTCGCGAAACCATTTGTTTCATAACCTTCCAAAACCCTAAGTTTTAATAAACGACACTTTGAACTTTATTAAAATTTAACCGAAAACCATTTGTTTTACTTAAATTTTAAAGTTCAAAATTATAAGACAATTCACACTTTCTAATTTGACTCATTTGAAAATTTTCCCTTTTTGAAAATTTTCCGAAGTCCTAGAACAAATGAATTTCTTATACACACACATATGGTGACACTACACACATATGGTGTCATGTATGACTAGTAAATGTGTGTTTTAGTTTCATATTTTACTTTCTAAAATTTTTCCATTTTTTAAAAATTTTTAAGTCATGAAACACGTATATGCCCTAAAACACGCAAATGGTGACAAACACGCAAAATGGTGATTTCTGACACATAAACACGCAAACAGTCAGATGCGTGTTTGTTTGTGATGACGTCATATCAAACACGCAAACTCTGGAAAATTAGATTGGGAAGGATCTGGTAATGAGAACACGTAAAGTTCATCAAGAACAAGCATATTCACCAAGAACACGCATACCCAGAAACTTCAACCCTCAAAATTTATCCAGAGAAAATGGATACCAAAAACTCATAAAATGGTACGATTAAGTTCGTATAGGTCCGATTTAGTAGTTTTTAGGTTCCATTTCATCATCCATAACGTGTTCATAGAACCATTTTGAGATTTATCAACCGATAATAAACCCCTAAATATTTGTCCATTTAATCACGAAATCTGGATCTAAAAATGGTGTTAATCATATACCTTTGTTCAGAAAATGTTAGAGATAGTGTTTCTTGTGTCAAAACACGTAAAAATCAAGTGTTATGAATCGAAGATGAGTATAGTGCTCGAACAGGGAAACGCGCAAAAGGAGGTCTTGGAAGAACACGCAAATAATTATTTTAGGATAAAAACATTAAATGTGTGTTCTCTTCCTTTTATATCCAAACAAACACGCAAACCCTAAACACGTATACAAACACGCATATTTGGCTCAGTTGGCAAAACACGCAAATAAGGTCCATTAGTCTAAACGCGCAAATGTTAGCCCATTATGCTAAATCACGCAAAGTTAAGCCCACTTGACAAACGCGCATATCTAGCCCTTTTTGCAAAACACGCATATGATGTCCACTTGGCTAAATACTTAAATGAGACCTTAATAAGTTAAACTCGTAAATGCACTTTTACTTGACTAGAGCACGCAAATTCAACCCTTTTGGGAAAATGCGCATATGTAGTCCAAAGTAAAACGTGTAAAGTTATACCCACTTAACACTAATATGCATGCTTAACCCTCTTTGTTAAATAATGCATATGAGTTCACTTGGTACACTTTGCATATCAAAGTTTAAACTTATTTTTCGATTCATGTGAACCTTGACATACAAAAAGTCAACTTTCACAAACTTGATTAACACTTTGAAAATTCACACAGAATCTTCTTGAACCCGATATGATTAACGAAAAGAATTCTTTAGAGAACACGATAAAGCCAAATACAAACACTTTTGTATTATAATTTATCGTATTTTTCTCATTCAAGAAATTCTCGATAAATGTCACAACTTAAGCAACTCACGATGTACAATCATTAAGCTAAGACCCGATATGTCTCTAATTAATGAATAACAAAGTACCATTGCTAAGTATTTGACATTAACAGACATTGGACACAATCAATGCTGTTTTACAAATTCAAATACAACAAAAATTAATGACACAAGATTGAATAACACATAGACAATCTCTCCATCATCATATTTGTCTCCGTTTGAATTTAGCTGAGTTGTTAATGTGTAAGTATATTCTGCTTCCAATATAAGCTTGAGTTTTCTCCATTCCGGACTGGATAGACCCAATTTTCATATACTTTGGAGATCCTTTATCTTCATGGTTGACACACTCCCAATTAAAATAAATAATTCTGCGACCACATCAGCAAACTCATGAGATCTATACAACACACGTATTCATCTCAAGGATAAATAATTGAGCTTGAGAGTACTTAAACAGAAATATAACTGATAAACAATGGCTGAGTCTCCCAATTAAGATTAGACTCAAAGCCTTTCATCCCGTTATTTCACACATCAAGTATCTTTGACTCAATTATTTGAGATAAATTGCTAATCAAAATATCTGTCAAATACGTCAACATAGTGACTCCGTTTGACCCATTTTGACCGAAACCATAAGTATTTTACTTAACCTTTCGTGCAATTTATATAAAAGACCTAATTCGAGGTGTACTAAACACACTCAAATTTGTCTCTACTTACACTATACCCTTATCATGATACACATTCAATCAGTGTTCACACAGAACACAGCTAACTCCCCCTGGAAACCAGATACCCTAAAAAAGGATTTCTCATTCCAGTTAACTGGACTAGCAAATCGAAATATAATCAATCAAGGACCTTAGTGTACTAGAAATAAATCAACTTTGCTCATTCATCATATGATAACAACCATTATATGAATAATCATGTTATCTTAAATGATTTATTAACAAACATAATATAAAGTGACACTTTATACATACTTGTTTTTCCCAAATACGTTCCTTTATAAACAAATTATAAATAACATACATAGGACTAGCACAATGATTTATTAAGAAGAAAATACAATAAGACTTCGATAACCCAATATGTTATCTAATTAAGATGTGCCTAGGACTCAGTCACCGATAACCGTATATACATGGTCTTCCTTAACCGTGTCCTCCGCACAAAAGATAAGCGCTCAGTTGCGAAACGGTACCCAAGCCTCTGTAGACTTGAATTTACCGTCCTTATCTTTCATTGAGACATTTGTCCAAAATCCCTCACTCTCAGTAGGTGTTCTGGATTTTGAAGTTTGTCTCTTGTTTCTTGGCATCCTCTCAGGAGATAATTCAATCTTTCTCCTGGGACTATGCTTCTGAAACATTGTGGAACGACCAGTCTTTACTGTTCCTGTGAAGCGATCATAAAAACATGTATCATCTTCACCAACACGATTAAAGACTCCTCGTTTTGGAGTGGGATTCCTCTTAGGTGTTTTGCTTCGATCATGGCCACCATTCGAAGGTTTCTTAGGAGATACACTTCTTGGTTT
The DNA here is from genome assembly GCA_034093135.1 of Erigeron breviscapus. Lineage (NCBI taxonomy): Eukaryota > Viridiplantae > Streptophyta > Magnoliopsida > Asterales > Asteraceae > Erigeron > Erigeron breviscapus. Next base: position 48,046,589 of record CM067172.1, read on the forward strand.
TCCATGTTCCTTAGCAACATAACTTGAGGGATTTCTAGAGACATAATCTTCATAGTATTTCTTCTTATAATCCCTCATAAAGGTTGGATTTGAAGCACTAATTCGATTATCTCTAGGCGAACCACTCTGTGCTGGTGAGTTCCTTTGAGAAAGTCTTTTAGGTGAAACACTAGTTGACCTGTTTTCAACCTGTTTACCCTTGTTCTTTCTCAACTGAACATCCATATCTTCAACATCTCTGTCATTTGAGTCATTAGATTGCCTTGATTTGCTGAATTTACCCCTTTTTGGACACAAACTTGCCACATGTCCCTTTTCTCTGCAGATGAAGCAAGAGATCTTATCAGGATTTTTCAATTTCTTTCTTTTATCTTTTGTGTGGTACGATGAATGCATATCCTGATCAGACATGGTGTGTGATTTTTGAGCTTTTGATGCTATCTCTTGTATCTTCAATTTAGCAGATTGTTTTGGAGCAACTTCTGAAAGAGCAGTAGGATCTATTTCTGATTTTACAAAGTGAGGATGTCTAGTTGTTTTCATCGACGACCATCTTTTTGGGCTCAAATTTCTGACTTGTCTATTCTGTTTCTCAAAATCAACTATATCAACTTCCCAAACTTTATCAATCAAATTTGGTTCAATACTATCTAGGGAATACTCCTTTTCAGTGAAAACTTTCCCACTACCTTTTAATGTGTAGTGAGTGATTGACCCCTTATTATACATGAATTTGGTTTGATTAGAAGATTCTGGCTTCTTATGTTGTTCTTTGAGATCGTCAGAACAGTCCTTTTTGTCATCATCACTCACTTTAACAATAGGATCATAGATGTGATTGATAGGAGGAGGGATCTCAACATTAAGATTCTTTTTATTTGAGAATTCTTCAATATTATGACAGTTTCCGTTTTTAATACTTTCATAGGTATGACTTGTCATAATTCGAATATCTCTCATTTTGTCAATCCGGGACTGTAAGTCAGTAATCTCTGATTGAGCAGAGAGTAACTCCTTCTGTAGAGAAGTGTACTCACCACTTAGTTTCTCATGATTTTCTTGTCCCAATTGTTTTCTAATAGTGATTTCCCTCAACTCATTCCTTAAACAATCATTCTCTTTGTGATAAAGTTTAATCTTGTCAGAGAGATCCTTTTCTCTTCTAGTCAAGATGTTCACTTGCTGTCTCAAGAGAGATTTTTCTTCTTGATCCTCATCAACCTTCTTTTGTAAATCGTCAACTCTTAGATATAACTCACATGCAGTTTGAGATATTTTATAATTATCTTTACACACATCAATTAATGAATGTAGAGAAAAATCTATTCGCTGCTCAGGTGCATGTAAGTCTATCATAAAGGTAACTAGATCCTTTACTCCCAAGTTTTCTGGAATCTTTACACTATCAACCTTCGAAGTAGCTCCCTTTGAACAAGTGTCACCATCTTTTATACTTGATGTTTCAATATTTGAAGAAGATCTCTCAAGTGAGGTGAAGGGAACATTCTCATGAGTAGGGTTTGTTGATTCTTGAGAAGACGTCTCGTCCAAAACAACAGCACTACTTCCTGAATCAACCTCAGCAACATAAGCATTGTCTTCTTCATTGACTTTCAAACTCCAGTCATAAGATCCGTCTTGTTGTTGAACAACCAAAGCTCTTGAATTACTACGATTAACTGGGCTTTGGCTTCCACTAGACCCATCACTATATGACTTTTGTCTTGAGATGTTAGAAGATGAAGGTACTGTTCCACCTTGATTAAAGTTTTGACGAGTCACAATTGACCTGTCATCCTTTTTAGGTCTCTGGCATTCCCTAGCAAAGTGTCCAAATCCCTCGCAGTTGTAACACTTTATCTTTGACTTGTCAAAGCCAAGCTTGGAACCCACGACCTTTCGCCCTATTCTTGATAGGAACCGTTTAGCCCGAAGAGTTAGCATAGCCATTTGCCATTGCAAATCCATCTCTTCTAAGTCCAAAGGATCAATCTGCTCGTAGTCTTCATCTATAAGACTAGGATCTTGAACCTTTCCTTGGATAAACTGTTCGTATGATGTCACAAATGACGCAAGAACGGATAAGTGACTTTCCGCACATTTGACACTTATAGGCACGGTGGAACTAGCACTGGAGGTAGGATATCCACGATTGCCTACATTGTCACTCTGACTTGAAACAAGACATATGTTCCCCTCAGAGTCAAACGAGATCTTTTGTAAGTCAACATCTTCACTCAGGAATGCCCTTGTGCTTCCTTTAGGGGAACCTGGACTTACATTGATCGTAGGCCTACCGTAATAAAGCTCGGGAATCTGAGCATTATTATATCCTGTTTCCCTCCTTTTTAGTTTCATTTCTTGTCCCCTAAACTTAGCAACTATCTGAGTCAAAGACATATCGGAGAAATCTGCTTTTTCCTGCAAAGTGGTAATGTAGTTACTCCACTTTTCCGGCAAAGAACTCAAAAATTTCTTGACTTTTTCTTCCTCAGAGTAGGTAACATCAAATGCTTGCAATTCGGCTAACAATGATAATACCTTGTAATTAGTTGATCTAAGTTTTCACTTCTTAACCCATTAAATACATTATACTGATGCTTTAGAAGGTCTCTACGATTTTTTTTAAGTGTTTCATCCCCTTCACAATGATTTTTTAATGCTAACCAAAGTTCTTTTGATGTATTGAATCCATTAAATAAATGTAATATTTCTTGTGGCAATGACATTTTTAAACATGATAGTGCCTTTTTCTCTGCCTCATACAATTTTTTATTAGATTTAGTCATATCTTGGTAAGCATAAACTTTGTTAACACCACTGTCCTCATATGTTGGGGCACTATATCCTTCAGTCATACAAGTCCACATTCTAATGTCGTGAATTGCATAAAGGATTCGAATCGACCTTTCCAAGAAAAGTATTGGTCAATGATCATTAGCTTGGGTGGTGAATTACCCTTACCAGTCTCATGGTCCATAAGTATTAATTGGTTAAGATAATTTGCGGCCATTGTGTATTATATATAAGATAGAAACACGCAAATCACTGAAACACGCAAATGAAACGCGCAAATGGGAACACGCAAATGAAACGCACAAGAGGTAGGAACACGCAAAAACCCAAGAACTCTCAAAACCTTAAGAACTCTCAAAATTTAAGAAACACTCAAATTTTAAGAAACACTCAAATCTCCTTGGTATTAACGAAACGCGCATATGGTACTTGTACTTCAGAAACGCGCAAAAGTACAATTCCCAAGAACACGCAAAACACCACTTTCTCACTATTTCTTAGATCCCGAACCCGATATTGTTCCTTGATCAATGAAAACTTGAGAAAATGATCTTAGGAATGAGATATGTCTTATTTTGGTGTAAAGTTTGAACCTTTATTCCAAACAACACCCGAAAACACTTCTCCACCTAAGAACACGCAAAAACGGGATACCCAAACCGTGATCAATCTCGAACCAAGGTTGATAATAACATGCGGCTCTGATACCAGTTGTAAGTCCCCCGGGTCTTACTGAACCGAGATTGACTTAAGGATATGTCGAGGTGCGGAATTCCTCGAGATAACCCACGGTTTATATCTACCTTTTATGATATATATATATATCACTATATATATATATATATATATATATCTTTTTGCGTGAATATAACACCCGTATTTGGTTACAATAGTGAAACGGCTCTCCGGACAAACCTTACCAACCAACGTGGTAACCTAAGTCTACAAGCCGTCCAAACCGGGTGTGTGTTTGCGGTTCGTGCGTGATTCAACTACCCACAAGATAGACCGTGCGTGTTCTTGGTTTTCTCTCTCTAGGTTTTGCTGTTTCTCTCACTACACTCTTGTTGGAACACACAAACACACACCACTATTTATAGGCACATGACTGGAACACGCAAATGGCTGTTTGCGTGTTCTGAAACACGCATATGGGCATATGCGTGTTCTTGAAACACGCAGGCCCATTATTATTTGCGTGTTTCTATTTGTCAAGGCCCATTAGGGTTTTGGCCTGTTTTGCGTGTTTCCCTGAACACACAAAACGTTTGAGAGTTCTTGTGGTCAAGCATACTTTTGCTTGTTTCCACACAAACTCTCAAACCATTTGAGAGTTCTTGAGAACAAGCATACTTTTGCTTGTTTCTTAGAAACTCTCAAATGACCATTTGAGTGTTCTTAATTTGAACAAGCAAAACATTTGCTTGTTCCTAAGAACCCTCAAATAACACTTAGGATATATTGAGTTAATGTCTTTACTGCTGTCAAGACGCATAACCGACATTACACTCAGAGTTAATATCTTTACTGCTGTCAAGACGCAGAACCGATATTAACTCAGCCAATGTTTAAACTGCTGTAGATATACGCAGAACCAATCATTGGCTAACGACAATGTTTCTACTGCTGTAGATACGCAGAAACAACATTGTATATATTACCTATTGGAAGTATTCAATAAGTTACTGTTTCTCCTGCTGTAAATACGCAGAAACACAGATAACTTAACTTCCCTTTGGAAGTACATTAAGTTAATATTTCAACTGCTGTTAAATGCAGAAACAATATTAACTTAATGACTCTTTACATGTTATGTCTAAAACCTGCAAAATACAAATAATAAACAAACACATAAACATAAATGGATCCCAATATGATCAACAAGATATGCCAAGGTAATATTATTGACAAACGGTAATTACAAGATAAATTACAAGACTTGGATATATACAAATATATGTAACACATCTAGAATGCTTTTGTCACCGAGAAACATGCACTAACAGTATCCTATTTATGAAGGCCCTGGTACCTTCCTCTGCTCCCTGTTTGATATTATGAGCTGCAATATGGGTCTTCTTGTGTTTCTTTTGTTGGCTGAAGTGTGCTCGGAACTTCTCTTTCAGATCTGTAAAGCCAGTTATTGATCCCTTCGGGAGATTATTAAACCATTCTCTAGCATCACTCTTGAGTACCCAACCGAAGGCTCTGCAGGCTACTGGGTCGTTCCATTGTTGCATAGCTGCTGCTCCTCTGAATAGTTGTAAGAAGTCATCGGGATCGGTTTTCCCTTCATACGTTCCTAAATGGGAGGGGCACTTCATATTCTTAGGTAATGGGTACTTTTGTATCCATTCAACCAAGGGTGAAACGTTGGATTCATCTTCAAGAGGAAAAAGTTGTTCTTGACTCGTACCTACTCCTCCCGTATTGAATGCTACTACCGGAGTGGTGTTGGTTTCCCAAGGGTATCCTCCATATTGTCCATACCATGGGGGGTAGAACGGGTAAGATCCCAGTCCGGATGTTACCTGAGAAGGCTGAGGCTCAGAGAGTTGGGGTTGAGTCATTGGATAGCTTTGGGGGTACCCCGGGGGTCTTAGTCCGTACCATGGTGGCATCGGAGGTGGCATTCCCCAATACGAGTAGTAATCGTATGGATGGGGGATTCCCTGGGGGGTTGTTACCGTCGAATTTGTAACAATGGGAGCTCCGGGGATGTTGCTGGTTCTTGTCCTATGTTTGGGACTTCTTGTTAAATCAGGGAAGTTAAAATTTGCATCGCCTGCCGCTTCCTGAGCCCTTCACTGTGGTTGGGGAGTAACCTCGGGGCTTTGGGGATTGCGTGCGTTGTTCCCTGTTGGTCTTCCATCTCGGTCCTCCACCTCCCATTCTTCATCGGTATCGCTTCCAAAGTTTAGCGCTCTCCCCGCCATTCGCTGCCTGTTAATGAATCTCAAGGCTTCCTCCATCAAGGCTTGATTTCCCAGCAGCTGCTCTTCATTGATTGGCTCTGGTTGTCTTAAAGCTTCTGCTCTGTTGTTTCGCCTTTGATAATGCAAAGAGGTTTCTGGGAGACCAGCGCCGTGAACTCGGGGGTACTGAATGATGGCGATGAGACTCCAGCCGCCTGGGAGGTGGCCGCGCTGATCGGGATTTCCTGGCCTGCACTCAACATGGTTTTGGTGAATCTGTATAGTGGTTTAGTGGTGGGTTTTTAATAATGGGTCCCACGGATGGCGCCAAATGATTGTGCACCAAATCGCGTCGTGAGGTTTTCTAATTCGAAGGTCAAACCCTAAAGGGTTTTTAGGATTTATTGGCGATTCCCGAAGGTAGGAACGGTGTTCCTTTACGCCAACGAAGGTGTATGTGAGTAATTGTCGAATGGTATTCGACTTAGGGTTTTATTTAGGGTATTGGTTCGATCGATGATCGTATATTAGAGGTTTCTTTCGGTATGTTCCGAATATGATGTCGTATGAAGAAAGAGTTCCCCTCCTTTTATAGGAGGAGTTTCCTTGGAGGAGAAGGTTAGGGTTTTCCTATTCCTTCTTGATGTCAAACTCTTCTTACCATCTTTATCCGATCTAGTTTCCTTAAGAGGATTATTCTCTAAAGAGATCGAACTAGGCAAGGATTGTTTTTATCTTTGGAAAGGATTTATGTCAATCCTTTTGTTCTTCGTCCGAGTTAAGCACTTTCGTGCTTATGTCCTTCGTTGAGAAGCTTCGTATTGGTTATCCTTCGTATAGTGATTCGAAGGGGTACATGACCAAAACAAAAACAATAAACATACTAACCATTACTTTCAAAAACTTTATTATTATAGAACATTTGAAGCGATAAAGGATTTGTATATTAAACATGTATTGTTATATTTTCGACTACTTGTCAATTAAAATAGTATGAAATCTGATTGTTATTATTTTATTTTTCGACTACTAAATTGTTTAAAAATGTTTGAAATTTTAATTTTTAATCGATGACAGTAAGTAATCATAAAAAAATTGTCAGAAAGCCTCCATATGTACTGTTTCACCTGCTTTAATTATAACCTATGATTACAAAGTCTAGGACTCTATAAGTAGATATTTATATTTATTAAAAAAAAGCAATAAAATACTACTCCGTCTTTCATAATTTCATTTCTCTAGCTGTCTATTAAGAAGTCAATAAACTTTATTAATGAATAAACTGATTACAATAAAATTTAAGAAATACTATATATATTATTTTGGTTTTTGTAATTAGACTGACTCGTTATCAATATTATTATTTACTTCAATATAATGAAAATGTAAGCCTTTTACCTATTAGGATATTTGAAGCTGATTAATTAAGTCAGTTTCTACATATATATTTAGATAATTATAGGAAGTAATTTCATTTACTTGAAATTTACATTTAATTAAATATAATTAAAATTTTTAATATTCAGCAACTACCTAATTAAACTGGGTATTTGTTTTTTTAATTAAATATAATTCAAATGTATTTGTTTTATGAATAAAGTGAAGAAATATGTGGTCTTTAACAGTAAGGGTCATTCGACACGTGTAAGTAACACGAGTAAAAAAGTAGTTAATAAAATATAGTAGTAAATAAAGTTACATTACAAATTAAGTTTTACTGAAAACTTATTCATTTATACCTTTACATATTTCTTAGTTAATTTTCTTTCAAGTATCATTTTAGAAGTATAATAAATAATAATTTGTTGATTGTTATCCAGTTCTTATCCACTTTTATCCTTTTATTAAAATGACGAATCAGGTAAGATATATTCTATTTATATGTTGTGTAAATCTATATTACTTCTTATTTGATTATTATATTTATATATTATGTATATATATTATGTATATGTATATGTATATTACTTCAGTTTTAGTCTAGAAATATCGGACCATATAATATTGTTTATATTTTGCGATAATTTTCTAGTATTCTATTTGAGAACATTTGATTTTTAATATTATTTTTTATCTTTTTTTTATACAATAATTTATGTTTCTTATATTATTTATAATTTATTGTTTCCTAGTATAGTTTGATTATGAATATATTAATTGTTTGGTATCTTAAACTTATTTTTTTTTAATTTATTAGCCGCCGATTCAATACATTTGCTTATTTCTATTGTGGGTCGGTGGTTTCTAAAGTGGGTGAATTAATTGTCGCCGCCTCAATTCATTCTAATCGATCGAATCAGCCACAATTATGCTTAATTCGTATTTTAATTGTTTATGTGGTAGTGGGTCGGTGGTGATCCGGTCTTAAATTCTTCATTTTAATTAGATTTGGCGGTGGGAATTAATTGGCAGCGCATCTTTTTTGTTCTTCATACGAATATAGATTTCATTGATTTTAAGATCTGGTCGTTTTTTGTGGGTCGGTGGTGAATACACTTCAGTTGTTTATCATTCAAGAGTAGTATCGGTGGTGTTGTGTGTTGTTTTTTTATCCGTTTTGTATTGATCTGATTGATTTGCCTTTGAGGCGATTTCCTCATCCTTGGCCGCCGGCCATTGTGGGTCTATTCCAGCCTATTTTGGCCGGATTTTCTTTTTGATTTCATCATCAATCGTTACTTCTTGCTTTTCCTTTTAGATCCATGTAAAAACATGCCTAATTCACGGAAAAGAAAAGGGAAAAAGAAGCAACAAGTATTACAATCTAGTTACAATCTTCGATCTTCGTCTATTGCTTTGATCCCCAACGATCCGGTGTCTCCTAATTTAGCCGAAGATGATATGGGGCAGATGAATCCTGATCGTTCTAGTCCTGATCTGATTTCATTATTTGTGAACCCGACATTTGAGGCGGCTGTTGCTGCTGCTTCATCACGATCTGTCACAAATCGATCAATCGATGATGCTTCTGTCCCAAATCGATCAATCAATGCTGTTTCTCCATCTCGACCAGCAGGTACTGCTGTTGGTGGTTCTCCACCATCGGCCGACTGCTGCTGATTCGGGTTCTTTGACGCAATCTATTAATTTAATGGAGGCTAGGGTTTTTGAAAACCCTAGTTTTGAAAACGTCATTGAAAACCCTATGCTGGTGTTGGTTCATCGCCTAGATCTGTTCCTAATTATTGTGGAGGGACGATTGGGATTGATCATGATTCGGGTTCTTTGACGCAATCTATTTTTTCAATGGAGGCTAGGGTTTTTGAAAACCCTAGTTTGGAAAACATTGAAAACCCTATTCCGAGGAAGGTTTCTGTTCAGCCTTCTCCTGCCACTTCTCCGGCGACCGATTTGATGAATGTTAATTCGCATGATAATAAGGATTCTAGTGTTAAGCAATGTTCATTTGTTTCTGCTATTCGAGCGGTTAATGATTTGATAGAGTCTCTATCTATGCGGCCTAAGGTGCATCTACCTGTTTCTTCGTCTCCTGAGTTGCTTTTTGAGAAATCACGTTCTCCTAGAGATCATACAATTGCTGGGGGTGATCTTGCTTCAAATTCACCTTGTGACAAGTTGGATGATACGACCACCATTGAGAAAGTGGCTGATTCGTGGGATAAAAAAGTTGTTTCTCAAGTTGATGAGGGTAGCACTTTGAATGATTTGCATGGTGATGGTTTGTCGAATGCCACGCCTGTTTCTCACATGCCTCCTATGCCGGATCCTCCAAAGTTTCCTCCTGGCACTTCTTATTTTAAGCCAGCTCCTGTTCAAGACCCTGATATTCATTTTGTCCCAAATTCTATTCCTAAGAATGATACTGCTAATGTTGCATCATTCTTGGATAAATTAACTCACGCTGCTGATCTACTCAATAAACCACTTGAGCATTCACATAATGCTCCTCATGGAATCATTGGCACTACAATTGGTGTCAATGAAACGACGACGACCTTAGATGAAAATGGTGTTCCACCTATCACTGATGAGCATTTTGCTAATACTAGTCCGAAAGGTAATCAAATTCCTACTTCTTTTGCCAATCTCTTTAAAGAGGCGGCAAACATCCGAAGGACTGGTAAGCTTAGATTCATCCCTCCTGTGTTCACTGAGATAGGCACTAGACATGCTGTTATCCCAGATGATCTCATAGTGAAACAAAGTGAGCAATGGTTATTGACTTTGGTTGGTTGTTTTGTTGGAAAGAGACCTGCTTTTCCATTTGTTCGTTTTCATGCATTTCGAATGTGGAAAAAGTATGGTTTGGTTGATGTAGTTTTGAACAACCAAGGTAGATTTTACTTTAAGTTTGATAATGTTGAGGGTTTGGATTTTGTTATTAATAATCGCCCTTGGTTATTTAATGATGTGCCTGTTTTGTTGAAGAAATGGGAGGTTGGCATTGAATCTGATAAGATTAGGCCTAAATCAGTCCATATGTGGGTGAATATTTATGATTTGGATTCTACCATGTGGGGTTATGATATTTTGAGTCACATCACTAGTGTTATTGGTGTACCCGTTGCTTTGGATAGATTTACTGAGGAGATGATTGAAAAGAAGTCGGGTAGGGCTATGTTTGCTAGGGTGTTGATTAAAGTTAGTGCTGATCATGATATTCCTGCTTTTGTTGAGGCACTTGTATTGGGCAAAATGCAGAAATTTAGGCTTCAGTACTTCTGGAAGCCGGATAGATGTTCTCATTGTGATGTCTTTGGGCATAAGTTTCTTGATTGTGTTGATAGGCCTAAGTCTTCTGAGGAGATGGAAGCTGGGGCAACCAATATTGTTCCAGCTAATGAGGCAGGTCCTTCAGGTACTAAAACACAAGATATTCAGGGTTCACAGGATAAACAGGGCTTTCAGCAGCCTAAGAAGAGACGTAGAAGGGCCAAGAAGGGCCAAGGTGTATCGGGCTTTCAGATTCCTAAGCCCAAGTTTCAGTATGTCCCTAAGAGACCAGAGAGGCCTGCCAACTCATTTGGCAAGGCTCCGATGATTGCTCCAGATACCTTAGCATCTACAGATCCATCACAGACTATGAGGGTCACTCCAGATACACATACCGGTTCACGTGCTGCTTCTCCGAAGGATTTTCCTTCTACTTCTGCACCAGTTATTACTACTGGTAACCCGTTTGAGGCACTATGTGCCTTAAACAATGATGATGTTCGCAAACCATCTGCCCCCACTATACTTCAGCAGGATCCTGATCCAGGCATAACATTATCAACAGATCCAGCGGATATAGAGGAGGTTGAGTCAGATACAGGAGAGACTGCCCAGTTCATGAAGAGTGATATATAGACTAGCTTTATTTACATTCTTGTTAATTAGATTGCTAGTCATAGTTTCATTTGATAGATTCATGTGTTCTTGATATAGTTGGGTGATCTGAGTCTGTTCAGTCACCTAGCTGGTTCATTTCCTGCATCATGGGTCTCCTTTATTTACTATGAGGGGGCCCATGAGGGCATTTTCTTTTGAATTGGTTGACACTCTGTCAATCCACTTGTACCTAAACTACTTGTAATAATCCTTTGGGTGATTTATAAAAGCTTACCGGGGTTTAAATTCCCCTTTACCCAAAAAAAATCTAATTTGTATACAAACTATATTTTTTTTAATTTCATAATTATACATTCACTATTTTAATATTTTGTTTGAGATTGATCATCTAATTTTAATATTTGATTATCGTATATAGGTTCCTTTCCAACTACTTATGATAATTCAAAATGATGAGAAGTTTTTAAATCCACTGGTTATGCCAAGAATATTTAAAAAGAAACTCCCTGCCGATTGTGAATCAATTGATGTAATTGATTCAATAGGTCGTCGTTATCGTACTTGTGTTTTGGATGCTCGTTGTGATAAAATACAGTTTTCAGACGGTCGTTGGGATGTCTTTGTTTCTGAGAACATAATTTGTAATAAGGCTATCAATAAACTATATTTCAAGCAGATAGGTGTTACTGAGTTTGAAGTGATTTGTTTTGATAATATTGGTATGGAAACGACCAAGGATTCCAATGGCAAGTCAATCATTAACAAATGTTTGATTAAAATCAAGGAGGAAACACTTGCAAAACAGGTTATATTAATTTAATTTATTATTCCTTTTTCCTAAATATATTTTAATATAATATATAGGTTATCAAATATTAACATTTTGTTATGTATGAATTTCAGTACCTTCCTTTTGAAATGTTGAAAGAATTTAACGACATCAGTTTGGGTAGTCGAACTTGTTCTGCTATGCTATATGGCAAAAAAGAAAGTGGTAGTAAGGTGTCGGTTATTTCAGATCCTTATATTGATGAAGGTTATGAAAAGAAGTTTCGTGCTATTGGTTTTAAAGGAAGTAAGTGGAAAAAATTTTGTATCGAAAATAACATAAAAGATGCATATACAATGATGATTTGCAAATTGTGGAATGGTGCATTCAAGGTCGAAGCCTTTAATCAAAAAGAAGTTGGTCTGGGTATGTATATTTATCTTACTAAAATACATAATTTTAATTAATTGTTTTATTTTTATTTAATCAATTCTTAATAATATATACATTTGTTCCAATTTGTTTTTTTGATTTATTTTTTATAAATTGATATAGGTTATGAATCAGAGTTTGTAGAAGATGATGTTATTTCTGATGATGAAACATTGGGTGATACTCGGATTGTACATACATGCAGGGTCGAGGCACATATTCACAAGTCCTGCAACCCAGCATTCAAAATGAAGTTTAAGTCTCACAGTTTGAAAAGCAAATATATTGTAAGTTTTCCAATAAAAACATTATACCTTAAAAAATATCATAAACAAAATAACTAATCTTTATTATATTAATATAATATGACATTATGACTTATTTATTTGTAGACTGTGCCAGCACCTTTTGTACGAAAATATAAGTTGAATTTAGAGTATAAGCTCGCATTCTTAATATATGGAAAATTGGAGTACTCAGCACAATTGGAATTTAGGAAGGACAGAAGAAGACCACATTACCTTTCGCATTTGGTAATTAAACGTGACTGGAGGAAGTTTATGACAGAAACACGTTTATCTGTAGGATCTTCAATTAGATTTGAATTGGATAAAGCACTGTCGGAATCTCGTGGTGTAGCTATTTTCCGTCTATGTTGAAATTCATAGATATATTACATAATTTGTGTATAAACTATTTTATATGTTTTATTATATATGTCTTTTGTAATAAAATAGTTTTTACATACATGAAGATTATATATATTTGTTATTCGTGGTGTAGCTATTTTCCGTTTATGTTGAAATTAATAGATATATTACATAATTTGTGTATAAACTATTTTATATGTTTTATTATATATGTCTTTTGTAATAATATAGTTTGTACATACATGAAGCTGATATATATTTGTTATGATAATATGATAATATATATTTTTAAGACAATTTGTTTTTAAATTAATACATTGTTATCTAAATTTAGAAAAGTTAGTGTAAATAATCAGTTAATTTTTTTTTTATTGAAAGGACTTATTAGAGACAACTAAAGTACCACTTTATTGGAAACAAATGTGACACATGTTGTCTATAAGGTGTAAATATTTAAATAACATAACATAATGTATTATTATATTATATTACTTTTATTCATTCATATATTAGCCATAAAATTTTATTTTTATAATTATTGTGAAAATATTTCCGGTTCAAAACCGAAGTAATTCCATATATGTGCAGGTCTCTTGCTGATGGGCCAGAAGTTATTGATTTAATAGACAAAGTTGTGAAAACTGCCAAGAAAGTTGGGAAGTTTTCTAATATTTGTTTAAAAGATTCTGAAGATTTATTGAAAATTGATAGAGAAGCTGAAGATGTGATGATCAGGCTTGGTCGCTATCATTTAAATTTCATTGAAGATATTACGGCAAATAAGAAGGCTAGTGTGCTTGACATATTGAATTTAAAGCCTCGTATGTATTGATTATATTTTATTTCATATATGTCTTATCTAAATACTATAACTATGTTTTAAACATAGATGTTTTATTTATGTGAATTGTCGTTTATCAGATTTGCAACATTTTTTTGTATCCTTGAATAATTAAAAGTTTTATAAAACATGAATGTGAATCGGAAATATATTTAAAACTTATAATTTAAATGTTTTTATATTTCAACCGGTGTATAATAAAGTAAAACACAAAAATAAGAAGATATAACACATTATTTAAAAATTTTGTTAGATTATTTTCAATATTATTAGTTCATTATATTCGCATGTCTTGTTGAAAATATATTTTAATATATAAATATATATAGGTTATCAAATATTAACATTTTGTTATGTATGAATTTCAGTACCTTCCTTTTGAAATGTTGAAAGAATTTAACGACATCAGTTTGGGTAGTCGAACTTGTTCTGCTATGCTATATGGCAAAAAAGAAAGTGGTAGTAAGGTGTCGGTTATTTCAGATCCTTATATTGATGAAGGTTATGAAAAGAAGTTTCGTGCTATTGGTTTTAAAGGAAGTAAGTGGAAAAATTTTGTATCGAAAATAACATAAAAGATGCATATACAATGATGATTTGCAAATTGTGGAATGGTGCATTCAAGGTCGAAGCCTTTAATCAAAAAGAAGTTGGTCTGGGTATGTATATTTATCTTACTAAAATACATAATTTTAATTAATTGTTTTATTTTTATTTAATCAATTCTTAATAATATATACATTTGTTCCAATTTGTTTTTTTGATTTATTTTTTATAAATTGATATAGGTTATGAATCAGAGTTTGTAGAAGATGATGTTATTTCTGATGATGAAACATTGGGTGATACTCGGATTGTACATACATGCAGGGTCGAGGCACATATTCACAAGTCCTGCAACCCAGCATTCAAAATGAAGTTTAAGTCTCACAGTTTGAAAAGCAAATATATTGTAAGTTTTCCAATAAAAACATTATACCTTAAAAAATATCATAAACAAAATAACTAATCTTTATTATATTAATATGACATTATGACTTATTTATTTGTAGACTGTGCCAGCACCTTTTGTACGAAAATATAAGTTGAATTTAGAGTATAAGCTCGCATTCTTAATATATGGAAAATTGGAGTACTCAGCACAATTGGAATTTAGGAAGGACAGAAGAAGACCACATTACCTTTCGCATTTGGTAATTAAACGTGACTGGAGGAAGTTTATGACAGAAACACGTTTATCTGTAGGATCTTCAATTAGATTTGAATTGGATAAAGCACTGTCGGAATCTCGTGGTGTAGCTATTTTCCGTCTATGTTGAAATTCATAGATATATTACATAATTTGTGTATAAACTATTTTATATGTTTTATTATATATGTCTTTTGTAATAAAATAGTTTGTACATACATGAAGATTATATATATTTGTTATTCGTGGTGTAGCTATTTTCCGTTTATGTTGAAATTAATAGATATATTACATAATTTGTGTATAAACTATTTTATATGTTTTATTATATATGTCTTTTGTAATAATATAGTTTGTACATACATGAAGCTGATATATATTTGTTATGATAATATGATAATATATATTTTTAAGACAATTTGTTTTTAAATTAATACATTGTTATCTAATAAAAGTTTGTAAATAATCAGTTAATTTTTTTTTTATTGAATGGACTTATTAGAGACAACTAAAGTACCACTTTATTCGAAACCAATGTGACACATGTTGTCTATAAGGTGTAAATATTTAAATAACATAACATAATGTATTATTATATTATATTACTTTTATTCATTCATATATTAGCCATAAAATTTTATTTTTATAATTATTGTGAAAATATTTCCGGTTCAAAACCGAAGTATTTCCATATATGTACAAGTCTCTTGCTGTTGGGCGAAAAGTTATTCATTTAATAGACAAAGTTGTGAAAACTGGCAAGAAAGTTGGGAAGTTTTCTAATATTTGTTTAAAAGATTCTGAAGATTTATTGAAAATTGAAAGAGAAGCTGAAGATGTGATGATCAGGCTTGGTCGCTATCATTTAAATTTCATTGAAGATATTACGGCAAATAAGAAGGCTAGTGTGCTTGACATATTGAATTTAAAGCCTCGTATGTATTGATTATATTTTATTTCATATATGTCTTATCTAAATACTATAACTATGTTTTAAACATAGATGTTTTATTTATGTGAATTGTCGTTTATCAGATTTGCAACATTTTTTTGTATCCTTGAATAATTAAAAGTTTTATAAAACATGAATGTGAATCGGAAATATATTTAAAACTTATAATTTAAATATTTTTATATTTCAACCGGTGTATAATAAAGTAAAACACAAAAATAAAAAGATATAACACATTATTTAAAAATTTTGTTAGATTATTTTCAATATTATTAGTTCATTATATTCACATGTCTTGTGGCAAATATCTTTTAAGATATAGATATATTATCTTTTACATTGTCTAAGATATTATGAAATTAATATAAGTTGATTTTTGGATTTATTAAATCTGTTGATTGCTTAAATTTTCATTTTCATAATTGGATGAGTGTATGTAATAATAACTAAAAAGACATGCAGTCCTCATTTGCAGTGACTTGTCTGCTGTATTTAATTTGAAGTGATGTAGGGAAAGTTTTGACTATATTTTATAAATTAAATATATTAAATATATAAAAATATAAAGTATAAAATATTTTAAAAATATAATATAACTAAAAATTAATATGACATAAATAAAATTATTATTATTATTGTTATTCACATTTTTGTTAAAAAATTTGCCTTTTACAAGAGCTATTTAATATATTTTTTTAATAAAATCTGTGTTTTGTTAAGTGAAATTTGGTTTACAAATTTAGCGTAGGATGTGACTCGACTAAGGATTTTGTAATATCTAAGTCATGATTCTATTTTGAGTGATTCAAGGCATTAGTGTAAACGATGAAACACGGTTGAATCATTAAAACTGTTTAATTATGAATCAAGAAACACAGTTTATATGTCATACAACCGTGATTTCACCGTTTAAACAAATGATTTGAATCAAATGATCGGGGCAACCAACATTAGATATCGAGTGATTCAAACAAAGTGACTTATGTGAATAAAGAAAGAAACGTTGTGAAAAAGAAATATGTGGTTGAAGGAAAAGGAAAAAGAGAGAATATGAATGGGTGTTTGTAAGTTTTATGATTCATGAAGTTAGTTTATATAGGGAAATTCATAGATAAATGTGTAATGTATTGGTAGGTTTTGAAATTCAAATTCAAAAATATGTATATATGGACTGTTACAATACTCGTATATAAACAAAGATATATTTCAAGTTGTATTGTTTCCAAAAAAGAAAAGTTGATTTGTATCTTTTGTACTTATAATGTAAAGTTGTAAGTATGGAAGGGGGTATAGTGTAAATTGTATAAAGTATATAAACCCCCTCCATTACCAACATTGTAACCTTTTGACCCATAATGCTATCCAATCTTTACCTTCTCATCTCTCTCTCTACATCTCTCTCTAAAACACCGCCATTAACACACACTAAAACACACACTTAAGCTCAATTTCATTGAATTACAGTTGGTATCAGAGCACAATCAGCATATCTGAACGATCCAAAAGCTTAATCGAAGCTGTTTTTGTGCTTAATTTTGGTGTTTTTGAGTTTTTTTGAAACTGCCATTTGCCGAGTTAACTGTTCGAGTTAATTCAGCAATTTGAGTGTGTTTTGGTTAGAATTTTGATCACCGATCGATTAGTTGTTAGTATATCATCATTCTGTATCGATTTCAGTCTTCAATTTCATCATTTGATCACATTTCATGCGAGCTCGGCAAATGAAGGTTTCAGTGGGATTTGATTCTGATTGAAATTAGTTGTTATTTTGTTCGAGGATTTGTTCGCGATTAGTTTCTGAGCATTTTGATATAAAATTCAAGTTTTAATTCACAAAAATGAAGGAGAATTTGATGTTTTTGTGTGAGCTCGGCATTTGATAGGTTGGCTGGACGAAGAAGACAACTGAATAACCGACTATTTTGTCTTTTAGTGATTTCAGAGATAAGAGCTCGGCAAATCATCATTTCAACAAAATTTTTCTAAGAGTTGGACAATTTGTTCTATTTGCAGAGATATAAGCTCGGCAAATCATAGTTTCAAGAAATTTCGACTAAGTATCCATCAATTTGTTCTATTTGCAGAGATCTAAGCTCGGCAAACACTAAGTTCAACATTGGTGTGACTAAGTCTTTCTGATTTGGGTCATTTGCAGAGAAGTGAGCTCGGCAAACACATAGTTCAGCTTATTTCGTCTAAGTGTTTGTGATAAGTGTTGGAATTTGTACTATTTGCCGAAGTCTGAGCTCGGCATCTAGTTGAAGTTGAAGTTTGGTTCAGTGTACTTGTGATTGTGACTTCGTGAAAGTGCCATTTGCTGAGATATAAGCTCGGCAAATCAACATTTTTCAAGAAAATTGGTTCAAATTCAATTTTGATCAACATTCTTTCCTGGTGCAAAGTGTTTGAAAATTTTCAAAAGTTTTACTCATTTGCCGAGATCTGAGCTCGGCATCCATCACAATTCAAGAAAAATCAAAATTTTTTTAAGTCTTTTTCCTACTTCATTACTTGTTCATCATGGCTTCAAGGGAAGCATTGGCTCTTGGTTCTGAAGGCAGACCTCCTGTGTTGTTTCGAGGCTCCTATCCTCAATGGAAGAAGAGGTTTTTGAACTGGATTGACAGACAAAAGAATGGGAAGCTCTTAAGGAAATCTTACAAGGATGGTCCAGACATTCCCAAGAACCCAGTGAATAATGAACCTTTACCAGAAGAAAGTTGGAATACAGAACAGAGAATCGTGTTGAGGCCGATCAAATGTCCATTGCTTATCTTTACCAAGCACTTCCAGATGACATTTATTGCAATGTAGACTCATATGAAACTGGAAAAGACATTTGGGATGAAGTTGAAAGACAGATAGATGGTTCTGATGTTTCAAACACCATCAAATTGTCAAATGTTCTGAATATGTATGAGACTTTCAAACAACAGAAAGATGAACCATTGAATGAAGTCTACATCAGATTTTGCAACATCATCAATGAGTTAAGGAAAAATGATGTCAAAAGGACAAACATGGAATTGAACATCAAGTTTATTAAGAATCTTGAGGAGGAATGGCACATGTATGGAACTCAACTCAATCAACAATCTGACTTTGGCAAACTCACAATTCATACTTTGTATGAAAAGCTGAAGTTAAATTCTGATGCTGTTCTGAAGGCTCAAAAGAAGAAGGAAAGAGTGTTCATTCTGATCCTCTGGCTTTGGTAGCTGAGAAAAGAACCTTCAAGAGTTTCAACAAAACTTTGTTGAAATTGAAACTGATTCTGATTCAAGTGAAATGAGTGATTCTGATTTGGATGAAAACAAAAAGAAATGTACAAGGAACTTGCTTATTTCACAAAGGCTTTCAAGAAGAAATTCTTCAAGAAGAAACCAACAAACAACCAACTTAGGAATTCCTCAGTTCCTTCTTCATCCTATGCAAAGAATTCAAATGTTCCTAAGTTTGAACCAAAGAAAGAGTTTGTTGGAGGTGAAAAGAAGTTCAAAAACAAGAAGAAGTTTGAGCAACAGGTTGTAGACATGAAGAATGAAAAATGTTACAACTGTGGGGCTACAGGTCATTTTGCTATTCACTGCAAGAAACCTCGTCGGAAGAATTCGGACTACTACAAGTACAAAGCTTGCTGCAAGACAAGAGGAGAGTGGAATTGCTCTTCTTGCTGAAGATGACAAGTGGTTACATCTTTCTGATGAAGAGACTGATGAATTGGCAGCAAATGTGTGTTTCATGACTAAGATCAAGAAGTCAAAGGAGCTAGAAGGTAGTGATGAAGGTTCTGCAGAGGATGATGATCATAATCTGTCAAGTCTGTTAAGAAATTCTTAAAACAGTTTATGGAGAAAAGTGAAGCAGTTTTAAAAGAAAAGGAAAAAGAGATTTCAAACATAACCAAAGATTTGATAGTGAAAGAAAGAATGTTACATGATTTTCATGAAAAATTTGAATCACTTCAAAAGGATTATGAAATTTGAAATCTGAAAAAGCTGCAGTCACTTTTACTCCAAATTCTAATTGCATCTTGAACAAGAACTTGAAACCAAAGTTCTTGAACTGAGACAAGACTGTCAGACAACTTCAAGTTGAAAAAACCAATGAGATGCTACGAGCAAATGCTTTGGCTGAGGACATTGAGTTATTAAATGAGAAATTGAAAAAGTCTAATCCTGATTTGAAAGAATTTGAAGACAAAATTTCTGACCTAAAATATGATTGTTGTATCAAGGATACTCTTTATCAACAACTTGATAAGAAAAATGAAGAACTCAAAGATCAAATCAATTTTTATCAAGAAAAGTTGTATAAGATAACCGATCATATCAACAAATTTTTTTAAATAGGCCCAGAAATTCAGAAACTATTCACATCAGGGTTGGGATATGTTAATCCAGAACACTTGCTCGAAGCACAAGAAGAAGTCCCACCATTATATAAAGAATCTCATATGAGATGTGGGATAACTGAACAATTTGTAGACCAAGTCATGGTGATTTTGAGGCTGATGATTTTCTAAAGAAGGGTGCAAATGTCTATTTTAACTATGAGTTAATGGATGAGACATATGATTTTTAGTCACCCTGCATAAAAGCGAATAAAGATAATCATGAGATTGAAGTTCCTGCTCTTGAGTGTTTTAGTGAAAAACCTTTAGCAATTGTTGTTTCAATTCCAAAACCTGAAATTGTAAGACCTTATGTTCCACAAAGTGTTTTGGAAAAAGAAATTGACAATTTGAAAAAATCTCTTGATGAAAAGCAAGCACTTATTGATAATTTGAAGGTTCAAAATCACTGTGTTGTCAACCACCCAAGAATCATGACAAAGTTTGTGATCAACCTGGTGTTCGATTTGTGAGTTGTGAATGCCTTTTCTGTCAACCTAGTCCTGAAGTTGTGTCATATGTCTGTTCAAACCGAGTGTGAACAAGATGACATCTGTGAGTAATGATTGTCTTCAATATGATTACTTTCCTACTGTGAACCATCCAACTTTCTAAGGGAACTCAAGCTTACTTAAATGAACTTGATGCTTCAACCAAAAAGTTTGAACATGAAAGGGAAAAAAGATTGAAGGTTCTTAAGGAACTAAATGAAGTTAAAATAGAGTTGGAAAGCAAGAAAAGGACTCTTCAATCATTTGTTGAAAAAGAAAAAGCATCAAAGTCATTTAAAGAAAGTGTTGTCTAAAATAAGTGAAGTTAGTGTGAAGTTGGAAAATGAATCAAAGATTTTAAGTGAAGAAACAGATGATATGTCAACTTATTTGGAAGGAAATCATGATTTTGAACCTGAATTTGAAAACATTTTTGTTCAAAAGGTGGAAAAACTTGATTTAAATTCAAAGAAATTCCAAAGTCACACTCTTCACAATCTTCATCATTTGATAAATTTAAAAGACCAAGACCCAAAAACCAGACTGTGACAAGTCCAAAGACCACCCAAAAGTCCAAGACTCCCTCAAGACCAAAAATACAAAAGATTCTTCTAAGATGACCTCACCGACACATAAGAACATAAAGGTTAAAACTGAACCTAAGATCTTGAAAGAAGTTAAGACTCCCAGTGTTCAGAAATTTGTGAAGAAAGATTCATCTTCATTAGGTAACAAACAACCTAAGCCTAATCAATACTTTAGTTCTCCTAGGTATTCTCAGACGACCTTTAAGAGCACTTTGAAGGTAGTTAGAGATAAACATTTAGGAACAACTAAATACAAAGATCAATATGGTTGGTTGTCACCTAATAACATCAAGAAAGTTCATCAACACAAGGAAACCATCAAGAAATCCCCTGTCAAGAACATCAGTAACAAATCTGTTTCTAATTCAAAGAATGTTCATGTTTCAGGTGACTTGGGCTTAACTAGTAGCTATAAGTGGATTCCTAAAGATAGATTTTTGCATGCTTCTAGTAAAGTCAAGATTGATGGCAATACTACCCGAGTGAAACAAGTTTGGATTGTCCGTAGAATAGCTTCTTTAGATAGTAAAACTACATCTAGGACAAATTCGACTTGTACCAAAACTTGTGTTTAACTTTCTTTCTTGTTTGTAATAAACTCGTATGTGTGCTTGTTTGTTTGTTTGAATAAAATGTTTGTTTGTTGTTATTTTTTGTTATGTGTTTTTTTTAATGTTTTTTGTACTTGCATGTTATCCCTCTAACCTGCAAGGACCCAATCTACATGGGTACCTAAACAATATTCCTTGTCCTTGCTAGGAATATCTCATTTGTGTTTGGTATATTGACTCGGGATGTTCTCGTCATATGACTGGTAACAAGTCTATATTATCAAACTTTGTGGAGAAATTTATGGGCACTGTCCGCTTTGGAAATGATCATATCGCTCCAATCCTTGGTTATGGAGACATTGTGAAAAATGGAATAACTATCAAGAGAGTCTCCTATGTTGAAGGTTTAGGTCATAATCTTTTCAGTGTTGGACAATTCTGTGACAATGACCTTCAAGTGCTTTTCAGACGATATGAATGTAAAGTACAAACTGAAGATGGTGTGGATATTCTTACTGGAACAAGAGACAATAACTTGTTCACATTGATCTCAACAACATTCCATCCAATTCTTCTGAGATTTGTTTACTTTCAAAAGCAACTGCACAAAACTCTTGGTTATGGCATCGCCGTCTTTCTCATCTTAATTTTCAAACAATTAATGCTCTCGTGGATAAACAACTTGTTGAAGGACTCCCCGACTACAAATATGAGAGTGAACATGTTTGTCCATCTTGTGCAATTGGAAAGATGAAGAAAGCTTCACACAAACCAAAGAAACACTTAAGTACAGAAGGTCCTTTGCACCTTATTCATATGGATTTGTGTGGACCAATGAAGGTTCAAAGTATCCATGGGAAGCGATACATTCTAGTGATTGTAGATGATTATTCTCGTTATACTTGGGTATTCTTTTTCATGCAAAAAGTGATGCTCCTGAGGTGATCATTGATTTCATCAAGAAGACCCAAGTAAATCTTCAATTGTCAGTTAGAATTGTTCGCTCCGACAATGGCACTGAATTTAAGAATTCACATGGATTCTTTCTTCAAGTCCATGGGTATTACTCATCAATTTTTTGCCGCTCGAACACCTCAACAAAATGGAGTAGTTGAAAGAAGAAATCGTACTCTTGTTGAAGCAGCTCGTACTATGCTTGCTTATTCGAAGTTGCCTCCGAATCTATGGGCTGAGGCATTGCTACTGCATATTTTACTCAGAATAGATCGCTCATAAACCAGAGGTTTGAGAAAACTCCATATGAGGTGATTAACAAGAGAAAACCGAATGTGAACTTCTTACACATATTTGGATGTGTTTGTTATGTTCTCAATGATCGAGATCATCTGGGCAAATTTGAACCAAAGGGCGATGAGGCATATTTCATCGGTTATTCAAGAGAATCCATTGCATATCGTGTATATAACCGAAGAACCAAGAGAATAGAAGAGAGTATGAATGTCAAATTTGATGAACTCTCAGGGATGGTTCTTGAACAACACAGTTCAAGACCCGAACTTCAATGTCCACAAGCTTCCGCATCTAAACCTACATCAAATGTCAAATCATTCACTACTCCAACACCACAAGATTTGGATATCTTATTCGAAGAGTTTTATCATGATCATTCCAAAGTGACAGAAGCTGAACTGCACACAGATGAAGCATCTACTTCTACTACTAATGCTTCTGTACCTTCATCAGATGATTCTCCCTCTTCATCTGATTCTCCTCCACATATCACTCAAGTGACAAATCCATCAACCAATCCTGAAGATTATGATCCCGACGACTTTGTTGAACCAATTGCAACTTCATTTGAACAATTGACAGAGCAACATACTCCTGGTTTTATTGATTCTGAAGAACCTGGTGATCCAATTGATCCACTTCCACACTCCACCAAATGGACTCGAGCTCATCCTATTTCTCAGATTATCGGTGATCCAGACTCTGATATTCAGACACGATCAGCTTCCGCTAATGAATGTCTGTTTGTCAACTTTCTGAGTATGATTGAACCAAAATCAGTGAGTGAAGCTCTTAGTAGTCCCGATTGGGTGAAAGCGATGCAAGAAGAACTTAACCAGTTCGAACGTCTTCAAGTGTGGAAATTGGTTCCTAATCCCTACAAAAACAAAGAACCAATTGGAACCAAATGGATTTTTAAGAACAAAAAGGATGAAACTGGAGTTGTTGTAAGAAACAAAGCACGGTTGGTTGCAAAGGGATATTGTCAACAGGATGGTATTGATTATGATGAGACATTCGCACCAGTTGCTCGAATTGAGGCCATTCGTATGTTTCTTGCTTATGCTGCGTACAAGAACTTTACTGTATATCAGATGGATGTCAAGACAGCATTTTTGAATGGTGTTCTCAAAGAAGAAGTTTATGTTGAGCAACCAGAGGGCTTCGTAGATCCTAAACGCCCGGACTACGTCTACAGGTTAGATAAGGCGTTGTATGGTCTTAAACAAGCTCCTCGCGCGTGGTACGATGCTCTCACTGCTTTTCTCTTGAAATCTGGTTTTAGTAAGGGTTCAATTGACACTACCTTGTTTATCAAACGACAAGGGAGTGACATTATTCTAATCCAGATTTATGTAGATGACATAATTTTCGGGTCAACTAACCCTAAATACTGCAAAAACTTTTCGGCTTTGATGGTCAGTAAATTTGAAATGAGCATGATGGGTGAATTGAACTTTTTCCTAGGTCTACAAGTCAAACAGTTGTCAACTGGTACATTTATTTGTCAAAATAAGTACATTCTTGACATGTTGAAAAAGTTTGAAATGATGGATTGTCAACCTATTGGTACACCCATGGAAGCTCGAACAAAGATTAATGCTGATTTAAATGGTAAATCTTTTGATCAAAAGCGATATCGCAGTATGATAGGGTCTCTCATGTATTTGACTGCTAGTCGCCCGGATATTATGTTTGCTACATGCATGTGTGCTAGGTACCAGGCCAATCCTAAGGAAAGTCATTTCCAGGCCGTCAAACGGATTTTCCGTTACCTTAAAGGCACTGTGAACCTTGGTCTCTGGTATCCAAGGGATACCAGGTTTCAGTTAATTGCATATTCGGATGCTGACCATGCAGGTTGTAAGCTTGATCGAAAGAGTACTTCTGGGAGTGTACAGTTTCTAGGGGATAGATTGGTCAGTTGGTCTTCAAAGAAACAGAATTGTGTATCCACATCTACTGCAGAAGCTGAATACGTTGCTGCAGCAAGCTGTTGTTCACAAGTTCTTTGGATGAAAACTCAGTTGACTGATTATGGATTTCAGTTCAACAGAATTCCCATCTACTGTGACTCTAAGAGTGCTATTGCTATTTCTTGCAACCCGGTTCAGCACACAAAGACCAAGCACATAGATGTTCGGTACCATTTTCTTAAAGATCATGTCGAGAAAGGTAACATCGAACTCTATTTTGTCCCTACAGACTACCAACTTGCTGACCTTTCACCAAACCTTTGGATGAACAGAGGTTTAATTTTCTTAAAAACCAAGTTGGGAATGCTTAGATTTACAAACTTAAAAGCTTTCATTGCCATGTATTCTATGTTCATTTTCTGTTTCAAACATTGATGATGTGTTTTACTTGTTATTGCATGCAATGTTTGAGGGGGAGAAAGGGTAGAATGCATGATTTAGGGGGAGTTTGTAAATTTTCTTTTTTGAGGGGTGTTTGTGTATTTGTTAATGGTTTGTTTTACTTGCTTAAATTTTTTTTGTATTTTGTATGTGTGTTTGTTTTTAAAATCCGAAAAACCAAATACAAAATTAGAAATTTTAAAAATGATAAAAAGTTTTTTTTTGTTATTCTCAATTTTTTTTAAAAAAAACCAAAAAAGAATTAAGCCCAATACATGAATTTTAAGCCCAAAATAAGTTAATCAGGGTTGACACGCGGGTCAAACCCAGACCCATGACCCGAATTTGATTTTAAATGAAAAGTTGGACGGGTCTTCTCATTTCAATTCTAATTCAAACCAAACTTTCTTTTAGTTGATTTTCTTCAAAGCCGGTTTTTTTTAAAAAATCAATCAATTGTTATCATCATTTGTGTAATAATCGAAGTGGGATCATACTTTTGAGCATATTTGTGCTTCGAATCATCTTTGATCTTCGATCAGATCATCAAATTAAAGGTAATATTTCTTGTTTTCATTTTGCATTCCAAGTGTTTGATAAAATGCTTATATGAACTGCCATGATCTTTCTGCTTTTGTGATGATTTGATGTGAGTTTTGATGATTTTAGATGCATGATTAGGATTATGGTGTTTAGATGTTAAGATTGCCTTATTTTGCTTTGTTCTTGATTTTTATGGGCTGATCACTTGAAGGGCTGGGTTTGTTTATGAATGTTTGAAGATTTGGCCTATTTGCCGAGATATTAGCTCGGCAAACACTATGTTTGTTCTTCATTGTCTTCAAATCTTCATATATCTAGATCATGTTGCTTAAGTATTTTGACTTAACAAGTTTTTCATTGAAAATGCCATTTGCAGAGCTCCCAGCTCGGCAAATGCATGTTTTTCCATTTAACTTGTTTTGTTACCAAGAAAATTTTGTTAAGTTCTGAAAAGGTCATTTGCAGAGCTCCCAGCTCGGCAAATCAATTTTTCAAAGAAAAATTTTTCTAGTATTTTTGAACTATCATTTGCAGAGCTCCAGCTCGGCAAATCATATTTTCATGAAAATTTTCTAAGTCATCAAATTTTGTGCCATTTGCAGAGATATAATCTCGGCAAATGCACACTTTTGAATTGAAAGTATCCTTTATTATTTGTTAACAATCTTGTTATTCAAATCAAAGGATTTTTTATACATTAAGTTGAAGTCTAGTCTGAAATGCTCATTTGCCGAGATATTAGCTCGGCATATACGAGACTTCACTTCAAACACTCGATGACTGTTCTGCTGGTCGGTCTCATTCTCGCATTTGCCGAGATATGAGCTCGGCAAATCACTTTTTCAAACTTTGTGCCCAAACAAATTTTTCATACTTATTCTTTTTCTGGGCAAAATTGTTTGAACATGTCATTTGCCGAGATCTAAGCTCGGCAAATGAACATTTTTTAAATTTTTTTTTTCTTTCTTTCTATTTTGTTTTCATTTTGTTTGTATTGTATGTATTGTGTATGTGTGTTTGTGTATATAGTTTTTCATAAGTGTTAGGGTAAGAAGCAAGGTATTGAACGCCTTTGTGTACTACCTTTGTTGTCTTATCTTTTAATACTTATGACATTCTATATGTCGTCATGTTTCTTATATATATTAGAGTGAGAAGCAAGGTATCGAACGCCTTTGTGTACTACCTTTGTTATCTCATTTTTAATATATGTGCGAAACATTGTTTTTTAATATGTCATCATGTTTCTTATATATATTAGGGTGAGAAGCAAGGTATCGAACGCCTTTGTGTACTACCTTTGTTATCTCATTTTTAATATATATGCGAAACAATGTTGGTGTGGAATAAATGTGTTTAAAATGTTGGTATGTGTTTTTGTTTTATTCTAAACTTTCTTTTCTGGTCAAAATTTGGTCAGTTTAATTTTTCAGAAAAAAGATGGCTATGTTCCAAGAGGGTACAATGAAAATGCAAGCCAACCAAGCACTTTCTATTCCTTTCAAATCAAGATTTCCAATCATCACTGAGATTTTGAGCCATCATCCTCTTAATGATGCATTGACTGGTGGTGCAATTGTTCCTGAGAAGTATATATTCGATTTATGGGAAACAATAGAGTATGTGAAAGCAAGCAAGAGAAGAAATACTGAAGACTTCTTTCAATACTCTTTACAGTCAGATGATGCAATTTTCAACTGCAAGTTCACATTGGATGAGTTCAGATCAATTATTGGTTTTCCTGAACAAGAATATGAAGAGCTGCCATCCATTGATGATATGTTAGCTGCAGTTCATGCTTTGGGATATGAAGGAGAGTTACAACAATGAGAGATTTCAAAGAATGAATGTAGCAAGTCTTTGGCATACAATGTACAATGTCCTTTGCACCTGCTTGATGCCATCTCAGAAGGGCATTGATGCCATGACCAAACACTCTCTGTCTATCTACTATGCAGTCACACACAACGTGCAGTGTGATTTTGCTAAGATCATTTGGGATAAAATGGTTCCAAGTTGTGAAGGGAAAAGATGTGCAAAAGAAGTACATTCCATACATAAGATTCTTCACTTTGATCATTGATGATGCTCTTGATGGTAATGAAGAAATTCCAAAGCTAGAAGAGAGTTTCAAAGCTGTTATTGCTCTGTATAAGTCTATGAGAGGTACTGGAAGTGATCTTGTTAGACCTTTTCCAATCCCACCATTTCTGCTAAATTTGGTTCCTACTGGAAGTCCCCATCTTAGGACATATAGAGAGTGGTTAGCCACAGTTACGGGATCTGAAAGCCGACAGATTCCTACCCAAACTGTGCATAGGTCACCTAGTGAGGGTCCTAGTTTGTCAAAAAGAAAAAGAGGGGATAGTGGAGAGGGGACTTCTGGGCAGAGGAAAAGAAAATCGAAATGAGTTATGTTTGATATTGCTCATGTATCCTTTACACCACCTGCTTCTCAATCTACACCGAACATCACTTCACCATCTTCACCTCATATTTCACAATCTTCACCTACAATCCAAATCACACAAGCTACACCGTCAACACCACTTCCACCCATTCATTCTCCAAATCCACCACATCTTTCTCCACCTCAATCAACACCCATTCTTAATCCTCACCTTGCTTCTTCTACCGAATGAACCAATTCCAATTCCCGGCAGACGACTTAAAATGAAAGGTAGTAAGTTGAAACAAGTCGAGACACCATCTGGTGTATTAAAAGTTGCAAAGAGGAAATCAAAGAAGAAACATTCTTCCTCTAATTCAAGATCTCAAAGAGTTGAGCCAGGCACAACAGAATTTGATGAAGTTTTTGGTTCCTTAGCAAACATTGATGCTGATCAAGTCACAAATACAATTGAGACTGTGCTTTCCGAGATAAATACTGAGAATGTATTTTGCACTGGAGATGTAGAAGTGCAAGAGGAACAAGGCGGATCTGAGGGAGGAGTTGAAAATGTTAGAGAGGTTGAGAGGTCCGAGTTAGGACAAGGGAAAAAGAAAACGATGGCCCTCCGATAGTTCAAACCAATGAGTCTAACCGGGATGACAACCCTAGGATAGTAGTCGAGAGCTCCCCACTCTCGCATGCACATAACTCTCCTCGCCATTCTGACTCCTCACAACAGGAGTTAGTCTCAGAAATGCACGGGGATAAGCCACGCTCACCACACTCTTCTCATTTGGAGGATGAGAGTGTTGAAATAAGAGAGGATCAGCCCCACCTCTCGCCTTCAATTCGTGCACATGAGTCTAGATCTCCTAGGTACACGGATTCACAAGCTCAGTTGCGTACTGATGCCGGAACAAGCGGAGGGGGACCCACTTTGTGTGACCCTCAAGGACAGCTTGGAAGTCCTGCCTTAGCTAACATCATGCCAGCTTTAGCCGCAGGCAACAGTTCTCAAACCGAGACTGGGGGACAGTATGAACGCCAAGGTGACACTGCTGTTCCTCAGGATCAACCTGAGATTGTATTAACGGGCATTCTCAGTGACCCCGGTGTTGTTAGAGGTGTTACCCAACAACAAGTCCCGGACAGTGATTTATCACAGTCTAGGACACAACCTGATTCTGGTTGCAAAGCCACTGAATCTGAAACTGCTGGTGAGGGTTTAACCCGAGGATCTGCAGGAAATCCTGAATCAGTTTCACTGAATTTAGGTCACACCACAAGTGTGCAAACAACTTCCGGGTTGGTTTCTCCATCTATTCCATCAACACAACACAAAGAACACCAACACCTACAATTCAATCAACAAACAACAAGAAAAGGATAAGCATGTGATCATCTAATGGGTATTCTAAGATCTGATGAGATTTGTTGAATATGTATGATCGGGGGTGTTGAATGCATTAGAGTTGAGAATAAAGAACTAGAGCATGAAAGAAGAGTGAAAGAGTTACAAGCTCAAGTAGAACGTCAAAAGGCTGAATATGATGCAAAGCTTGCTGCTTTTGAATTGAGATTGTTGGCTTTAGAGTCTTGCCGACCGGCCTCGGTTTCTACTAGACGGGATGATCCTGATTCTGATGATCACCCCGAGGGGGAGAACCAAGGAGATGGTCAACTAATACAGAAAATCCATCGGCAAGAGTTGAAGTGAATGTTGGTAATGAGGAGATAAGAGAAAGAGTGGAAGGTAGTAATCAAGATGAGATCGATAAGATGTTTAAAGAGTTAGCTGAAAGAGATAATTTAGATGATCCAGCTGAGATTGAAAGAATTAAAGAAGTTAGGAGAAAATTTGATGAAGTTTTTATAGTTGATAGTGAAGTGAAGAAGAAGAAAATGAAAGTGTAGTGGTTAATGAAGAAGAGTTTGTTATTGATCAAGAAGCAGTAGATATGCTGAGGAAGAAGCAGATGTTGAGGCTGCAAAGGACAATGTTTTTGGGATGAGCCTGAAATTGTTGAGACTTTGTAAATGTAGAAGCTGCTGATGAACCAATGTTTGAGTTTCCAGATCTTGATTATTGAAACTGCTGTCACCACTCCACAGCATTACACATTTAATGATTTTAATGGTTTTGATGATCTTAGAAAGACTCCTAAAGCAAGCAGCTCAGAATTTCAAGAAGTCTACATATAAACAAGTGTTAACTGAGGCAATCAGATCCGAAGAAGTTCTCCCTGATTATTTTCCAACTGAATGGACTGAAGAACAACGGAAGTTCATTAATCGGGGATACTTCTTAAGAGATAAGGAAAGAATGATTGCTCTTGGAGTTAAGCCAAAACAAGCAGCCATGAAATCAAGATATTTGGAGGAAAGGGCATTTCCTATCTTTTGTGGTGCAACCAAAGTCGCAAAAAGTAAGAGACCAGAAGTTATGGCAATGTACAAGTTTAAGGAAGCAAGACAAGTTGAAGAATATTTAGAGCTTCTTAAACTCACAAAGAAATACAATCCAAAACTTCTTGAAGATCAAAGGAAGTACAAAATTCTGGTGCTGATCAGAGTAATTCTCATTAAAAGAATTATATTTCTGTCCCATACTTCCATGTGAAATGAGAAAACAACAAGTTTTACAGATTCAGTGAAGCTCAGTTCAAGCTTCTGCCAGTTGATGATATAATCTTTCTCTACAATCACTTTCTGAATGCTATGCAAAGATACCGTGAAGACATTATTGCTTTTGATGCTGTGAAGAGATATATGTCAAGCTGTATCCAATATGCTTCATTGGAAGATTTTCAGATTGGATTTGAACTTGTAAAAGACAAGATTAATGTTCCCTATCCAGATCAAAGTCTTTACACCGAATACATTGAAAAGCTTAGTATTGGTCATGTCATTGAAAAACCATCCTTGGTGTTGTCTTTCTCAACAGCAGAAAGAAGAAGATCTTCATTCGTATGGATGAACTTGCTTCTTATTCTGATGGTACTCTAGAATTCTGCAAGAACGTTTTATCATGCTTAAAAGAAGATGAGCAAGATGTGAAGAAGAAAGAAGTATTTGATAAAGCAATTGAAAAGATTGATCAAAGACTTGGGTATAGAGAAAGCATCAGGATGATGAGAGAGGCAAAGAATGTGAAACAATCAAAGTATGTTGTTCATCGTAGAGGTGGTTGCTGGATCAAATATGAACCAAGCAATGTTCCAGGACCACACAACACTGCACCTGAGAACTACGAAGAGAACATGGTGATTCCTGATGACCGACCAGAAGGAGAAAATTGGTTTTGGCACCCGAACAAGTTCAGACCTAATACTAGAGCTTGAAGACTTGATTTGGATGAGATAGCTTTTTGACAAATCACTACTAAGGGGGAGATTGTTAGAAATATAATTAGTAGTAGTTGATTTGTTTCTTTATGTAATTTGTACTTATATGTAAAGTTGTAAGTATGGAAGGGGGTATAGTGTAAATTGTATAGAAGTATATAAACCCCTCCATTACCAAATATTGTAACCTTTTGACCATTAATGCTATCCAATCTTCACTTTCACACATTTCTCTCTCTCTCACACACACACACACACTTAACCGCCATTAACACACACAAAAGCTCAGTTACAATACTCGTATATAACAAAAAAGAATTTTTCAAGATTTATTGTAAGAATTTAAAATTTAAAAGATCTTTCAAGATCTATGTTTAAATTTAATAAATTTATTTTAATTTTAAGATCTTTCAAGATTTGAGGAATATAAAGATTTTTCAAGATTTACTGTAAATAATTTAAAATTTAAAAGATCTTTCATGATCTTCTTGTATAATAGTGTTAGATATCGAACCGATAGAATTTGATCTGACTTAGTCTGACAGATGCAAGTTTGTATGATAACTCAACTTCAAACTTTCAATTAATTAGTAATACTCATTGGAATTTATATTTAAGATTAAAAAGAAATATATAGAAGATTTATTATACTAATAATATACGTTATAGATGTCAATTGAAAAATAATTTATGAATGTAATCTAAAAGAGACTTTACAATATAAGATATTTTTGCAAAAAAATAAATGTTTGGATATCCCCAATTCCCCATTGACAATTGTATACAATTTATTTTATTAATGGATTTTATCAATTTGTTAAATGTTGAAATGTTAAAAAAAATAATGTTATTGTTGAATGAAAAGAAGTAATGATAACAGAGAAGACATGTAGCCTCCATTTGCAGTGACTTGTCTCCTGTGATTGATGTATAGTGATGTACGAAAAGATTTGAATATATATTATTTACAGACTTAATAAAAGTACTAATTATTTAAAATAAAAGTACTACAAACTGATAGTATTAATCAGTTTGAAATCTTCTATCATATTGACTTATCGAAGCTGATTATATTAATCAGTTGGTAGTAGTTTCCAATTTTCATTTTAATATTTACTACCAAATTAAACATTACTTCCTTTATAACCATCATACTGATATATTATATTATGGTTTAATCTAAATCTAAATACAATTTATAGAATTTGTAATAAAATTTGTTTGGTTATTTTTAAGCCCATATGCCATTTCAAAATTCTTAAGTTAAGCCCAATAAAATTTAACATGATACTGTTTCAATAATTTAGGTTTTCATAGATGAGCTGATGTCCATCAACCTATAGGTTATATCTTCAACCTATTTTTGTACTTAATTAATGTATTTAAATTAACTTCAAGATTTTAAAAAGCTTTTTACCAATGGAGAACAAAGCTTTTTTTTAAAACCTCTTACACCTTCTTACATCTTTTTTATAAAAAAAGCTTTTGAAAATATAATATTGGGGATGCTTAGCATAGGACTATCCATTCTCTTTTTTCGTATAGTATAATAATAAATATATATATACACTTCTTTACAACATAGTTTTAATCTATAGTATAATAATAAGTATATATATACACTTCTTTACAACATAGTTTTCAATCTTCATTAAGCCGTCTTCCTTTCTAAAATATATTACATCTAACTTTCATTTTATTTAAAAATTGTAAGTATTTAAAAAATGGAATTTGATTTTATTATAACACTTATATTAATCAAATCTTCAACCATGATTTCACCGTTTAAAATACGTACGCATAGTTTTATTTTATTTCCGTTTTTATTATTGTTTTTATAATATTTTTCACTAATCATTTCAGATAATTATATATTTTTAGTAGAAATCATTAAATAAACTGGTAAATAATTACAATTGTATACAATTTATTTTATTAATGGATTTTATCAATTTGTTAAATGTTGAAATGTTAAAAAAAAATGTTATTGCTGAATGACAAGAAGTAATGATAACAGAGAAGACATGTAGCCTCCATTTGCAGTGACTTGTCTCCTGTGATTGATGTACAGTGATGTACGAAAAGATTGAATATATATTACTTACAGACTTATATATAAAAAAATAATATTGTATAAAACATTATCTAGTGATATATAGTCTAATGATTATTAAATCATTCTAATTATTTAAAATAAAAGGACTACAAACTGATAGTATTAATCAGTTTGGAATTTTGTATCATATTAACTTAATGAAGCTGATTATATTAATCAGTTGGGAGTAGTTTCCAATTTTCATTTGAATATTTACTACCAAATTACACATTACATCCTTTATAACCATCAAACTGATATATTATATTATGGTTTAATCTAAATCTAAATACAATTTATAGAATTTGTAATAACATTACTAATAATTATTGATTTCTTAATATTTAAATAATGTAAACAATAATAATTTTTCTTTATTTCATTATCACTGTAAATTTTTTAATGTAATCATATACTTACAATTATCTATTTTTAAGATATTTATCATATTTAATTGTATATAATAAGAGATGTTTTATCTGGAAATTTGTTTGGTTATTTTTAAGCCCATATGCCATTTCAAAATTCTTAAGTTAAGCCCAATAAAATTTAACATGATACTGTTTCAATAATTTAGGTTTTCATAGATGAGCTGATGTCCATCAACCTATAGGTTATATCTTCAACCTATTTTTGTACTTAATTAATGTATTTAAATTAACTTCAAGATTTTAAAAAGCTTTTTATCATTGGAGAACAAAGCTTTTTTTAAAAAACATCTTACACCTTCTTACATCTTTTTTATAAAAAAAGCTTTTGAAAATATACTATTGGGTGCTTCTTAGACACTACTAGAAAAAATGCCTTTAATGACACCGATTGCGTGTCATAAAAGGGGTCAGATGACACGCTTTTTGGTGTCATAAATCGACCCGTCATAAATTTTTATGACACGCATTTTCAGCGTCATAAATTTATGACACGCTTTTATGACACCCTTTTACGACACTTTTATGACATTATTTTATGACCTTTGCGTGTCATGGTTCAAATATTTTTAAAAAAATAATTTTTATAAAATTATTAATATCCACACATTAAATAACAGTTAATCTAATAATACAAATAAATACAAAAATAGCAAAAGAGCGCATTTCATATATATCAAAACAATGCGTTTCATACACTACAAGTTATTTTAAATTCTAATATTAACCATAAAAGTTTACAACCGCTAAATTATATAAAATTCAACACCGGTAAATGAAGTTTGCCACATAATTTGCCCATTCTTCACGAACTTCATCCAAATCATCATCCGTGTATTCTTTTTTACCTTCCCCGATCTGACAAATACGTACAATACATTAAAAAGGAGACAGTCACTATTCATTACATGTACCTCAGTATTTTAGTGTTTCTAAGCTTATATATATGGGATGCTAGACTTACATTGTCATATTCAAGTACTTGAACTCCTTGCTCAACTATCTCCTTCATAAACTTTAACACATAATAACCACATTCAGTGGGCTGCATCGGACACTACACAAGAAAACACGAAATATTTGTTCATCATAAAATTAATTCGAACAGTTTAACCAACACTAAAATTCAAAATTGCACCAAAACAGAGTAGAAACAAGCAACCCAACCCTACCCATCACCTTACCAAAACCTAAACTTGCACCAAACAGAAACAAGCAACCAGAAACAAGGAAAAAGAGCAGGCGAACAATAGGTATATTATTACTATTGGTAGATGCCTCATAACCTTTAGCAACTTGTAATCCCTTAACTTACCTTCTCAGAATATCGATGAACTATAGAATACAATTAGCTTACTGATGACACTTGTAAGTTGTAACAGACTACATGAAACCATGGGACAAAGATCTTTATACCTCACAAACAACTAATGGTCATACACTCATACATGACTTATAAAACCTAAACTTTGACAGACCACATTGGATAAAATATCATAGTGAAACCCGAGATACTGTGCCCTGTATAAACAATCAGAGTTGTCGGTATGGAAACCATTACATTGTTCAAATTGCAGCAGAAAAATTATCCATAATCAAAGAAAGATGTAAGTTTTTTCCATGTATCAACCAAAACCAAAGACTTACAATTGTACTTTGAGTCATGACCAACAACGGCATCATTAGTATCAACCAGAATGCACCTACAAGAAAACAAAAAATCCAGATAGTTACAAAAAGTTATCATCATCCATCAAATTATATGCCTACATATGCACATATACACTAATCTAGCAAAGAGGTTGGTTTGCTAAGCAGTCCTTAACCCTTAGTTCCTGCCTGAGAACAACTGGTGAAGCTGCCCGAGAACAGGGTTAACTTAGAACCTGCCAAACTTGCTAGCAAAGTGACCTTCTGGGACAACAACCAAAGTAAAAGAAAAAGGGGTATTACCTAAAATTACAAGTTACTTACAGTATTTTTTTTTAAACTAAAAGTAGCCAACTAAATATTTGCTTATTTATGTAAACTCACTTGAAATTCCAATGCTTGCTTAAGTTGTAAGACTACTTCGCCCGCCGTTGGTCGTTCTTCTCTATTTTCGACCTTGAGTTTGGTTTCCCAAGGAAATAGAGTGAAACACAACAAAGGACCAGAATGATATTTTGC
The DNA here is from genome assembly GCA_034093135.1 of Erigeron breviscapus. Lineage (NCBI taxonomy): Eukaryota > Viridiplantae > Streptophyta > Magnoliopsida > Asterales > Asteraceae > Erigeron > Erigeron breviscapus. Next base: position 48,083,026 of record CM067172.1, read on the forward strand.
TGGATACATGAACAGAATACAAAGCCAGCTTCTAGAGTCAGTCATCTCTCAGTGAGCTACTTTCGAGAGGTAGGAGTAGTAGCCAATCAACTTTGTAGTTATGAAACAATATACAGAATTCATGTAAAAACTAAAACTTGACACCAGTTTGAACGATTCAACTAAAAACCTTGAGATAAGCCACGAAATACAGTAGCCATCTTCACATAGACCAGTCAGTACATTTGATCACAAAAGAATTGGCAAAACACCACTTTGAAACATAACCGAAGAGCAGTAGAACCATGAATACCACCAAAAGAAAAAGAAAAAAACGAAATACCTCCTTACGAGCATGCTCTTGATGGCTGCCAATGGTGTGAGCAGGTAGATCAGCCGATATGCAAAAATAACCACTACAAGTCTACAACAATTAGACTACCAACGACTGCGATAAAATTGAAGTCCAAAAACGACAAAAACAACGAGGCCGCCAGACAATGAAAGCCAAAATAGCTTGCAGACTATGCATTCATTATAAAGAACATAACTTATAGCAATGCCAACCCCTAAATCTGAAGCATATGTTATAAAAAGTAGTGAAAAACGGCATCCGATAAACTAACCAACTTTGACCACCAATAAACCAGCACAAATCACATACTTAACTAACTTAATTAATGAGTAAAAGTTAAATTAAAACCCTAATTGATAAACCAAATCCAACAATTACATCTGGCTATGGAAATAATTCAAAATATTAAGATGTTTTACATAACAGCATCGATTATTTATAATAAAAAAAAGTGTGGGAATCAAATTCATACCTGAGTTGAAACGAGAAAAAAAATCGTGAATTGAACGCACCTGTGTTGCTGCTGTTTTTACTCAAAAACTCCAAAACCCCCAAACACCATGTAATAAAAGGCCATCTTCTTCTTTCTGTTTTCACTGTGAAAACATCTCGATTCTTGATTTCTTTCAGATGAATCTGGGAAGGAAGGAACGAAAGGAACACTCTCTCTTGGGGGCTTCGATTTTGTGAGAATTTTGGGGGCTCGATTTTGGGGCTTCAAACACTTAGGGTTTTTTTTATTAGCAGGAGCAAGCTTTTATATATGGGAACAAAATTATGACACCGTGTTACACTACCTTTTTTATGACACTAAAAATTGCGTGTCATAAACCCTTCAGATTTTACAAATTATGACAGTATTTTTATGACACATGTTTTTGCTTGTCATTAAAATGCGTGTGTCATAATTTAGGTGTCATTAAAGGCTATTTTTCTTGTAGTGTTTTTTCTTATATTTTAATATGTTTTTTAATTCTCTTTTTTCGTATAGTTTAATAATATATATATACACTTCATTAAGCCGTCTTCCTTTCTAAAATATATTACATCTAATTTTCATTTTATTTAAAAATTGTAAATATTTAAAAAATGGAATTTGATTTTATTATAACACTTATATTAATCAAATCTTCAACCATGATTTCACCGTTTAAAATACGTACGTATAGTTTTATTTTATTTCCGTTTTTATTATTGTTTTTATAATATTTTTCACTAATCATTTCAAAGTAATTTATAGGTTCTATTTGGATACCGAAAAGTTTATCGATTCATTCCTTGTTTTCTCAAATTAAGGTAAATCAATTGTTAAATTATATGTATTTCAGATAAATATATATTTATAGAAGAAATCATTAAACAAACTGGTAAATTTTTTTCAATATTTTTTTTTTTGTAGGTTTATACAGATCTTGGATGATAAGTGTAAACAAGCTGATTTGAGAGAGATTGGATAACCTTTTTTGAACAAGCATTGTCTTTCATGAACTTTGGCCATCTATTTTCATTTCAATAATTGAATATAGAGTGATTTTCAAGGACGATGCTGAAAATTTTTATGGCTGTTCAGTAAGGGTGGCGATTAACTTCTCCTTTCCAGGTTGACGTGTTCTTATCATCACAAATTTTTTGAGCTTTTTTTGAAATAAAATAAGTAAATATAATATATTTTTATAATCAATTCATTTTGGATTTGATCCATTGAGTTGGTGATTTGACCCATTTCAGTTGATTATTTGAGCCAATATATATCAAGTTATATGTATTGTGTTAAATCTATTTTTGTACTATAGTAATTTATTTTTTTATAAATGTAGTCTAAGTCTGTTTCAAAAAAGCTTTACAAAATTTGTGATTGTGAATTCTAATACATTGTCTTTGTAAAGCGTTGAATATGAAAACTGTTCAACAACGTCTTACAAAAATTTCAAAATTTATTTAAATTCTCTTTGTTGTCAAATATTTTGTTTATTTGTTTATTTGTCTTGTCAAAACTATCATTCAAATAAAAGTAGATTTTGGTCTTGTATATACTTGGATATATTTGTGGTTTGGTAATAATAAATTTAAGATAAAATGTATGATGTTTTGGAATAGTTTAAAATAGGAAAAGTCACAATGTATTCTAAACGGCACATTGCAGTTATATATAGATGACCAAAACCTAAAATTTGCACAACACTGCATAATTTTAAAGTTAAAACATATTATTCAGTCTTGTTGTTACTAAACTGATTCCATAAATAAGTTAACTTTGATGTATCTAATCTGCTTGAAATTTTTTATTTTAATGATTGTACTAAGAAATTTTTTTACATACAGTTGTATGTATCTGATATCAAATGTTTAATAAAAAAGAATAAATATTTCAAATTACTTCTATCTTGGTTTATACCTTATGCTTTTAGTTTCAAATAATCTTTGTTAATAAATCAATCATTTGAAATGAACTCTATACTTGCTAATAAGAGAAACTGACCCGCTTCCTTAAACTTTCAATAAACTGATATGTTTAATTAAACTCCATTTTAATACAATCGTATTTTCATTCTATAGACGGCAACTAAAATACCATTACAAAAATTAGAAAATTTATAAAAATTCTCTTTGTTCGTCAAATATTTTGTTTCTTTGTTTGTCAAAACTATCATTCAAATGTCGATTTACAATTCCTAAAATAATTAAGTATATTTAGAAGCAATTAGTTTTATTTTAAATATTATAATTGTGTAAATGTCGGTTTACAATTCCTAAAATAATTAAATATTGAGGAATACACATTTTGTATTTAAATGTTTAATAAAAATTATTTTGAGTTATTATGTATATTGAATTATTGAAAATGAAAATCATAAATTGGTATATTACAAAAATCTTTAAATATACTCTTTATATTTGAACTTATGGTGATTCATAAATAAAAAATATTTAAGATATATTTTTGATAGAAAAAGCTCCATAATGACAAATTTAAAATTTATTATTTATAAAGTTATTAAAATAAGTTACTGTATAAAGCTATTTAAATCTTATTGCTTATCAGCAAGGTCCTATTTTATCCTTATTCTTACACCCCTGGTCGTTCTATCATCATATTGAAAAACTTCCAAATATTTTTCAGGCCATGTCTAATGAAGTAAGTTATTTATATAAATATTAATAATTTAAAAAAATTTAACACAAATATTTTTTGTATAGTTAAAATTTTATTTGAAATTATCTTTAATATAAATATTAATAATTTAATCAATAATAATGTTAAATGAAATTAAATATAAATAATTAAAAAAATTATTATTAACAGATTGGGCGACAAATTCTTGTTGATATTGTGAACGATAAGAATCTACTCAAAGAATTGGTAAGTTAATTTCATTTAATTTTATATTAAATGTTTAAATTCTGTATGAAATTTTATTTAATTATATATATATATATATTAACACTGTTTTTTATACAGATTTTACCTGTATATTTCAAAAACCTTTTATCAAGAGACTGTGATTTTATAACATTAGTTGATTGGTCGGGGTGTAAGTTTGATGTGTGTGTTGAAGAAGTCGGTAGTAGTCGTGTTAAGATTACTGAATATGGCGATTGGAGAATCTTTATAGAGACATCAATGAAACAAGATACAACTAAAATATGTTTTAAGTTGGTGGAAAAAGATACATTTGAAGTTATGTGCTTTGATGAAATTGGTCTAGAAATTCTTGAAAATGAGTTTGGTGAAGAGTTGTATGTAACACCCCGAGCTGGGCTCGGAGTATTACGGAAATTAAATAGCACACAGTGGAATTATCGTAGAATATAAACTATATGAAAATACATGAATTCAGTGAATCCGACGAGAAATGTCAAATACAAACACAAAATACATAATGAGCAAGTAGTCACCAAAAGTTTACAAGTCAATCCAAACGATGGCAAACGATCCTAAGCATAATGCAAAAGATGGTAAATGAATCCTTGATCCATATTAGTCCAAGTCCGGGTTCAAGCAATCAACAATCATGTATCTCTATCTTGATTCATCTGATTACCTGAAAAGTGTACTAGCAAGTGTCAACACAAGGTTGGTGAGTTCGTAGTAATGATTCACAAGGAACCATCATCAATAACATAATCATATAAAACAATAACATCAAACCATGTACTTACTATAAACCCATGTACGTCACCTGTCAAACAATTGAGGTTAACATATCGTTCAACCTTGTCACATAAATAACCAAACAACAAATGATACAAGATAGTTCGGATACAATCAAATACAATGGCTATCATTACCAAGAAATGCATCGTATGTGTATCAATGTCATGCAATGTATCAAATATGTATAAATGCCAATACGTGCATCATATGTGTATCAATGTTATGCAATGTACCTCAAATCATATCAAATCATCAAGTATGGCCAATACTTGGCATCAATGTCATCAAGTACATATAGTACCCGTAGTACTCAAAGTACTCAAATTGTGGCCTTACAGTTCAACAACTTGCCTTGGTAGCCTTACGGTTAAACAACCTGCTTTAACAATGCACCAACCGAATACCATAAATCGGTTTCCCCAAATCCAACCACAAGTCAAGCAATCAACCATCAACAGAAACTATACATACATACACTTAGGAGGATTCTACTTTCAACGAGTCCTTGATGCTTATATATAGGGTCACCCGCAGCCTTCCCACCACATCTTAAACCCTTTGAAGGCATAACCGACTTCCATGTATGTACATCTATCCTAAATAAATTATAATATCACAATTTCCTGCATAAACCATCAATAACAACTCAAAACTATCCATCAATCATCAGTCAATCAGTTCCATAATTCAATTGTATTTCATCAAACAATCAATAAACCATAAATCAAATCAACCAAACAATCAAATAAACACGTATATGTACACTTTTCAGCCCGAATCTCAATTGAGTAGGGAACAACGAAACTCACCTGAAAAGTAGTATAAGCTCAAATGAATTTGCACCAAGCCACGTACAAGTATAGTTAATATTTGCTAAGTTCAACACCAACGTTCCATGTTACCCAAAAATCATAATTACAATTATGCAAACGTTAAACACCTGAGTACACAAGTGTTAGATTATTGCACAATAAAATGATTACATAAACATAATTACAATTATGCAAACGTTAAACACCTGAGTACACAAGTGTTCGATTATTGCACAATAAAATGATTACATAAACAAATTACAATTATGCAAACGTTAAACACCCGAGTACACAAGTATTCGATTATTGCACAATAAAATGATTAAGTGGTTGAACACAAATACTTATCTTTTCTTGTTTCGAGTTTGTTATGAGAAACTTATAAGCGATTAAATAACTTGTTTAATGATGCTTCAGGGTGGTTGATGATAGTAGAAGGTGGTGGTTCACGGTGGTTCTTCGGTACCTCAACGTCAAACAGTGGTGGTTTTCTAACTGCAGCGGCAGTTTGGTGATCGTGGTGGTGTTTGGTTTGTAATGAAAACGAGCAGCAGTAATATAGTTAAAAACGAGCAGCGAGGGTGATTTGGTTCGGTGATGAAGACAACAAGCAAAACAAGGCAAGCAAAACAATCAAGAACAGCAACAGCAATGGTTCGTGGTGATGGTGGCTGTTTAGAGGGAGACGCCTAAGAACAAGATGGTGGCAGCAGTTTGAATGGTGGTGGTCATGATCAGCAACATCAACAAAGCAATAACAGCAGCAGGTCGAAGATGGTGATGGTTTTACAATGGTAACATCACGAGAGCAGCAACAGCCGAGTCACAACAGTAACAGTAGTCGTAGCAGTGGCAGCAACGAGAGGAAGAAAGGGAGGAAGAAAGGTGGTGATCGTGAGGTTGTTTTTATGGAAAGATGATGATCGTGTAGCTCCTTAAGCAACCTTCTCATTTGATCTTATATATATATATATATATAGACTTTCCTTATTTTGAGAACCATTTTTTTTGCAAGAACCATGAGAACTCTCAAATTATGTATTGGATCACATGTTTTTTTGTTCATTCACATGTGAAATGATATAAAAAAGTATGTTGTAGAAGAAACTTTTTTAAAAAACCTTAAATAGCTTTTGTGAACTTGTGAATGAATATGTTCACGTTTTCGTTCACATGTGAACAAACGGGTATATATAAGGTTTTGAAAAAAACTTTCTTCTGCAACATATATTTTTATAACGTTTCACATGTGAATGAACAAAAAAACATGTGATCCAATATAAAATTTAAGAGTTCTCAAGTTCTTACAAAAAAAAGGACTCAAAATAAGGGTCCACTATATATATATTATAATAGTTCTCAAGGTTCTTACAAAAAAATGGGTTCTCAAAATGGCCCTAAAATATATATTATACTATATATTGTGAGTCCCTTAAGTTCGATGGTTAACCAGGAAAGTGCAAAATACAACAAGTCTAATAAGCACTAGAGGACTAGTATTACTTTAATATAAATGCAAGTATATAAATAAAGTAATACAAGACTTAAAGCAATAAACAAATAAAGTGGAACATTATGTATTTTTCATGGGATTTTATTTATGATGTTAAATAAAACACAAGGTTGTTGCGGAATCAAGATAATACAATTAAATATGTATCCTAACAACCTGAGTTACAAATGATCTATATTTGTCAAATAACTCTTTAGGATCGAGATACTTAAAGTTGTGAAGTATCCAGTTTAAGATCGAGAGTATTTGGACAAATTCACTTCAATGCAAAATGAATGCTTAAAAGTGTTTATGTCAAGGAAATGACTTTGTATTTATAGGCAACAAAATTCACCAGTGAATTTTGTGCCGTACAAATATGGTTGCATACATTTAATGATCCGACAAGAACATTAAATGTATTGGATAAGGAATAAGGATAAAGTCACATCAAATGCAAGTGTATCCTTTTATCCAACCACCTTACACACGTATACTTTGGTAAAGAACAAGTGGATTGTTCTTTGGAAAGTGTGTAAAGGGAAAAGTAATCCTTGATATCAGTGTTCAGACTTGTAGGATCTAGAACACTGACAATCCTCCAGTGTACAGATCTGGTAAGACTTTCCAGTGGACTCCGCCATTTGTTAAGTCTTCTTTCTTCAGACTTCAGTCTTTGACTTCAGTCAGAATGTCTTCAGTAGAGTTGATCTGGACTGGGGTGAATCCAGTGAGCTCATCTGGAGAATACTCCAGATTTCCTATACAAGTATTTGCTCACTGGTCTTCAATTATTTCTGGACAAATCTTCAGAGGGACTCCAGATTCCAAGTCTGGAGTAGGTCCAGTAGAACAAGATTCTGGTCAGATCTTCAGTGAGGCTCCAGTAGTCGAGTCTGGAGCGAGTCCAGTAAATCTGGACCTAACAAATTCCCCCTATTTGTTTAGAAATAATGCAAGTGTTTTCAGGCTTATAGATATACAAATTTGTATGCCTGGAAAACACTTGGTCGATTTAAGTCTAAAAAATCTAAGTTACTGGAAAACACTTTATAGATCATGAGTGTTTTCAGTTTCATCAATTAAGTTCTAACTTAGACTAAATCTGATCATTTACTTATAAAAATAAAAAATTGCAACTATTATTACATTCATCAACTGATAAATAGTATACAATTTTCATAAGACAATAATTTACAATAAGTAAACAATAAGAGTCAGGCCTTCTTTTCGATGTCCTTTCTGGAGCATCTTCAGTAGCCTTTCTCTTTGGTGATGGAGAAGATGGTATTGATTCTGTCGTTCTTATGCCCATTGCAACTTCCATTTGTTGCTTTCTTCTCCATACCTTCTCAATCCTTTTAAGAAATGCTTTAACATCAGTCGACACATTTGTCTTCCCCCTGAACGTTAAAGCGATTTCCTTCAGTTCACTCCATCCAAAAGCTTGGACTGAAGTGCTTTTCCTCTCGTCAGTAAAGTTACCCTCCCTGGTCAACTTTACTTCAAACTTTGACATGCCTTCATGATCTTCAGCCAATTTGATTTCAGCACCAGTGATCCTTCTTGCATCAGCCCTGAAATTCAACATCTCATTGTATTTTTCTTTCAGCTTGGCTTGCAGGATCAAAGCTTCAGTATCCTTGGACACTCTCCTTTGCTCTACAGCAGATTGGAGTTCTTGACGATTTATTTTTCGAGAAGTGTCCAGAGGAATGAAAGTACTTACATCAGCATCTTTGATTGCTTTGATCTGTCTGGCAGTCAACTTTGGTAAACCAGTAAGTCTCTTTCTGTACTCTATCTCCAGAGCACCAACATTCTTTCTTATCTTTTTTTGGAGACTTACCAGTTCATCCTTCCTTTGTCTGATGAGTTCTGGTACACTCACGCCATAAATAATTGAATCATATACCTGTTCTTCTTCAGCGTAGAATGAGCGTACATGAACATCATCTAATGCATTTAGGCATTGATGAACTCTGGGGTCATCCTTCATCCTTTTATAAACTTCAATGTTAATGCCTAACCTTCCAGCATTGTAAGAGTCCAGAGTCCCCATTGTTGCCATCTCCCTTTGATGGGCCAGCAGTTCATCCTTTTGATTTCTTTTGTAAATCTCTATCATTATGCATTCTTGCTCTAACTTCCTGGAAGTTTCATCATCAGCATCTTCAGTATGCTCTTCTCTTCACCAGATACCACTTTTTCTTTTCCTTTAACAGCCTTCAGTGTTGTTGGAATATCTGGGAAGGTCTCAAACTGGGGCTCACTGGCTTCAGTACCAGTAGCTTCTTCAGTAGGAGCCCGGCTTCAGTGCCATATGCTCTTTGTCTTTCAGTAAGCCCGGCTTCAGTGCCATATGCTTGTTGTGACATTTGCTTCAGAGTTTGGTCACCAGACGACTCTTCCCCCTTGGAACGATCTCCAGTTCTTGACTTGAGATCATTCCACAATTGTTCAAGCATAAGTCTGTCTAGTGGACCAAAAGTTGTACCTTCTACTGGAGTTGTTTCAGACACAACTTTCTTGAGTGCCTGCACTTCCTTCTGAACATTTGCAACAGCTTTAGGCAAGTGCTTTGGCAACTTCTCATCCAGTAACTTTTCTACTTGGGGTAAAACCCCATCATAAATGCTACGAAGAACAGTCCCAGAAACTTCTTCACATAATTCTTTTAACATATTGTTTCTGAACTGCCTTGTACATTCATCACTTAGAGTACTAACAACTGCACTCTGGTCCAGTGTGGGTCTACTCTCCAGAGAACTAACCCTGAAAACCAAATTCTGAACATCTTCTTTCAGACCTGCCAGTTCGCCAGTGACTGCAGTCTGAACAGAATTGACCAACCTAGTCTCTAATCCCTGGACTGCCACCTTGATCTTTTCAGTGTTGGTGTTTGTGGCCAGTACCAGTTCATCAAGCTTCTCATAAACCAACTTCTCATTTCCAGCAAAGACATTCATCTCAGATGCCAGGTTATTTGATAATAAAGATTTGAAGTCTGAAATAACCTGAGATGAAGTCTGGAGGATCTCTCCAGGTCCGCCACCTTACTTAAAAGGCCTTGGACCTCGGCAGAAGAAGAAGTGGAGAGACCAGTGGGAGGTTCAAGAGTTGAGGGTAATCTGGTCATTAGAGGAACTTGTGCCCAGTCCTCTTAAGTTGCAGCTTCAGACGTTGCAACTGGTGACTCCGGCGCACGAGGAGGAGGTTGAGATTCTGAAGGTTGAATGGTTGCTGGAGTGAAGTATTGGGTGTTTTCTGGAATTGAAGGTGGTGGTGGTGGTGGCATGTTTGATTGTGGTGGTGGCATTTCTGGTGGAGGTGTTGGCATTTCTGGTAGATTTTCTTCTTCTTGTACATCTTCACCCAGAAAATTCAAGTTAACATCAAAGCCTTCAGACATTGGGGATTCAACATCATCCCATTCTTGAGCAATCCCAACTGTCTGTTCACCAGACTGTTCACCAGTCTCTACATTCACTTGTTCACCAGCATCAATATTTAAATCAATTGGAGCCTCTTGCTCACCAGAAATGTTCATCAGTCTGAACATCTTCAACAACTTCCTCAACAACCTGTTCTACAATCTGGGCAATATTTTCAGCTTGTTCATCAGTTTCCTGCCCAACAACCTCTTCAGATTCAAAGATTGGTGACCCATCCAGATTCATAACATCACCTAGATGTCTTTCTGGAATAACCTGGAGTCCAGCTCTCATCAGACGCCTATTAGTTCTAGGTCGTCTGGAAGGTTCAACAACTTCTTGACCTTGACCTTCTGGAGCAACTTGTCTTATGGGTTGTACAGCCTCTATTATCTGTACATCATCACCAGATGGTCCTTCAACTGGAGCCATTTCAACTTCTTCCCTTTGGAAGGAAAGCATGGACTGAGGAATATCTACCTCATCCACTGGAGACCTGAGGTTGACCAGGTCCCTCATATACTCACTCACAGAAAAGTGAGTAGTATCAAAATCATACTGGTCGCCAAGAGCATTCTTAAACATCAGTGAAAGGAAACGAATATATGGAACAAAAGGTTTTCTTCCCTTCACTCTTAGGCGCTCGACCAGGTCATCAAAAAGAATTTGGGCAAAATCCACTCTATACCCAAACCATAAACAGTAGGCAATCTGGAGGTGTGTTTGATTAATCTGGTCTAATCCTCCAGAGCTGCCTCCTAGACACTCAACAATATGTGTAAAGAAATATCTCCATGAGTCTGACAGCTTGCTCATGTAGATAGTCCCTTTTCTGGATAGCTGCCCATGCTCATCCAATATATCTGTATGCCCCATCAGCCTGCATACTTCCCTTGTATTTATTCCAGTGGGAAGCTCAATAGGCAACTCATTCTGTTCATGATAGTTTAACTGGAGAACAGACCTGAGAAGACTAGCGGTGAAACCAAGGGATCTGGTACCTCCCTTGAGAGTATAGTTGATCGATGAAGTTTCATCGTCATATGTAGCCGTGTACCAGAATTCACACAAATACTCGTGGTACATCCTTCCTGGATTAAGTGTTAATGCACCATATAATGGGCAAGAGAGAAAGAATGAGTTTAATCTCCCAATAATCGATTGGGCATCATGAACACTGGACAGAGAGAGTCTTGCCATCCAGTTATTCATATTGATTCTTATGGCACTTGCCTTAAGATTGATATGAGGTGCCCTAGCAACATTTTCCGAAGGAATGTATTCATTGGCAAGCAGATTTTTAGTTCTTGATTGTCTAGGTGCCATTTATAAGTGAATAGATGAAAATGAAATTGAATATATAGGTTATGATGAAGATTTGATGAAAGAATGAATGAAAATGGAGTAAATAAGAGAGATAAATATGATTGGAAATTGAATGAAGGAAGTTAATGAAGGAATTTGAAAGATTTGGGAGTAAATATGTTCGAAGTAAATGCAATTGAAATTGAAAGTGGGTATATATATAGGAGAAGGAATGTGGAACTCAAACGGTTTATTTGAAATTATCAAATAACATTTTTGATCGGGTTCTGAGATCCGCATTAATTACATCACATCACACATAAATGCATGACGGTTTACAGCCACAAACAGTAACAACTTGTACTTTTTGTTTTCCCAAGTAAAAAGACCATCATTGCGTTGAAAAAAGTTTACATGCCACGTAGGATTAAAATATCTTCAAAAAGGTTTGACTACTGTTCAGTGCATCTGGAGGTTGACTGGACACTCCAGTATCACTGGTGGATTAGTCCAGTGAACATGTACTGATGGTACACTGGAGGGACACTCCAGTAAAGTACCAGTGAAAACCATTTTTTTTTGAAAGACTGGTAACCTCAAACTTGCACGTCAACTAATACAGACAAATGAGAGGGACACATTTACAAGGAGACATAAGTCAACTCAAACACACACTTCAACCTGTCCAGTTACCAGTGAGAGGGACACATTTACAAAGCACCAGTAATATTTTCTGAAGAATTTGTCCAGTGAGAAAATAAATTCCCCCTGAACTTAAAACATTTTTAATAGAAAATATTTTCAAGTCTTCCCTGGAATGTTGTTCCAGAAATCTAATAATGCAAAGATCGTACACAAAGGCGTTCAATATCTGAGCAGTCACCAGATTTAAGGATTTAACATTCCCAACTCACCAACAAGATATTCAAAAGTTTTGACATCCAGAGGTTTGGTAAAAAGTCAGCGAGTTGTTTGTCAGTGGGAATAAAATGGAGTTCAAAGTTGTTTTTCATAATATGATCACGAATGAAGTGATACCTTAGATCAATGTGCTTCGTTCTGGAGTGCATGACTGGATTGTTTGAGATAGCGATGGCACTGGTATTATCACAAAAGATTGGCGTCTTTGAATATTTAATACCATAATCAAGCAACTGGTTCTTCATCCAGAGTATCTGAGCACAACAACTGGCTGCAGACACGTATTCAGCTTCATCAGTGGACAATGAAACTGAAGTTTGCTTCTTACTGGTCCAGCTGACCAGTTTGCCACCTAGGAAATGACATCCACCAGTTGTGGATTTCCTATCTATCTTACAACCTGCATGATCTGAATCTGAATAACCCATTAGATCCATGCCTGAGCCTTTGGGATACCAAAGACCCAAACTGGGGACACCCTTAAGGTACTTCAGTATGCGCTTTACAGCAAGCATATGAGATTCCTTTGGATTAGACTGATATCTGGCACATAAACATGTTGAAAACATAATATCTGGTCTACTGGCAGTTAAATACATCAGTGAACCAACCATGCCTTTATAGACAGTGGTGTTCACTGGTTTACCATCTGGATCGGAGTCCAGTGTCAGTGGTGCAGAAATTGGAGTTGGTTTAGATGGTGAAGAGTTCATATCATATTTCTTTAAAAGATCTCTAACATATTTCTCCTGATTAATAAAAATGCCATCTTTATTTTGTTTAATCTGGAGTCCAAGAAAATATGTTAATTCACCCATCAAACTCATTTCATATTCAGTGGACATGATTTTTGAAAATTTCTTGCACATGTTTTCATCAGTAGACCCAAAAATAATATCATCAACATAAATTTGTACCAGTAACAGATTACCTTTCTCATTAAGAATGAATAAGGTATTGTCAATTGCACCTCGTTTAAAACCATTTTTCAACAAATGTTTAGTCAGATTATCATACCAGGCACGTGGGGCTTGTCTGAGGCCATATAGCGCTTTGTCCAGACGATATACCCAATGTGGATGCTTTTCATCAACGAAACCTGGAGGTTGTCTGACATAAACTTCTTCTTCAAGCTTTCCATTCAAGAAAGCACTCTTTACATCCATCTGTTAGACCTTGAACTGATGATTAGCAGCGAATGCTAAGAATATTCTGATCGCTTCAAGTCTAGCCACTGGAGCAAATGATTCATCAAAGTCGACATCTGACTGGCAGTAGCCTGTGCTACCAGTCTGGCCTTGTTTCTGATTACGTGGCCATCTTCATCTACTTTGTTTCTGAAGACCCATCTTGTTCCAATTGGTTCTTTCTTTCCAACTGGGAAAAGGAACCAGATACCAGACCTTGTTCCTTTCAAACTGGTGAAGCTCTTCTTGCATAGCAGTCACCCAGCTTGGATCTTCCATAGCCTCGTCAATCTTCTTTGGTTCCATCAAGATAGAAAACTTACGTATAAGCATTGATTACTGGAGGCTCTTCTGGTCTGAACTCCTCTACTGGAGTCACCTATGATCTGATCAATTGGGTGAGCTTTTGTCCATCTGGAGTACTGACCAGGATTGTTACTGACAACAATATCAGTGCAAGAATTCAGTTGAGTCTCCTCTGGAGTTGCTTTTGGAGGAGGATCTTGCCAGACTACTTCAGTATCTTCATCTGAGTCATTTAAATCACGATTTGCATCATGAAATTCTTCATTTGAAGGCATTTCCTGGAGTACTGGTTCAGTTTGGAATTCTTCATAAGAAGACATTTCTGGTACATTCTCAACTGACACTGATACTGGGGGAGTAGTACGCACATCTGAACCAATATTAATTTCAGAGGGTAGTTTGAAAATAATAGAGGGATAGAATGGAGTACTACTGGAGAGTTTCTGAACAGGTTCCAGATCAGGATGACTGGAAACTGTGTCTTTTGAATCTTCATTTTTGTCGTTTATTGGATCAGATTCACAAAAGACAATTGGAGTTACTGGGGGAGTGTCAAGGGCTGGCTTCTTGTTGATTGCAACATTTGATTCATCAAATGTGACATGAATTGACTCATGGACCTTCTCCAGTCTCTTATTGTAGACTCTGAAGGCCTTGCGAATGCTGAATAGCCTAAGAAATACCCTTCATCAGCTTTGGCATCAAATTTGCCTACTGACTGGAGTCGTTCAGGATGTAAACTGGACATCCAAAAACGTGAAAATAACCAATGTTTGGTTTTCTATTTCTTAAGACTTCATAGGCTGTCTTTTTGTGTCTTTTGATGTACACTAATCGATTCTGGGTGTGGCAAGCAGTTGCAATTGCTTCCGCCCAGAAACTGGTAGACACCAGATTCAGCAAGCATACTCCTGGCAGCTTCTATCAGCGTTTGATTTTTTCTTTCCACCACTCCATTTTGTTCTTGAGAGCGGGCTGATGAGAAATTCTGGGAGATGCCAGTGTCAGTACAGAATGACTCCAGAGTTGCATTCTGGAATTCTGTTCCATTGTCACTTCTTAACTGACACTTTTCGACTGTACTTGAGCTCATTTGCTTGATAAGACTGATGATTTCAGCAGCAGCTTCACTTTTAGACCTCAGAAAGATCACCCAACAATATCTGGAGAATTCATCTACGATCACCAGGGTGTATCTTTTACCAGCATGAGTCTGAACGTTCACTGGACCAAAGAGGTCCATATGAAGCATATGAAGAGGTTCAGAAATGCTGAAATTTTGTCTGGTCTTGAAACTGGTACGTTTTTGCTTACCCATCTCACATCCTGGACATGGCCTTTCCTTTTTGAAGGAAACTGAAGGTATCCCATCTGCAAGTTGTTTTCTGGACAACTTATTAATGTTTTTGAAATTTAAATGGGATAACCTTTTGTGCCATAACCAGTTTGTGTCTTCATCAGCTTGAGTATAGAAACACTGCTCTGAAGGAGTGCTTTCCATATCCATCACGTACACATTCCCTTTTCTGGGAGCAATCAACACTACCTTCCAGTCCTTGTTGAACGATACCCTGAGCAATATTGAATAAGACTTGATAGCCATCATCACACAGTTGGCTTACACTGATCAAGTTATATTTCAAACCATTCACAAATGCAACACGTCTGAATTTGACTTGTCCATTGTTCAGAACACCATACCCCTCAGTTTTTCCACAACCATCATTTCCAAAAGTAATGGAGGGTCCATCAGAAATGGTGAACTCCTCCAGTAGGGTCTTACATCCGGTCATAGTCCTGCCAGCTGCACTGTCAAGATACCAGATATATTTCTTTCGATCGCCCTACACATACACCAGATATTGATCAGTTAGATTTGGGAACCCATCGACTGATGGGTTCACTGGACCCTCCCTTATAGGTCCCTGGAGCAATCTGGTTTAGTTCACTTTCTTCAACAGTGGTCTTAGTTGAAAAGACCACTGGGGTTGATAGTTTTGAAACCTTTTTCATTTTCTCAACTGGAGAAATAAATTTGTCTTTCTTAGCAAAAGGTTTTATATTTTGTCTAGGGCCAGATGAAGTACCCTCAATAAAGTTTAATCTTGCATTAAAACTTTGTGATTGACGAGTCAGAATTTGAATCTGGCTCTCTAACCTGGACAAAATATTTTCTTCAGATGACACCTTAGCCTTTCCAGTCCTAGGCTTTGGTAGGGAATTGGTCTGAGGCAAAGGTTTATTCCGATAAACCTCTTTAACTGGAGCAGCCATCTGGAGCGCTCCAGTCTTAACCTCTGGGGATTGAACTGGGTAAAAATTGGTCTTAGGAGTTACAGGCTCATCATAAACAGTGTGGGCCTGAACTCCTCTGGTAATCGATCGATTACTGGTATTAATGATGCTATATGTGTATTTCCATCTAAATATGCACGTTTTTGAGCAGGAAATTGTTTTAATACAGCATCATATGGCTTTTTGGTTTCTAGCCATGACTTAATCACCAGTTTTTCTTTCTCTAAAATGATCTCAAGATCTTGCTTTTCTTGAATCAATTGTTCAGTTTCCAGAACCTGGGCTTGAAATGCCAGTTCAATGTCTTGAAGTTCCTTTAATTTTGATTTTAAAGCATTTATTTCAGAAGAATCTGTTTCTAGACCATTTACACAATCAGATCTAACAGTTTCTACAAAAATTAAATCAAAATTTAAAGCTTCAGCAATGTCCAATTTTAGTTCTTGGTCAGCTGCATTATCATAATCACTAACCTTCTTGATAACAATGTCCACCCATCGTCCAGATGTGACATCTTCCTTCACCAGGAGCTCTTCGTCTGCCAGAGCCATGTAACAGCAATCTCTTTCTTCTTCTTCATCAGCAGATGATTCATCAGAAGGAAACCCACTTCTCTTCAGTTGTTGCAATCATGCACTTATTATTGGTTTCAATTTGTTGTGCCATGAGAGCAATCTGGGCCTTAAGCTTTTTATATTTCATTTTATAGCTATCATCAAGCTTATTATTAGAAGAGAATGGACCAGGCTTGGATGCAAACTGGTTGGACCTGCACTCTTTCATGAAATGACCCTTTTTGCCACACTTAAAGCATGTCAATTGGTCTTGTCAGTGGAAGAACTGGATGCAAATTGTCCAGATGTCCTATTTGCTCTTGCTTTGAAACGGTTAAACGTTTTAGCAATCATTGCAATAAGTTCATCATCTTCAGTTTCATCACAACAGTCTGGAGAGACTTGACTGGATTCTCCAGAATCCATGAGTTCAGACACCATCTTCTTCATAGAAAATACATTCTCAGAAGATATCAGTGCTGTACCTTGTGGTTCAGTATGACTGATCACATTAGGACTACTGGAGGCATGGTTAAAGGCATCTTGTTCTGCCACCACTCTCTGAGCTTGATTTTCTTCAGTGTACCTGAAAGCTCCATAAAGAGTTGAGAGAGTGTGTGTGTGCAGAGTTTTTCCTTGTCGTAAAACTAGGATCATGTGAGACCATTTGGTGGGTAGAATGTCACAAAATTTCTCCAGAAGTATATCCTTGTCCTTCTCAACCCCAAGACCTCTCAATTGGTTTATGATACTCATAAATCTGGTGTAAGTACCAGTGAGAGACTCATAGGTTGAGCAAAAAATGACTCATACCTCTTGTTTAAGGAGACCTTTCTGGTGACAATGGTGTCATCTCCTCATTCATGTTGGTTTAAAAGTTCATCCCACATGGTTTTAGCACTAGGAAAAAAAACTAGTGTGGGAATTAGGGTTTCTGGAACGGCCCCGAGGATCATGTTTTTGAGAAGGGTGTCTAGATTCACCAATCTCCTCTCCTCTTCTGACCAATGTTCCTCCCTCTTTTCCCTTCCTCTTCTAGATCCAGAAGGATCAAGAAGGGGATTGAGAGGTGATGTTGGTACATAAAGACCTTCGTTTAAAATTTTCATCATGTTCCTCTCAATACCAGTGACATGCAAAACCATCCTAGCCTTCCACGTACCAAATTCATCACTGTTCCCACTGAATTTAGGAACATGATTATTTGAGTAGTGCACATGCACGTGTGGAGAAGCAGGAGTAGGAGGAGGAGGTGGTGGATTAGTGTTATTAACAATTGGTGGTTCATTTTGATCAATATTTGCATTAGGATCGGGACCAAGACTAAAACCTTGTGTATTTTCTTGGTTAGCCATCAAGAAACAGATCTAGGCAATGTTTAGCCTTCTGCTCTGATACCAAATGTGAGTCCCTTAAGTTCGATGGTTAACCAGGAAAGTGCAAAATACAACAAGTCTAATAAGCACTAGATAGGAATAAGGATAAAATCACATCAAATGCAAGTGTATCCTTTTATCCAACCACCTTTACACACGTATACTTTGGTAAAGAACAAGTGGATTGTTCTTTGGAAAGTGTGTAAAGGAAAAAGTCAATCCTTGATATCAGTGTTCAGACTTGTAGGATCTAGAACACTGACAATCCTCCAGTGTACAGATCTGGTAAGACTTTCCAGTGGACTCCGCCATTGTTAAGTCTTCTTTCTTCAGACTTCAGTCTTTGACTTCATTCAGAATGTCTTCAGTAGAGTTGATCTGGACTGGGGTGAAGTCCAGTGAGCTCATCTGGAGAATACTCCAGATTTCCTATACAAGTATTTGCTCACTGGTCTTCAATTATTTCTGGACAAATCTTCAGAGGGACTCCAGATTCCAAGTCTGGAGTAGGTCCAGTAGAACACGATTCTGGTCAGATCTTCAGTGAGGCTCCAGTAGTCGAGTCTGGAGCGAGTCCAGTAAATCTGGACCTAACAAATATACCTTTCTTCTCTCCTTTAGTTGTGACATCCTGGATGTTTCTTCGCTCGCTCTCTCTCGGTTTGCTGGTGTCAGCCGATGCACTAACAGAAGTTTGGAGAGAAACAAAAGAGAAAGGTGGTGGTTTGGAGATGGTGAGGCTGTGAATGGTACTCATATATAATAGATATCACTATATCTATATCTATCCATTTATATATATATGTATTGTTTGTGTGTGTGCCGAAATAGAAGAAAGAGAGGCAGAGGGAGAACAGCAAGGATAAGGGAGTGAGTAATAATTTATCAACTTTTACATTTTTGTGTAGCGTCTTGTTCCCTTGCTAGCTGCCGAGAAAGATTTTAGAGTATAAGAGAGATTAGTGAATTATTTAGTAGTATAATATACCCCTTAATTTACATACCTATAATGCCTAATTATTTTACTAGTATTTAGTTTATTTAACATATCCTAATAATACAATTTATTATAACAAACAAAAAGAATCACGGGTGTAAACCTTTTTATGAATTATCATACCAATAAATCCAAAACATGGATAAATCATTTCATATAAAATAAAGGTTGTGTCGGTTTTCCTATTAATGGAATTATTAGATAACCACCGACACTGTGCCACCGACACTGTTTATCGTACATTATAATTAAGGTTTTGTATATACATTTTCCCTGTTAACACAGTTACTCAATTATCGTCTATAATATATTTTCCTTATCACATATGGGCCAATATCATGGTCTTGCAAATGGGCTTAATTCTAGAAATCCAATTATGACATTATAATTGGCCCAATTTACAGATAAATGAACACAATTAGGCCCAAATTTTTGTTTATTAAAGTAGTTAATCAAATTACAAGTACAGTCAAACGGGTAAAATTACGGATGTTACATTATTCCCCAGTTAAAAGGATTTCGCCCTCGAAATCTAGATTGTATCAAGTAAAAATATACTTAACTTGATTTATGCTTTTTCAGTGACAATTAATCGATATTAGAAGACATGACATCTAAGTATCTAATCTACATTAGACAATCACACATAATTAACAGCAAGATACAAGGATTAGAATACCTAATCACGTTTACACAAATCAATACAAGTCAACGTTTACGTTCAATAACGATTCATATAACGATTAATAACGTTTAATAACGTGGGCTCAACAACCCATAACGTGAGTATAAAGATACTCATAACGTGGATTCAACAATCCATAGCATGAGTATAAAGATACCTATAACATCAATAACAGCACGACTTACATAATGAATAATGCGCAAACAAAACTCAATCACATCACATATTCATAACCGAAAGCATAATTAATCGAGCAACAAATCAATACGTAAATCGACAATCAATCAAACGATTAATCAACATCAAACAAGTATGTACACATATAGTATAGACTACTTACACATCTATGGTATAGTATAGATGTTCTGTCTAGATACAAGTAAGTCTAACTATAGTATCACACAGGATTCAAATTTATTCCTCTTTCCATAATTGACCGTTAGAAACGGTTCATTCTTAGACTATATAATAATACCACCGTGCATATTTCTCCAAACTATATAAACTTAACATTTTTCTTTTCTTAAACTTAACTGAAACGAACACTTATACCATAAATGTTGAGCCCTTTATCTTTTTCATTTGAATTTTTATGTCAGGTAGGAAATTCCCCAGTTAAAAGAATTTCCCTTAATCATTCAAATTGATTTTTAATGACCCAAAGGTAAAGAGGAGAATTCAAAAATCATATTACTATCGTGATGATTATAGATTACTGAAATTTTATGGACACCTGTCCGTTTTCCAAGGTCACACTTCGTCTTTCGTTCTCTATATAAGAAAAGCACTTGTAAAGATAATAGGCATTCTGAAATTTCCTTCTCTCCTTTACATTTTTCTTTGTGTGAAACTATATTTCCACACATCCAAATCAACCACTGTTCTTTCTCAACCAAACCATGGCCACTCACCCATTTATGGCACTTGAACATTCAATCGAGATTTTGTCGAAGCAAATTGAACAACTTAACAGTACTATAGTATTACTTCTACTGAACAACACTATGTCATCACCTTCTCCTGTTATACTTCATGAAAATTTTGAAACACTTCGAAGTAGTTCTCAAGACGTGATCCTCAAAGAGATTATAGAACGTCAGAAAATACAAGCGATGGAGGAAGAGGCTTCTCTGAAGTTAGCTAAGGAACTACTGCTTGCAGAAGCAGGAGAAACAGGTTCTGAGGTGCAAACACCAGCAAGTCAACATGTCAACATATTAGAACTTGCTAGTAAAAGAGAAGCTGAGTGGTATGCCAAAATGGCAAAAGGTGAAGCAAGTCTAAGGGAGTATCTACAGAAAACTATGGGAGAAGAAGACACTACACATAGAAGCGACGAAAGTAGCACTCCTCTACTTTCTCAAAGACCCGTGAAAAGACTAAGAACTGTTGGCGCCTCATCATCCGCTCCCGATATGCTCCCACCAGCTGACGATGATGCCTTGTTAAATCTCCAGCTTCCAAAGGGCATAGTGTTTGTGGAAGGAAGGGTCTTAAGTAGGCCTGCTGGGATCTTCTACACTTCAGAGGATGGGGATGAGAAGTTCTTTCGTTTAAGCGAAATCAATAAGGCTTCTACTCATTTGTTGACACACATTTGGAAGACTTGTTCCAAGGATCCCAGTAATACCAACTTCTTAAGGCAGATCGAGCAAGAGTTAGCCAAGCCACACCGAGCCACTTAGCCCAGTATATGTTCCAGTCGAGAGCGTATGTATTATTAATGTTTGTAATAGTGGCTTGCTATGTTCGATCAAATAAAATTCCTACTTTTGTTCAAGTTTATAATCTATTCTTTAATTATAACAATTTTTCCATATGCACGACGATTCTCTCACGACTCTTACTCAAACTATTCCCCAGTTAAAAGTTCTAGCAACATTTTTAACTTGACGATCGACTTCATGCCCATGACTGCTTCAATATTCTCTATCTTAGAGAACACTCCTACATCTCTTCCGTTCAACTTCTCCAAGTTAATTACTTAAACAACTTGTAGGCAAATCTTCTCATTTGTTTTCCCTTCCTCGAGAAATTTTGTTTAGGAAAGAAAATTCATATGAACTTACAATATATGCGTGAATTAAATTTATTGTACATATGCTTATATTTAATCATAACAGAACTTTCACAACACTAGGCATTTAGCGCGGCTGGCTAAATGCGCGAAAGGGTGTGGCCTAGACCCAGGTTCGATCCCGGGGACGACCGATTTCACCATTTTTATTTTTATTGCAAACAATTACTATTGTGAGTTATATATATATATACTAGTTTATATATTTTGTTTGTTTAATAAATGTTAACAAGCTTAGTTAATCGAATTGTTATATACATATTTTTGCAAGTATTTATACTTGTAATTATGTGTGTTTTGTATATTTCCAATAATTATGTTGTCATATATAGATTGTGCAATATATATATTATTATCCAATTACTATATATAGTTATATATATATAGATTGTGCAATATATATTCATACCAAAGTTCGCATTCCAATTACCCGCTCTACTCCTGTTCATAGTCAGTACCCTATTATTGGTTTCATTAAATTATTCTGATAAAGTTATTCAACTTTATCTCATTCAATTCTAGATATAGATATAATAACGCTAAATTATTGGCTTTATTATTGCAAAGTTATTCTTTGTCGGCCATTTCGAAAATTATTGTCATCTGACATCATTGCTTACGTTTATATAAGCGAATAGTACCTCACAGTAAAATCATGTATTCTTACTCTAGGTACAAGTCCAATATAAAGTAAAATCTACGGGACTTTATTCCTGTATATGATCACTTAAGTTCTTAATCTTCTACGACCATCATGTTTGCTCTTATTCTAGCCATATCCTTGAACACGTTCATTAAATCACTAACTCATCGTAATAACGCCTCTTAACATAGTATATCACATAATATTTCATAATATCTTAATTTACTTAAACATCATAGTCTCCAAAAATCTTAGCTCATCCTATCAGTCAATCGTAATTATAAGTTTAAACTAAGTCTATAGTTTATAATAAATCCTTGGTCTACGATTATAGTTTATAAGTATCTAGGATGACCATGTATTCTAGATCTTATTCTCATACCGTTATTCCAACAATGACTGATAATTGCAGACAATTATAAGTGATATAGCTTAGACATGGGTCATCCGATAATGCTTATAATATAGACCTTACCATTGGCCAGCCTATCACATTACCAACCCATCCAAAATACCCTATACCTGTCCTTACTACCATTTCAATTAACATAGATTTCAAGTCCACACTAATTTTAACAAGTTCCAACTCATATCGCATTAGTCAAACTCTAGTTCACAATATATCGTTTCAGTTCAAATTTATGACATACAGTTCAAATTCAAGTTCATAACATATCATTCAAGGTTCAAGTTCTCAATACATTATTCATATCATAATACTAAGGCAAATGTACTAATGTCTTAGCTATCATGCCATCATGTCAAATTCATAATAACTTATCATTATTCAAAACCAATACTCAATTTCAACACATCATATAATCAAGTAACTAAAACAAGTGGTCTCAAGTATAATCTGGATTCGATATGCTCTCTAGTTATTGATTGGGTTTGTATACAGGGTGTACCATCGGCTAACCCTCCACCCAATCAACTCCCATTAAATATATCGGATCCTTATTATACCCTAAGCCAACATGTGCAATCCGTGATGTCATTAACTTGTTATAATACCGGGTAACCATAAAATAGTTGATCAGGCTCTTTTAGGGTTGCCACAATGTTATATCAAGTTAACACCATAACTTCATTTTGCCCTAAATCATCAATCAATCAATAACAATCACCATCCACAATCAATTCAATCAATGTCACACGTTAACCACATTGTACTCATCACATTGTACTCAAGTCATCACATAATGGTCTTAACTACGAACTCACAATGTACACTTCAGGGTTCACATAATTCACATTGCACACAAATTCCTAACCATGCATGCTATATGAAGAGTTTTTAACTTAAGCCGTAGTCTAGGTCAAACCGCCTAATTCTCTACGACCACGCATGGGCCACCATTCTGTAACACCCCGAGCTGGGCCCGGAGTATTACGGAAATTAAATAGCACACAGTGGAATTATCGTAGAATATAAACTATATGAAAATACATGAATTCAGTGAATCCGACGAGAAATGTCAAATACAAACACAAAATACATAAGGAGCAAGTATTCACCAAAAGTTTACAAGTCAACCCAAACGATGGCAAACGATCCTAAGCATAATGCAAAAGATGGTAAATGAATCCTTGATCCATATTAGTCCAAGTCCGGGTTCAAGCAATCAACAATCATGTATCTCTATCTTGATTCATCTGATTACCTGAAAAGTGTACTAGCAAGTGTCAACACAAGGTTGGTGAGTTCGTAGTAATGATTCACAAGGAACCATCATTAATAACATAATCATATGAAACAATAACATCAAACCATGTACTTATAAACCCATGTACGTCACCTGTCAAACAATTGAGGTTAACATATCGTTCAACCTTGTCACATAAATAGCCAAACAACAAATGATACAAGATAGTTCGGATACTATCAAGTACAATGGCTATTATTACCAAGAAATGCATCGTATGTGTATCAATGTCATGCAATGTATCAAATATGTATAAATGCCAATACGTGCATCATATGCGTGTCAATGTTATGCAATATACTCCAAAATCATATCAAATCATCAAGTATGGCCAATCCTTGGCGTCAATGTCATCAAGTACATATTGTACCCGTAGTACTTAAAGTACTCAAATTGTGGCCTTACAGTTCAACAACTTGCCTTGGTAGCCTTACGGTTAAACAACCTGCTTTAACAGTTTACCAACCGAATCCCATAAATCGGTTTCCCCAAATCCAACCACAAGTCAATCAATCAACCAACAACAGAAACTATACATACATACACTTAGGAGGATTCTACTTTCAATGAGTCCTAGATGCTTATATATAGGGTCACCCGCAGCCTTCCCACCACATCTTAAACCCTTTGAAGGCATAACCGACTTCCATGTATGTACATCTATCCTAATAAATTATAATATCACAATCACATGCATAAACCATCAAATAACAACTCAAAACTATCCATCAATCATCAGTCAATCAGTTCCATAATTCAATTATTTCATTAAACAATCAATACCAAATCAAATCAACCAAACAATCAAATAAACACGTATATGTACACTTTTCAGCCCGAATCTCAATTGAGTAGGGAACAACGAAACTCACCTGAAAAGTAGTATAAGCTCAAATGAATTTGCACCAAGCCACGTACAAGTATAGTTAATATTGCTAAGTTCAACACCAACGTTCAATGTTACCCAAAAATCATAATTACAATTATGCAAACGTTAAACACCTGAGTACACAAGTGTTCGATTATTGCACAATAAAATGATTACATAAACATAATTACAATTATGCAAACGTTAAACACCTGAGTACACAAGTGTTCGATTATTGCACAATAAAATGATTACATAAACAAATTACAATTATGCAAACGTTAAACACCCGAATACACAAGTATTCGATTATTGCACAATAAAATGATTAAGATAAACACAAATATTTATCTTTTCTAGTTTCAAATTGTTATGAGAAACTTATAAGCGATTAAATAACCTGTTTAATGATGCTTCAGGGTGGTTGATGATAGTAGAAGGTGGTGGCTCGTGGTGGTTCTTCGGTGACGAACTATAAACGAACAGAAAAATGTTTTTAAACTGCAGCGTCAGTTTGGTGATCGTGATGGTGGCTTGTAATGAAAACGAGCAGCAACAATATAGGTAACAGCAATAGACAGCGAGGGTGGTCTGGTTCGGTGATGAAGACGACAAGCAAAACAAGGCAACAGTAACAATCAAGAACAGCAACAGCAGCAATGGTTTGACTTCTAAACAGTGCAGCGCAAATAATACAAGGTGGTGATGAAAGGTTTCGAACGGCAGCACAAAAATTATCTATAACCTATAGATATATATATCTATCTATATAGATACTATGTCAGTGTGTATATATATATATATATAGTTTGATGGTGATGGCCGAGTGAAAGATAGTGTGGGAGGAGAAAGAGGTTCAAGTGATGGTCGAAGGATGTGAGCCGAATGATACGGATTATTAATAGATATAACTAGATCCGATCTATCCTTTATTTATTTATATGTGTGTGCAGCGATAGAAGAAAAAACAAAAAGGCGAGGAGAACAACAAGGATAAGGGCACTGTGAGTAATATTTATCAACTTTTACATGTGAGGTGTGAGAGGTCTTGGTCCCTGCTAGCTTGCGAGAAAGAAAAGCAAAAAGGGAGAGATTAACATATGGTATAAAAAATAAAAGCAAGAATGAATAAAATTATGGGGGTATGTTTTGTTTTAACAATCAGAATGAAGCTACTAGTTCACGCCTACTAGCACTATTATTATATATTTATTATTAGGTTATTTAGTAGTATAACATATCCCTTTATCTATATACCTCAAATGCTTAATTATTTTACTAGCATTTATATTATTTGTCCAATATATCCAAGTTAGTTGGTTGATTCAGAAATCAATAAAATAAACAAAATGAATCACGGGTGTAAACCTTTTTATGATTTATTGTACCAATAAATCCAAAACATGGATAAATCATTTCATATACATAAAGTTATGTCGGCCTTTGTCCCATTAATAGAATTATTAGATAACCACCGACACTGTTTATTGTACATTATACTTAAGGTTTTGTATATACCTTTACAGTTACTCAATTATCGTCTATAATATATTTTCCTTATCACATATGGGCCAATATCATGGTCTTGCAACATGGGCTTAATTCTAGAAATCCAATTATGACATTATAATTGGCCCAATTTACAGATAAACGAACACAATTAGGCCCAAAGTTTTCGTTTATTAAAGTAGTTAATCAAATTACAAGTACAACCAAACGGGTAAAAATCACGAAGTTACAGTTATTAACAGATGTATTATTGAAGCCATAGAAGACACAATTCACGAACAGGTAAATTGTAAATTTTTTGGTTAATAAATCTAAAGATTAATTAATTTTTATTACTAATAAATTTTTGACTATTTTATTTATACAGTATATTCCGATAATGTTCCTTGATGATTTGCATGAAGAAACAAACATTTTACCAGAAACTACAGTATATATTATTGGAAGTAAAGTTGCTGCAAATGTCCAAATTATTTGGGAATATGTAGATGGATCTATTGATATGAATAACAGATATGATAGCGGTATGTGGTTTGCTAACGGTTTTCAAGGGAGGAACTGGACAAGATTGTGTTATAATAATCATGTGTTGCCTGGATATACATTGATGTTCAACTACCTGAAAGAAGAGAAGGTGTTCCTCTTAGATGTTTTCAATTATGAAGGGATTTGTCTAGGATTGGCAGTTCTAAACTAAGTAATTTGAAAGAAATTTTATAATATTAGTTAAGTTAACTGTTAATCTAATTATCTTAATTGTTTTGTTTGTAATAATGTCTTATATATTGTATGGTGAATATGTTTGTTTTAAAATGTATGACATCTAATCATTAAAAATATTTGTTTTACCATATCAATTAACTTAATATCTTTAAAAAATATTAAAAAATATTAATAAATGTTTGTATAAGATTAATAAATATGTTCTGCTTTATAATATAATAAATAGTTAATGTTTGTTGAAAGATATGATACTGTTGAAAAGATGATGAGGACATCATGATTTGATACATATCCAGCTTTGATTATTTTCGAAGATTCGTAATAATTTTTTTTGTATATTTGAAATTATTGTTTATTAAATTGAGATTGATTAGAAAGTTTTTAAACTATCAAGTCAGGTAAAATAACATATATGAATTCAATAATAAAGTTAAAGAAATGATGTGAAATAAATATTTTTCATTCAACATCTTTATGTTTTTGAGCAAGATAATACATTTTGACATGAATCTTGCTCAATTTTTTTAAAGAGTATCTAATTATAACATGTGTACAGTCTTATGGTTCTTTATTTTATCATAACTTTTTTAAAGATGTTATATTTATTTATTTGTATTTTTTTCACTTTAATATCTATGATATACACGATAATACCAGGAATGATATATAAAATTAATAAATAAAATAGAATGAACAGTATAAGCCAGACTATTTATATAGCTTTATTGAAGTTTCACATTTAGAGTATTACCACAAATAGCTTGTTTCACCAACTTTAGAACAAAAACTTAAAAAATATCTTTCTTCAATATGGTTGTTAATTGTTTCTGTGGTGTTGCAACTGTAGTTCGGTGTTCTTGGACAGATGCAAATCCAGGAAGACGTTTTTTTTTGTAATCAGGTATGTCTATTTAATATTTATAAGTTTTTAAATATTTTTTTTATCCTTTTAATGTTATAATATTTCAGGCAACAAGTTGTGGTTTTTTTGCATGGGTAGATCCACCTATGTGTCGAAGATCTATAGACATAATACCGGGTTTGGAAAATTAGTATTGTATTAATCTGTTGTCTTTTAATTTTGATTATCTCTAACTGTACCAAAACTTCGTGTAACTATTTATAAATGTAATGAAATTTGATAATATATTATTTCATTATTTTATAATTAATTATAAATTTTTTACACAGATATAACAATACTAATTGAACAAAATATTTATTATACACAGTCAGTCTAATCTTACAATCAGGTTAGAATAAAAATCAAATAATCGGAACACTAAGTAATCTTCTAAAAGATTTGTTATATCATATTTAACGATTACTGTAAAAATATTTTAATTGATAATCATGGTGTACAAAAGTATTATTAAATAAAATAAAATAAACGAGAGGTAAGGCTGATTATTGAATAGAAAAAAGATTTACTATCAGGTTAGGATAATATATATTGTTGGTAAACAAGATTAATATTACATAAGTATAATCTTCTAATAGCAAATTTATGTAAAAACTGACTGATATTCAAATCCACTTAAAGAACAACGATAATATATCTATATAATTAAAGAAATACATAACATAAAAAAGAATCACAAATACTGAAGTACTTCTTTAAAAACAACATTAGTGGTAGTATTATCATCCTTGTTTGATTTATCTGCAATCAAAATTTTTAATCCTTTTTTGCTTTTGACTCTTGAGACTGCAACATAAAGTTGTCCATGGCTGAATACAGGACGAGGAAGATACAAACCAACTCGGTCAAGAGATTGACCTTGACTTTTATTAATAGTCATTGCAAAACAAACTGCAACCGGAAACTGTCTTTGACACATCTTAACTGGAAGGCTTTTTGTCTGTTGGTGTAATCTTTAGTCTTGAAATCAATGTACGAAAACCAACATTAGTACCTGTTATAATCTTAGCCTCTATAACATTTAACCCAAGTTTCAAAACTTGCAATCTGGTACCATTACACAATCCGTTTGCCTGGTCAATATTTCTTAGAAGCATAATTGGTATACCTTCTTTCAATACCAATTTATGATTTGGTAAACCTGCTATCTTCAGCTTATTCAAAACATCAGGTGGAAAAGCTGCTGCTGCTGTACCTGTTTGATCTTCAGTTTCACAAATGCTATCTGCACTTAGATAGATCTTTTCATTTCCAGGCATCATTTGCATTAACTTTTCATTGATTGAATTGACTATTTCATTTGTGGGTGATAGAATAGCTCTTTGCTGAAAATATAATGGATCACAAAATCTCTCTTGAATTTTTGGATAAGTAAATTCTATAAGAGCTGAAACTGGATCGGTTTTATCAGTAATTAGTAAATCATTGGGGATTTTAACTTTTGCTTCGCCATCATTAGGTTCACCAAGAAGACCATCACCAATTTTCAGAATCCATTCAGCAAATTTCTTGGTTTCTTCCAATTCTGATGAATCACAACCAGCTTGTAATCGCATATTAATTGTTAATTTTAAAACTTGGCAGTGATCCCAAAGGTACGAAGAATTCAAAGAAGCATTAACAATGTTGCTGCGTGTACCTTTCGGAATAACTGGTAGAATTTGCCTAAAATCACCTCCAAACACAACCGTCCTAGAAATGTTCTAAATAAGTTCTTTAAGAAGTACTTTCGCCACTTGAACGGCTAGACAGTTCAATTTATTTAAGTTCTTGACGTACTTTAGACCAAATATGTGCTTATATGAAGGTCAATTTGATCTTAAAATCATGATTTATATGACGAATTTATAATTAAAGTTCGATAAAATACTAAAGTACAGTGCATAAATGTTCGTGTTCATAAAAGTTCTAGTTCAAAATGTTCGCAAATAGTCCTTGCATTTATGAGTTCATTAATTATGGGAAGACTATAAATAGAAGAGTTTAGAGAGAGAAAACCCTATTCATCATCTTCTCCACCTCTCCACTCTCTCACTAAAACACACACTCAGACACCATAAAACACACACTAGAGCATCTCTTGATTTTGGATTGTTTAATCAAAATCGTTTGTACTTTTAGCATCCTGGTGATAATCAAAACACACTTCTGGAATCAAATCTCAGGTAACAACAACGAATTATGGGTTTTTGATCAAATTAAAAGTGTACTTTTTCAAGTTCATGTTCTTGATGATTTGGTCCAATTTTGAATGAAAATCGTGTTAAAAGTTAATGGGTTTGTGTCTAAATGTGTTTAACAACATTTGTGTGAACAAATCTGGGTCACAACATGCTTTAATTTACAAACCCGTTTTTGAAAATAAAGGTGCAACTTGTTCTTGAGTGCCACGACTTGTTTATGTCATATTTGATCTCGAAATCCAGAAAAAGAGTTATAAGTTGTTGTTATTATGCATATAAGTACCAGTGCTATGTCTAACATGTCTTAAAATCGATCTAGACCTTCGTATTATGTTCATGCTCTGCTCAGCCCGTTTGGGACCTGGGACGATCCTGGGTGGGACGATCTTGACCCCAAGATCGTCCTAGCACCCTTTGGTGTGCTTGTTCGTTCGATCTTGTGTGGTGTTGTGATGTTGTTGGTACGTTTAATGGGTAACTGATCCTTTGGATCGGTTTTGCTCAAACTCTTGTTCATGGAATGATCTTGTACACTTGTTCTTGTCCTTAGAATTGGACGATCGCCTTGAATTTGAAAAAGCTAAGACAATCTTGGTCCTAGAAACCATAAGACGACCTTGAACCCAGTATCATTAGGACGATCTTGTGCTGAACAAACCTAGGACGATCTTGTGCTGAACAAACCTAGGACGATCTTGTGCTGAACAAACCTAGGACGATCTTGTGCTGAACAAACTAGGACGATCTAAAGCTGTGAAACCTGAGACGATCCTTGAGCTAGTCAGTGGGACGATCTTGAAGTTCCAAAACCCTAGACGATCTTGTACTCATTAGAAAACAACGTGAACTTGTTCTATAACAAACCACACTTGATCATTAAACACCAAATCAGTTCCTAACATCATTATCATTAGATTAAACACATCAAAGGCTACGTATTAACACCAAAGCTAGTTCATGAACCGACCTAAGACAACGTACAAGGTGCAAACCCTAATTGAGTACAATTAAGACATAATCTATTGATTATTAAAGTACAAGTCCTACGAACAAGTAAATTAAGTTCTAAAGTTCATTACTAAAAACATGTTCAACTCATTAACACGATAAGTACTTATGTGAGTTCAAAGACGTTCAGTTCAAGTCCAGTTCACGTACTTAAAGTTCATTTAAAACCCTTTTGAGTCGAAACGTTCAAAGATCTTCAAAGGACCAAATCATCAGTTCATCGAGGACATTTTTGTGATTGAATAATCACATGTGCTAATATATGTACTTCTTTATGATCAATAACTTGTACTTAGGCATCCATCAAGACGTACTTGGATTTCGATAGATATAACTTATCTATCTCTGTGCTTGTTCTCTGTGCTTATACTGCTGTGCTTGTACCAGATCACTGTGAGTTCACTAATCCCCTTTCGTACATTTTGTTCAAGTTCTTTTATCGGGGACTGAAAAGCATGAAAACTACTTTGTACTTATACATATGTTCTTGAACTACTTTACGTACTTTTTATGATCTTACAAGGTACTTATGACTATGATATGATTCCTAATTATTTAAAAGAGTATTTAAGTCTTGAATGGGCAGGATCTTAAATACCTCCATACTACTATATTGATCTTTAACATGTTCTAGTTCGTACTTGTACTTGTTCAGTTCTTGTTCACTGCTATCAATTCATATCCCACAGTTCAGGGATTGAACCGTAGATAATTATGGACAGCGCTGTTTAGGGTAGGCCCACCCTCATTCTCCGCAGTTCTGGAGGATGCATATTATCTGTTCTTGTCCTGATTTAGATCTTCGTGAAGTACTTGATTATTATGTGCATACGTTCATTACAGTTCAGTTCTGGCCAATCGGGTTAGCAGTGACAATACACTTAAAGTTCATTATATGTTCTTGTACTGTTCTTACTATCACAAAGTACTTTTGTTAAACGTACAGATCTTATGACTTGTTCTTACTCTACATATTATTATACGTATACGTACTAGTACTTTATGTGAATCTCACCAACTACTTTTGTAGTTGACCTTTGAACTTACATGCTTTTCAGGCTAGGCTAGTAGATCTCTTAGCATAGGAGTCTTCCTCTTTAAAGCTCATCTCTTTTGGCGACTGTTCGTACGTTCAAGACCGGAAGCCGTGAAGATCTCCTTTTGCTTATTCAGTTCAGACTCCAGTACTTCAAGACAATTGTTCTGTCTTTTGATTATTAACTATTCTGGGTATATCCCAAGTGATGTAATAACTTTTATACTTCTTCTCTTTTATGTTATTGGCTGTGTTGGAACTTGTACTGTGTGCATTTGTGCTTGTCTGTACATCCCGTATATTCCGCTTTAGCGGGGTGTTACACAAACACTACAACCTTTCCTCCAAAAACCTTTTCTTGACTATTCGTATGACTTGATCTAAAAATGTCTCTCATTGAACGATCGAATGCTTCAAAACAATGCCTTTGAATCATTGGTGCTTCATCCCAAATTATCAATTTGGTTTTTTTTATTAAATTTGCTAAATCTGAATTTGCATCAATAGAACAAACAGAGTCCTCAGTAATGTTGATCGGAATTAGAAATCTTGAATGAGCAGTTCTCCCACCTGGTAATAGAAGCGATGCAATACCACTGGATGCCACATTCAATACTATCTCACCTTTTGATCGAATTGCAGCAGATAATGTATTCCAAAGGAAGGTTTTACCAGTTCCTCCATAACCATATACAAAAAAGACTCCCCCTTTTTCTTCATTGACTGAACTGATAATACTATCAAAAACACCTTTCTGTTCCTGTGTCAGTGTTTTTAAATACACAGCTAGATCTCTTTTTAGCAAATCTTTATCATACTGCAATTCATTTCTAATGAGAACATTGTTGAACGATGTAGCACATTCAATATCTGGAAAAGGCATTTCAGGAAAAAAATTTAGAGTGCTTCCATTGTGAGTTAAAATTTCTTCAATGGTTGCAAGGCCAATATTCTTCAAGTCTTCCTCAGTAAAAACAATTCCTATAACCAAAAAACTAAAATAAATTATTTTAAAACATAGCATATTCCATATATATGTATACATATATAGATAATGTAATTTTTTATAATTTACATTACCTGCAAGACTTGTTTGTTGTTGTTGTTTGAATAAAATGTCTTCACACATGAATTGCCATGTTTCAGACCAAACAATATTTGGCCGCAACAAGGAGTTTGACAGTAGCAATGTAACAAAGAACTGCCTCAAATAAAATGTTGTAGACCATTCACTTGCTTCTTTAATGGCATTTATATATTCTTGATCATCTTCCAGTAATCCTAATGCAAAACATGCTTGCTTGAAAGTTTCAAACAACTGGCCATTCACAGTTTTTATATCATCAAAACATTTTGGTCCGCGAACTTTGTTTAAAAGTATGCGCAGGTAATAAATATCACCAAGTGATGGAGGAACATAATGAATTCTTCCAACAGAACCAAGGCCATGCATATGTCTTCGAGACCATTTTCTCTTATCTCGTAACCAAACATAATGTTTGGAAAAACCATACTTAATTTTGTAACATCCGTGAATTTTGACCCGTTGACTTTCGTGTAATATGACTAACAATTTAAGTTAATGAATTATTTGGGTCGTTTTGTGAATTAAATGACAATGTGTTATATTCGGGTCGATAATATGTTTTGATCGGTGTTTAAATGTGTAACGATTGTATTTGCTTGAGAAGAGAAACGGGTCGGCCCGTGGGTAGTCCCACGACCCATCAGCCCTTGACCCATTTCCCCCCCTTATCTCTTTTCCTCCTCATTCTTTCTATCTATCTATCTAACTTTCTCTCAAGCTCATCTCTCCCTCTCTCTCTCAAAAACCTAAGTATTATTTAGTGTTGTTGAAGACATCTAGTGCAAGAATCATCATCGTTGTCGTCTCATAATCGTCATTACATCATAACCTTGAAGTTCATAGTTCAAGCTTTCATCCATTTTGACTTAAATTTCGGGTTCTAGCTCAAGGAGAAGCTTTGGTAAGTCAAATTCATCCCATTTCCTTATATTTATGTTTGTTTATGCATTTCTAGTCCTCTTGAACATTTACAAGTCCTAAATCGGCTTAAATCTCGTTTTAGGTCAAATTAGGGTTAAATTTAGGGTTTGAATGATTTGGTGGTGATTCTGATGTTTTGGTCGAAATCGTGGATTGGGTTATGTGTATTTATGGTTAATGATGTTTAGTTATGCTTCAAAATGGGTTACAAGCTCCTACAAATCGTTTTGGATTGGTTTGGGTCGAGTTTTAAAGGTTTTGGTTTGGGTTTTTCCTGCATAAACTGCAGGTGCTGTCTGCAGGGAGTGGCCACTGCGGCGCAGTGAGCTCTACTCTTGCTCACTGCGGCGCAGTGCCTAGGTTCTGGTCTGGTTCAATTTAGCCCACTGCGGCGCAGTGAGCATGGCTCTGGCTCACTGCGGCGCTGGATTTTATAAAAGAACCTTGAAATATGGATTTCAAAATTCATTATGGTACATAGTTTTTGACTAGAATATAAAAACTCAAACGACCCTTTAAAACAAGTTAAAACGCCATCTTTTATACAACACTTAATTATTTGGGAACTCTTTGTAGGATAAAGGTCACCTAACTACTTTGAGGGAACTTATAAGTTAAGGTAAATTTATTGTACTTATGGGATAAAGGTCACCTATCCACTAGTATAAGATAAATTTACATGTGTGTATAAGTAGGACAACTTGATTTGGAAACCATGTGATTAGGGTCACCGAAGCATGGTAACCAAAGGCGTTGATGGGATTAAACATGCGACTTAATATAAGATATTAAATCAGTCCCATACCACTAGAAATTGTAAAGTGTTGCAATTGTCAAACGTTGACTACCTTGTTAATTTAGATCATGGGATAAAGGTCACCTAACCATCATTTAAATGTAACGTTGGATTCTAGATTTTAATTATTAATTGTCCATAAGACATAAAAGGGTATTAACAAATTATTCCTGGAAACAAATCTCAGGTAACAACAACATCTAATGAGTTTTTGAGCAATTTAAAAGTGTACTTTTTCAAGTTTATGTTCTTGATGATTTGGTCCAGTTCTTGAACGAAAATCATGTTCAATGTTAATGGGTTGTGTCTAAATGTGTTTAACAACATTTGTGTATGAACAAATCGGGGTCATAACATGCTTTAATCTACAAACCCGTTTTTGGAAATGAAAGTACAACTTGTTCTTGAAGTCACAACTTGTTCATGTGATATTTGATCTCGAAATCAGTAAGAGTATTGATGTTGTTATTATGCATATAAGTACTAGTGCTACGTTCTAACATGTCTTAAAATTGATCTAGACCTTCGTATTATGTTCATGCTCTTATTCAGCCCGGTTGGAACCTGGGACGATCCTGGGTGGGACGATCTTGACCCCAAGATCGTTAGGTGGAGCACCCTTTGGTACGTAGTAACTGTTCGTTCGATCTGTGGTGTATGTGTGTGATGTGTAATTGGTACTTTGGGTAACTAATCCTTTGGATCGGTTTTGCTCAAACACTGGTTCTTGAACTAGAAACGATCTTGTACACTTGTTCTTGTTCTTGGAGATTGAGACGATCTTGAATTTGAAAAAGCTAAGACAATCTTGGTCCTAGAAACCATAAGACGACCTTGAACCCAGTATCATTGAGACGATCTTGTGCTGAACAAACCTAGGACGATCTGGTGCTGAACAAACCTAGGACGATCTAAACTTGAAGAAGCTTGAAACGATCCTGATCAAAACAGTGGGACGATCTTGCACAGCTAAAACGATCCTGAACCAGAAACAGTGGGACGATCTTGCAGTTCCAAAACCCTAGACGATCTTATACTCATTAGGAAACAACATGAACTCGTTCTATAACATACCACACTTGATCATTAAACACCTAATCAGTTCCTAACATCATTATCATTAGATTAAACACATCAAAGGCTACGTATTAACACCAAAGCTAGTTCATGAACCGATCTAAAACAGCGAACACTGTGCAAACCCTAATTGAGTACACCAAAGGAAGGGGAGAGATGGAGAAGGAATAGGACCTATCTAACCTAGGGAATCCATGGAAAACAAGAAGGAATGGGAGGGAGTGAAGAGGGGAAGGGGCAGTAAAAGACACGTTCAACTCTTAACACGATAAGTACTTATGTGTGAGTTCTAAGACGTTCAGTTCGAGTCCAGTTCATGTACTTAAAGTTCATTTAAACTCATTTTGAGTCAAAACGTTCAAAGATCTTCAAGGGACCAAATCATCAGTTCATCAAGGACATTTCAATGATTAATTAATCATAGGAACTAATATGTGTACGTATGTATGATCAATAACTTGTACTTAGGCTTCCATCAAGACGTACTTGGAATCTGATAGATATAACTTATCTATCTCTGTGCTTGTTCTCTGTGCTTATACTACTGTGCTTGTACCAGATCACTGTGAGTTCACTAATCCCCCTTGTACATTTTGTTCAAGTTCTTTTATCGGGGACTGAAAAGCATGAAAACTACTTTGTACTTGTACATATTCTTGAACTACTTTACGTAATTATAATCTTGAACTATTTCACGTACTATTTTATGATCTTACGAGGTACTTATGATATGATTCCTAACTATTTAAAAGAGTATTAAAGTCTTGAATGGGCAGGATCTTAAATACACCATACTATTGATCTTTAAAATGTTCTAGTTCAAAAATGTTCATAAATAGTCCTTTCATTTATTAAGTTCATTTATTATGGGAAGACTATAAATAGAAGAGTTTAAAGAGAGGAAACCCTATTCATCATCTTCTCCACCTCTCACTCTCTCACTAAAACACACACTCAGACACCATAAAACACACACAAGAGCATCTCTTGATTTTGGTTTGTTTAATCAAAATCGTTTGTACTTTTAGCATCCTTGTGATAATCAAAACATATTTCTGGAATCAAATCTCAGGTAACAACAACATTATGAGTTTTTGATCAAATTAAAAGTGTACTTTTTCAAGTTCATGTTCTTGATGATTTGGTCCAATTCTTGAATGAAAATCGTGTTAAAAGTTAATGGGTTCGTGTCTAAAGGTGTTTAACAACATTTGTGTGAACAAATCTGGGTCACAACATGCTTTAATTTACAAACCCGTTTTTGAAAATAAAGGTGCAACTTGTTCTTGAGTGCCACGACTTGTTTATGTCATATTTGATCTCGAAATCCAGAAAAAGAGTTATAAGTTGTTGTTATTGTATATAAGTACTAGTGCTATGTTCTAACATGTCTTAAAATTGATCTAGACCTTCGTATTATGTTCATGCTCTTGTTCAGCCCGGTTGGGACCTGGGACGATCCTGGGTGGGACGATCTTGACCCCAAGATCGTCCTAGGTAGCCCCTTTGGTACGTAGTAACTGTTCGTTCGATCTTGTGTGGTGTTGTGATGTTGTTGGTACTTATTGGGTAACTAATCCTTTGGATCGGTTTTGCTCAAACACTTGTTCTTGAACTAGAAACGATCTTGTACACTTGTTCTTGTTCTTGGAGATTGAGACGATCTTGAATTTGAAAAAGCTAAGACAATCTTGGTCCTAGAAACCATAAGACGACCTTGAACCCAGTATCATTGAGACGATCTTGTGCTGAACAAACCTAGGACGATCTTGTGCTGAACAAACCTAGGACGATCTTGGCTTAATGCACCTAAAACGATCTTGAAAACAGACGATCTTGACCCAGAATGAGACAATCCTGAACCAGAAACAGTGGGACGATCTTGCAGTTCCAAAACCCTAGACGATCTTATACTCATTAGGAAACAACATGAACTCGTTCTATAACATACCACACTTGATCATTAAACACCAAATCAGTTCCTAACATCATTATCATTAGATTAAACACATCAAAGGCTACGTACTAACACCAAAGCTAGTCATGAACCGATCTAAACAGCGAACACTGTGCAAACCCTAATTGAGTACCCTAAAGGCATGTTCTATCTTGATTATTAAAGTACAAGTTCAATGAACATCTAAATTGAGTTCTTAAGACTAAAGTTCATTATTAAAGACACGTTCAACTCATTAACACGATAAGTACTTATATGTGAGTCCTAAGATGGTCAGTTCGAGTCCAGTTCATGTACTTAAAGTTCATTTAAAACTCTTTTGAGTCAAAACGTTCAAAGATCTTCAAAGGACCAAATCATCAGTTCATCAAGGACATTTCAATGATTAATTAATCATATGAACTAATATGTGTGCGTATGTATGATCAATAACTTGTACTTAGGCTTCCATCAAGACGTACTTGGAATCTGATAGATATAACTTATCTATCTCTGTGCTTGTTCTCTGTGCTTATACTACTGTGCTTGTACCAGATCACTGTGAGTTCACTAATCCCCCTTTCGTACATTTTGTTCAAGTTCTTTATCGGGGACTGAAAAGCATGAAAACTACTTTGTACTTGTACATATGTTCTTGAACTACTTTACGTACTATATTATAATCTTGAACTATTTCACGTACTATTTTATGATCTTACGAGGTACTTATGATATGATTCCTAATTATTTAAAAGAGTATTTAAGTCTTGAATGGGCAGGATCTTAAATACCTCCATACTACTGTATTGATCTTTAACATGTTCTAGTTCGCACTTGTACTTGTTCAGTTCTTATTCACTGCTATCAATTCATATCCCACAGTTCAGGGATTGAACCGTAGATAATTATGGACAGCGCTGTTTAGGGTAGGCCCACCCTCATTCTCCGCAGTTCTGGAGGATGCATATTATCTGTTCTTGTTCTGAATTAGATCTTCGTGAAGTACTTGATTATTATGTGCATAAGTTCATTACAGTTCAGTTCTGGCCAATCGGGTTAGCAGTGACAATACACTTAAAGTTCATTATATGTTCTTGTACTGTTCTTACTATCACAAAGTACTTTTGTTAAACGTACAGATCTTATGACTTGTTCTTACTCTACATATTATTATATGTATACGTACTAGTACTTTATGTGAATCTCACCAACTACTTTTGTAGTTGACCTTTGAACTTACATGCTTTTCAGGCTAGACTAGTAGATCTCTTAACATAGGAGTCTTCCTCCTTAAAGCTCATCTCTTTTGGCGATTGTCCGTACGTTCAAGACTGGAAGCTGTGAAGATCTCCCTTTGCTTATTCAGTTCAGACTCCAGTACTTCAAGACAATTGTTCTGTCTTTTGATTATTAACTATTCTGGGTATATCCCAAATGCTGTAATAACTTTTGTACTTCTTTTCTTTTATGTTATTGGCTGTGTTGGAACTTGTACTGTGTGCTTTTGTGCTTGTCTGTACATCCCGTATATTCCGCTTTAGTGGGGTGTTACAGTTGGTATCAAGCCATGGTTAGTGAACACCTTCCTCCAAAAACCTTTTCTTGACTATTCGTATCACTTGATCTTAAAATGTCTCTCATTGAACGATCTAATGCTTCAAAACAATGCCTTTGAATCATTGGTGCTTCATCCCAAATTATCAATTTGTTTTTTTCTATTAAATTTGCTAAATCTGAATTTGCATCAATAGAACAAACAGAATCCTCAGTAATGTTGATCGGAATTAGAAATCTTGAATGAGCAGTTCTCCCACCTGGTAATAGAAGCGATGCAATACCACTGGATGCCACATTCAATACTATCTCACCTTTTGATCGAATTGCAGCAGATAATGTATTCCAAAGGAAGGTTTTACCAGTTCCTCCATAACCATATACAAAAAAGACTCCCCCTTTTTCTTCATTGACTGAACTGATAATACTATCAAAAACACCTTTCTGTTCCTGTGTCAGTGTTTTTAAATACACAGCTAGATCTCTTTTTAGCAAATCTTTATCATACTGCAATTCATTTCTAATGAGAACATTGTTGAACGATGTAGCACATTCAATATCTGGAAAAGGCATTTCAGGAAAAAAATTTAGAGTGCTTCCATTGTGAGTTAAAATTTCTTCAATGGTTGCAAGGCCAATATTCTTCAAGTCTTCCTCAGTAAAAACAATTCCTATAACCAAAAAACTAAAATAAATTATTTTAAAACATAGCATATTCCATATATAGATAATGTAATTTTTTATAATTTACATTACCTGAAAGATTGTTCTGTTGTTGTTGTTTGAATAAAATGTCTTCACACATGAATTGCCATGTTTCAGACCAAACAATATTTGGCCGCAACAAGGAGTTTGACAGTAGCAATGTAACAAAGAACTGCCTCAAATAAAATGTTGTAGACCATTCACTTGCTTCTTTAATGGCATTTATATATTCTTGATCATCTTCCAGTAATCCTAATGCAAAACATGCTTGCTTGAAAGTTTCAAACAACTGGCCATTCACAGTTTTTATATCATCAAAACATTTTGGTCCGCGAACTTTGTTTAAAAGTATGCGCAGGTAATAAATATCACCAAGTGATGGAGGAACATAATGAATTCTTCCAACAGAACCAAGGCCATGCATATGTCTTCGAGACCATTTTCTCTTATCTCGTAACCAAACATAATGTTTTGGGAAATCAACATACTTCAATGTTCTGTAACATCCGTGAGTTTTGACCATTTGACTTTACGTGCAATTTGTCTAACAATTTAAGTTAATGAAATATTTGGTTCGTTTCGTGATTAAATGACAATGTGTATGTAAATGACAGTGTGTTATATTCGGGTCGACAATATGTTTTGATCGGTGTTTAAATGTGTAACGATTGTAATTTGGCTTGAGAAGAGAAACGGGTAGGCCCGTGGGTCACCCACGACCCATCAGCCCCTTTGACCCATTTCTTTCCCCCTTATCCTTTCCCTTGCCTTTCATTTCTTCTATTATCTCTCTCTTTTCTCTCAAGATATCCTCTTGTTCTTCATCTTTCTTAAATCAAATTAGTGCTTTGGAACTGCTATAGTACAAGAATCATCATCGTTGTCGTCTCATAATCGTCATTACATCATAACCTGAAGTTCATAGTTCAAGCTTTCATCCATTTTGACTTAAATTCGGGTTCTAGCTCAAGGAGAAGCTTTGGTAAGTCAAATTCATCCCATTTCCTTTTTGATCGAATTGCAGCAGATAATGTATTCCAAAGGAAGGTTTTACCAGTTCCTCCATAACCATATACAAAAAAGACTCCCCCTTTTTCTTCATTGACTGAACTGATAATACTATCAAAAACACCTTTCTGTTCCTGTGTCAGTGTTTTTAAATACACAGCTAGATCTCTTTTTAGCAAATCTTTATCATACTGCAATTCATTTCTAATGAGAACATTGTTGAACGATGTAGCACATTCAATATCTGGAAAAGGCATTTCAGGAAAAAATTTTAGAGTGCTTCCATTGTGAGTTAAAATTTCTTCAATGGTTGCAAGGCCAATATTCTTCAAGTCTTCCTCAGTAAAAACAATTCCTATAACCAAAAAACTAAAATAAATTATTTTAAAACATAGCATATTCCATATATAGATAATGTAATTTTTTATAATTTACATTACCTGAAAGATTGTTCTGTTGTTGTTGTTTGAATAAAATGTCTTCACACATGAATTGCCATGTTTCAGACCAAACAATATTTGGCCGCAACAAGGAGTTTGACAGTAGCAATGTAACAAAGAACTGCCTCAAATAAAATGTTGTAGACCATTCACTTGCTTCTTTAATGGCATTTATATATTCTTGATCATCTTCCAGTAATCCTAATGCAAAACATGCTTGCTTGAAAGTTTCAAACAACTGGCCATTCACAGTTTTTATATCATCAAAACATTTTGGTCCGCGAACTTTGTTTAAAAGTATGCGCAGGTAATAAATATCACCAAGTGATGGAGGAACATAATGAATTCTTCCAACAGAACCAAGGCCATGCATATGTCTTCGAGACCATTTTCTCTTATCTCGTAACCAAACATAATGTTTTGGGAAATCAACATACTTCAATGTTCTGGCAAAACATCCGTGAATTTTGACCCGTTGACTTTACTTGTAATATGACTAACAATTTAAGTTAATGAATTATTTGGGTCGTTTTATGAATTAAATGACAATGTGTTATATTCGGGTCGATAATATGTTTTGATCGGTGTTTAAATGTGTAACGATTGTAATTTGGCTTGAGAAGAGAAACGGGTCGGCCCGTGGGTAGTCCATGACCCACCAGCCATTTTACCCATTCCCCCCCTTATCCCTTTCCTCCTCCTTTCATTTCTATTCTATCTATCTATCTAACTTTCTCTCAAGCTCATCTCTCCCTCTCTCTCTCAAAAACCTAAGTATTATTTAGTGTTTTGGAACTGCCATAGTACAAGAATCATCATCGTTGTCGTCTCATAATCGTCATTAAATCATAACCTTGAAGTTCATAGTTCAAGCTTTCATCCATTTTGACCTAAATTCGGGTTCTAGCTCAAGGAGAAGCTTTGGTAAGTCAAATTCATCCCATTTCCTTCTATTTATGTTTGTTTATGCATTTCTAGTCCTCTTGAACATTTACAAGTCCTAAATCGGCTTAAATCTCGTTTTAGGTCAAATTAGGGTTAAATTTAGGGTTTGAATGATTTGGTGGTGATTTTGATGTTTTGGTCGAAATCGTGGATTGGTTATGTGTATTTATGGTTAATGATGCTTAGTTATGCTTCAAAACAAGTTACAAGTTCCTACAAATCGTTTTGGATTGGTTTGGGTCGAGTTTTAGGGGTTTTGGTTCGTTTTCCTGCATAAACTGCAGGCTGCAGGTGTTGGCCACTGCGGCGCAGTGAGCTCTACCCTTGCTCACTGCGGCGCAGTGCCTATGTCCTGGTCTGGTTCGATTTAGCCCACTGCGGCGCAGTGAGCATGGCTCTGGCTCACTGCGGCGCAGTGGATACCTTCTGGGAAATTATGCGCGTCAATTTTCAAACATTAATAACTTTTGATCCGTAACTCCAAATAAGTCGTATGACCTATCGTTGGAATCGTAAGAGAGTCTAGTTTCTAGTAATAACACTCTTTTTGTATGAATCTTCTCCCATTTCTAAAAAGGTCGAGTCGAATGCGTCTTGTTCATACTCGTTAAGTTGTAATTGTGTTTAGGGGTTTATGACCTGACTTAATCGTGCTAGATCAACTTGTTTGAGATTTTAGAGTTGACATTATGATATTATGATGTATATTATAGGTTGTGGACGTGTGGATCCTATTACTCGTTTGTAATCTTATACTAGCTTCTTTGCCGGACAAGGTGAGTTTCGTATCTCCCTACTCACTTGAGATCCGGGCTGAAAAGTGTAAACCTGGTGTGTTTACTTGCATTTAATTGATTGATTGTTGATTGTTTGATTGTTGGATTGATGTGACGGTTCATTTCGTTCGGTTGACTTGGTTTATGTTTTGTTAAGTATTTCGTTTATATTAGGATAGACGTACATACATGGAAGTCGGTTATGCCTTCATTGGGTTTTAGATGTGGTGGGAAGGCTGCGGATGACCCTATATATAAGCATCTGGGATTCGAAGAATGGATAACCCTCATAAGTGTATGTACGTATAGTTGGTTTAAGTTGTGATTATTGGTTTATGATTGACGATTATTGATTGATGGCTCAGGTTTGGCGAATATTGATTATTGGTTCATATTCATCGTATATCGATCGTTGGTTTATGATTGATGCATTTACGATTGATTGTAAGCATTGCATACATTGTTGATGAGCCCTCGGCAGGGGATTGCCGACATCCTGGTGTATAGATGTATGCACCCATTTTGGATGTAGATCTTGACCCCGAGTATATAGACATATATATCTCGATGTTTTTGAGATACAGCCTTGTTCATTGTGATGACAGGCGGGTATCGTTGCATAGGTGACCTGAGTTCACGCATAGGATAGGCATGTTGGCTTATTTATGCATTCGGCACTTACTTTGATATTTACATCATTTGTACACTCCTATTACACGCTTACTTACTTGTGTAATCTTGTTGTTGGACGATATTGTGTTGCTTAGAGGCTCGCTGTAAGTCATGTCTAGCCTCTACTCGTATATTGTGATTATTGTCGATGGTTCCTTTAGGACCATTACTACGAACTCACCAACCTTGTGTTGACTATGCTTAGTACACTTTTCAGGTAATCAGGTTCTCCCCGGACGTGGAGTTTAGTTGCTTGCTTGCTGTTAAACCCGGACCTTGGACTTTATGGATCAAGGATTCATCGACCTTCTCTTTTGCATTATACTTAGGATTGAGTTGCCATCTTCTGGATGTTCTTTTGTTAACTTCGATGGTTATTTGCTCCTTATGTATTTTGGTACTTGTTTCATATTGTATGGATTCACTGAATCTTTAATGCATTTAGTTCTTGTTCTATTGTAATCCCACCATGTGCTATATGATTTCCGTGATATTTCGAGCCTCGGCTTGGGGTGTTACAGAATGGTGGCCCATGCGTGG
This sequence comes from Erigeron breviscapus, assembly GCA_034093135.1. Lineage (NCBI taxonomy): Eukaryota > Viridiplantae > Streptophyta > Magnoliopsida > Asterales > Asteraceae > Erigeron > Erigeron breviscapus. The sequence goes on from CM067172.1 coordinate 48,128,012, forward strand.
TCGTAGAGAATTAGGCGGTTTGACCTAGACTACGGCTTAAGTTAAAACTCTTCATATAGCATGCATGGTTAGGAAATTTGTGTGCAACGTGAATTTTGTGAACCCTAGAAGTGTATATAGTGAGTTCGTAGTTAAGACCACTTATGTGATGTTTGAATTTAACGTGATGAATGTGGAACGGGTACAATGTGGTTAATGCGTGCATTGATTGAATTTGATTGTCGTTGATATGAATTGTTACTATTGATTGATATTTGTTGGATGATTTAGAGCAAAATGAAGTTATGCCATTAACTTAGTATAATATTGTGGCAACCCTAAAAGAACCCGATCAACTCTTTTATGGTTACCCGATATTATAACAAGTTCATGACATCGTGGATTGCGCACGTGTGGCTTAGAGTATAATAAGGAACCGATATACTTAATGGAAGTTGATGGGTGGAGGGTTAGCCGTTGGTACACCCTGTATACATACCCGGTCAATAACTAGAGAGTATATCAAATTCGGATTATACTTTGAATCATTCGTGTTAATAGCTTGGCTTAGTGTATAATAGGGAACCGATATGCTTAATGGAAGTTGATTGGGTGGAGGGTTAGCCGTTGGTACACCCTGTATACATCCCTGGTCAATAACTAGAGAGCATATCGAATTCAGATTATACTTAACCCATTGTGTTAATTGTTTGATGGTATGATGTAATGAGCATGATTACTTAAATTAATGATGAACTATTGTAATGAATTTGACTTGATGATATGATATGTAACAATCCTTTAGGATTCTAACACTTTTGCCTTAGCATAATGTTATGAAATGAGTATGTAGTATCGGTATGAGAGCATTGACTAATTGTGTGACTAACATGTGAGCATTTGAGACTAACTCTCGGGTCAACCTGTCACTTGTTTTATAGAAATGGCGAGAACATGATAGATAACGATTACTTGAGAACTTTGATATGTTGTCCTTAGCATAGTGAAATGAAACACGTATGATATGCTGGTATTATAACACGATATATGACAGTTAGCTGAGAATATTTAAATGTCGGCTTTAGTAAAAGACAGTGAACGTGTGTAGTGTGTCGGCGTTAAAACACTAACTATTAATGCGGCCAACCTGAGTTAAATTGTGAAGCAAACCCCCGGGTCATAACTTTAGAACTATTACTATGATTGGATTTTGTAGCGAATGACATGTTGTCTAGTATGATTTAATAACATATATGTTATGCATGTGTGATGCGTATGTATGTAGGGCCGTAGTGGTCAAGTTGATGTTATAAATGCTTTTGTTGTGGTTCGACTTAAACATGTTGACAGACGGTTAGAATACAATGTGATGAATGTGTTGATATGTACCCTTAGAGAGAGTCAATGTTGTAAGTATCCTAATTCTCATGTATTATAAACGGTCGATATCTTAACACTAACGATGTTAATTGTAATCGGTGAACAATGGGGGTATGTTGCTTAATGGTATGTGAACTTAAACGTATGAGACATTGTCAAACTTGATTGTATGCGGGATATGAGATATTGGTGATGCATGCGTAAAATGTATTAAGACGAAGAGTTATATGAATGGACTTAACACACTAGTTATATGCAAAGGTATGAGAAATATGTTGTTAAGCGTGATTTTTATGCATGATGTAACGGAAATAGATAATGCGTATGTAGGGGTATCAACAAACACTTTCATGAAAGGATTGGTTTACTGGTTTGATAGTTTGGCATGTATAAAGTATTTTGTTAGGCTAAATTGTATACATGAGATAAGCGAATACGGTGATGTATGTATAAATATTTAATCAATGGACAATTATATGAATAAGAACGGTAGACATGTTTCAAATTTGAGTATGCTCAAAATGTAAATTCTTAACCTAGTTATAAGAAAGAATTAGTAATGATTTAAAACTTATGCATAGTTATACCCAACGTATGAGAGATTGTATGTACGGCTTGGTATTGCGAGATTAAGTTGATAGACCTACAAAATCTTACCTTCTAACTAGGTTATGTGGATGAATTGTTAGGAGATACGGTAGAACAAATATGGTTGTCATGATATTCTAATTGTTGATTATGCTTAAATTTTGTTGCCTAACTAACTTGGTGAAATAAATCGTTAGGACTTGGTAATACATGCGTAAAGGTAATTGAAATCTTGGGCAATTGTGTGTATAGGTTGTCATGCTAATTATTTGAAGATCTCGGAATCTTGTTGCTTAACTTGCTTATTGAATACATAGTTAGGAATTGAAGATGCATGCGTAGATGTAAATGGTATAGCTGGTACGACCATTATAAACTACTTGACTAAGTTATTTCCCCTTGTTTAATGTATGATTTAGTCAGTAACATAGAGATTATAAGTATAGTTATATTATGAAGATGAGAACCCCGTTGTATTATACGTCCCTAAGATTGAACTTTAGGAAAATGCCTGAGTTAACTAAGGTGGATTGATTAGAATAACGAATAACAGTGGAGTTAATTGCAAAGTCAATATCGATGGCGACAACGGAACGTAACGATTCATTGTGAGCTGCTATACAACTATAAACCTTATTATGCGTGAGAAGGAACGACCTTGGTCAGGCTAACCATCGGGTTGAACAAATAAATTGAAATCTAAAAGTCTACCCACACGTAAAAGTTTCGCAAAACACGAACGTCGCAGAGATGGAGTTGAGGTGTAGGTGATATTGGGTGGTGCATATAAATACGAATACGATTGGTGAAAGTTGATTTAATTGAACGCCTAACTTAATGCGCAACCGAGAGCTCATAAAGATGGGAACGATGAGCCAATTGAGTGCCGTAGTGAGAGTCACAAGTGTGATGTGAGAAGCTTGAGCCCTTATAGTGTACGATTCTCAAATCTTTTAGGCCTAAACGGATCCCTAGATCGTTGTCCATCACACAAAGGTGGTGCCGTCAAGATTGGATGTCGTGGACACGAGCCCTGCCATTGCCAGAATGGAAGACCGGAGGTGAAAGCAAACGTTTGACTTCAGTGATTGAGCCGCCGACCAGTGGGTGAAACATGTCACTAGTGCGCTAACTATAAGTCAAATCGTCATAATAAGTGTTACCTGTTTACAACTAATTGCACTTAATGTTAACCGCGATATGTATATATATATATAACAATAATAAATAATAAATTCCTGGACACTGACAATAAACTCGTTTGAGAAAATGGATTTATAACCCGGAGATCGATGAATCATGGCGAAAGGTTCTAACACTTGGTATGAAGGATGCGTGCGACGTCACCCGGTTCTAAATAACCTAACGAGCTATAAACTAAAAACTTGTTACATAATACGGCTCCTTTAATCGAATGAATTTTGCTAATATAATAGTAAGATGTTTTGAGATAGATGCGATGATTATAAACGAAAAGACAAACGAATCTTTGGTAAACATTCCTTGAGATTTTCAAAATTTAATTGCGTAACAAATTGTAACTTATGAAGGAGTTCTTTTAACGAGGGAATCAACCATGGCGTGTACGAGGATGGAATGATCAGAATGGGAATGGCATGTGAGTGGAAACCCGAGCTGTCCTATAGTACTAAACGGAGCCACGTGCTACAAGTGATGAGAGCGGATAACATTAGTGAGATTTGGATCTTTGGAGAGTGAGGATCGTTGTAATTTCGAGGAAACGGTAGGAATCCTAGGTAGCAAGGTCAAGAAGCTAAGGAACAAACGCTACGAATTTCAGAGGTTGGACGATACACAAGACGTGGAAACGAGTTCACTTGGGACGAGGGGACCGTGTAAGGGTTAGTACGCATTTATTTAATAATTAGGTTTTGTTGAATTTCGGGACGAAATTCTTTCAACGGGGGAATAATGTAACATCCGTGAATTTTGACCCTTTGACTTTATGTGTAATTTGACTAACAATCTTGTTTAATGAAATAAGTGGGTCGTTTGGTGAATTAAATGACAATGTGTTATATTCGGGTCGTATATGTTTTGATCGGCGTTTAATTGTGTAACGATTGTATTTGGCTTGAGAGAGAAACGGGTCAGCCCGTGGGTCATCCACGACCCATCAGCCCTTGACCCATTTCTCCCCCCCTTATCCTTTCCTCCTCCTTTCATTTCTATTCTATCTATCTATCTAACTTTCTCTCAAGCTCATCTCTCCCTCTCTCTCTCAAAAACCTAAGTATTATTTAGTGTTTTGGAACTGCCTTAGTACAAGAATCATCATCGTTGTCGTCTCATAATCGTCATTAAATCATAACCTTGAAGTTCATAGTTCAAGCTTTCATCCATTTTGACCTAAATTCGGGTTCTAGCTCAAGGAGAAGCTTTGGTAAGTCAAATTCATCCCATTTCCTTCTATTTATGTTTGTTTATGCATTTCTTGTCATCTTGAACATTTACAAGTCCTAAATCGGCTTAAACGTTTTGGGTCAAATTAGGGTTTAATTAGGGTTTGAATGATTTGTGGTGATTTTGATGTTTTGGTCGAAATTATGGATTGGGTTATGTGTATTTATGGTTAATGATGCTTAGTTATGCTTCAAAATGAGTTACAAACTCCTACAAGTCGTTTTGGAATGGTTTGGGTCGAGTTTAAGTGTTTTGGTTCGTTTTTCCTGCATGAACTGCAGGTGCAGACTGCAGGGGGTGGCCACTGCGGCGCAGTGAGCTCAACCCTTACTCACTGCGGCGCAGTGCCTTGGTTCTGCCCTTTTGCTTCGTTTGAGCCCACTGCGGCGCAGTGAGCATGGTTCTGGCTCACTGCGGCGCAGTGGATACCTTCTGTGAAATTATGCGCGTCAATTTTTCAACGTTAATAACTTTTGATCCGTGACTCCAATTAAGTCTTATGACCTATCGTTGGAATCGTAAGAGAGTCTAGTTTCTAGTAGTAACACTCTTTTTGTATGGATCTTCTCTCATTTCTAAAAGGTCGAGTCCGATGCCGTCCTTGTTTGTTCAACTCCGTTAAGTTTATAAATGTGTTTTAGGGGCGTTATTACATTAACTTAATCGTGCTCAAATCAACTTGTTTGAATTTTGTACATAGTTGATTACGGTATTATGACATATAATTATAGGTTGTGGACGTGTGGATCCTATTACTCGCTTGTAATCTTATACTAGCTTCTTTGCCGTACAAGGTGAGTTTCGTATCTCCCTACGTCCGCTTTTAGATTTCGGGATTAAAATTGTAAAACCCTCTTGCTTGCGTGTTTACTCTTTGATTGCCTTGGATTCGGTTGCTTTGTTTCTGACTTGTTTGGCTTGGCCTGTGCCCGGGTTCCCTTTCTCTTCGGTTGCCTTGGTTTCTCCCTGTTTTCTTTGGTTCCCGTCTTGGCGTTCTCCTGTCGGTCTATTCGTAGTTTTAATGTGTAGTTATGTGTGAGGCTTGTAAGCCTAAATGTTAATGTAGTATAAATGTGTGTAATATGAAGATTAATGTCTATGTAGTGACATTTAATGAAGGATTAATGTTATGTGGTCAATAATGTAGTTTGTGTGACCAATAATGAAGGATTAGGAAGCTTAGGGGTTAGTTTTGACATGTGTGCAAAGTCAAAAACGGGTTTAGAGGTTTAAGGGTTGTCATTGAGAGCCTTATGCAGATTTTCTTCCTCTAAAACAAGCCCTAGTTGATTCCCTCCCTTCCCTCTCTAGTTTCTCCCTAGATCTTATTCGTTTTGGAGCCGAATCGATCGTGTATTGCTTAGATCTTGGATCTTTATCACCTAATACAGGTAATATAGGTGTTCCTCTTTTGAGATATGATTGTTTGAGTCTTATATTAGTCTTAATCCAGGCCATAAGGGTTTGGGTTGGGTTATTTGATTAAACGTTCATCAATTTGATGTTATTCGAATGATTAAATGATTGATTTATGATGTAAAGGATTAAAGGATTAATAGGATGGTTAAAGTTGATGAAAGTGCAATTAAAAGGATTAATTTTAAGTCCCCAAGTTGGATTTGGGGTAGGGGTTCGTATGGAATTCGTTTAATCAAAGTGTAAAAGTTAGTTGCTGGTCTGCACCCATGGTGCGACGCACCAAAGGGATGGTGCGGCGCACCCATTATGGATATGAAGTTTCTGGAGAGTTGGTGCGACGCACAATGTGGGGGGTGCGGCGCACCACTGGCCAGTTTGGTTTTTGGTACACCCCGATATGCGACGCACCAAGGGCTGGTGCGGCGCACCTGTCTTTAATCTAAAACTCCCTGGAGGATATGCGGCGCACCAATGGGTAGGTGCGGCGCACCTGCATCTATCCAGAATTTCTGATGAATTTGTGCGACGCACCACATGGTCAGGTGCGGCGCACCTCATGCCCAGATTTCACAAAATGTGTCGTTTAGCTTATATTTCGATCTTATACTTGTTCTAGGTTATTGGAGACACCTAGTCATCGTTGTATTGTGCTTGTAGCTTGTTGTTAAACCGTATCGAGGTAAGATACACTACTTTTGTCACGCCGAGGGTTCAACAAGCAAAGGTTTCATACATATAACTTCCTTAACGGTAACTTATGATATATGTGGGTATCTCGGGTTACACGGGAGGTATTATGGGTTAGTTGACCATGAGACCTGAAATGCAGACCCTAACGTAGTGAAATGAAGTATTGCTTAATGTAGTATATTGTTATGCAGATTATGTAGTATTACGAAGTAGCTTGTGATGCTTTGAGATGTAGTGTATGTTGTTGATTGTTGATATGTGCATGATTGTATGGCTTGCTCATCTAGTTCACTAGACTTGTTAAGTTGCCATGACACGTGCACGTTTAAGGGCCCAAAACGTAAAAGCAGTAAACGTAGTAATTGTTTAGGTAATGCAGTCACCTAAACTAAATAGCGTAGGTTCGAGCTCGTTAAACTTTGATGCAGTAAAGTGTTAAGCTTAACCCGTACAAGTCTTAGCCGGATGAGTGCTAACGCAGTTGTTGCTTGGGTGGCTCCTTGCAACATGGTCTTTATAATGCAGGGTGAGTATCACGAGAGGGTCGTTTCTCTTCCTTGACCAATCCTTCCACTCCATAGCATGCGGATTACTTCCTTATGGGTTGGTTTGCCACATTCACTCTACAGACCGCTGATGTAAAACGCCTGTGGCGGTTTGTTCTATCTGTTGCGTCGGTATCTTTCC
>CM067172.1:48136178-48173678 GCA_034093135.1 Erigeron breviscapus
GAAATTCTCGGTTTGATTTTGTATAGACTGGTTTGATGATTAGTTTCTGCAATTTGATTTTAGATTGACTTTAGGTGATTTAATCAAATGAGAATCGTAATTAAGCGATTTGATGCTTCGTTTGGTTTTGCATGTGCGTAATAGATATATAGATAGATTTTTTATTTTGAACTGATTTGATAATTAGTTTTGACTTGCTGTGTAGCTTCAGGAATTTGATCTTTGATTTGACTTTGAGCGGTTTAATGAATTCGAGTATTGTAATTTAAGAGATTTGATGCTTTGGTTGGAATTGCATTTGTTATTGATTAGATTGAGATTTGTTATTTGAGCTGATTTGTATATTATTTTTGACTTATTGGATAGTTTCAGCAATCAGCACTCTGATTCACGAGCTGACATCGAGTGATTTAAATAAATAGAGCATTGTGATTTTAGCAAACGGGGTATCTTGATTTAAGCGATTTGATGCTTTGTTCAGAGTTTCATGTGTGTTACAGTTAGATTTAGATATTTTTTTTAAGACTGATTAAATAATTAATTTTCAGAAATCTGATTGAAAAGCGATTTAATCAAATCTGGCATCATACCTTGAGTGATTTTATGTTTCCTTTGGAATCTGCACGTGTTACAGTTAAATTTATGTATGTTTATTTTGTTTCAGTCAATGTGATAAATATTTTTAACCTCTATAGTTTTGATGGAATTGATTGTCTAATGTGGCTGTATAACAGCATGCCTCGTGAAACACGAAAAAGATTGTGTAGTTGAATTTTTGATAATAAAATGCAAATAATGTGAATTTCTTCTTGACTAGTTTGGTTGATTGTTGAATTTCAAGGAATGAAAACTAATTATTTGGATTTTGTGCATTCATGCAGGCTTCGTTCGAGACGCAACAAGATATACAGCTAATGAGGTTTGCTGATTACTTTGGAAGAGCATTCTCTAGTGTCAATGCTTCACAGTTTCCATGGGTGAAGTTATTGAGAGAATCCGCTGTTGCTAAGGTTGCAGATGTAAGTTCGTTCTTCACTCTTGATGTTTTAGATTCTCAATGGGAATGGAAAGAAGACTTTTACTGCAAGTGGTAATGCACATTCGTTTGCTAGGTTCTGAGTGTAATTTGCACCTTAGGTTAGCATAAACAAATAGTGTATATTAAAAAACAATTGGGTTTATGATCACATTCGCAAATACTAAAAAGTTACATAAGGAGTAGGGTTAATGTGAGAACCAAAACATGGAAGAGAGAACCACTAGTTTTCCTCTCTCTTTCTCCTTTTTGATGTGGTTTTTTAATTTTTATTTTTTGAAATTTTTTTTTTAACAAAACCCATTCCAAAATTTTTTTTTGTAAAAAATCATATGGGTTGCGTGTTGAAAACGTATGGATACGGTACGGGCGTTGCCCTTATCCGTTCTAAAGGGGTTGTCACCGGACGCATATGGAATGGTATGGATTTGATGGGCGGCGATCCAAGAGATGGGGGTGGTTGGATACTGTGATTAGCTCCTTGATATATATATGTTGTTATATATATATATATATATATATAGTTATATATATATATATGTTATATATATTGTTGTCTCTTGGTTGAAGGTTCACAAACCAGATAATTGTAGGTAGTAGAAAGTTTTTTTGGCGGCACATAATAGGTTATAGACGGATGAAGTCGATCGAATATAAAGAACTGTTCTGTTTTTATAATGATATGATTTAGAGAGCGTGCCAATAGAATTTTATATATAATCACTAAACGGAGCTGCTTGAACATGAAGAGATAATATTCTACTTTACTGAACGAGTAATGCTATGGATGAGGTGTGGGTGAAATGTAGACCGTCAGGCTTGAGCTCGGCTCTTTTATCAAGTTTTTTTAGAGTAATTACATAGATGGTCCATGTGGTTTATTATCTCTCAATGTGAAGATTACATCGATCAATCGATCATCTGTACTTTTAGAACTTTGCACACTGATTGTCATTAAAATGGATGGCCTATTAAAAGGCCTGAAGTGAAGTCAAGTCATGGTTCTTGGTTGTAATTGAATCTTATAGTCTTTCTTTTAACTCATTTTTTTCTTTTTGCAGAATCCAGTGTCACATATCTCTGAACCTGTTTACAAGACATCAGTTGACTGGATCAATAACCGATCTTTGGAAGCCCTTGGTTCTTTTGTCCTTTGGTCCCTGGACAGCATTCTTGCTGACTTTGCAAGCCAACAAGGCAGTACAAAGGGATCTAAGAAAGGTGCCCAAAAAACATCCTCAAAGTCTCAGGTAAGATGGTGGGATCTCTCGACACTTTCTTCTAGATATACCATCCTTGTTATTTGTTTTTTTTCATATCTCAGATGGTTAAAAGAAAGATTGTAAACCGACTTTTCTAAATACAGAATGGAGGATGTTGGTACAAAAATGTCCGAAAATGAACTAGCCAACTAGGATTTGTGTCACGTACAACCACTAACACATGAACTCACGAATACGATGTTAAGAAAAACATATCAATGTGACAACGATTTTGTCAATATGTAACCAATTGCATGTTAGATGCTGAGTTAACTTATAAGTTTCAACCTATAACATTGTATCCTTATGAATTTATCTCATTGGTGGAAAGACTTAAAAGTTTTATACATTGAAGCACTAGTTATTGACAAAACCCAGTTTTTTCTTCCCAATAAGTAGTAAACCATAAATAGGAAAAACATTATATGATAGACCTAGACTTCTGTTTACTACTTTATTGAATTCGTTATCTTCCTGGCAGGTCGGTATATTCGTTGCGTTAGCAATGGTATTGCGAAGGAAACCCGATGCATTGATTAGTGTATTGCCAACTCTGAGGGAAACTTCAAAGTATCAGGGCCAAGATAAACTTCCAATTCTTGTGTGGATGGTAGCACAGGTGAATCCGTCGCCTAGTACCCTTATTTTGCTCCCATAAAGTCGCAGGTTTTGCTAACATCAAGTCATCAACTTTATTATATGCAGGCGTCACAGGGAGATTTGGCTGTTGGTCTATACTGCTGGTCCCATTTGATTTTACCCATAGTCGGGGGCAAATCTGGCTCTAATCCTCAGACAAGGGATCTCATTTTGCAATTAGTAGAAAGGTGGTTTAACTTGACCTTTTTCCTTTTACTCTTTTGCACTCGCTCTTAGCCTAACAAACTTGTAATCCTCTATTTTGTTTACAGAATTCTTTCTGCACCAAAGGCTCGCACTATTTTAGTTAATGGTGCTGTTCGGAAGGGAGAACGTTTAATGCCACCATCAGCACTTGACCTGCTGTTGAGAGTCACCTTTCCTTCATCTTCCAGTCGAGTTAAGGTGGGACTTGCCACTCTGTCTTACTAGTATACAAGTAGAGTTGGAAAATGGGTCAACACGGGATTTTTATTGTAGATGTAGATATTGGTAGGGTGGAAGACTTTTGGTCTTTAGCCAAGCTTTGGACGCCTTGTGACCCTTTTGATGTGTTCGGCCTCTATCTTTTGCTTTTATACTCGTTTGACCTGTTAGAGTTGCAACATCATTCATAAATGAAGAAGTTGAAGTTGCCACCTGGAGATACAAGTATATTTATCCGTATAATGTTATAATGCAGGCAACAGAAAGGTTTGAAGCTGTATATCCTGTCCTTAAGGAGGTGGCCCTTGCTGGATCCCCAGGAAGCAAAGCCATGAAACAAGTTTCTCAACAAATTATGACCGTTTCCTTGAAGGCTGCTGGAGAAGGTATGTTTTTCAAAGTTAACAGTAAGAAATTATAACTTGAAGAAGTTAATTAGCGCCATTTACTTTTGAGTGTTGTTTGGGTTATGTTTCATTTATGAAGGTAAGGTCAAACATGTGAACTTAAAAAACATAGCTCAAGTGGAATCAGGTCAAATGGGGCAGACATGCTCCTAAAGTGTATTTTAGTACAGAACACTTTTCAATCATTTTATTTAGAAAGATTAAACTTGAATTTATATGGTCTGTTATCATATTTAACACACTAAGTTTCTTTTTTCTCGGTAAAAACTAGAGTGTTTAGGGTCAACTCGAAACTCGACCCATACTTAAACTTGCATGTTTCTATCCACTGTCCCAACCATCTTGACTTGCCTGTTTAGCCACCTTTCCAGTTGTTTAAAGACTCAATTTTCATGATGTTACTTCTTTGGCAGGAATTCCCGAGCTGTCTCGTGAAGCCGCTGATATATCTATTTGGTGCTTAACTCAAAATCCCGATTCTTATAAGCAATGGGTGAGTTCTGTTTTTCTCAATATTTTTATGAATCCACTACGAACAGGTCTTTGATATTTTTATTCTATTCTATGTTGTTGAATTTGAATCTTCCTGCAGTTTGTGAGCTCTTAAGTCTTGTCATTGATTTCCAACTATATTTTGTGCAGGAGAAAGTCTATGCGGATAATTTAGCAGCAAGTGCTGTGATCCTGAAAAGGCTTGCCGAACAGTGGAAAGAACTATCTGCAAAACAGTCTTCTCTCAAAACTCTCAGTGAAACCCTCCAAAGTTTCAAGAGCATGGTATAACATCTCTACCCATTTCTCATATTCCTACTGTTTTTTTCAACAAAGAATGTGATTCCGTAAGCATTGCTATTTTTAAACTTGGTGTCTACAGAATGAAAAAGCCTTGACAGAGGAAGATACATCTCCTGGTCAGCAAACCCTCTACAAAGAAGCTGACAAGCACTGCAAGGTGTTACTCGGGAAACTATCACATCGATGGGGTTGTGTCAGAGGTCTGGGCGTGGCTCTTATTGTTGCTGGTGTGGGGATCTATAGTTGGTCTGCAATCGCCGCCTTATCAGACTCCTTGGATCTGACCAAGTTATCTGAGATGGATTGGACCAAGTTATCCAAGATGGATTGGACCAATTTATCCGAGATGCTTCACTTCCCCCAGTCCGTTTAAGAAACGGGTGTTTCCAACCTAACAGGCAGCTAGTTGACCGCATACACAAGGTCAAAGTTTAAAGAAAGAGAATGAGGTTTATAAGGATATGTTTCAACTAAAAAGTAGATGGAGACGGATGAAACTTGTTTGTAAGCGATTTTGTTTCTTGTTTCTTTTCGGATCTGTTTTTTATTAATTTATTTGGTTGAGATGGAGGTTAACTTTGAGGTTTATCTTTACAAATTTCAAGATATATAATATGTTGACTTTAAGTTTCATGTTGTTTGATCCACAAGTTATGTTAGAGATGGGCAATTTTGACCGTTTACTTAGAGTTTTGTGAGCCGTGCGCATTGTCGCTATTTAGTTGGGTCAGCTTGGTCGAGTCATGAGCTGAACCATTGCTTGTGTGAATGAATTATATGCTTGATATCATGAAACTTTTACCGAAAGAACGTGAAGTAAATTTATGTGTCATTATGATACATAGATATGGAAAGATACAGTGTATACTCGTTAAACTTCATAATCATCAATAGTAGCCCAAGGGAATTTTCTGTAATTGTTGCGAATTTTGGAAGGGTCTTCAGGGACAGACCAAGGGTACTTCATGTCTGGATCTCTTGGGAACTTTCTGAAGTTCAAAAATGGTGCCCAAAGCAAAACACTGCATCCCCAAACACTTGCTTGTTAGAAAAGTCGAAGCTCGGAAAGAAAAATCACAAACTCAGATGTTTATGATCAAGTTTTAATGAAATTGGAATAGATAATGAGTTTAAAGGGAAGGAGAAATTGAACTAACCCTGGGAAGAACAAGAAGACAAACATAAACTGCACATACATTTCCAAAAGATTTCTTTTGTACCATCTTGTCCTCAACCAATTCATGATTAACGGCTGCAAATTCATATCAACCATTCAAACCCCTTATCCAAATAAGCACCACATAAAAAAAAAATGATCGATGAATAACAAGTTTTGTAGTATTAACAAACTCACTGGTGCCACTAGGAAATACAAGAAGGCACAAATGGCTGATTGTATCAACACCCACACAATATCCTCTTCATAGTTTACTCCGGTCACCGCCATAGCTGGCTGGCTAGCAACCTGTTGTTTTTATTTCACCCATGCATATTAACTTCATGAAAATTACAACATCATGTTATTACTTGTTATGACATAGATATAACTTACAGTACTAAATAGTGCTCCCACTTGTATTGCTAAGCTAGTTTTGTTCAAAATGAACTCATCATCGGTCTTTTTCGCATTGACAACTACGAGCTTCTGCAATGAGTGAAAAGAAACATTTAGCAAAAAGTGACACCATCTTTTATGATTCAAATAATAGCTTAACTATTGTAACGAATAACGATATTTTGTTGGTTGAAAAAATAATTGGACTTACAGAAGACTTGTTTGGCTTGGAGGAGGTATGGGATTGTTTCAGATTGAATGGAGTGGAGAGAAGATGAAATTTGCATCGAGGAAGAGAAGGCAAAGCCTTTGGGATGTTGAAGCTCAAGGAGCTCATCTTTGTTTGTGACCATGTGTATGTGTGTGTTCATTATGATATATACACTCTCTTGTTATCCTTATTACTTGGATGCCTCTTCTTTATAATTGTTGCAAAATTTCAATGTAAAAAGATAGCCTCATATGAGACAACAATTGTTAATACTTTTTTCCCCCTCCTTTTAGTTATAATTGAGGGGGAATGATATATCTACAACAATTATTTGACATCCACAACAATGTATGATTTACGCAGTTGTAAACTGTGCAGTAAAACATGTACATGTGTTTTAGATGACTAATAGTTGTTTTAGATTTATCACTTTGAGACAACAATTAGACTCCATCAAGTATGTTCAGAGTATAGGTTTTCCTAGGGGGTGGTGGTGAAGAGAGATCATTGATCGTGAAGCAGGGTTTACATACTGACCGTTTAGATATCATTGTACGCTAATAACTAACTCGTCGTTTTCAAACAAACGAATAGACTTCAATTAGATTAGATTATTTGACTCACCGAAAACCTATAATTCCTGTCTAAAAAAAAATGCTCATTATAAAAGACTAATAAACTTACGAGTCTTAAAATTGATATATACTTTGAAAATACACATAGTTATAGAAATGATGTCATTAAGTTCTATTTTGATTAAGTTCTAGAGTCTTGCTGAGGTTTAGGCAGTTTAATTAGAGGATTTTCCTTCTACAAGGTATTGAGGGTGAGGGGGCTCTCTAGTGGACCGTTAAGACAACGTAAGCTAGATCCTGTTGCGAGCAAATGATCCACATTTTTAGAAAAAAATATGAAATTTTTATTATTATTTTTTTTAAGGGCAGTTAACTATGAAATTAGACTTTTATTTATTTTTAAGACTTTCAATTATAGAAGATATGATAATGATAATTTGAGACTGAAGGGTTATCAATTATGCTAGAGTTTTGGATAATATACCACCACACCAAAAACCGGTAGTTTAAAATTTTCATTCACTATAAAGTATAAACCCACGCAAAACAAAGACGTATTAAAATTCAACAAAACCCAGAAGAAATAGAATTCCCACAACTCAAAAACCCTCCGATTGATAACACAAATCTTTATCTAATCTAAAACCTCAAACAATAAAAAATGTCCATAATTTCTTCATTTCCTCATTTCAAATTCACTTTCTCAATCCCAGCTCGATCATTCCCAAATCAATCCCAAATTTCTTCATCTTCTTCTTCATCAATCTTTCAAAATTCAAGAAATTTTAAAAAGCCTCAATCTTTTTGCTCATTTAATTCATTAAACATAAAACTAAGTTCTGCCCATCAAATTATTACAAGGGTTAGCAATAGTAGTGGCTCATTTGATGACTCTACATCACAAAAAGTTTCTGTAAGTTGTGTTTATATTTTCAGCGTTTTGGAAATGCAAAAATTATATAAAAGATGTTTGCTTTTTTTGGTTTGATGTATTGCATATAGTGAAAATGTAAGTAAGTAAACTCCCAATACCGTCTTCCACGGATTTTGGGTCCGGATACCTCCACGATGTGTGGGGAGGTTGAGATGTAGACAGCCTTACCTCTACCTAGGTAGATAGGCTACTTCTAAACGATAGAAAAGGACCTCCGGCCTTTGCATATAGTGAAAATGTAACTTTGTTTATTTAAAGAATGTTAAATATGTCAATGTCATCGATTGTCGATACCCAATTGCGCCATGAGTAGGTAACGTAGACAATCGACTTTAAGAAAGTATAGATTACATATACTAACATATATATTACAGTTTAAATAAGTACCCAAGTGAAATTTAAGGGTTGTTTTAATGACTAATCCGTAGTACTAATTTATTAGGGTGTGTTAAGTTGCAGAAAATGGGACAGATTTTAAGGAAACTTGTATTATAGAAACCTTGTTCAAATTTGATTTTTCCGTGAAACCCGTTTTTCAGGTTTATAACTAAGTATCTGAAATCTGTGTTTTGTAGTTTTCAGCTTTTGTGGTCTCCAAAAATAAACAAACTCTCTTGTTTTTCAATCTGAAAATGATAATATGTGAACATGTTTTCAAATTTACATTTTCCTAGAAAATGAAGATGAAAAATAAGAGAAGCTTTTCTGCAACTAAATGCGCCCTTAGGATTTCTCTAGTTATTATTAGTTGATTGTAATAAAAGTCGATTTTATTATATGCTAATTATTATGTTTTTTGAGCTTATGGATATTGGTTAAGGATGTTCTGAAATCGGAACTAAATTGACAGGATTTTGAAGCGAGCAGGTCATCGAGTTCCGGTGACGAGTATGTTGGGTTGTTTATTAGGATGTTAGGATTAGACAACGATCCTCTAGATAGAGAGCAAGCAGTTGATGCATTATGGAAATACTCTTTGGGTGGAAAGAAGTGTATCGATGAAATTATGAAATCCCGTGGTTCGGTTCCCCTTACTGTAAATCTTCTGAACTCAGAGTCGAGTGTTGCGTGTGAAGCAGCTGCTGGGCTTTTGAGAATGATGTCCTCAGTTAATATCTACAGAGACTTTGTAGCAGAAAGTGGTGCCATACAAGAGATCACTGGCCTCTTGAGACGTTCTTCATTGACTTCTGAGGTATCAAATAGATTTCCTTCAGCACTATAGAGGTGGCAAATTGGAAGGGTTAGAAGGGTAATGGCAAGAAAAGAAAAGAAAAGTGCTCCACTATCTGGTACTTTCCTAAATGAGTCGGTTTGGTTCTACCAAAAACACATTTCGTCCAAACTTTAAAACTTTCTATAAATAACTAGTGGGTCAAATATGATTAAAAAGGAATAAATTCTTTCAATCAGAATCACATTTTGTGAATAATAATGATTTGGGATGTTTTATATGTTAAAAATACATTGTGGGTGATGTTTGACCCATTTTTTTCCGAACAGCATGTTTGACCCATTTGACTACCCATCAGAGATAAGACATGAAGTGCGTCGACCCATGTAAAGGTAACTGGGTTGAATTTGTCACCTTTTTTCAACACAGTTATTTACCTTGATGGTTTTATGAGTTGGCTAACTTTATTTTGACATCGTTTAGGTAAAGGAGCAAAGTCTATGTGTGTTATCAAACTTGTCTGTAAATGAGAAGCTTCGAGTCCAGATTGCAAACTCTGATCTCTTGCCTTTACTTATTAAGCTCTTGGATGATGAAGATATGAAGGTTACAGAGGCGGCTGGTGGTGTTTTGGCTAATTTAGCATTGAGTGTTACTAATCACAAAATTATGGTCGAAGCAGGTGTTATCCCGCGACTGGTGAGACTATATACACTTCTTCTCGCCTTTTTACTCCAAGGTTTAATTTTGTACATGGAAATTTATCTCTATTATAAAGAAATTCAAGCGGTGGCTATCATTGTCGGGTCAGACGTGGGTTAGGTAATGGGTCAAAACAGGTTATGCCTACCCACAAAAACTGTATTTTCTGTTTTTCTTTTCATACTCAATAAATAATTAGGTTGCTAAATATGATTCGTGACTTATGATTATTAATAAAGCGATTTCACAGACTGGATGCATTTGAATACACTTGGATGGTTCCTAACCTGTTTGCTTGTTTCTTCTTTAGTTAAATTTCTTGAATTAACCCATTTGACCTGTTAGATATGCAACATAACTCAACTTGACCCATTTGTGAATAACCGGGTCAAATTGCTGCTTATTTGAAATTCACATGGATTTGCTCTTATAGTTTATTTTCTCTTTAAATTTTTAAACTTTTTTGTGCAGTTGGCCGTTTGGGCCAAACGTACCACATTATACCATATAGATTGTGAAATTTTCAATCAATGCAGGCAAAGTTTCTTAGCACTAATACTGAAGGATCTAAGGTCATTAGAAAGGAAGCACAAAGTGCATTATTGGAGCTTGCAAAAGACGACTATTACAAAATTCTTCTAATAGAGGAAGGCCTGGTTGTAGTTCCTTTAGTTGGTGCAGCCGCCTACAAGTCATTCAAACCATCTTTACATTCATGGCCTTCTTTACCCGACGGGTCAGAGCTGAATGTGAAACAAAGTTTGAAGGGTCCATCAAGGTTCGGTGCATCAGAATTACTTCTGGGGTTACATGTTGAAGATGACAAGAAAACAAAATTAGAAGAAGTCAAACAGAATGCAATTGTTGGTAGAACACAGCAACAGTTCCTTGCCCGTATTGGAGCTATAGAAACAGAAGATGAAAGTAATAAATTGGAAAATCAGAAATTTACAATTTTGCCGTGGGTTGATGGTGTAGCTCGCTTGGTTTTGATTCTTGAATTAGAAGACGAATTGGCTATTGCTAAATCTGCAGAGGCTATTGCTGATGCTTCCACTAGTGAGCATATGATGACATCTTTTATGGAAGCGGGTGCTGTCAAGAATCTTTTCCGGCTTATAGATCATCCCAGTGTGTCTGTTAGAGTAGGTGTTATTCGTGCTTTAGAAAGGCTTTCAGTCAGGTGAAGTCATCTCGCCGCATTTTTGAACTGATCATCTGTTTGTGGTGCAAATAATTACTTAAAAATGTTGGATAACCAGATTCTGCTTCTGAAAATTATTTCGAAAGTACTCTCCTTTGAGTTTGATCTCGAAAGTTGAAAGTACACATTTTGTTTTCTTTCTTAAATACCTGGGAGTAACATCTGAATGTTATTAATAAATACCTGGGAGTAACATCTGAATGTTATTAAATGTGACATTTTCATTCTGTGAAAATGCAGCAATGATGTTTGCCAGAGAATTGAAGCGGAAGGTGTTTTGAATCCTTTAATAGGATCATTGAAAAATCTGGATGAGCTTGGGAATGCAAAGGATATGGTATAGAAATTGTTGTATTTTACCTGTATATGCCTTCATTTTGGTACTGGTGGGATGATGTTTTGACATAATGCAGATCCTGAATATTCTTGCTCGCATTTTAGATCCTAGCAAAGAAATGGAATCAAAGGTCAGCATCTTGTAGCAATAACAATCAAATTTTTCCGATTTACTGTTTATTCTTGTCTTAAACTTACCTTGCTTATTGGTTTTACCAGTTTTTTGAAGGACCAGTCAATGGATCCAGAAAAGGATGGAATGAAGCAAGAGCTCCCTTCTCGGATACGACTTTCAGGTTTGTTTTTTTGACCACAAAAGTTAAAAGATATTTTCTTTAAGATAACATAAACATCTTATTTGAAGAAACGAATCTCATGTTATTAAGTATTACAGCTCTGAAACCATTCAAGAGGGTGACCTTTCCAACTCTGAGTTCCTTTCTTGCCTGATTGGAATCTTGACAACGGCTTCTCCTGTTTTGCAAGCAAAAGTCGCCTCCATACTTGAATTCTTGACAACATTTGAGACTTGCAGAGAGAAAATCATCTCACTTGATATTGAATCTGCTTTAGATTCCCTTTTCGAACACAAGCTTTTCAATGGTACGTCTTCATTAGTATCTGTGACTGTTTTCTCATAAACTTACCCCCGCATAACATACTGTAGAAATATGTCTCAGTCAAACAATAGTGACCTGAACTTTACAAAGGCAAATGTCAGAAATTGTAACCAACTATGGTCTAATCATGATATCAGGTCAAACTGTTCTTTTGCCCAAGAAAGAACCTCCTGAACTTATTAAAGTATCGGTTTAAAGTATTTGTGACCTTGTCAGCAGGTGATGGGTTTCAGATGCCACATTCAGGATAAAAGTTAACATGTTCAAAGTTATTAAAGCATCGGTTTAAAGTATATATTAAATCATCAAAAAAAAATTCTTTAATGTTCAATCCTTTATTTGATTTAAAAGTGATGATTTAACTGAAATTGAAATCAGACCAAAAGTTAGGCTATCGTTGTATGCGATTAGCCTGTTTATCAAATCAATTAGGCTGCTGTTAGTACTGAAAAAATTCAACTTGTTTCAGGCGAAGAAGACATGGACACAGAAAGTGACTTTCAGGAATTAGAAATCCAAGCACTAGAACTTGAAGAAGCTGGCATTGCTGTATCTGCAGCTTCACGGCTACTCACGCGTCTGCTTGACTCCGAACATTTCAAAAGAACAGTAAACTCATCTCGACTCACTGACACCCTCCGTAAGATCCTCACCTCGAAAATTCCACTACAATACAAAGATTGGGTTGCAGCATGCCTCGTCAAACTTGGCTCATTATCTGGCTCGGTTAAACTCGGGGCAGAAAATCCAATAAATACCGAGGTTATGCTCTATGAGACAATCCCGAGACTAATAGAGCAAATTCAAGATTCTTTCTCCCCTGAATCCCGGGAAGTTGCGGTTTTGGAACTCAACAGGATAGTATCTGAAGGGGTTGTGGATCCCACTCTGGCTGTGGCCCGTAAAGGAGGGATTTTTCCATTGGTGAAGGCGATTGAAGATGGAAATGATAGGGTGGTGGAAGCCGGTTTGGCTATACTTTATAATTTAAGTATGGATACTGAGAATCACGCAGCCATTGTGGCAGCAGGGGCTGTGCCGATACTGAGGAGGATTGTGCTTTCAGAGAGGCCACAATGGGTCCGTGCTCTTCGTCTTCTCAGGACATTGCCTGTTTGAAATAGTGAGACTTCAAAGTGTATTATTTTTAGCTTGATAATTATAAGAAAGGGGTGATGTTGGATTGTTGATGTCCCATTTTTTGTAGTGAAAATCATGATCAGGTTTACATATGTAAACTAAATTTGGAGTGAAAAAAAATATGATACTAACATAAAAAATAAAATTAATTGAGTAATTAAAATGGAAAGCATATAGCTTAACTGGTTATGGTGAATTGGTGATTACTGACATTTGGAAGAATCCCATTCACTATTTTCCAAGAACCAATTTATCATTCAATTTCTCAACCGAAAGTCTCTAAATTTGATTTATCTATCTTAGTTTCATGTAATGAAGTTTAAACAAGGAGGCCAGTTGAGTTAATAGAAAATCATCTCAAAACTATTTGGTGATCAAAAAATGGAAAAGTCAGATTAGAAAATGAAGGACTAACTAGTCATAATATAAAAGAAGTGGGACTTGATTGTATTTTTGACAAGATAATATCTTTTTTCCACTGCCAATACCGTTATACTGGTTGTTGAACACAGACCAAAAAACAAAGAATGATGTTATTAAGGTCAAGTTACATGTCTTGTACAATTATTAACATAAGACCTCCTCCTCCTTCTGCTGTCATTCTTTTATCACTTTCGGATAAAACTAATCCTGATGATAGCGACGCTAAACCACCGCAACGCCAGAAGAAGACTAGTCGTATCCCACGACAACCACAGCAAGTAGTAGCTAGGAAACCGTCAGTTGCTGAAATTGAAAGAGCTATTGGTGCTGGTATCTATAAAGACCGTGACATTAACAGGCAAGTCGTTATCTTTTCTTTTCATTTGTTATTGTTATACATCAGATGTCTTGGATTGAATTATTATAATATATATAGTGGATAAGAATTTAATCACAATCCGACCCAAATATTGGATGTTTACAATCTTTGAGATGGAAATTTGTGGAGTTTTCATTACACAAAACATTTTATTCCATTTGTAGTCAGTAAAACTTGGTAAACACGAAATTATTTTGAAACTAGAGTACTAGACTATTATTTTAGGACGGATTTGAACAAGAACTGAGTTACTAGTTTTAGTAAATTATACATTATGATTTTGGGGGTTTTAACTTTGTGACTAATAATGTTGTGAAATGAAACTAGCAAGCAGGGAATCTGAGCAGGAAAAGACTTTGTTTGATACAATTTTGTCGAATTCAATTGGGAGAACGGAAGGGGATGTGGAGAAGAAGCTTAGAGAGAGCGGTGAATGGATTCTCAATAAAACTGAAGGCCCGTCTCGATCTACTGGTAAGTAACAATTTGTTCCATGATTTCGCTATTTAGTATGCATAATTTTGATGTATTTTTGTAGTTCAGCTATAGAATATGTTATATGTTTAATTACTTGCATCTGTGTTCATAATAATTCTTCTAACGCTTTGATTTTACGAGTCCAATGAAGTGTATGATTAACTTGGTTTTGTTTATTTTCAGGGAAGAATATTTTAAAAGTGGTGTTCTTATGGATTCTTCCGTTGTGGATCTTATCGTTTCTTGTGGCGTTTGGGGTCATCAGGCTCCCGTTTGTGTCTCCATTTCTTGATGATTTTATCATGTGAATCAAAAAACTTAATTACCCTCAAATATGGTTTCAAAAGCTGTATTTAGGCTGAAATGGTAATAGATTATGCAACCTTTCTTGTTGGGTTAGTTGTACATATTGTGTCATGAGTATATACGTATATTGGATGTGGATCGGATCATGTCATAAAAATAATGGTACATTTGTTAAGCTACCATGAACTCCAGGAAGGTGTAAAATCTTCAAAATTTTGCATTTCAGAAGACATGAAAGTTTATGTCTACTACGTACTAACTGGACATGATTATTGTCGAATGTTCAAATTCTATAACCAAGTAATGAAGTATGCAATGTAATAGGAAACAAAACTCAATTTTACATTCTGGGTTAAGATGAGATTAACTCATTTAGAATTGAACTATAAAGGTTGTTTTATTAAATGTATTACTGACTAATCTCACAACCAACATGAAAGAATATATAGATCTATAACATTTTGGATAAAGAGAAATTGATAGTATCTGAACTCTTTGACTTTTGTTTTTATGCTGCATATCCTTCAGTTTTATGTTGCATGTTTGTCACCACTAAGCTACATCAATGGAACTATTAAATGCATTTAAGCCACCATTTATCGTAATTATAAAGTACTACTCGATATATTAAAAGCTTATACGTAACAATGTAAAAGAACTTACAGTGTTGTACGAAAAGATAATATAACAACTAAAGGTACATAGCGAATTAGCGATAGCGAGACACATTGACTTGTATCTATTTTGTATCTAGAACTAGAACCCCATAAGCCATGAAAATTGACCAAATCATTATAAGATGGCTAGTGTTGAGGAGACTAATCATGACCATCGGGTTGTTTTCCATATGAGAAGTGATATTTCTGATTACACACCTATCCTAATCCATCATTTTAGTGCCGTAGCAACATACAAAATTTAATCCATTAATTCTTTTGTCTGATCTCATTCTTTGAGTTTATCAAATATTATGATTATATTGTTAGAAAATGATATATCATTATACTTTTCAAATCGAAAACCAAACAACAATCCACAATCATTTATAATTTAAGCAAGTTCGTCAATAGTTTCAATAGAAGTTAGAACGATGTATTTATATTGTAAATATGTATTTTTTTTTTGTAAAGTTAGTTTCGATTCAGACGTGTTGGAGGCAATTTTAACCAGCGATTTGCTGGACCTCCAACCCCTCCTCATGGAAAATACCTTGAGATGAGAAACTCAAGACTCGAACCCGAGACCTTGGGAAAAACTCACCTCCGGGGCCCACATAGTGGATTTAGAAGATACCCCTGTCCAACCCACCTAAGTGAAGTTGGTTTTGTAAATATGTATATGTATATAGGTTCTAGGTAAAATAAAACAAGTATTAAAGTAAAACAAATAAAACAATAGATTTCTATTCACTGAAAATCACTGTGAATCATGAAAATCATCGTGCATCAATTATATACTTGTGATTCGTGAATCTTCGTGCATCAATTTTATCATGATCTAAGGGTCAAGATCTTGTCCTATTTGTTTTACTTTAATACGTGTTTTACAATAACCAATCTCTATGTATATATAGGTGAAAGTTATTTAGAGTCCAGCCAATAAAAAAAGTCCAAGGATCCACTTTGTGATCGTCCGATCAATTAATTTGAGCGGCTCAGATCAACCCCCGCGTCCCGCGTCTTTTTCATGCGAGGGGGGTACTTAGGTAATTTCATTGTCCACAACAAACCTCTCCTCATTCCTCACTTCCATCAATCTCACACAGATCGGTTTTAAACTCACCTTCTTTATTCTGATCAAATCAACCACCGCCTTCGTCACCGTCTCCTCCTCCTTCTCCGATTCTGTCACGTGGCTAGGTTTTTATTACTATATTATTGATTACAGGTCAATTTTATGATTAGATTTACTCATCGTCTTTGTCAATTTTATGATTAGGGCCCTAATTTGGCAGCTTTGTTGCCCGATTTGGTGACGCCGGCGGTGAGGAAATCGTCGGTGACGGAACAGAGTGGCGGTGGTCGGAAATGGAGAGATGCTAATTCTGAAGGTGAATCTTCTAAACTTTTCTCTACTGGTAGACCAGTGATTTGGTAACTTTTAATTGTCTTTTTATTTATTTGACTTGATTATAGTTTAACCAGAGTTGTTCTTTTTTTTTTTTTTACAGAAAGAGGGTCTACATTCATTCATTTGCATCTCTTTGTTCTTAGGTAGAAGAGGGATGACTTTTAATAAGTGAAATAGATGAGGGATTACTGCTTTAGCTACCTTTTGAGTTTCCTTTGCTTGTGCCATTTTCTAGGGATGACCAGGTAGAATTTTCTACCTCTTATATATATTTTTTTATGAAAAGTTTGATACATTTTATAAAAATTTGATACATTTTTGTTTTGACAATCTAATACATTATTAGTCTTACTATTATATCTACCTATTATATGAGAAGATGTCGTTTTTTATTGTAGCCCTCTCACTAAAAACCACGTAGGTACAAGTTATTGAAACGTGTTAGATGTATTTTTTCACACTCACACCATCTCCGGTTACAATTTTAAAGTCAAAAGCTATTATCTTGTACTAGACTTAAGGAAACGGGGCTAGAATTGCTAAGAATACTGCATCAGGCTTGATTGCAAAATCATGTGGCCATGATGTTCCAAGGTACATAATTTCTTGTTTTCTGTAGACTGAGTTTCGATTATATTCTCTTTTATAATAAACTAATAGGTGTCAATATGGGAGGGTGGTGAACGTGCTCAAAACTGGTATGGGAGGGTGGTGTACGCGATCAAAACTGGTAAATTTTGATAGTGTCAAAATGGATTGGATTGAGCCGTTAGATTTATAACTTCACAAGTTTTTAAACTTATAAATCGTTGGTCTGTCAAATATTATTTACAAAGATTATATACTCAACATGTTAACCTGAAATCCCATGTCACATTAGAGCTATTGCAAGTTTTAAAGCATTTAATCCCTGTCACATTAGAGCTATTGCAAGTTTTCAAATGATGTCCTATTACAACTAGTTTTTTGAATCTATTTTTTAATTTAACCATTTGACCCATTGGAGATTAAACTGTCTTGGGTCTTGATTATTGTCATTCTCGCAGACGGCCCTACTTCCAAGGTTGCAACCTGAAAATCTTGACCTCAACAAGATTTTGTTCGAGATTTTGTTCGATAGAGTTAACGAAATAGCAGCTAAGAAGGGTTGCATATGAGCTCCGGGTTTCTGGTAATTTGATGTATCATTCTTAATCTTGTCATCTTGAACTTAAAGCTCCCAAATGTGTATGGTTATTTAGATCTGGATTACTTGGAGTTGCTCATGAATGGTTATTCTTATATAACGCATAACAACAACAGAATTTCCTAAAAGTGAAACTGTCCAAATGTGTCACACCCCGTTGTAGCGGAAATACAGGGTTAACAAATAATTGCGTACTAACCGTAGTTAATAGAAATTACATCCATTAATACCAAATACAAGTCTAATACAAGTACAATCGTTTTAGAATGTGGACCCCTGATGTGACCAATTTATATAGATCGCCCACATCATTTCTGGCCTTTTTCGTATGTGTTTTGAGTCGATTTTGTATGCATTTGGCGCGTTTATGGTGTTTGTTAGTGCTTTCAGGTTCTTAGCAGGTTGTGCGTCCATTTGGTACACTTTCTGACGATTTTAGGCCAAGATGTTGATCCGAGTGTTCGAGAGCCGATAATAAAGAAGAACCATAGATTCCAGCAGGATTTAACTGCGCCGCAGTGGGAGGGATCTTGCCCCACTGCGCCGCAGTCGTTGGGTGCCAAAGATACAAGATTCCAGTGGTTTAGCACTGCGCCGCAGTGGGAGTGTACTTGCCCCACTGCGCCGCAGTCAAAGGTCGAGAAAGAATAAAATATTCCAGTGGATTACCACTGCGCCGCAGTGGGAGGGATCTTGCCTCACTGCGCCGCAGTCACCATATGAACAAGATTCCAGGGACTTACCACTGCGTCGCAGTGGGAGCGCACCAAGCCCACTGCGGCGCAGTGAGTGCACGGGGAAATCAGGGTTACAGCCTCTTTGCATCAGATTTTGGGAGATATAAAAAGAAAAAAAACCCTATTTCCCAAATCAATCAAGTTTTCTTTCTAGGAGCTGTTCTACCGCGAATTCTTCGAAGGATCGACTCAAGATTTCATCATTGGATTCATTGAAGATTCAAGAACACCCATCTAGATCGTATCTAATTTTCTGTCTTGCAATTTACATTCAACAAATATTGGTACAATATGTTCTCTTTCTATTTCGTTTGTTATTTTCGATTTAGCATGAGTGGCTAGATTTATAATCATCCACTTTGATGAAACTTGACAAATGATATGATTGCAATATTTTAATTCAAGAGTTGATTAAATTATCGTTTTGTCGTGATCTTTATCAATTAATTCCTTGTGATTTATTCTTTTGATGTTGATGGTTTATATGTTCATAGTTAGTGGTACTAGGTGAATATGTTTATCGTTTCAATTCGATTGTCTTTGGTCGGTTGTCACTGGTTCATGGTATGACGGTGAATGTCAAATCTATAATAGGAATTAATCGGTAAACGTGTTTAGAAACGGTTGGTGGTACCACGTTTTCATACACATAGGCATAATTGGTAATTGGATAATCGAGCAAACTAATGGTTGGGGAGATTTTCTAGGCATTGGTGGTACCGGCTTGGGTAATTTAACTAGCAACTTAGGTGTTGGGGTGATTTGCGAGCGGTTGGTGGTACCACGCGAGCATTTCTATCCTTTCATGATTATCTTGTCAACTCTAAATAATTTGATCTTTAACGTGTGCAATCATAACTGAAGTCAAGTGGATTCGAAGTGGATGATCTTTATTTATATTGTTTGAACTTTCTTTACTTTCAAGTGTCTTGTCATTTAAATTTCCTTAATTTCAAACTGTCAAGGTGAGGTAGCGATTTAGCTACGGTTCCATCCTTATTCTAAAACCACTTTAGTAAACAATTATTTCAAAACCAATCCCCGCGAACGATCCTGGACTTACCTTCTAGCTATACTATATACGAACGGGTCCACTGCCCGCAAGTGTGTAATAGTCAGTTTTAAGGTATTTCTTGTTTTAATTTTTAAACTCGATTTCACGCATCAAACCCCAAAATACGGATACAACTCATCCTCATTTGGAACTGGGCCCACTAAATACGAATTCAATAATTTGACAGTCTAATACAATTAAAGCTAAAAACATGATAGTCCTCAAATGTCTAATGCTAATTGTACGTCAAAGTCAAAAGAATGTCCCTATAATTCCAAATACGATTCAAGACCTACTGTTGGTCACCTGAAAAGCATGAAATTTGAGAGGATCAACTATCGAAATAGTTGGTGAGTTTACAGTGTGTTTGACCAAAAATCTAGTCGTCATTGGGAGCACACAATGACATGTAGTTATTTAAGACAAGACAACCGGGAACAAAGTCCGACAATAAGACCAATTTCCCTCGCACAGGTCTCCCGTCTACAATGGGGTGCGGACCAATATACCTCGCACAGGTCTCCCGTCTACAATGGGGTGCGGACCAAAACAATGACAGTCAAGAACTAAGTCTGACAAGACAACCATTAGGATCTCATAATGGTAATAACTACATAAGGCGAAACATTTTAGTTCGCCAAACACAAAGAACAATTTAGTCAGCCGACAACATGGCGAGTCAAGACATATAGATCAAAATTTCATAAGACATGTATACACATTTTCAGACAGCCGTCAACATGGAAATTATAAGACAAATGATTTCATTTACCAAATCTCATGGCATGGACAAAGACAAATCATTTATAAAGTAGTCGTGTATACAGTAGTACATGCTTTTCAGGCCCAAAGTAAAAAGGAAAAAGGGCGCCATAAACTCACCTTAGCGATCAACGAGCTAAAAGTATAAGTAGTCTGAGAAAATGAGCAATCTAGTCTCCACGTCTATCCAAAACCTAGGATATGAGTACCAATGGTGAGTATCAAATCTCACGATGACAAGTATCCTACGTACAACTACTTAGCTATCAACCCTAGAATGCCACGACCAAGAATATGATTTAAACGTTCATTTTATTTGACTTTAGTTTCTAATGTCATTGACATTGTCATTACAAGGTAGTCTAAAGTACCAATTCGTATAAACGAAGTTCAAGATTTTAAGTCGTCAAAATCCGAAAATGTCAAGCAGCAACAAAATTCGCGGCGCGACCTGAACCCCTCGCGGCGCGACCTGCAAAATGTACTACCTCGCGGCGCGACCTGAAAGGGCTCGCGGCGCGAGACTCGACCTGAACGAGCAAAAACTCATTTTTCGACCTTTTTCCGCAAACCAAAATGTTTTCTATTCAAATCTTTTCATTTCAACAAGTACCCACATGTTCAAGAACCTGGAAACAAGTCCATTTCACTTACCATTTACAATTTCAACACTTTTTGATTTCAAAGACCTATTTCAAATCAAATTTTAATTCAACAACATATTCAATATCTCTTTTCATTTTCAAGGCTATCTAATTCAATCAACAAAACTGAAATAAACCCTTATATTGAATCTATCCAAATCAAAAGTTTGAAGAAAAATTTACTTACCACTTTATTTGATGTTCTTGAGAAAAATGAAGAAAATGGTGATGATGATGATGATGATAAACCCTTGAATATTTGCTAGATAATTATCCCCTTTTAATTTCCCAATTGATTTCTCCTTGCCAAATTCCTTGAGAGTGTTCTTGTGTGTGGGTGTTTTTGTGTGTGTTGGTGTCGACCAAGCAAAAAGAAAAGAGGGAAGGGGGTGTTTGGTGTTTCTTTTACTGCCACAAAACAAAAGACCAGCCCATGTGGCTTATTTTTGAGATATTTTGTACCCTTTATTTGGTAAAATGTTTACGATTAAATACCAAATGACTAAAAGGTTATAATTTAAAGTAAAGGTATTTTCCCCCGTGTTATTTAAATTAAGACAAGTCAATAAAGTTTCGTCAAAGTGAACTTTATAATATTAAGTCTAGACAGTTTATTTATTTTGTACAAGACATAACCTTTAAATACTCATTTAAAGTCATTTTTAAGACTCAGCATTCGTCTAGATAGCTAATAGTCTACGTCATCAAGATACGTCTAATTTGACTAAGTCAAAAGTCCAAAAGTCTAACAATTTCCACGCCAAAGACCGTCTAAATTAGACGAGATTATGATAATGACTTAGCTTAAACGAGATTAAGACTAACCCGTTGCTAATTAATTACGAGTTGTCACAGCATCCCCGACTTCTTAGGATTTCGTCCCGAAATTAATTGTTGCTCATTAAAAAGATGAGGATAATGTTCCATCATATAGTCTTCACGTTCCCAAGTAGAGTCGGGTCCGTGTTTTGAGTTCCAACGAACTTTGACCAACTTGATACGACTACGTCTAAGTTGTTTGAGCTGTTGGTCTAAAATTTCTACAGGTTCCTCGACAAATTGAAGAGAGTCGTTCACTTGCAGCTCTTCAACAGGTACGACTAATGTTTCATCAGACAGACATTTCTTAAGATTCGAAACATGAAACGTGTGATGAACATGTTCTAGCTCTTGGGGTAATTCGAGCTTATAAGCCACGGAACCAATTCTTTGAACAATTTCGAATGGTCCGATATAACGAGGACTAAGTTTGCCTCGCACGCCAAAACGTGCAGTGCCTTTCCAAGGTGACACTTTCAACATGACTTTGTCTCCCACTTGAAACTCAAGTGGTTTCCTTCTACGGTCGGCATAGCTCTTTTGGCGATCTTGAGCCGCCTTCAGTCGTGCCCTAATTTCAACAATTTGATCAGTAGTCTTCTGAACTAGTCCATATTTGTACAAACGACGTTCGCCAGCATCAAGCCAACAGACAGGAGATCTACATTTCCATCCATACAAAGCCTCATAAGGAGCACATTTGATGCTAGTGTGATAGCTGTTATTATACGAAAATTCAGCTAACGGCAAAAAGGTATCCCAACTACCCTTGAAGTCAATGACACATGCCCGAAGCATGTCCTCTAAAGTCTGGATGGTACGTTCACTTTGTCCGTCAGTCTGTGGATGGTAAGCCGTACTCAAGTTCAATTGAGTGCCTAGGGCGTCTTGAAAATGTCTCCATGATTGAGAAGTGAAACGACCATCACGGTCAAAGATAATAGACAAAGGAACGCCATGAAGTGATACGATCTTTTCAATATATAATTGAGACAATTTTCTTATCTTCCAATTCTTCCGTATTGGAATGAAATGAGCAGACTTCATTAATCGATCGACAATGACCCAAATAGTATCGTATCCTTTCAGGGTTCGAGGCAATTTAGTAATAAAGTCCATAGTAATTTGTTCCCATTTCCAGTCAGGAATTTGGGGTTGTTGGAGCAGCCCAGAAGGCTTTTGGTGCTCCGCCTTAACCATTGAACAATTTAGACATTTTGAGACATAAGTGGCGATATCTCTTTTCATACCAGGCCACCAATAAAAGTCTTTTAGTCCATGGTACATTTTGTCAGCGCCAGGATGGATTGAATACTTAGATCGATGACTCTCGTTCATTAAGAGTTCTCTAAGTCCATTATACTTGGGAATCCACACTCTGCCCTTAACATGTCGGATCCCATCGCCATCCAATTCAAATAAACGTTCAGCATTCCACAATGCTTCTTTCTCGATACGCCCTGGCTGTAGGGCATCGTTTTGATCGTCCAGAACTCTATCCCTTAATGATGAGCCAAGATAAGAACTTGCTCTTTTTATGACAGATAGTGAAATTCTATCTTTTAGACTTAGCGCGTCAGCAACAACATTTGCTTTACCGGGATGATATTTGAGTTCACAGTCGTAGTCACTTAGTAATTCTACCCATCGGCGTTGTCTCATATTTAGCATTTTCTGATCGAAGATATGCTGAAGACTTTTGTGATCCGTGAATATAGTACACTTGGTACCATACAAATAATGTCTCCAAATTTTTAATGCAAAGACAACCGCTCCGAGTTCGAGGTCGTGGGTTGTATAGTTCTTTTCGTGGATTTTGAGCTGTCTAGAAGCGTAAGCAATGACCTTACCTTCCTTCATAAGTACACATCCCATGCCTTGATGTGAGGCGTCACAGTATACCACGAAATTTTCAATGCCATTTGGTAATGCTAGAATAGGAGCATTACATAGTCTGTCTTTTAACGTCTGGAATGCCTTTTCTTGGGCATCCTACCAAATAAACTCCTTAGTCTTCTGAGTTAACAAAGTCAAAGGTTGAGCAACCTTAGAGAAATTCTCAATGAATCTCCTGTAATATCCAGCCAGTCCAAGAAATTGACGGATTTCTGTCGGAGTCTTAGGGGCTTCCAACTTCTTTATTTCCTCGACCTTAGATGGATCTACATGAACTCCATCCGCATTCACCAAATGACCCAAGAAGTGTACTTCCCTAATCCAGAATTCACATTTTGAGAACTTTGTGTACAATTCTTGATCCTTGAGTAGTTGTAAAATGGTTCTCAGATAACCTTCATGTTCGTCTTTAGTTCTTGAGTAAATCAGTATGTCATCAATGAATACAATGACAAACTTGTCGAGATACGGTCGACATACTCGATTCATTAAGTCCATAAATACAGCAGGTGCATTGGTTAAACCAAACGGCATAACCAAAAACTCATAATGTCCATAACGAGTTCTGAAGGCTATTTTAGGAATGTCCGTCTCTCTGACTCTGAGTTGGTGATACCCAGATCTGAGATCGATCTTGGAAAAGTGTGATGCACCTTCCAGTTGGTGGAATAAATCATCAATACGAGGTAAAGGGTACCTGTTCTTGACCGTCAACTTGTTCAATTCTCTATAGTCAATACACATGCGCATAGAGCCGTCTTTCTTTTTAACAAATAATATCGGAGCTCCCCAAGGTGATGAGCTTGGGCGAATTAGTCCTTTTGCTAACAACTTTTGAAGTTGTTCGGACAATTCTTGCATTTCTGACGGCGCAAGGCGATAGGGTGCCTTGGCCACGGGTGCAGCTCCAGGGACCAAGTCTATTCCAAACTCGACTGGTCTATGAGGTGGAAGTCCCGTCAAATCTTCGGGAAACACCTCCGGAAAATCTTTAACAACTGGAATATCTTGGATGCCTTTACCCTCTGGTTTCCTTTCAACCACTAGTGCCAAGAAAGCATGGTATTCTTTTTGTAAATATCTATTCGCTTTTATCGCCGACACTAAAATCAATTCCTTCCCTGACTTGTCTCCTTGCACTATCAATGTTTCGTCATTTGGAAGAGGTATTCTTACAACTTTCTCGTAACAACCAATATCAGCGCGAACTCTAGACAACCAGTCCATACCAACGATCACATCAAAACTTCCTAGTTCTATGGGAATAAGATCAATTTTAAAGGTTTTACCGAACAATGTCAAACTGCAATCTACTAAATGGTCTCTAGCAACATACTTTTGACCGTTTGCATATTCGACAATATAAGTTTCTTTCATGGGGATAGCTACTATATTAAATCGAGACTTGAATTCTAAGGATATGAAGCTTTTATCAGCACCAGAGTCGAATAACACAAAGACATAATGATTATTAAGTATGAATGTACCTATCACAACGTTGGGATCACGTCGTGCATCAGCAGCATCCAAAGCAAAAACTCGACCTCTGCCTTGTCCTCCTTGATTCCTAGCTTGATTGTTTCCCGCATTGTTCCTCACGGGAACTATAGCATTGTTGTTCGGGTTTAGATTGAGTCGTGGACACGCGGGTCGCATATGGGTTTCGCTCCCACATTCGTAGCATTGACTGGGTACCTTCTCCCTACAGAACTTTGCCAAATGTCCCATCTTTTTACAACGGTGGCAAGTAGGACAGTTTCCCCTGTGATGGAGGCTACACCTGTTACATTTCGGGTCTGGGCCAGTGTACCTCTTGACTTCCTATGTGACTACTGCAAAGTTTCTAGCAGTCTTAAACCTCTTGCCATTTCCACCGTCGCCAAATCCACTACCAGAGGCATGATCATTCCTTCTCTTGATCACCTCAGTTCCAACAGAAGAACCAGTGGTTCTTTTCAAGTCTATCACCATCCGGTTGGTTGCACTAACTGCCGCTTGAAGAGTCAAGGGATTAAAAGCGGCTACCAATCTTCGGATATCAGGCGACAAGCCATAACAGTATCTTTCGATCAATTTCTCCTCCGTATCTACCATACGAGGGACTAGTCTTGCCAACTCATGAAAACGAGTTGTGTATTTCTCGTTGTCTAGTCCAACCATATTATGATTCCAGAATTCACCTTCCATTTTATGTACTTCCTCCCGAGGACAGTACTTTTCCATCAACATTCTTTTAAAGTCAAACCACGGTATGCTATTAGCCGGCTCTCGGCCACGAGTCCTAATCTGCTTGTTCCACCATGACAGAGCGTGCTTTTGAAATTGAGTGGCGGCATATTCCACTTTGTGCTCTTCGGCACAACGGCTGATATGAAGCACTGCCTCTATGCTTTCCATCCAGTTGATTAGACCGACAGGACCTTCAGTGCCATGGAATTCCTTTGGCTTGCAATACGTGAAGGTCTTAAAGTCACTCCCTCGAAGATGAACTCGAGGAATAACTTGTTCAGCAGTAGGTTCAACATTGTTACTATTGTCAGCATGATGATTGTTATTGGCGTTCATGCTCGTCGTGATCTGAGCGACTAAAGTAGGCATAGCGGCCAATAACTGTTGTGTCACAAATGCCGCCATATTATTTTCCCCGTCAGCATTTGGGGTAGGTCCAGGACCAGTGTTCACATTGGCAGCAGCAGCTTCCGGTCCTTGCTGGATCACAGGTTCTTCCAGTTCAGTCTCATTAGGTCTAGGAGTTGATCGAGTAACTCTCTTTTGCGCAGTTTTCTTACTTGGAGCCTTTTTCTGGATTTTGCTTCGCGTATTAGATGCCATAAGTCTATGACATGAACAAAAATGTCATTTAGAGATTTCCTGGAAAGGTTAATCAGAAAGTAGCTTTGCAAGACAGATGACAGTACAATGCAAGTCACAAATTGTTGACTTGTATGAATTCATGTACTAGACAAGACAAGAAAATATGGAACATCGTATTTCTAGAGTTAAGAATAAACAAATGACATAGTCTGAACAAGTATGTAAGCCAAAAGACAATCGTATTTCATTGATGTTCAAAATTTT
This sequence comes from Erigeron breviscapus, assembly GCA_034093135.1. Lineage (NCBI taxonomy): Eukaryota > Viridiplantae > Streptophyta > Magnoliopsida > Asterales > Asteraceae > Erigeron > Erigeron breviscapus. The sequence goes on from CM067172.1 coordinate 48,163,026, forward strand.
ACATAGTCTGATAGGTACGATCCAAAAACATGTGGGAACTACATCCACAACGATAGACTACATAGTCAGAGTGATACGATTCAAAGACATGTGGGAACTACATCCACAACGATAGACTACATAGTCAGAGTGATACGATTTAAAGACATGTGGGAACTACATCCACAACGATAGACTACATAGTCAGAGTGATACGATTTAAAGACATGTGGGAACTACATCCACAACGATAGACTACATAGTCAGAGTGATACGATTTAAAGACATGTGGGAACTACATCCACAACGATAGACTACATAGTCAGAGTGATACGATTTAAAGACATGTGGGAACTACATCCACAAAAGATAGACTACAACTCAAGGTACAAGAGTATGAGTTGTTATAAGTTCTAGGCTTACAATACGTCACTACTACAAGATTACATCTTGAAAAGAACAACAAATAGCAAAGCCACAACCAAGGCTACCAAAACTAACAGTATACAGACCAGCGTTCCAATAGTCTCCTTCCCCTCCTTAGCAACAGTCACAACCTTAGAAGCATGAAGATAAGCTCCAGTCAACGCTTGAGCTTGATTCTCAATAGCCTCCCTAGTACGGATGAGAGAATTGTTCATCATTGACATTTTTCGGAGAGCATATTCCGACCTATCAGCTGCATCAGCAACTGGCATCCCTTCAGCAGCATTGGGATTGTAAACAGGCACTCTGGAGGGACCCGCAACATACGGATCGCCTAGAAGAAATGAAGGACCAAACACACGGTTGTCCTGAACAGGTGCAGAAGGACCAGGAGCATTAGGATCTCGAGGAGCATAGGGAAGACGAGCTCCCTTGGTAGTCCTCCTTTGATATGGAGCTACCGGTTACAGAGATGGTTGAACATGAATAGATACATGTTCATTTCCAGATTCACTGGATGTTGACACCAGGTTGATGGGGAGAGACTCATTGCCCGAAGCCTCAAATGGTTCCTCTTCATAAGAGTAAGGAACACTTGGGTAGGAATTAGCTACCACATGAACTGGAGGTGTACAAGGTACAACAGCATTAGAGCTAACTCCATCCGACATGACTAGTCTGAAAAGATAGTCAAAGAATCCATATGAGTCTAATGGATGAGACAGTACAAGTCAAATGGATGTGACAGTACGCAGCACATGAGTTTTTAAAGAAATCTTTGTCTAGATTATACACATACGATTTGGGTTTCTATTACCAACATATCTTCAATGCTTATATATAGGGTCACCCGCAGCCTTCCCACCACATCTACAGTATGTTGTGAATATAATTCAAACTATCACGTATATACACAATCTAGGATATTTATATCGAGCCTTATATTATTTTACAAAATCGGGACGTAGTTGATCAGGTTAGGTCTAATTATAGAAAAATAATATAACTCTCGAGCTAATTATCCTAAATCTTATTTGACTTAGATTTCCTTTTGAAACGATAATGGCTATAGATTGAGTTTTTCCAGAGGAAAAACTCTGTATTAACTATAACCTTGGCTCTGATACCAATTTTTGTCACACCCCGTTGTAGCGGAAATACAGGGTTAACAAAAAATTGCGTACTAACCGTAGTTAAATAGAAATTACATCCATTAATACCAAATACAAGTACAATCGTTTTAGAATGTGGACCCCAAAATACGGATACAAGTCATCCTCATTTGGAACTGGGCCCACTAAATACGAATTCAATAATTTGACAGTCTAATACAATTAAAGCTAAAAACATGAGAGTCCTCAAATGTCTCATGCTAATTGTACGTCCAAGTCAAAAGAATGGCCCTATAATGCCAAATACGATTCCAAGACCTACTGTTGGTCACATGAAAAACATGAAATTTGAGAGGATCAATTATCGAAATAGTTGGTGAGTTTACAGTGTGTTTGACCAAAAATCTAGTCGTCATTGGGAGCACACAATGACATGTAGTTATTTAAGACAAGACAGCCGGGAACAAAGTCCGACAATAAGACCAATTTCCCTCGCACAGGTCTCCCGTCTACAATGGGGTGCGGACCAATATACCTCGCACAGGTCTCTCGTCTACAATGGGGTGCGGACCAGAACAATGACAGTCAAGAACTAAGTCTGACAAGACAACCATTAGGATCTCATAATGGTAATAACTACATAAGGGGAATCATTTTAGTTCGTCAAACACAAAGAACAATTTATTCAGCCGACAACATGGCGAGTCAAGACATATATATCAAAATTTCATAAGACATGTATACACATTTTCAGACAGCCGTCAACATGGCAATAATAAGACAAATGATTTCATTTACCAAATCTCATGGCATAGACAAAGACAAATCATTTATAAAGTAGTCGTGTATACAGTAGTACATGCTTTTCAGGCCCAAAGTAAAAAGGAAAAAGGGCGCCATAAACTCACCTTAGCGATCAACGAGCTAAAAGTATAAGTAGTCTGAGAAAATGAGCAGTCTAGTCTCCACGTCTATCCAAAACCTAGGATATGAGTACCAATGGTGAGGATCAAATCTCACGACGACAAGTATCCTACGTACAACTACTTAGCTATCAACCCTAGAATGCCACGACCAAGAATATGATTTAAACGTTCATTTTATTTGACTTTAGTTTCTAATGTCATTGATATTGTCATTACAAGGTAGTCTAAAGTACCAATTCGTATAAACGAAGTTCAAGATTTTAAGTCGTCAAAATCCGAAAATGTCAAGCAGCAACAAAATTCGCGGTGCGACCTGCAAAATGTACTACCTCGCGGCGCGACCTGGAAGGGATCGTGGCGCGAGGCTCGACCTGAACGAGCAAAAACTCATTTTTCGACCTTTTTCCGCAAACCAAAAGTTTTCTATTCAAATCTTTTCATTTCAACAAGTACCCACATGTTTAAGAACCTGGAAACAAGTCCATTTCACTTACCATTTACAATTTCAAACACTTTTTGATTTCAAAGACCTATTTCAAATCAAATTTTAATTCAACAACATATTCAATATCTCTTTTCATTTTCAAGGCTATCTAATTCAATCAACAAAACTGAAATAAACCCTTATATTGAATCTATCCAAATCAAAAGTTTGAAGAAAAATTTACTTACCACTTTATTTGATGTTCTTGAGAAAAATGAAGAAAATGGTGATGATGATGATGATGATAAACCCTTGAATATTTGCTAGATAATTATCCCCTTTTAATTTCCCAATTGATTTCTCCTTGCCAAATTCCTTGAGAGTGTTCTTGTGTGTGGGTGTTTTTGTGTGTGTGTGTGTGTTTTGTGTGTGTTGGTGTCGACCAAGCAAAAAGAAAGGAGGGAAGGGGGTGTTTGGTGTTTCTTTTACTGCCACAAAACAAAAGACCAGCCCATGTGGCTTATTTTTGAGATATTTTGTACCCTTTATTTGGTAAAATGCTTACGATTAAATACCAAATGACTAAAAGGTTATAATTTAAAGTAAAGGTATTTTCCCTCGTGTTATTTAAATTAAAACGAGTCAATAAAGTTTTGTCAAAGTGAACTTTATAATATTAAGTCTAGACAGTCTATTTATTTTATACAAGACATAACCTTTAAATACTCATTTAAAGTCATTTTTAAGACTCGACATTCGTCTAGATAGCTAATAGTCTACGTCATCAAGATACGTCTAATTTGACTAAGTCAAAAGTCCAAAAGTCTAACAAATTTCCACGTCAAACACCGTCTAAATTAGACGAGATTATGATAATGACTTAGCTTAAACGAGATTAAGACTAATCCGTTGCTAATTAATTACGAGTTGTCACAAAATGGGTCGAAAGGTACCGGTAGTTTATTATTTAATGGTTTCGGCTCCTAAATCATTATTTTTCTTATATCTATTGAAAGAATACAGTTTTCATAGTGTTTGTAATGTGCACAGAATGCTTTAAATGTTGCCTTTCAAATAAATAATTTTTTTTTGTAATGAATCTTTTTTTTTCTTTCTTTTCTAGGAAATTTCAATTTGTAAACATAGCAAAAAAATGTCTTATGTTTTGGCAATCTTGTTTGCTCAATGCACTTGAAGGACTTGTCAGTTATGTGTTTCTGACTTCTGAGTGTATCGTCTTTTACTTTTGGAATGTCTGGCTTGCATAACAACCGCTCTTCTCAAACTTTTTAATTATTTTAGTTTGATTTAGTGATTAGCAGCTTTTCCCTGATTGTGAGCCATTGAAAGTGTTTGCTTGCTTGCTGTTACCTAAATGGCCATTTAGAAACCATCATGACTTGCATACAAATCGTTCTATTCTAGAGGGATGATTAGGCTGGGCCCCACCTGGCATGGCCTGTCCCGTTACCTAATGCGTTCATTTTGCCTGGTCTGTGGTCTCACTACAGTATGTGTGTCTTAGCCAATGAAAGTGGGTTTTAACTTTTAACCGATACTTTTTTTTGTCACTAGTTGCAGGACAGTGACACATGTCATGATGGTTATCGTTATATGACTCGGGAGATCACATCCCTCTTCCCTTGCTGGGTGGTTAAGGTGCTAGTCAAAGAAGGAATGGAACTCAAACGGAGGCAACCTTTGTATATCAAAGATAGATTCAGAATGGTGAAGGTCTGAAATCCAATCATAAAACAATCCATCCTCCAGTTAGTATGGTACTCTTTAAACTATAAAATATTGTGTCTTGTTCTATTTGTCCTTTAGGTGATAGGTTCATGGTTAGTCGTCCAAGACCAGGATCAGCGATTCGTAGGATTTTGGAGCTGAACCATAGTTCACGTATTGGTGTTTTGTCAATGGAAGATGTGCTAATGGACCAGGATGGTGCTGATTCGGATAGCAGTCCGTTGGCAGTGCTTTATGAAAAAGAAGTTCTGAGAAGGTATAAAAACTTCAAGAAGTTTGCATTTGTAATGGACCATGCAGATCATTTTTATTCAGCCCGCAATTCTTCAATGAACCAGGTTAGTGTGTGTACACATACATCTATTTGTTTCAGCTGCCAGAAGACTGGGCTGGCAAGATACACAAAGAGTGGAGGATACTTGAGGAACAGTTACCTGGTATGCTCTGCTTTCGTATAACTAGTAACGAATAGATATTTACCAATTCAATTTTGTGAAAGTTTATCATATATCTAAGCATGTAATTTAACCTCAATAATTGACATTGGGGTTATGCATGGTTACAGAGACCATATATGTGAGGGCTTATGAATCGAGGGATGATCTTTTAAGAGTGGTAATCATGGGACAAGATGGTACTCCTTATCATGGTGGTCTCTTCTTATTTGATGTGTATTTCCCAAGCGACTATCCTGATAGCCCGCCTGTATGCCCTTCTCGTCTTCTTTTTCTTATATCTACTCAATTGAGGCTTACATGTCAATATATTAGATTAAACCTATTGAATAATGAATTGTGTTTCAGCTTGTGCATTATCACTCTGGTGGTCTGGGTATCAATCCAAATCTGTTCAAGTGTGGTGACGTTCATTTGAATCTTCCTACTAAAAAAGGTAGGTGGGAGTCGATGTGGGTGCCTGGCACTACGACTATGCTCCAACTTCTGGTCTCCATACAGAATCAGATTTTGAAGGCCGATCCGTTGTTCAATGAACCTGCATATGCAACTATGAAAGGCTCTTCTTACGGGGAATATGCTTCGTTCCTATACAATGAGACTGCTTATATAAAATCACTGAAAACAATGACGTATACTATGAACAAACCACCCAAGGTAAGATTTTGAGTTTTTTTCTTTTTTGCTTGTTTCCCTTGGTTTAGTATATATGTTTATATATCTAATGAGATGGATGCTGTTGGGTGCCTGCAGAACTTTGAGGAATTTGTGGCTGGTCATTTTCGCATTCGTGCTCATGATATTAGTATGTATTATAGTAAATCATGTGAACTATGGCAGTTAGAACTTCTCAGTATATTCATTTACATTCCTCATTTTTTGTGCCCTTTGTCTAGTGATTCGCAGGTAAAATTATTTACCTATTATATATATTTTTCAATGAAAATCTAATAAATTTTAGACTATGTATTTTGACAAAGAAAAGTAAGATGCAGAAGTGACACCAAGATTCCTTACCTTATGCCATTGTGTTTAAAAGTGATTTTTTGATTATTGCGATTTCATGGATCATTAATTTAGTTAATAGCATTGGGTTGGGTGTCTTGATATTGATTGATATTATTCCATATCCCACATTTCATCTTGTCGACTCTCATTATTCCGTAAACCATACTACATAACACACCTAATAGTCAACCTTCATTCCAGGGCCAGGAAGAAGCTGAATGCAAGACTGCCAACCCCAAAAAGTTTGAATTAGAGACAAAAAACCAAGATGCATCAAGACAAAAAACAGTCGAGAAGGTATCTAAGTAGATCATTTGATTCCCCATCACATACTAAAATGTTGTCAACACCTAACAACAAATTGGTTGATACATTTTTAGAAATTATTATAATAAAATTGTTAAATGTTTGATTTATTTGTTATAGACAGTGCAGAAAAAGAAGAGGGGATGATCATTGCTAAAAGACCAAGGAAGGCTTAAGAACGTTAGAAGCATGATGATTTATAAGATGAAATAAAGATAAGGCTCAGAAAAATTATAACCATGGAGTTTGCTTACGACTGTTTTATGTTATGTTGTTAGGGGTAGTTAGTATATGTAAGTATGCGTTTGGTCTTGAGATCAATGGTGAGAATAGAAGTTATATTGATCATTATTTTGCTTTTACTACTTAAGATATATGATGTAAGATAAATTGTTTCAAATAAGTTTTTTTTATTTTGTTATTAATGTTATTAATTAAGATGTACTTCATGAATATTACCTTATACATGTGTAAGTTACATATCAATATCAAATGATTATTTAGAACTTGTAAGGAGTATACCTTACACATGTGTAAGTTGTATATCAACATCAAATGATCAACTGGTTTGTTTATCTTACACATATGTAAGTTGTATACTTACACAACTGTTTGCTTACAACTGTTTTATGTTGTGTTGTTAAGGGTAGTTAGTATATGTAAGTATGCGTTTGGTCTTGAGATCAACAGTGAGAATACATTGATCATTATTTTGCTTTTACTACTTAAGATATATGATTTGAGATAATTTGTTTCAAATAAGTTTTTTTTATTTTGTTATTAATGTTATTAATTAAGATGTACTTCATGAAATATTACCTTATACATGTCTTACACATGTGTAAGTTACATATCAATATCAAATGATTATTTAGAACTTGTAAGTAGTATACCTTACACATGTGTAAGTTGTATATCAACATCAAATGATCAACTGGTTTGTTTATCTTACACATATGTAAGTTGTATACTTACACAACTGTTTGCTTACAACTGTTTTATGTTGTGTTGTTAAGGGTAGTTAGTATATGTAAGTATGCGTTTGGTCTTGAGATCAACAGTGAGAATACATTGATCATTATTTTGCTTTTACTACTTAAGATATATGATTTGAGATAATTTGTTTCAAATAAGTTTTTTTTATTATTAATGTTATTAATTAAGATGTACTTCATAAATATTACCTTACACATGTGTAAGTTACATATCAATATCAAATGATTATTTAGAACTTGTAAGTAATATACCATACACATGTGTAAGTTGTATAACTTACACATGTGTAAGTTGTATATCAACATCAAATGATTAACTGGTTTGTTTATCTTACACATGTGTAAGTAGAACTTACACAACTTATTAAAAGCAAATGAATTGGTTTATACATGTGAAGGTATATATAAGACTAGGTCATTGCAATAAAATTAGATATCATATGAAATGAAATCCACAGTTACGGTACTAACAACATTTCCAAACTAGCTCCTTATCCACAAGAGCCACACTAAACGATAAATATCGACTATTCTAAGTCAACAAGTAGTAGTAATAGCAAAAGACATTAACATGACAAAAAATATCAGGGTTTGAGACACTCAAAACAACTTTGTTTCCATCAATCACAAACTGCTTAAGTTGATGATTAATAACATTTTCAACAATATTGCAATCATATGCTGCATCAACCTTTTGAATGGCTTCCGTCACATCTTGGTTCTACAATAAGAAAAGGATCAAGCAAATGAACTTTGTTATGTGTCTTCGAGTAACTTATGAACCAAACAGAAGACAGAACACCTTTAAGGCAAAGAATTGAATGTCTAGTATCAGGAAAAAATAACAGATTCTAGGTAACTATGACAATTTTGTAGCAAAGATTTGAAAGTTTAATATCAGTCCATTTACAAAGAAGTGGGAGGCCATATACATTAAGTCCATTCAAAAGGAAGTGGGAGGCCATATATATTTGATTTTGATATCCAACTTACACATGAATAAGTTATACTATTTACGCATATGTAAGGTATAAATAATCATTTGATTCTGATATCTAACTTACACATGTGTAAGTTAATATACTTACACATGTGTAAGGCATACAACTTACCAGTTCTGAATAATCATTTGATGTTGATATCTAACTTACACATGAGTAAGTTATACTATTTACAGATGTGTAAGACATATAGTTCTGAATAATAACTTGATTTTGATATCTAACTTACACATGTGTAAGTTATATTAATAAATGACTGTCATATCAATAATTATTTTAAAATTAACAACAAAATAAAAAACTATAAATGAAAATCCCAACAACATAATCATCAACAATATCAAAACAAAGTTGTTGAAAAACCATTAAAAAAAAGTATCAATACAATCCCAACAACATAATCATCAACTATGTATAACTAAGTTCATTTTGATAGTGTTTTAGATAAATTAAATTTCGTATGTGGATTATCATTGTAGAAAAAATGCCTTTTCCATCTTTATTGACACAGAGTTTTTCAAACTGTTTCTAACAAGATAGACAAAAAACTCCGTGGACCAACCAGCCCATCCTGTTTTGACCAACATTACTACACTAGACAATCGACACGTTTCGACTCATACCCGATTCGACGGATTATCCTACCCACTCATATAGGTACCCAAACGGTAACGAAGATATAAGGTGACCTAAAAGGAACCAGCCGTAAGACTTAAGTTTACCTTATAATCTTCTCATGTTGTGTCTCATGAGCATACACCAGCATCTCTGATGCCTTCTCACTTGCAGTTCCAACCATCAGCAGACCCATGCTAATACCGATGCCTTCACCCGCAACAGCACTATCAGTGTAAAGAACGCTCTTTATCTCATCATAAATCTCTTCATCAGCAGTCCCAAGAGCCGACAGACCAAGACCTAAGCAGGCACCGTGTTGAACAACCTGCAATAAACAGTATACAAGTCAATATAACTATAATACCTATAAATTTACAGAATATTTTGGCTGCCAAAAAATCTCCTTGACATTTGTACTGCGTAAGCTATCCCTCAGAAACTGTTTGATGCCTTCTCCATGATTTGCATGAATCAAACCCAGGGCATAGAGGGCGCCACCTTCAGAATAGGGACTACCCCCACCACCAGACCCAATCTGAGGAAGATAAGGAGCCATCAGTGACCTTCCTTGCTGCAGGTGGCCTCGGTGAATAACACCAAGCCCGGCTGTTGCACTGAATTTCGCCCAGTTAGTGGCCCTGCTTAGCCAGTCCTGAAATCATACATGGGAAAGGTTTAGAATCACCAACAAAGTTTTGATAGCAGTTTATAATAGGAGTGAAGTTAAAAAGATGTCTACCAAATTCTCTCTTAAAAATGTATCAACTGTAGTTCCAGTGTGCATAAGTGCATTCGCATATATCATAGCACTGTGACCACTTAGAGATGCAAAATAACCTGCATCGACTCACTCACACATAAATAGGTTAACATTGACACCTCTGAATGTATAGTCGATAGAGTGGGAAAGTACAATGTACTATGGAGCATCAGTCTGCTTGCACATAACCCATGAGACGCCAGCTCCAAGTCCATCAGCCATTTTTGCTGCCCATTTTACATAGTCCTTTCCTTTTTGGCCATAAGAGCTTTCGACATCTCCATACTCATTTTCAATCTGATACAATTACCAAAAAAACTAGAAGTAAGCATAGAAGATTCCAAAATAACGTTGTTCCATCTAGATGAAGTAATTATAAATATAATCTCAAAGACTACCTGCAACATGATGATTGGACCTCCTTGCCAAGAGAAGAGAGATGCCTCTCGCATCACATACTAGTTTTTTTACAAAACGATGCATCTCTGCCTGCAATAAAGTGGTGCACTACCGTTATCAAATATTATCCATAATACATATCCCCGATACGGATTGTTCAAAACTGTATTCTGCCATGTTATAATATCCATAAAGCACAAATGGGGATACAGAAGTATTCAGTCCACTAGTACCTTAAATGGTTCATTGTCTGTCCGAAGTACAATTCCAGGAATATCACGAAGCCACACAGGGAATCCCCTGCAAAGCCATCAATTGATATTAGCATTTAATAAGTACAAATTCTTAATGTATACTACCAGTTTCAATATATGTTACAAAGGCAAGAGGAAATAAGTTTCATGGACATGTTAAATACAAACCATAACTAAATAGAATAAATTTGCCAAATTGGGGAAAGTTGATACCCAAAGTTCCACTCTGCACAAACGTATG
>CM067172.1:48178678-48188678 GCA_034093135.1 Erigeron breviscapus
AAAAAAAAAAAAAAAAAAAAAAAAAAAAAAAAAAAAAAAAAAAAAAAAAAAAAAAAAAAAAAAAAAAAAAAAAAAAAAAAAAAAAAAAAAAAAAAAAAAAAAAAAAAAAAAAAAAAAAAAAAAAAAAAAAAAAAAAAAAAAAAAAAAAAAAAAAAAAAAAAAAAAAAAAAAAAAAAAAAAAAAAAAAAAAAAAAAAAAAAAAAAAAAAAAAAAAAAAAAAAAAAAAAAAAAAAAAAAAAAAAAAAAAAAAAAAAAAAAAAAAAAAAAAAAAAAAAAAAAAAAAAAAAAAAAAAAAAAAAAAAAAAAAAAAAAAAAAAAAAAAAAAAAAAAAAAAAAAAAAAAAAAAAAAAAAAAAAAAAAAAAAAAAAAAAAAAAAAAAAAAAAAAAAAAAAAAAAAAAAAAAAAAAAAAAAAAAAAAAAAAAAAAAAAAAAAAAAAAAAAAAAAAAAAAAAAAAAAAAAAAAAAAAAAAAAAAAAAAAAAAAAAAAAAAAAAAAAAAAAAAAAAAAAAAAAAAAAAAAAAAAAAAAAAAAAAAAAAAAAAAAAAAAAAAAAAAAAAAAAAAAAAAAAAAAAAAAAAAAAAAAAAAAAAAAAAAAAAAAAAAAAAAAAAAAAAAAAAAAAAAAAAAAAAAAAAAAAAAAAAAAAAAAAAAAAAAAAAAAAAAAAAAAAAAAAAAAAAAAAAAAAAAAATTACAATCAATATCTCATAAATTGTGATAGTCTTCTAATAAAATATTTTGTGTATATCCAAATAAGTTTTTATTTAAATAAAAGGCATATCTACTACTGAATCAAATAATAATCTTACATGTAACGTAAAACTAAACCTAAATATCCGTCCCAACTTATTTTGAATCGTTACCCAACCCATATGTATTATCGTCTCTACTACATAATGCCCATTCTTAAAAGATTTTTTAGATCCGCCACTGCTTATACGTATGTCCTATCTTGTCTTTTTACATGATAACTCGAGTACAACACCATTCACATCACATGTAAACGAATAAGGAGATGAGGTTTCCTTATTTTTGAGTTATACTAACACGGTACTCGCACAATGCGGCGACGGTGGTGGTGACGACGCTCTGGTGGTGAGGGCGACGAGTGTTGATGGCGGTGACTATTGATAGTGGTGGCAGTGTCGAGTGGTGTAGATTGAAATATTTTAGAAGACAAGGGCTTAAAGTGTAATTTAATAAGGTTAGTTAGGTGTAAATTAGTTCATTAAGGACAAATTGGTATTCTCTAATAAGTCTTTCCATTAAAATGGGTTTATTAAGTGCAATTGAGTCATTTCCAATGTAACTTTTTTATAAGTATTTCTAAAATGAGAGGGGCTTATAATCTTTATAAGGGAGTAAAGATAAGATAGACGGTTTTTAGGACTCGGATTTATGTGGCATAACCGAAGTCTCTCGTGACTTATTCGACTATTATCTGGCTACCTCGAAGATTGTATATAAAAGGATTTGAACTTGGGAGTCATTTTGCAAAGTGGTCAAGGATAAAAACCATTAAGCCACCTTGGAAGTGGTTTCAAACAGTAAACACATAAGTTTTGTCATGCTTTTCCTAAAGAGGGCTAAGTATTTTTACTTAAATATCTGCGATCTAACTAAAGTTTCTCGTGCATGTTTTCGAACTTTGATCTAGCCACCTCCAAAACTTTACTTAATGGGGGTCGCACCAGAGACCTTTCATAGATAGGTCAAGGATGATAACTATTAGGCCACCTTAAAAGTTGTTTCACGCTGGTAAACGAATTTGATTTTTCCATTTCAGATTTCCCAGGAAGTATCTTGTTTTTTTCTAACCCTTCCATAGCCACCAATAACTATTTATTGAAGTTTGAATGTGAAACTTCTTATAAAACTATCAGAAATAAAAATCATTAGGTCGCTAGGAGGTAGTTATAAACAATGTTTTAAAAACCGGTTTATGATTATCCGAAAATTTTATACAGTTGAACCGGTAGTTAGTATATTTTCGCATTTTATTTGATAAAAATGATATATTCTTACAATTCAACAAAGATAATCATAATATAATTACAATCCTGCTAGAAATAATACCAAGTAGGTATTTCATAACAATAAATAAGTTTTAAAATTATAAACAAAAAATAACATTAAAGTATTTCAACTTCATAAAATATTTCTATAAAATTCCAAAAAAAAAGGAAAACTGTTGAACCGGGTCTATTGAACCGGGAAGAGCCAACAAAGAATGAAAATCCGGTCGGTTTCAATATCATAAATAACGGGTGGAAAAAATGAAAGAACACCCCTCTAAAACCTGATCGGTTCAAACCGTTTATTGGCTATAGAGCTGGCATATCGTATTCGACACGACACGAACACGATAAAACACAAACCTGTTAAGGTAAACACGAACACGACACGATAACTAATCATGTCAATTTTTCCAAACACGAACACAACACGAAATTTAACAGGTTACACGATAAGAAACATGGTAAGATACATGTAAACAAAAATCTTAAATTTAAACCATCGAACATGTTAAGGAACCTGCTAAAGAACCTGTTAAAGACACGAAACCGGTTAAGACACCATAAGAAACCTAGTATGAGACATGTTAACATGTTTTAACAGGTCTTGTCGTGTCTTAACAGGTACCTTAGCAGGTTTCATTTAGTACGTATGTATATTACAAGTCTTAACTGGTCTTTTCGTGTCTTAGCAGATCCGGACCTGTTAAGGCACGAAACATGTTAAGCCAAACACGAAACCTGTTAAGACCAGGTCGATGTCGTGTTGCTAACGATCCGTGTCATGAATTACTAGCTCTAGTTGGCTATAACAAACAAATAAAAAGGAAGGATATATGGTTAAAATTAAAAAATAAGATGCCTCAAATAATAACCATAAATAAATAAATAAACTTTAGGAAAAGAAAGAATGGAAGGAAATGTAACGACGGTGGCCAGCCACCATAAAAGGCTTCCCAATGCCAGGGACTCATCCCTGTCAGTGCCACATCAACAAAAAACACTCAAAGGACTAATCCCCCAAAACACACCCAATGCACTCATCCCTCAAGGACTAGTCTTGGACCCACCAATTATTTAATTCTACCATTTTATCCAAACTTTACACTTTTAACCCTTCAAAATTATAACAAACTAAAACATACACAAATAAAACACACTTCATTAAAAATGCCCGCAACACGACAAGTGGTGGCTCGACGAAAGCGCTCACCGTGGCTTAGGGAAAATGTCAATCAAAGATGATGACGAGTAATCGAATCGTTATTATGTATTTCGTGTTTTAATCATGTAATGTCTTCTTTAATTATGTGTTTTCTTTTTTATTTGTAATGTGTTTTAATCATGTAATGTGTTTTGATAATAAAATGTGTTTGATTGTTACAAAAAGGACTAAAAGTGACACTTTTTGGAACCTGTTTTGATCAAAATGGCTGATAAAGGGGCCTGTTTTGCCAACTTTTCAAACTTGCAATTGTTTGTCTTCTACCTCCAAATATAGCCGTTGCAATTAAAAAAAACAAAAAACAAAAAGCATGCTCGCTACTCGTCCCTCCAGGAACGAACCCATCGGACGAATCACCCGGAAGAGTGCGGGACGAGTCCAAGAACGAACGCGTTGGGCACCCTCTAAGCCAACTAAGTTGACCATATTCCCCTCCACAACCCAGATTTAGAAATAAAAATAAAAAAATACTTTCTTTTTCCGAATATTATTTACTTCCAATTCCAATTTAAATTAAAAATAAAAAAATAACAGCGTGATTTTGGTGTGCAATTGTCTTTCTGTCCATCTTTGGATGCTTTGTATTGCCCACAAGAGAATTATCACAACTCCTCCCCAAAATCAAAATCCTTTTTTCTCTGCCGATCTATCGGTTCCACCGTTCTTTTTTCTCCAAATCACACACACACACACATATACGTATATACATATATATATAGATATAAAAAAGTCAATAAATGGGTAGTATGCAAACATGGCGGAAAGCCTATGGCGCTCTCAAAGATCAAACTACTGTTGGTTTAGCCCACGTCAATTCCGATTTCAAGGTCCCCCCTTTTTCATTCATTTCGTATATATATGTTGTATCTATCTATATCTATCTATGATAATTAAATATTAATAATAATTAGGGTTGGTTTGTTTGTGAAATTAGGAAGTTGATGTTGCAATTGTTAAAGCTACTAATCATGTTGAATGTCCACCCAAAGAAAGACACATCAGAAGTAACTTCCTTTTTTTTTCTTTCAAGTTTTGATTTTTTTGTGAAATTAGGAAGTTAATGATTGTTTGTTTTGTGTATAGAGATATTGGCGTATACGTCTGCGATTAGGCCGAGAGCCGATGTGCAGTATTGTTTACATGCTTTAGCTAGGAGACTGGCCAAGACCCGTAACTGGACGGTATGATTTTTAGTTATTTTTGCTTCTTTTTTTAGGTTATTTAGATTGATTTATTATGTGTATAGATAGATTCGAAGCAAGCAGTGTGTAGTAGTAGTAAAAGGTATACAGTTTATCTAACCATTGTTAAAGCTAAGATGACGTGTTTGACTAATTAGACCTGTAGATACAAAAATTCATATTCAGGACTGGTTTCAAAGCGGTCTGATTTCTCACCCAGATGAAATCTTTAGAACTTCTATTAATGTGTATGTTATGTTACTAGTTAATTACATGTTAATCTCATTTTTATTGTATTCTATATCTGGGACAGCCAATGGTGCTGCAACCGTTCTTGACAGAGCATCCAATCTGTTTTATAACGTTTTGTGGGTGAATGGATGGTCATAGTATTGAGAAATGACATGTAGAGTCTGATTTCGCTTTGGATTTGGTTTAGTATCATTATGCTTGCTCTCAGCATATTGTCCCTATAGAGTATAGAGGTTATCTTTTCCTCTGTTTTCTTTCTTCTTTCTTACAATTACTTCAATGTAACTTATAGGAAGTTGTGACCGTCTTCTGAAGCAACCATATTTATATTTGATCCCCATTTATTAGTGAAACCCAAGGTATACCGAGTAAGACTGCAACTTATAAACTATTTCCAAGTTTTCTTGAAGTTGTGGGATTTATAAAGGTTGAAACTTGTTGCAACTAGTGTTTTCAATTAGAATGCTCTCACTGTGCCTCGTGGTATCTGCAAGTGCACACAAAAATTTGTTAATGCTGATTTGCGATGCATTGCTCTTTAGAACATGGTTTGGGGAGGTGAGATTTAGACAGTCACCTCTATTGGAGGATTGAGAGATTGCTTGATGAAAGACCTCCGACAAGAGTGTGGATTTAGACAGTCGTACACTCGTACATATGTGTGCAATACTAGCAAGTTCGGTAACATGGCATATAGGGTTCAGGTTGATGCTGGTAATATTTATCTCCAGGCAGGTCATGTCATGTTGGGCTAACCTGATTCTATATATCTTCTCTTGTGAGTTTTTATATAAAAGAGGTGAACTGATAATTATGTAGCTTCTTCTAAATTGTATGATTAAAGAATGGTTTAAGAAATGGGATACCCGTCAGGCAGATTTTGACCTGTTTTACTTGTTTGAACCATTTGACTCGTTTTGCTATCTGCTTTTTTTTAGAATCTTTACTTGTTTGACCCAGTTTATCGAATAAACACTAGCTAAATGGACATGCTCTCATACAAATGGGCTGAAACATCTAATTGCACCTGCATACTGTAAGAAATTAATGTGTGATATATATCTTTTTTCTCACCTTTTGGTTTTGAACAGGTAGCATTGAAGACACTGATAGTTATCCAAAGGACACTAAGGGAGGGTGATCCTACATTCAGGGAAGAACTTCTAAATTTTCAACAGAGAGGGCGTGTTCTTCAACTAGCTAATTTCAAGGATGATTCGAGCCCCATTGGTTAGTAAAGTTAAACTAGAAATTATAATAGTTAGCTGTTATCTTTATTTTTACTTCGTTCTATACTTATGATTAGAAGTTTCAAGATGATTGAAAACTTACGGAATTCATCAAATTCTTGTACCAGCTTGGGATTGTTCTGCTTGGGTGCGCACATATGGACTTTTTTTTAGAGGAACGACTCGTGCTTTAGAAATCTGAAGCATGACATTGAAGCTGAGCGAATCCCGAGACCAGCTCAAGGTCAAGAAAATAAGGTATGGAATCTGAAGTTGCATCTTATATATGACTTCGAAGGATATAACCTCACTAAAAATAAAAGATGAGCTAATTAACTTTAGCTAATCAATCATTTTGTTATAGTAGGATAAAACTTTCAAGTTGAAGTATCTGATGTTCAGATAAGAATTCTATCATATTGTTTTATAAAGCAGCATTGCTGATATGGATGATTTAGGTGTAACAAGGTTGGTTTATTTGTAATTTGATCTTTACAAGTATGGTTAATGGTGTTATTAGATCCATTTATATAAATATGGAAACTCAAACTCTTGTGCAGATGAAATTGAAATTGCTGCTTCACACATCACATTCTTCGGATAATCTTCTAAAGCCTCTTGGTGAAAGGCCTAATCTTGATCATATGGAAACATTAGAATATATGTTTGATTGGTTAGCTGTCTTGTGGCAACGGGGCCTTTGCCATGATAATCCTCAAGGCAAGCAATATATTTTTAAATAATCACAAATTCGTATCCTGTAAATTAGCAAGATATTAGTGTATTTGGCATCGTTTTATATGTTTTAACATGTTTTTATATATGCAGTACGGTGTTTGATCATGCAGTCAGTTTTTGGGATAGAATGGAAGAACCATGGAAATTATGCAAAATTTCCATGCTCCTGTTTGGTCTTCTTGATCATCAAGATTCATCATGGGTTGTACAACCGGCCCGAAACACGTATCCTCTTGGGTAAAAAAGATGGGAAAAGCTTCTTCAAAATGGGTTAAAGGGTTGTTACATATAAAAAAAGATAAAAAGAAAATATGGACAAAAAAAATGATAAGAAAACGAGCTGTAGTTAAGCCCTGTATAATGGCACCATCACTGCAGATAGTTAGTAAAAATATTAGTCCTCCAACAACTACTGATGATCCCACTAATTACACCTTTCGATGTTATTATTGGCAGAGAAAGATGGACCGTCGCTATCAAGATTCAATCAGTCTGCATGGTATTATAATGAAGTATTAGTAAATGAAGGAAAATTAGTTACTAAATAAGATCTGAAGACTGATTGAATTTTGATAGCGGCGGCCCATTTTTTTTAGCCAATAATAACATCGAAAGGTGTTCCTTTAGGACCGTGGTTGGTGACTCTGACTACAGCCACGACAGCTTCGGCGACAGCTAATGCAGCATCCGCAACAGCAACTGCATGTTCTTTTTCTGGTGTGGACAATGTGTAATTAGTGGGATCATTATGCTGGTGTGGACAATGTGTAATTAGTGGGATCATCAGTAGTTGTTGGAGGACTAATATTCTTACTACTAACCACCTGCAGTGATGGTGCCATTATGCTGGGCTTAACTACAGTTAAGCTGCTTGTTTTCTTATCATTTTTTTTGTCCATATTTTCTTTTTTATCTTTTTTTATATGTAACAATCCTTTAACCGGTTTTGAAGAAGCTTTTCCTATCTTTTTTACCCAAAAGGATACGTGTTTGTATATATATATATATATATATATATATATATATATATATTTATATATATATTTATATTATTATATGTATATATATATGAAAAAATATATATATATATATATATATATATATATATATATATATATATATATATATATATATATATATATATATATATATATATATATATATATATATATATATATATATATATATATATATATATATATATATATATATATATATATATATATATATATATATATATATATATATATATATATATATATATATATATATATATATATATATATATATATATATATATATATATATATATATATATATATATATATATATATATATATATATATATATATATATATATATATATATATATATATATATATATATATATATATATATATATATATATATATATATATATATATATATATATATATATATATATATATATATATATATATATATATATATATATATATATATATATATATATATATATATATATATATATATATATATATATATATATATATATATATATATATATATATATATATATATATATATATATATATATATATATATATATATATATATATATATATATATATATATATATATATATATATATATATATATATATATATATATATATATATATATATATATATATATATATATATATATATATATATATATATATATATATATATATATATATATATATATATATATATATATATATATATATATATATATATATATATATATATATATATATATATATATATATATATATATATATATATATATATATATATATATATATATATATATATATATATATATATATATATATATATATATATATATATATATATATATATATATATATATATATATATATATATATATATATATATATATATATATATATATATATATATATATATATATATATATATATATGTATACTATTAATCTGTAGTAAGGTAGTGTTTGTATATATATATATATATATATGCATTATTAAATATAGATACTTTATGTTATTTTGGATTATTTATGTTAGTTTTGAAAAAATATATATAATGCATATATATTTACTTTGATTTTGTACGTAACTTTCTATGTGGAGTACCTTTTTTCAAGCTTCTGGTGGTTTGATTTGGTAATGACACATATATTGCAATGACTCTTTGTCATTTTATCTACTTATTTATTCTTTATGTTTATGTCTTTAATTAATGAATCTTGGTTTTGTATTTTTAGGCAAGAAAGGCTCTAAGAGCTTTAAGAAAGGCATCAATTTTGACCCATTTACTGATGACAAGTAGGTTCGGTGGTTGTTTATCTCTAAGTGGTGAAATCAGAAAATGCTATAAAGTAAACTTATCAAATAGGTCGAACGGATTAAATGTCCCTGAAAGTGCTCTTTTCAATGTGCTAAACCTTCTAAATCACTTGATTTAAGTATGTAGATTTTTATTGAGACAGTATAATTTTTGTAATAATGCTTGTCTAATTCGGGCAAGTTGCAAGTAATGGAATTTACTAGTATCTTTTTTATCGATCTATGCAACTGACTTTTTCTCTAACAATCTAATGTCTCATACTTACCAATTGTTACCGACGTATGCAGTTTGTTGGACTAATTTGAGAAAAGGTCAAGTATGTTTCATTAAATGGTAACAAATCGCAAATCTTTGTAAGATGTGGAAAATACCGAGTATTTTGCATTGAATTGTTACAAAATGGTATGTTGTATATATCTATGAAGGTGGATGCTACATTGCATTATCATTGCAATTTGCCTCGCTAACTTTCTATAAACCATATAAAGAAGTTTAGACAAAAAGGTATCTTGGGCCAACCAACCTGACTGGATTGACCCAACTAGCCCGCCAACCCCAAGTCTTTAATTAGATGTATTTTTTATTTTATAGTTCGTTCATTCTAGTAATACTAGTTTTATTGGTCCTCAATGCAGACTAAAGCAGAAATTAACCTTGGAGGATATGAAACATTACATCATGTTCTGAAATCTCTAATGTGTACAAGCATAAAATCTTGAATCATCCATGTGGTATGTAAGATGCCTGATATCTCCCACGTTCAATTACTTCAGTCTGAAAAATGCTGGTGAAGGTTCGGTTTTGCCCATGCTCAGATCTGTCAGACTGTTACGGGATCTTTTTGCCCTAGGAGGCAAAGATTCCGCTTTTTTCTTGGGTGATGGAATTGATATTCAGGTTCTCCCACATTTCTAATAAAATCACATTGCTGAATGAAATGTTTGAGTACTCACATCTTTCTTATTTATTGCAGATGATGTGGCATTTGGTTCATTCTTCTTGGTTATTA